>LR999991.1:7510000-8135000 GCA_905220455.2 Deilephila porcellus | reverse complement strand
AGATGTGAGGCGTTTTGAGGTGCTGGGTGCTTTCGAGCAAATTGGTTACAAAATGAATAGTTTAAATGTATTTAGTGTATTTAATACTGGAAATAAAAGTTTTGAGGAATAATAAAGGTTGTATGAAACTATGAACTAAGAAGTCGCGGAACAGTGGCCGCTTAAAACAGGTCGCTGTGGAAATTCTTGAAAAAGGATCATCTTTATCACAGGAGTTACTATGGTTTAAAAAAAATTCTTCTATAATTTTGTATTATTCACTAAGTAATACGCAATTTTATTGTTTTCAAAATTAGGTAATGTTCAAAAATTTTAAAAACATGATTTTCTTTTCTCATGACAGCAAAGATAACGAAAATCTAGACGTTAGAAAGATTATATTTGGGGATAGTACTTCATTTTACAAAATTACTAGAACATAGATACTTCTATAAATGAATCACAGCACGCATGAGTCATTTACACGCAGATACGTTTAATCAGATGAGGAATCTTATTTTACGAGTCACTACATCGGCGCACTACCCCAGCGCGGGGGTGACAGCGCCGCGAGGGTGTCCGCCAATAAATATCCACCAAATGATAAAAACTCGACGCGAACAACTAAAGCTGTCTTCAATAGACATTAGTTCAGCGGTAGTCGCCACCGGCGGTCAAATTGTCCAAAAATTCATATGTTTTTGCGATAAAGCAATGCGGTGCGGCGAAAACGGACGAATAACTGTCATTTTTTTGCCGGGCAATTGTTCGCCGGGCTCGGGTACAGCCGGAAAAAATTGTAACGTACGGCCCGGCCGTCCCCGTAGTATATTTGATGAGCAACTTTTGTTGCGGAAATTGGCGGCGCTTTGTTATATTTCAACTTGACATTCCGCGGCACCGTTGCGCTATTGATTTTTAAAGATTATCAAACTTATTAGTTGGAGTTTTTTTTCTCTTGCTGTCATAATGTATCGAAGTTAAGTTGAATTTATTTCGCAAATATGGTAATTAGATACAACTGCATGTGTATATTTTGAATTTAAACAAGGGTTTTAGCGAGGTTCGTCAGCAATTATTATAATACTTTAAAAGTAAATAATGTTTCATATAAATCTGACTATTATGCAGACATATATCATATTATACCTACCTACAGTAAATAAATACGCAACACAAAAAAACATTAAAAATGTATTAGGTACCTATAACAATCAATCCTATAAAATATTTTCCTTTCGTAAGTAAGTTCAAATATTATTGCTGATAAAAGTATAATGTCTCACTCAACAAGATTTTACAGAATTGGAACTCTAAAGTTAAACTCAGCATAATGATTTCAATATTAACTATAGTTATGCCAATCGTGGTCACAATAGTCCCATTACGGTTTAAATAATTAAGTGCGATCGGCGATCATCGGTCATTAGTGGTCATCGGGTCCAACTAAATTGATCAGCTATTCATTAATAACCATGGGAGCGCACAGCTTGCTGAATTACACACAACCTGTCTTACTGAAGTTAAAAACTTAATTGTAGTATTTCCCTGTGGTTTACTAGCATAGCATTATATGTAGTGGGTTATACTTTATTGTGATCTTCGGTTTATCTTTTTCACCCTCAGTTAATCGATCTAAACATGAATAGCTTAACGACAAATTACAACTTACGTAGCTTTCGTGAAACTTTCAGGTAAGTATTTATTTATTTAAATTCTTTATTGTACACTACAGAAGCTTGACAAAAAAAAAACATTAAATTAGATAGCAGTACAAAAGGCGGCCGTGTCGCTCGAAGCAATCTCTTACCGACTACCTTGGGATGGACATAAGAGAAGGATAAAAGAGAGGGCAGTCAATAGTGTACCAATAGCTATAAGTATCTTCTAAATTAAAACGAACTTATATACTTAATACAAAAACTGGATTATCATCATCTTCATACAAAACCGTACATTTACCTTCAATAAAGTACTCATCTCTTGAAGTCGGAAATGCACCCATAATCCCCCAGGATTTATTAATATATACGAGTAGCGCTTATCACTTCCCAATTCCCATCATACCAACAGCTTGATCAAACTGGCAGTATTTTGTATTAAATGATAGTATATATAGATGTATAGATGCCAGTATATTGTATAAGGCGACCGGATCTTCTTGTCTATACTGCTGTCCTTGAGACTAATACTTTCATGAGTCCTAAATGCACCATGGGTGGCATCCTGTTAAATATTTAATGCATATACAGCAGAATATCAAAACTGCTAATTCGATTGTTTTAAGACAAAAAACACCTAGTCGCGTCGAATACGAAGACGTTTTACCGAGAAACTAATCGACAAGCAATTTAGATAGACATCCTGTGCTGTTCTGTGCAGTACTTGTCCGATGCATAATGCATACGCATTTACATTTTTGGATATTTTTTTGGTATGTATATCCGATGGATCTGTAAAGTACAAACATTGTATATTCCCAAAACTATACGGCATTACACAGGCAGATTTAAAATTATTGTAGATTTCTTGATTCTGTTAGACTGACCACCCAGACATGACTGACATGACTTTTACTGACCACTATAAAATATTTTTTTAGTCGGCCATAGATGTTACGACATAAACACGGGTTTAGAAAAACAGCAATTATGACAAAAATACTCTACCTTCTTACAGTTTTAAATATTTAAGGTGCCAAAGTGAACCACAGCAAATAACAAGACCATAATAAATTTCATGACTATTTAGAAGCAGGAACAGTTGGTTTCGCTTCACAGTTTGGAATGCAGTTCCCTCAAAAATAAAATAGCGTGAAACAGCGGTAATGCTGCTAGGTTTTGATCAGCCACACTACCGAGTCTATCAGCTTAAATGACCGTCATTTAATTAAGGCACCTATCTTTATTTACTAACCTAACAATTGTATGAAATAAGTACCTGGTCGGCTGGGTGGGCCGATCTATTTCCGTCACTTAGCGAGAAACGTCAGTCGGGAGATTAGCCGCCACGATACAACAAATTAATGACCACCGCGACCCCGATACGTGTCTTTCAGCCATATTAATACGTGCTTACATTTATCTCATCTACTGCCGGGATTATATTGGATGTGAACACACGTATGTGTAGAAGGTAGTATGCTAACTAACAATCATATATGTAGGTGATCTATTTAGAGTATTTCTAATATAGAGGGAGCGCTGGTATTTCAAAAACGTAGATAAAAATGATGGTGCAGAGCCACCTTTTTCTGCCCTCCTATTGGCTGACATTTGACAGGTTGTCCAACATACATTACGAACGAAAAATTATCTACGTTTTTGAAGACGCTGCCAGGGTAATCAGGGTAATGTGGTCGACTTTATAATGTGTGGAAGTACTATGGACAAATGAAAAGATAGATGTATAAATAAGGGAATGCTCTTGTTTTGTTATTTTATAAGTACCTACAAGATGAATATATAATATTCGATAAAGAAATCGTGTTTTTAGGTCTTAATTTAATAAAAAGTGTAAAAAGTGTGCAACAAAAGTGTAAAATCTTGAACTCAAAATATATAATACTTAATAGCGGCAGCCGAGCCCAACTTTCGTTTCTAACAGTAAAACAATCAGAAACGTAATCGATAATTATTTCATCGTGATTTAAAATCTCAATCCATTCGCTCTCGCCCATAAAACCGGAGCGTCCGTCGTCGTCGGGGGAAAAAAACGAAAGTAATTTTTACTTCAATCAATCACCCGAAAAAACCGCTCTTGCTCCACGGATAATTCCCTAGAATTCCAGCTGAGATTTAGTAGCCAGTCGCGTGCTAAGCCGGCGACGATATAATGAGCGGCCGCCGCTCATTGTCCGCTCCTAAAAAGAGCAGATAAATAACCAAATGAGAATGGAAAAACGGCAAAAATGGTAAAATAAAGGAAGCTTCAATTGGACAAAGGCGCCGAAGGGGGATAATTCGTCGGCGATATGCACCAATTGTCACTGTTTTGCTCGTTTTTTTCGCGGTGACAAGGCATGGGAAGACGCGACGCGGCGCGGCACTGCGATAAAATTGTCACCCTCCGCGCCGCGCAGCTCCAGAACGACTTATGTGCGTGTTATTAAACTGACAAACACTTGAGGCGTACAAATGGTGCGCTTTAAGCAATGCTTGCTTACTTACACTGAAATTAACACGGATTTTTTCAGCTCGAATGTTTTCGTCGGCATCTTAATGATGAGTTTCTTCTTTAACTTTCGAGATTTAAAGAACGAATATAGCTTAGACTTCTTAGTATTTTATAAGTCTAGGGGAATGTCAAGAACCCTAATTCAATCTTCCAAATCAGGGAGCTAAAAACAGATTGCTCGATGTTAGAAGAGGCACCCTCCTCGTCGTTACTCACAAATCCAACAATCTGCCGTGACCAATTGTCCGTCGCGAGATACGTCAAATAAAAACCACGTTTAATATTCGACACCAGTCGCAACAACAATAAATGTCCAAATATTTGTCGCAAACGCATTCTGTGAATTCAAATAAAACCGTGACTAAACGCCCTACACAAATCCCATGAGATTTTGGTCAAGAAGTATATCTCGTTATAAACTTCACTTCTATCACGATTGCATAGAGCACAGATTCCTTTCACCATCACATTATTACTGTTCAGCCTAGCTTCTCAATTCTGCCATATAATTTACAACTCTATTATTATAGTCCTAAAATCGACGTTAGATAAACAACAACCCGCATTAATTTTTAGATGTTTGTTTCCATTTTATCTAATTTGATCCTTATTGTCTTACGATTAAGTTGATTATAAATTGCGCTTGTTGGGAGTGGACAAATCTTAGGATTCGCAACGGCTAATATTTCGCGGTTATATTGGCCAGTAGATAGATGCTGGATAAAATTTATTCGGTCTGGTAAGCGAGCGCGGCGTCACGGTGCTTCCATATCAAAATTAAATATCAGTGATACGAGGACTTGGAGGAATTTGTGTGAAATTGTAATGTTTACTTTTGTTTAGTGGGAGGTTTAATGGGAAATTGAAATTATCGTTGTACTGTACCGTACTGTACCAGCCGATAGTCACCTCCTGGTGAGGACGGAACACAACCCAGAATTAAGTTGGTTAGGCCAAAGTCCAACAGGTCATATTTTACTCAAAATTCTTCTCTTAACCGAGGGCGGAGACGTACAAGTACAATTATTGGTTTCATAAATCCGTATCGTCTATAAAATTATCGATCTGAATTTATGATTATGTCATATCACCCCGAATTAGCCTAGTAATGAACTAGTAATCAATCAAATCCTATCAGAATCTACATTTGTATATTTCTTGTACACACACAGCTAGACTTGGGCTTTATTTATAATTCATATAAAATGTCCATTACACAAACGTAGCGAGCAAAAAGATAATTTGAAATCATAAAACTGGTGTAGGTAATGTCATCACAACATTTCTATGAAATGGCCGGCATGCTACCGTTGAAAGTGAGGAGAACTCATATTTTTCATAGAACTAATTGACATTTGGACTTCCACACTATTACTGTGATTTTCACAGAACGTTTGTGCACGGACGTTTTTATGGTACAGGGGGGTTACTTTATGATCCGAAACGAAGTTCGAATGTTAGGACTTTCAAAATTCGAAGAAAGTTATAAGTTTTCGACTTCTAAAAATCAACACTATTCTCTATGATATTTATCATTCACTCTATGTTTAAGTCTATGGTTACGATGTACGATAGAGGATTCGAACATTTTGTGGAGTACCTGGGCACATTCGTACAGTTTTACGTGCGATGTTCGAACATTCGAACTTCGTTTCGGATCATAGAGTAACCCCTCAGAAACGGCAAACGAGTAAACGGCTCGTGAATGAAAGCAATGCCGCACATAAACATTTACAACACCAGTCCTGTGACCAGTCGGAGTAAGATGCGTGCATCGAAATATTCGGACGATAAAATATTTTATGGACTGTAGAGTTCACCGTATTTTGATACCGTACTATATCAGCACATATACGTCCCACAGCTGGGCACGGAGCTCCTCTACAATCGAGAACACAATTGAAAGGGGTTAGGCCAAGTAATCTAATATGCTAGCCTAGTGGGGCTTGGTGGACTTCATATACCATAGAAATTCTTACAAATCGCTATGGTATGCAGGTTTCCTCTCGATGATTTCCATCTCCGTTATCGTGTTTTGATTGACTATTGATGACATGACTACGAGAAGTCAGAAGCTGGGACTTGAACCCGCGACCACTGTGGACAATTATTTGTATTTCGATTATTACATGTTAAATATTTCTCATGCATGTAGTAGGTATTATTGTTTGGAGAACTGAAAGTATTTCAATTTAACAACACTATTTATTTTAAATAAATATAACCCGTAGAAAATGCTCGTAGACAAACATTCAGTTTCGTGTCGTACATTTGACAACTATAAAAGCTTAAAATAATTTTCGTCGCGTTCGTCTTCATGACAGACGATGCTCATTATAATAAGTTATGACAAGTTATAGAACTTTTGTGACTTTACTGTGTGACTCGTCTATTATTTTCTAGACAAAAATATATTTTGTGTAAATAGGTACCTCTTTGCACCTGTGTTTGGTGAAACCAGTTCTTGCTATGCAATTAATTTTATATTGTAAACGCAAGGGTAGGAAGAGATGCTACCAGGATACGTTTAGACTAGTGTACTCCGTCCCACTATGTGATAGGGGGCGAGCCTATCGCCATATCGGACACAAATTTCTGACTCCGAGCTGATAATTAATAGAAAATTTATAATATTATAAGATGCTCGGTCTCCTACAACGTTACTTGCCACGACCATTATAACAACGTAGGCACGCATTAGGCAAAAAAGTGTTATTTATGTCCAGTGGACTGAGCCTAAAAGCATCACGAGTACCTTACTAGTTACTACTACTGGGACGTTTACCATACAAGCAAGCCAATCCCTGCTTTACTTATCTGAAAAAACATCTAGCCCTACATTATATCCTCTGTCTCATAGGAGATCGACGTGAAGCGACGGCTTAGTTGTCGCGTTTCGTTCAAAGAGATTGCTGGATGCCCAGTACCTCCCTATCCACTGTTATTCCTTCCCACTCACTTCGCGATTTGATGGGCCAGCAACACATCTATAATCCCAGCGTTATAGATGTTCATGGGCGGCAGTGGTTACTTATCATCGGGAGACCTCGTTTTCCGGACCTACTGTATAAAAAAACAAACATGAAGGCCTACAAAAAATGACACATCAACCCATTAAATAACCCGGCAACGAGTGCGGCTGATAGGCCACAAGGCGCGGCCGCGGTCACGGCGGACGCGGCGCGACAATGCAGCGATTTTCACGCGCCACCGGCTCGCGACACCCGCACTACAGCCAGTATAGTCACCTCTCAACGCTCAGCCGAACATCGCCACACTTGGCAATTGTGGGGTATAATGGGTTGCCGATGGAGACCTTCATGTGTGTATTGATAGTCAATCACCACGCACTATAACCGTGAAGGAAAACATCAACAAGGTGATAGCTGGATTTTGAGAAAAGATGAGTATGACGATAGTCACTCACTAAACTGTAACATGAAGCTCATTTACACCATGTAAGCCTATTGCATACAATAAAGTAAAAACCATAATTGAGACTCGTCCTGTAAGCACTAAGTAACATGTTCGGACCAAAACATTAAACTTGCACTTCCAGAGCAAAATTGTTACACATTGTTTACACACTGATTGCTTTATCTTAATTGTATACAACAGGAGAGTAACTTCCACGGTGTAAACGGGTCCTTAATTTAGTCAATAAAAATACACTGAATAATCATACACGTAGACCTGAACCACATTAAGGTAGAGTCTGGTGTCATGGATTTCAGAAGCTACCAGACCTTTGGGGTCTTACAAGTTCCGAAAAATAGTTTGTGGACCGCATACATCACAATACAATGCCCGAACCCATTCTCATTTCACAGCCTGGTCTTTAGCAGTTGCATCACAATACACAATCACAATCTACTGGTGGTAGGTCTTAAATAATGTGAGAGGCTGTCTGGGTTGGTACCACCGCAATATCTATTTCTTCCACCAAACAGCAGTATAAATGCACTGTTGTGTTCCGGTTTGAAGGACATTGTAACCAGAGTAACTACTGGACATCTTATGTCTCAGAATGGTGAGTGCAATGGAATGCCAAGCATTGCTTTGTAATTCATCGTGTTTTTTGGTTTTGCTAGTGTCCATGAGCGGTCATATCGCTTACTATCAGGCGAATGGCATGCTCGTCTCGCCATTCATTGCAATAATAAAAATACAATAAAACCATAATATAAAATAATTGCACCACCGTAGAGCCTATAGACTAGAATAGCTTTAAATCTATCATGTATTTGTAAGATGACAATGATATCATTGGTACATAAATGAATATTGTTATCATTCACACTGTGCAGCTGGCCGGGTCGAATCTAAATTGCGATTCAAGTGGTATCCGGCTTTTATCCACTAACGAGCTGATTGACGCGCCCGAGTCTCAGATTCAATTTGTACACGAGTACATGTGAATACGCAAATTGTCATGTTACAAGACTACCGCAACTGGGCCGCAAGCGTAAAAAATTTAAGGAATTGTTTTCTATAAGTGTCTGACCATGGTTCCTAATTTTTTTTTATTGCATCGGTCCGGCAAACGAGCAAACAGCTCACCTGATGGTAAATGATTACTGCCGTCCATGACCATCCACAACGTTTGGATCATAGATGTGTAGCCAGCTCTTTAAAATCAGGAGGGGCGAGGGAAGTAAAAAGGCTGGGAAGAGGAAGGGGATATTAGATATCCGGCATTCTCACTCACCGAACGAATCGCGACAGCAAACAGTTGCTTCACATCGATTTTCTGTGAGACAGTGGTACCACCCCGGATGAGCCTGCCCATTCATGCTGAATCATGACTGACAACAGCGTGGCTCTACCATATAAAACTGACTGCTGAGTGAAGGACTACTGTACAATCAAGAGCTAGATTAACAAGGCCTGAGTCCATAATCCAACCCGCTGGAATATTGCGTTTGGCGGAAATTACATACTATATAATGCCACATAAACATAAGTATCAGAAATACAGAGATATAGATAGGAACTTACCGTATGTGCCAAGAATTGAAGCTGACTCACCCTCCACGGAAAACCTATTACTGGAGTCATAGGTATATTATATTTTTGAGTCCAGTATAGATTTGAAACAAAAATGATTAATTTACAAGTCTCTTAATTTGTCGTTATTTATAGCATCATTTATGATCAGATAATAAACGAAATCCCAGTGCAAGGGTTCCTCCTTACACTTCTGAATTACAGAAATTACAATAGATTTGCGAGTAGAATAACCACTACCTTTCTTTCAAAAGGATATACCTCTCAAGTCAACAATATTTATGAGGAAGTTCTCCAGTGCCTGCCTCGACTACGTCGGTGACACACATGTGTTATGTTATAATTGCATCAGGTCATGGTCATAGTCAGGTTGTCACATTAGATATTTCTGTTCATATTAACAGCTGGAGTCAGAAATTTGTGCCCGATATGGCGATAGGGTCGCCCCCTATCACATCGTGGTACGGAAATGTGGGTGTCTTGGTAGCGCCTCTGCTTACCCCTTCTGAGAAAAAGGTTGTATGTATGTATGTCCTCTAGGAAATAAACATTTGTTTAGTTTTAAACGTTATTCCATGAAGCGTGTCGACCTTAAATACGAGTGTATGTGGGACACAGGAAGAGCCGCGAATAATATTTATTTATTAGCGTTTGATTTATGCATCAACTATCAATGGGTCTAAGGGCGCGGTTACATTACCGCGATGCGCTTCGTCGGACACGACCTTATAAAATATACTGGAAGAGACTTAAAATAATAACGATGTTCGTTCTGCAGAATTTATAGTATTTAGCCGTTTTATGAATTAGTACCTCGAAAATATTATTTGTAATTTCGTCAAATTCAAATGGAATTTTGTAGCTTTACGGTCCACATTCTGTCCAAACAAAGTGACCATTTCCCGAAATTCATTTTTGCCTATATCGCTGTACGACACCTAAACTATCTTTATGCAACAAATATGACTTTGGTAATAAATAAAAGATGAAAAGAATACACTTTATTTCTTATGAATTATCGATACTACGTCACGCTACAAAGTTAATGATTTTCATTTCACCCATATTAGGGTGGCAAAAATTGCTCAAACTTATTTTTATAATAATTATTATTCATTGAATCTAGTCTTATCTAATTTAGCTATAAACTCTATGCTTAACATAAATTAAACTACCGATATCGCATCTAGAACGCTTCGTGGTCGGTGTAGAGGTCAGCGTCAGTTTTCACGCGTCGCTGCAGCTATTAATATTCAAATTGGCGCGATCTGTCGCCGCTCCACGAGGCGCTGCGGACGCCACGCTATATTTATTTGTGAACACAACAATGGAAACGGATTCACCTCGAAACACACCTAATTGAACTTTTATTGGTCCATTTACTTTGTTTTTTTTTTACTGGATATATTTATTTATTTAATACTTTTTTTGTACTTCATAGAGAAACACTACTTTACTGGTGGTCTCACATATGTGAGAGACCGCCAGGGTAAGTACCACCGCAGTGTCTATTTCTTCCGCCAAACAGCAGTGTAAATGCACTGTTGTGTCCCGGTTTGAAGGACATTGTAGTAATTTGGGTGGTAAATACCTAGTTTTTGCTAAAATACTAATATAAACCATTGCGTACCATTGCATCTTTAAAAGTAAAAAGGTGTGAATTATTTACCATATTTTAGCAAAACCATTTATTTACCACCCAAATACGACGATAACTAAAGAATTTCTAAAAATAAATTGTCGCCTATTTTTGCGAAATTTTTAGTTGCTTTGCGTTTGAAGTCACTAATACTTGGTTTTCGGTCGCAGTCTGGATAAACCGTGTATTAGTACAGTCAAAACTAGCCAGAATATCGGAGAAATGGGCCGGAATACTCTTGGCATTGAGATGGACCACATTAAAATTCCTCGAGACGTCGGAGAACTGAAAAGAGAGAGTGTCAGCAAGTGAAGGAACACTGACAAAACGATCGTCACTGCATACTGATGAGAACTCCTCCCTGTCACAACTAGACATAAAAAGTAAATAAGATTAAAATAAGTATTGGTAAATATCTAGATAAAAATATTTCCAGAACTATCAAAATAAATACTTACGGCCCGATTCATAGACAGTTTTAAAACCTATTTTAGTTATCGAATGTTTTGTCATCTTCACTCAAACTGAATTCAAAAGTTGTTCGAAAGGGACAAAACATTCGATAACTAAAATAGGTTTTAAAACTGTAGAATAAGGCCGTAAAAGTAAAAAAAAAACATAAAAATGTGTATCAACAAATCTAAAAATTATCCAGCTGCCGGTTCTGTAAAGAAAAATAATTGTCAAACAAAAGTAAATTAAAAAAGAATAGCGAACTAAAATAAAAAAGAACTAGATATATCGTCACTGTTACAATTTATCGGACCGATAGCTGTTTGAGTGTGTGGAATGCGTTTTCGGTTGGCCTGTGGTTGACACCAATAATAAAATTTTCGCTACCAAATTAATTACACGCTATAATTTTTAATTATGTTTTATAAGCTGCCAGTGTAATCAATAGATGAATACGAATTGGAAGTGCGCTTTTGACACGATCATTAAACCGCTGGCCGAGTTTATTGATGTGGTACTCTGTAGTCTGTACATAATCTTCACTCCAAGGCCCCGTTCCGTCTGCATCCGACGACTACGCCCTTTGTGTATTTGATTAAGAATTATTGAATAAACGCGTTCTGAAGTGAAGTGTATACTTGGGTGGATTTAGAATGCGGTTCTCTAAATCGACGGTGCAAATTCAAGTGTCGGAAATAAAAGACTAGCCGGTAGTCTAATAAAACATAGCAAACTATTTAAAAAATATATATTCAAAAATAAATAATAAATAAATACACCCACTAGTCACACACATAGTCCTGACCTCACATAAGGATCAATTAAGTCTTGTGTCGTGGGCAGCAGAAACTAGGAGAGACTTTTCGGTCTCACAAACACCCACGCACGAGACAAATATTTGTGGGCCTTACAAACATTTGTCTCGTTTCACAGCCGGCGTCTAACCAACTGCGCCACGGAGGCTAATTATATGCAATTATACCCTCCCAATCGTACTCTCGATTGTAGAGGAGGCTCGTGGCCTGCAGTGGGACGTATATGGGCTGATACAGTATAAGCAATTGGTCCTTTAAACTGAAAAGACGAAGATGTCCCACACTTACTATATTTCGGACGCCCATTTAAGGTATTTTGGGCGTTCGCGACAGATATGAGGACAAGCGCTTTGTCATTCCTCTCAGAACCACTACCGAGGAGGGTGCAGACTGAAATGTGCACTGACCACGCATTGTATCCAGCTGCTCCGACAGTTCCTTAAGTTTACTTATCACGAATTAAGAGCACCCAATCGACCAAACGAGCTGGCAGTTGTAAATTCGTAAAACAATTAATTTTACGACATAAAAATATACCACAAGTAAATGAAGGATAAGGGCGTGGTGGCCTGTTGGTAACGGACCAGACGCGGCTGCCTACATGTTCACGGTGGTCGCGGGTTTAAATCCCAGGGCACACCTCTGACTTTTCGGAGTTATGTGTATATTGATAGTCAATCACCACGCACTTTAACGGTGAAGGAAAACATCGTGAGGAAACCTGCATACCGTAGCGATTTTAAAGAATTTCTACGGTATGTAAGTCCGCCAACCCGCACTAGGCCAGCGTGGTGGACTATATGGCCTAACCACTCTCAATCGATTCCCTCGATTGTAGAGTAGGCCCGTGCCCTGCAGTGGGACGTATATGGGCTGATATAGAAGGGCAGATAGTAGAAAAATGTACATGCTATTAGAAATTGTGACACATTAAGTTATGAGCCACACGTGGATTGGCGATTCCGCTGTTAATCGTTCATAACACGTACTTAACAGATAATGTCACGACCACTTGTTAAAGTTATCACGCTATTAATACAAGTTCCGATGAAGCCCACAAAAAACAACTGCCGGCGTAGGATACGTAAAAACAGCCCCCTTACATGAAGCCCTCTCAACCGTGATGCTCTACACGAGTTTGTTTATCTTGCTTCTTATTATAGGACAATTATACTACATTTGAAGACATTAGTAATATCCTGACTGCCCCGGTGGCGTAGTTGTACTACAGTATGGTTACACCGTTGAGGTCTGGGGTTCGAATCCCGCGTCGGCCTAAGTGATATTGATTTTTCTATTCATTGTAAGCCCGGAGTCAGAATTTGTGCCCGATATGGCGATAGGGTCGCCCCATATCACATTGTGGGACTGTATCCTGGTTGTTACCAGGGGAACCTCTGCCTACCCCTTCTGGAAAAAGGGGCGAGTTTATGTATTTAGTAATATCCTAGGAGTTATTTAGAAACTTATTGTTTAATACGAGCATAATAAAGCATCTAGACTTCACCTGATGTAATGCATTAGATACTTTTACTGTCGACAAGAGATAGACACAGTCATGTTAAACTGCTCCAAACTAAAAATAAATTCTAACGCAAACCAATTTCAAACGCGTGTCTTTGGTTTAGTAAAGTAACCGTTTTTTTGTAACATTGTCTCCTAGCTATTAGTTCAACGTTTTTCCAGTAAACCTAAAATTTAGGTTATGTCACTTTGTTTTATAGAGCAAACAGAGAAATGTAAATATTTCTCCTAGTCCAAAATTACGTCGTCTAACAGAAATATTGTCCTAAAACAGACGTAGTTAATATTAAAGTGAGCAATATCGAGTTATACAATATTCCAGTGTGTAACGGGTTCGAGTGTGCAATGGTAACACGCTACAGTTTTTGTTGATCTCCATTTAACGCTAACCGACAGAAGAGAACCTTTTATAACCTCTAATTGTAGTGTATTTATTGCTTTTGCCGGATAGGATGTAGAATGCAGTGGAGTTAATACTTTCTGAATTAAATTATCCTTTGTAAATGTACGAGTATGTGGGCTACGATGCCTTAACACTAATTATGAATGAATATTATAATTACTTTACAAAATACTTTATTACTTTCTAGATGAATGTTTTCCCGAAAAAAAATTTTAGGACATTTTTTCATGTCTGGACATCTATCTATCTAGACATGAAAATATTTCTAGAAAATGTTCAGTTTGTTAAATTTTTATTCGTAACTAATCACCAGTTTTAATACTTGTAATAGTTCAGGTTTCTCATCGTAATACGACAAGTGTTTACCTCAGCAAATCTAACAACCATTTTAATTTGCTATTTTCACCCACACTTTATTACCTCTTTAATATTAAAGTCTACAACACATGTAAAAAATCATCGTTTCCCAAAAAGAAAATATTTAAGTCTCAATCGACTCCATGCATCGGAGGAACAGGTCACTCCCATGTCGAAGTGTTTACGCAAAAAGTTTATATGAAAGAGACGACTCAAGGAACACAGGGGTCCTCGTGAAATTGGAAAGAAGCACTATTCAAATGGCTGTTTAATGCTGATGCGATGAGGTAATTTCATTCATTCCCTCGTGTGGAGCCAATATTTTTTCCTTTATACTCGTAATATTATGGTGATTGCTGCTTGTCACGTATTTAATATTAATCGTCAAATAACGTAATTTATTTGCCTATTGTTGATTTATAGGAACAATTACCGTGTTTTATGGCGGGGGAAAATACACAATAACTAATTTTTTGACACTACAAAACCTGGATGCACCTCAATGTTGTTTTTTTCATTTGAGAATCAATTCGATGATCTTAATTTTTGACATATGTACATAATATGTTTATGATAGATACTCATAAATCATAAAGGCACGACTTTATCGTGTAAGAGTAAGGAGAATAAATAAATTTACACCTTGACTAATTCCGGTATATCACCTCCGCTCCACACATTTCATTCATAAATTTTCATCAGTTCAGGGTATAATATATGTGATGTCAATAGCGATGAGTATAAATATACCGGGTATATCAAGACTGCGACCGAAAACGTAGCCAGGTGGTAGTTTTAGTAGTTACAAACATGATGCAAATAAAAATTTCGCCAAAATAGTGTCAGATATGTTTTTAGAATCTTTAAAAAATCATCGTGTTTGGGTGGTAAATACCTAGTTTTTGCGAAAATACTAATTTAAACCCTTACATTGCGTGTTTAAAAATAAAGAGGTGTACATCATTATTTTAGGGAAACTATGTATATATCACCGAAATACGACGATTAGTAAAAAATTACAAAAATAAAGTTGGCGATTTCTTTTGCGAAATTTTTACTTGCATTGTGTCTGAAGTCACTAATACTACCACCTGGCTTCGTTTTCGGTCGTGGTCTTGATATACCCTGTATATCATGGGAGCTTAACGTTAACTACAAAAAAGGGAAACAATTTAAGAAACTCGCCGGCTGTTCGCAAACGTCATAAACATTGGTAACAATCTAGATAATTCCATACAAAACCATGTGAACATCACGTCTAAGGAGGGATTGTGGTGCAATTTGCCATGTTGCCGCAATGAATAATTGTATTTACACAGAAATTGCGTTTAACACGTCATTAATATTAAGACAAAAACGTGTCTTGATTACATACACTATTCAATGTAAACAGTGATTAATTTCTATTAGATTCAATGAGAAATTATGTTTCGCCGTAATCTCACTAACGATACTATCTGTTAGCACGAATGTGTGTTATTTCGCTTTCTTCATGTTTCGTTTGGTAAAAACATTAATTGCACCAATGTTAATTGGTGTTTTGATCTGACTGTCATTGTGGTATCGAGTAGTGTTAGAATATTTTATATACAGTGTTCTTTAGTTTCCACCTTTATTACGGTAAAGTAATTTAATGTATTTAGTAGTGACTAAATATTGTCGCGTATCAAGAATATTAACCCTACCAACTTGGGAATCTGGTAATATGTCGCTGATTTGAAAAACTTAATGCTTTTGGAAAACTTTTTAAGACTGTTTGTGAATCCCAAAACATCATAATATGTAAAGGAAACTATACATTTTAAAACATTTTAAGATGGTTTACTATTTGTCTAGTTATACCTTGGTTTGTTATAAAATTGATACTGTCGCGCACCATATAATTTTCCACGTGAAAGAAAAAAATGATGTGTATACACGTGGCAACATCGTAACAATAAGTTCATTTACCTGACGTACAATAAAGCTTTCCATAAAAAAGTGCGGTAGAAAAAACCTCTAATTAATTAAATCACCGGCAACCATCAAAGGGTCTTCCACGTTTCAAGAGGCAACAATGCCATTCCTACTTACCTAATTATCGGTTAGGGTTCCAATGATAGGTGGTGTTGTTGAGTTCCTGTCAATAGAACAGTAGGTCGTGCAGGATGTGACAATTTAGCTGCAAGGAACATGCCAATGACCGGCAAATTGGCGGTTACGTGAGGCGTTTCGTCACAGGGTGTGAGTTGTGTGTAATAACCTAGATTGCGTGCATCGGATTTTTTCATCGATTGTTTGAATGAATTTTTTATTAGGGGGTAAATTCCCAAAAAATGTAATAACTATGTGGCATAGTGGCAGAATAAATAACAGTTACAGAAGGAGATAGTTGCATCTTTTCACCTCTGCGTCACCTTAGGGTCGATTGGCAGAGAACGGGATCAGCTAAGAAGGCAGTCACGGGTTCTAATCCCATGATACACCTCTGAATTTCAGTTGTCGTACAAGTAGTGGAACTACGATATACTAAATTCTGATTTCTGAATAGATTATGACAATATAAATGAGCCAGCTCCTTTATTGCATTAAACAACCGAGTTCAAATTAGTTACAAAACGTATCCTGATAGTTCACCCTATTCCCTCCATCGTCATTTTATAGATGTTTGTAAACACATATTATATAATTTGAAGGGGGTCAAAATCATTTTCAAAGTTTCCGTTACCTACATACATCCGAAGCTAATATAAAGCGTATTAATATTACGAAACTTACAGAGAATGACATTACACAACATAACTCACATTTGGTCACAAAGATCGCATGCCAACCCAACTGCACGATCGTTGATCCTCTTGACGATTATGAACAAATAAGGTCCAACTGATGCCCCAATAAGATTCCACCACATGGTATAAATACGTGCTTCTACAGATAAAGTCAATATTACTAACGAAATTATAATTTATTTTATTAATGGAAGTAAAAAGCAGAAATTAAGGAATTCCTATAAGAACAAAAGCTACCGACATGCCTAGAGGATTGGAATATTGCAGTAGTGGGTAAATACATGGCGCGAAGAACCCATGGACGATAAAGTTAAAAGGTTTTCGTAGTGGCAAGCACAACTTCAGGTCGTTCACCTGCAAAGCGAACATAGGATAGTCACAGGAAGTCACTGGATGCATATTGCATACCTCTTCGAATAGGCCTCCGTGGCAATACATATTCGTTTGGAATGTTTTTTCTATACGCCGCATTCCTGCCACTACAATAACTTAGAGATTTTGGTACTCTAGAAGTCCTAGATAGTAAATTGAACTCACGGCTAGTCACAGGAACTGGTCTAGCAAGCGTCCACTTGATATCGTGTAAACATCATAAATGTATATGTGACAGTACGAAGTATAAGTGTTGTGAGGCATCAGGTGCCGACACGCTGTTAGACATTACGATACGATTGTAGTAATCACTAGCACCTAGTTGACTGCCGATTACATGGCGCTACTATGGAGTAGCGCCATGTAATCGGATAGTATATGGATAATTATTCGATTTAAACTTACATTTTAGTAGGTTGTGACCTGGTTGTGCTGGAGCCCTGGCACTGCGAAGGTCCATGAACAGCGGTTATCAGGCGGGCCGAATGCTCGTCTCCTACGAAGGCCATAAAAATATTGTCGTTTAAAAAAATGTTTGAACGATTCATTCATATATTGTATTCATTCATATTCTTTTTTGATACCGTCTCGCAAGGTGTACTGAAAGAACTGATGTTGCGGTATTTCGGTGCAAAGTAAGTGCATTTTTTTCGCAGTATATCAAATATTTTTTGACACTGTGGTGAGGTACATCGTGCAAAATTTCGTTCAAAGTGTTTTACACGGACAATTATTCGACAAAGCCTTGTGTATTCCATTTTATTTAGAGCAGAAAACATAATATCCGAGCTTTAAGTGTCAATTGTCATAAGCCGCACCATGTTTGATGATGTCTATTCCGAGTGAATCGTGGTTCTGCTGTCCTTTGAAGTTTTTAAGCTAATACTTCAAACTAGTATTCTGTAAGACAGTGCTGTCACGCAGATCGAGCATATGGATTTTCGCATCTGACAATCTGTATGTGCGATTTATTTTCAAATATTTCGCAACCACTATGATATACACATTTGTAGTTTTTTTGGTATGTTTATAAGCATATGGCACTTACTCATTCACAAATAAAAAAAATTCGAAACACAAAAAAAAGTGCTCGAAAAACAACAACAGCCATGTAAACCGTGCCTTTATAACACTTGTGACTGTGACCAGGTGCTTTAACGCCATTAATATCAATTGAGCATTGACCGTCTGCCACCATAACGGCCAGTCTACCTCGACACCCCGCGCTGCGCACCCTCGACCTTTTAATCACTATACAACTGTGGCCCAAAGCTCAACATTTAATGGTCGCGAAATATTTTATGACTTCGTTTCCGTCTTTGGAAGAGTAATGCGATTTTAAGACTAATACACTTCCTCCAGTATATTGCATTATTCGTATCGTATCCGAAGCTCCTTTTTGGTCGATGTCAAATATATTAGCATTAAACCAACACATGGCGTGGATTGAACAGTTTTCATAGCATCTAGAAAAGCTAAGGTTAAATAATATAAATATTGATAATTTTAAATTTAACTCAATAAAATATTTGCCTATCGAATACAATAGTTATGCCTCCTAACTGAATATGGCGGAGGAACCTATGCCTGACAAACAACACATAGATAAATAACCATCAAAATAGAATGCTACCTCAACAACACAGCAATATTTTAGCTAATTTACCAAATTAAGTACTTGATACCTCAAAAAACCCAGAAAGTAGATCCAAGACAATCGCCAAACCCCTCAATTAAAAAAGTCTTAGATCTATCAGTCCCATACTCGTAGCATTCCGTCCAGAGGCCATCCATCCTAAACCACCGGACCGAGAGGATCAATAGGGGCTGCCAATGAGGGAAGCCTAACTCCATACTGTTTGCACAGATGCAATTATGTTAAGATTACATATTTATCTGGCGCGGCGGGACGATTTCTTATAGGGGCTACTTGGTTCGTGGATTTCTTAGGAGTTGTTACTTGCGCTTCGCATTGATTTCGAATGTTTCTGAGTGATTTTGGTATGTTTGTCACTTTTGCTTGGATAGAACATCTTTAAATTATGTAACTAAGGGAGATGAACTATGCCCTGTATTAATACATTACTGGTTTCTATCCCGCAAACAATTGTAGTTTTTACGGGCCGAACAACGTCTCCAAAACGATCTAACAATTTAATAATTCTAATTGAGAGCGGTAACCTCAATTATCTTTAACGTTTATTTAAGGAAACAAAATATAATATAAAGCACTGATAATACGATACAATACACGTATATTTAAAGTTTGGCATCAACTCTGTATAAATCCCCGTCGGTTTAGTGCATGTCGTTTGATCCCCAATATTGATTCCGGGCTCAGCGGCTGTGCGAAGGTCCGCCAGATCTTATCATTGTTTTAAATATCCTTCACGATGTAGGATCACATTCGCTACGGAGCTGAACGACAATTGTATAGTCGGGTATTTGATTTAGGGGCTTTTTTGAGGTTTGTAAAGACTTTTGTCTTGGAAATATTTATATGATTAACTTTATGTTGGAATCATTTTGAATATTGGATTGTGCAACAGACGTTTCGTGGCTGTAGTGATGTATTTTTTCTGCATGTTGCAGTAAATAGATATTGCCTGCTATAAAATAGGAAACTATGTATTCAACATTACAATTTTTGGGATACCAATAGGTACATTGCAACTTTACAAAATGCCTGCTATATTAGCAGCTCTATAAAGAGGGATTTATTGCATATACAAATAATAAATGTAGATTTAAACCTCATAAACCATTATAACAAGAGCTGCACATCCACTCGGACATAAGGACAATAAATTTGGATCCAATTCATATTATTACTTTTAAAACGTGAAAGCCGTTGATTTACCGCCGTGTTCCGGCTGATCGCGATGCGCCGGCGCCCCACCCCGAGTGCCACATGTCATGGGAATCGCTTACCCACCCCGAGGTGCAATTGTAAATCGTCAGCAATTATCTTTATGATGGTATTTGTTAGCTATTTCGTTGGAACTGACTGTTCTATTTAATGCAGTAATGAAGAGTAGTGGACTGTGAAAACTTTCTGAAGTGTAATGATCAAATTATTGAAGCCCTTCCAATTGTTTATTTATTAAAAACAGATCGGCTTTTCTAATTGCTAATAGATAATATAATACGTACTCTTTAGCATATCTCTTTTGAATCCCTTTAGAATTTAAGACGTTGGTTTAGCGGTTACTCAGATGCGCTAGGGTGACAATCAAAAACACATTTTCGAATTAGTATAAAAAATTAATGTATTTTATGTCATATGGTACGTAAACGTACTACTGTTCAAGCAAACGAGATATGACCTTTTTGATAATAAACCAACTTTAGAAACAATTCCACAGATATATTTTACCCCGTATCAAATAATTTCATAGAACATTTATCAGCTTGTCTATCACCTAGTCTACTCGACAGATGTCCAACACTGATAAACCATACTATAATATATTGTCTTGAACTACAGATTTGGACTTATTTTCCCGTAAATAAGAAAGAAAACTTAGTGAGTGCGTGTCGTCTCCCCTCGCCCTGGATTTAGACAAAAGCGTGAAAGTTTCGTGACTGCGCGCCATAACGCGACCCGACACCCGTCACCTTAATGGGTTTCCGATTGCGAAGACGCCATCGGTGGTACGCAATGAATGGCGCTGGGGTGTCTGCACGTTCTTTTAAAGGACACATTTTTGGCAAGCTAGAATATTGAATCCTCAGCCATAAAGGACTGACTGCAGAGAGAGAGAGACAGATGAAGATTAAGAACCTTATATTGGTACTGGTATATTTATATTGTTTGTTTTTTTTACTTATAAAAAATATTCCAAATAGCGAGATAGGATCTAAACTTGCAGTTTTTTCACTTAAAACTAGTTTAAATATGTTTTGTTCTAAAATCGTTGATAATACTTAAATTACGAATTGAATTGGGCGCAATGTTCAGATCGTCGGTCTACAAACTTTCGTGGAAAAATTTTGCTCTTTGTAACCTTTCGTCCATAAAGAATGTAAGATCCTAAATGTTCTTAAAAACTGTTTTAATAGTTTGTCGGTCGTGCAATATTTAGTAATTTATTTAATGGAAGTTAATCAAATGACATAATATCAAATTAAATATCGTAGTCGTGAAAAACATTTAGCCTTTAAATTAAAGTCCCACAGACAATGGACAATGTTACTAGGTGTGCCAAATCGCTTGAAATGTTGTCTCAGTAAAGCCTTTATGTATACAAACACACTAGTTTTTGTTGTAGTCAAAAATACCTAGTAGTTTTGATTTTATAGGTATTCAAAGTTTTGAAAAATATCGAGTCCCGCTACAGTCACGTGATCGCCTGTGACGTCATTTCGCAACACGCCGCACGGGCCACGACTCGCTTCGTATAAAATCGCCAGCGATTATCTTAGTCGTAATAGCTTGCGCAGTGTTTTGTCGTTGGTTTTCGTTCGCGTATTACGTTAATAGTTTAATAATAGTAAATATTATTCGATTAATAAAATGGATAAAGGATTCGAAAAAGGGCAATCGGATAATCTACCTAAAATAGATGGATTAATGGTTGCGCATTACTTATCAAATGGCCTGTTGGTAACGGACCAGACGCGGCTGCCTACATGTTCACGGTGGTCGCGGGTTCAAATCCCAGGGCACACCTCTGACTTTTCGGAGTTATGTGTGTATTGATAGTCAATCACCACGCACTTTAACGGTGAAGGAAAACATCGTGAGGAAACCTGCATACCGTAGCGATTTTAAAGAATTTCTACGGTATGTAAGTCCGCCAACACGCACTAGGCCAGCGTGGTGGACTATATGGCCTAACCACTCTCAATCGATTCCCTCGATTGTAGAGTAGGCCCGTGCCCTGCAGTGGGACGTATATGGGCTGATATAGAGATATAGATTACTTATCAACAAATAGTGATTTCGTTGCCGCCGAAATGCGAGGAATAAAAATGCAACGGTAAGTGAAATTTCCGTGCTACTACTTATGCTTAATAGTTTATCTGTTCTAAATTGTTTTATCAAAACAAAATACTCAACTAATGTCGTAATGGAAGAATGCAACTCAAATAGTAGAACTACCTACCTACCATTAAATTTGTAAGTTAAACACAACAAATATGTATGTATTATAGTTTTGTAGCTATTGGTAGGCACGTATGTATAATATAGGTAGGTAACGCTCTTCTTAGTAAATTTAAATGAATACATACATACCTATATTGATTTATTGCAAACTAGCTTCCGCCAGCAGCTTCGCCCCAGTTTCCCTCAGAAACTGTACATTTTCCCAGTATTAAAAGTAGCCTATGTGTTATTCCAGACTTCGTCCAGATCCTTTCAGTAGTTGTTTTTGTGAAAGATAACAAACACACACACTCACAAACTTTCGCATTTATAATATTAGTAGGAAGTAGGATAGGTACTTATGTAGATGTAGTGGGTTGAACGTTACAGATGTACTAAACCTTTTTTATTTGTATTTTTTTACTTACAAAATACGTAAGGCCATTTTATTCTCATTTTTATTGCAAATATAGATGTTTGAACAGATGTACTAAACCTTTTTTAGTTATTTGTTTTTTTCTACTAATAAAATACGTAAGGCCATTTATTTTTATTTGAAACTTATTTCAAATCGGCAAGAGACAGCAACAATAAACTGTACTTTTATCTCCAAATGAATCTAACCTCTTCATAGCCTTTATCCATTTTTTTCGCATTTTAACGTCCTTTGGAACTATAAAAAACAACTTTTCTGGCGAATTGGTATTTGTGTTTGTGCATTTAGGCACAACACATGATTTCCTAGTATTTGGATTGGACATTGTTAAAAGTCTTTAGGTATAAACGTAATATTATAGTACTCTGTGGGTATAAATTCAACGGCACGGGCGCGCGACCACGAGCGGACTGAGTGAGCCAGTGAGCGTGTTGTGGTATGACGTCACACCGTAACCGGCAGCCCGGGTCGTACGGTTACAACTTGTTTTACTTCTAAATCGGAAACTAATTGACATATCGAAGTAATTCTTTCACTAGTATTTTTTATTTTTGCCGGAGAATATGGAGTGCTAATAATCAAAATTAGTTAACATTCTTCATTGTGCTAAGCTGGTCCAACTCAATAAATAAAATGTGGTTACTCTACCATACATGTCAAGCGTGATTCCTATCCCATACCCCATGACCATAGTCCATTGTCTGACACCTTTAAACTTAATTATTTTTCTAATGTCTTTATAGTATTGAGTCAATATAACGAGTGGACGTAATAATAGGCATTCGATATCCGATTGCGTTCAAACCCTAATCGATTATCGAATAATTTATGTGCGTCTCTATTGTGCTGCTAGTGTTTGAATTGATGTTTAAATCATTCGTAATGGACAATGCGTCCATATGGATGTATTGGGAGTGTTGTTCCGGGCTTTTGCCTGTGTGTTAAGGACTATTTATAGAAATGTACTAAGTAGTTTGGTTATTTTGTCTGTAATGTGTCTGTATTAATAATGAAATGTGATTTTTTAAATCTAACTCTATACTTACTTTCTTGCTAGGTTTTTGTGAATCACTGAAAATAAATGTATCTACTTCTGTGTCACAGATTATTAATGTTAATGTTAATGGAAATTGCTTAGAAAACCGCTCTTTTTTTCAAATGGCTTTCAATCTTTCAATATTTTTAGCGGCCGTGAAGACTAAAATGTAATTACATTATAACGGCATACATTATTGATTACTTTATTACAATATAAAATACATACTGCAAAACACCTACATATTTAACAAACCCGAAACCTGATGTCACACCTAACATAATGATCGCAATTCGCATATCTACACAAGCATTAGGTCAGCCATTAAAAACAAACGTTAACATGACAAAACAGAGCGTACGGCTCACGAGCTTCCTTGAAAAATGACGTTGTTTATAACTAGATAAAAAGTACAAAAATAGTTTGCGTGTAACAACGCGCTCACTATAATGAGATTGTGATTATTTTCCCTGTTTCCACGGGGGGAGACAGCTCATTTGATTTTTTCCCGGTAAATGTTGCCGTGTAAAAAATGCGCGCTCCTAAGTTTTTCTATTCTTCTAGATAAAGAGAAGTTATGACCATGCAGCGTGTCAGATGTTAGTAATTTTATAAAATAATTTTGTATATGTTTTTTTGCAAAAGTGAATTTTTTATTAATACAAAGTAGATCTGTTTTTTTTTATTCCATTTGAATTGTAACTTATCGTACTTTTTAAATATTAGTGAAATCTTTGAAAATTAGATATTATAATACTAATATTGTAATAATTATAATACACACTTCGTCTTATTAGCATATTTTTTACAAGAAGTTATAAAAACAAACTTTTCAAGCCAAACTAAAACTTCCCTAATTGTTCTCTAATTAGATATAAAGTTGGCAACCCGAAATAACAAAAAAAAACTACAGTGATCACTCAAATAGGGGAAAGTTGGTGAAAAATTTCGTGGCTGAAAAATTCGTGTCAACAGTTAACGACCCATGTCTGTCAGTGTGGCAACTTTCGGTTTATTTTTAAAATGAAACGAAAAATGCAACGCCTATTAACGTTAATGTAGGGGAAAATGATGGTACCTCATGTCAAACAATTTAAAAACTTTTCTTTTGTTTATTATGAATTTCACTATTGGGTCTTGGGATCGATTGCCAGGTCAGACATTCCACTGTGTATGAGTTTTCTGGATTTGAAAACATACTTGTTACTTGGGCCTGCATTTTAAGCTCAGCATATCTGTAGGCTCGCCCCTAACACGTCTGCGGATAGGAAAAAGCTCGACCAAATGTTTATCCAATTAAGCGCACCCCTGCCAATAAGCACAAACGTGTATTGAACGTTCGCTATTCCCTTTTTTTTAAATAGTTTTACAAAATTATGAATTTACTTACCAAAAATCGTCACTCTTACCTTAGGAGGTATATCATATAAGGATACTAGCATTTGCCCGCAACTTCGTCTGCGTGTTTAAGATAATATAGACGTTATATCGATAGAACTATTCCATTGTAACCTCTTCGTAAACTTTTAACTAAAATCAACGTGCAGCATTTCTATTTCTAATTCTGACTCTGAGTTTAGATTATCGGATCAATGGGTCCGTCAGTTATTGATTCAGAGACCCATCGGAACAATAAATAAAAAGTTCAAAATGACGGCCAACATTTTCAATTCTGAATACAAATTTAGATTATCGGAACTCAGATATCGATTTTGAGACCAATCGGATCAGTAGTGACCTTGTGTGTAAATGGCATTATTCATATACAGTTTTAAAACCTATTTCAGGTATCGAATGTTTGTTTTCTCGCTCAAACTGAATTGAAAAGTCGTTCGAAAGGGACAAAAGTTAAATTTTCATACGAATAACTTCAGTAGTTTTGATTTCCATACAAACTTTTCAACCCTTATTTTTACTCCTTTACGGTTAAATGTAAGTAAACAGAGTACACATTTATTTTTGGTTTTAGATGAGTAATTATAGTGTCAGGTTTGAAATCTGCAACTTCAACGGTTGCGGTTTTCCATACAATTTTTTTTTACCCTTTTCACCTCCTTAGGTGTTGAATTTCCGAAAATCGTTCCTTAGTGCTACCCTACGTTATAAAAGCAAACCCTGTGTAAAATTTCAAGTTCCTAGCTTCAGTAGTTTCAGCTGTGCGTTGATCCGGCAGTTCAGTTCTACAAAATTTCAACCCTTATTTTCGTCCCTTTAGGGTTAATTTTAGATAAACAATAGATGCAATTATTTTTGTCTTAGAATGAATAACTTAAGTGCCAAGTTTGACAATTGTAACTCCAACGGTTTATATTTTCCCTATATCCGTTTTTAACCCTTTAGACCCCTTTAGGGGATGAATATCTAAAAATCCTTCCTTAGTGCTACCCTACGTCATAATAGGAACCCCTATGTAAAATTTCACGTTTCTAGCTCCAGTAGTTTCGGCTGTGCGTTGATCCGGCAGTTTGGTTTTACAATACTTCAACCCTTATTTTCACCCCTTTAGGGTTAATTATAAGAAAAGAGAGTATGCAGTTGTTCTTGTTTCTAGAAGAGTAACTAAAAAGTCAAGTTTGATATTTGCAACTTCAAGGGTTTCGGTTTTCCATACACCAGTATTTTACCCTTTTCACCCCCTTAGGGGGCGAATATCCAAAAATCCTTCCTTAGTGCTACCCTACGTCACAATAGGAACCCCTATGTAAAATTTCACGTTTCTAGCTCCAGTAGATTCGGCTGTGCGTTGATCGGGTAGGAAGGAAATCACCCAGTTTCTAAACATTTCAACCCTTATTTTAACCCCTTTAATGCTATTTTTTAGACAAATTAAGTATGCAATTAATTTTGTTTTTGAATGATTTATTAAACTGCCAAGTTTGACAATTGTAACTTTAATGGTTTAGATTTTCCATACAACAGTTTTTAACCCTTTTCACTCCCTTAGGGGTAGAATTTCCTAAAATCCCTTCTTAGTGCTACCCTACGTCGCAATAGGAATCCCTGTGTAAAATTTCAAGTTCCTAGCTCCAGTAGTTTCGGCTGTGCGTTGATAGGTCAGTCAGTCAGTCAGTCAATCAGGTTCCTCTTTTATATATACAGATGAGGATATCAATCAAAACTATCGAGTTTATTCAGGTGAAATATATTTTAATATCTAATACCTATCGTCACTGTACATACTTGGTAAGCCCGAGATTAATATTTTGTTGAGTAAAAATTAATAATGTATTTTGGTAGATTGTACAAACTGTTTTTATGTATTTTTGTTGCCAGTTGATATCCAAATCGTAGGTTTTAAACCCTTTCAAAATCGACAAGTACTCGTACTATCAAAGCTTTCGTATAAAATTATCTGTTTAATGGTTTCTTAGATTTACGCGAAGGTTACACATTGAAATAAAACTATTTTTTACGGATTTTATCGCGATTTGGTTTAATTTTTACTATTTTTAAGGTCCCGACGTTTCGATTACTTTACAGCTTTCGTGGTCAGTCCGCCCCGTGACCACGAAAGCTGTAAAGTAATCGAAACGTCGCGTCGGGAAGTTAAAAAATGTAAAAATTAAACAAAACGCGATAAAATCCGTTAAAAATAGTTTTATTTCAAATTATCTGTTGACAAAATATAGAAGAATTTTTCAAATGGAACAAGTCTTCCTGGATTGACCAGGATAGCGATTTAAAGTCTAGTTAACACTCCTAGATGCTACCACTAGACCAAAATAAAAATTATTAAACAATTTAGTAATAAAAGCGACTGTTTGCGCTCATTGAAGTGTGAACACTGTTTCGAATGCGTGATGGGGTGACCAAATAAAGATAATTATATCGCTTGTAAAAACTTATCTATTCCGATTGGTATCGTTCGACCTACAGTGCTGCGGCAGGTGTTGAATACCGTGCCTGTGGCTACGCGTTACACTCCTTGTGAGAAACTTTACGAATCGGTTCTATGTGTGGAAGGATTCGATCAGTCTTCAGAACTACCAAGGATCTATGTTTGAACTGTTATACTGGACGCTGAATAGCTTATATATTAATTTAATAACAGACTAGCGAGTCAATTTTATTTTAAATATTACTACTTCCTACTAATAAAATCAAGGCGAAAGTCTGAGTGTTTGTCACTTCTTCACGCTCAAACGCCTGAACCAATTTTGATGAAATTTGGTATGGAGGTAGTTGATACTCTGGATTAATACATAGGCTACTTTTTATCCCGACAAATGTAGTGCTCCCGCGGGAGGAGCAAGGATTTCTACTATGTATGTTTGGTACTTCTTCAAACTTAAGGGTAGGTACAGTTTGGTATAGAATATGTGGCGGACTTTCGTCCGCCATGGTATAATACATGGTAATAAGAGGAAATGATTGCATGCCTTGAGTCATGGAGTAGAATAAGACGCGACAGGCCGGGATGGAACTAGAACGAAACATTTAGTACACAAAATAATGATGTGGACTGCACTCAAAAAGTATCTGCAGCCGGGCGAAGCCCGGTTGAGCTGCTAGTTAATCATATTTGTTTTTTATTTTCTCGTAATTATTTTTCCAGAAGACGGATTAGGCTAATAATTGTTCTAATTACGTAGGTTCCGGTTTGAAAAAAATCATCATTTTCATATTTATGGGGAATGAATATCAATTCATAATTTAGAAATTACGGAATATGCTAGTATTGCTTAATATAAAATCAACATTCTTTATGTTGTAGTCGCAAATATTGAAATAATTTTCGCTTAATACATTGGATTTTGGCTTTATAACACCAGCTCAGACACGTCCATACTACCACTCCTTTTAATCGTCTATTTCGAGTAGACTAGATACACCAATTTCTGAACAAATGAGTGCCTGAACGAACCAGATCGCCAAGCACATCACTAAAGCGGATCTTGGGAATCCACACATACAAGCGACTTAACATAAATATGTCGGCGTACAACATATTTGAAGCCTCCGCGCACATAGTTTGATCACATTAGAGCTACTAGGAACTGTCGTTACTACATTCTGGCGGCAGTGTGACGACTTTTTGCCGGACGTCGCGCGCACGACCAGTACGCTGTTCAACCACAATATTTGTAATGTTTTTTAAAATTACATTTCGGTGGCGATTAGCATTTGATATAAATAATTTATTTAAAATGTATTAAAATTATTTGGGGTAGTAAGAAAAAATTATTTGTCATTTTTTCTCTTCAGATGTGTTTGGAAGACAGTAAATGGCTATTAACCATAAAACATACATACAAAGATCATATGTATATTGTTCAAAAAAAGGTAAGCACATTAACTTCACAATAATTTACCCTATCGTTATAACCGGAACATACGTCGAAGGACATGTTCGTAGAACGAATTAAAAGACTCACACAAAGTAGATTTCCCTACATTGGAATCGATCCCACGACACCAGAATTAGTAGTCTACCTATTAAGACAAATAAGGCGATAAGTCAATTAAAAAATGCCTGCAACAACAAACGCATGCTGCAACAAAGTTCTAAGTTAGTAAAAACCGCATAGTAGTTAGCTGCAGAACATTGTAATGCGTATAATAGAAACAAAACGCGGCCAAATGGCAACAAATTACGGGTGGACGGCCAAGACGAACAGTGCTTGGCCACGACGCCTGTCGCGAGCAGCAGCGAACGCGAGGGGAGCTAATCTACCTCGCCGTACCCACGAATTATCCCACATTTTCGAAACGTACGCTTTGTCTGCAACACTCGATGTTATTCACAGTACTGGTGACATAATTGTACCTATTTTACCAGTGTTTTAGCACTGCAATTTGTTTAACTCCTCGATGCTCTGGCGGTAATTTTTGAAAGTAGGCACAACTTTGTTTGTAACAATAATGGTAACAATTAAATTGTTCTACTCAAATCTTGCGTATGCTCACTAGCATGTGATTTAAATAAATTCTTTGTCAACTTACATTGTACAGGACGGTTTCTTTTAATTAACTTATCTTGGAGAAACTCATTAAAAACTAAGATTTGCCCACCAAATTACCTACAAAACAAATTCGGCGGTAACTGCATTTTTTTAAACCATAGTGTAATTCTTTTTTTTTTACAGCTCCAACTTTCTTTTCGTTTTCTTTCTGCTCGACATAATACAACATTGATCCAAACAGCCTAATCCCATTCGCGAAATATCTTCAGGAAGATCAGTGACAAACGTTCTTTGGTCACAGTAAACAGATTAGCTGTTCACGCAAGACGAACTCCGGATTAAGTCCAGGGGCATGGCGTGTGGCGTAAAATTGAACGCGTCGCAACGCACGGCCGCCCAAACTGAATCGACTGATTGCCGATGTCGCCGACCGGGTGTAGCGATCACCGCACGCTCGCGTGAAGGAAGAAAAATTACTTTAATTTATAAAGTAACCTTATGCATATTGTATTTATAAACAAAGAAATGAAGCTTAGAAAAATAAATTTCCTGGTGTTGTGTACCAAAAGGTGGATTATTAAAATAATATTTCGTCACGCTTTCATGCCGAATGCTACATAAGCCGAGGCTACCCCATCATAGCATAATAGTTCTATGAGCTGACAAACCTATTTCATATCGAGTATAAAGTTTACTTTAAAGTTATGTTCCTCTAATGAATCGAACAATACTTAACTGCCTGAAAAGTTTACAATTCACGACTTATGCAATAAGGTTTGCTAAACCAATGGAGCTCGTTCATAACTCCTACACCTATGCAAAACAACTTCGATTTAAAATGTCGTCTTAACACAAGAAAACAGTATCTTTTATGTTTATCGGTGGTTATTAACTCCAAACGATCTTAGTTAAAGATTAATCACAAAGTTAACCAATACACAAGGGATTATCAACTGGAGGACAGTAAAATGTTGGCAACACATAAATATAAAGACTCATTGGGTGTCCCGACCGCGCTAACTCCTGCTGATAATGTTGCCATGTATAAATGAGTTCGATACCAAAACTTTCGCCATCAAATTAAGTAGAAAAAACATACTTTTCTAGAAGCCACTATCGACCGTAACTCGATGACATAAGGTTTAAATTGAGTCATACAGATACAAGAATAAAGTTGTCGATGGATAGGACATACGTTGATAAAAGTCCGTTTCAGATAAAGGATGGGCAATAAAGCATGTCAGTAATTGATGGGGACGCGCCACTGTTTGGACGATCCGCGTCACCTTATGTTGTGGGATTATTTAGATTGGTTTAAATATCTCTCTTTCATATTTAAAGAGTCGACCGCGTTTTGGTAGACGTAATGTGAGATGTACGTTGACTTAATAGTGGATTTTTGTGAAGGGAAAGATCATATTCAGTAAACTTCCATATATCGTGCGGATCCGGGATCGTAGGTACTTACTTAGAAATTATCTGGCTACGTAGCTCTTAGAAGTAAATATAGGAAGGAAGTAAATTCATATTAAAATACCTCACATGAATGTAGTGATACCTAGTATAAATATTAATTGTTAGTTTCTTTATTTTATTATGCCTTTCCTTACATTTGGTTTTGAAAACAAATTATTACCTTCTTAAAATATTTACAATCCCTCAAATAGGCACTAGGAGACTATTACACGAACAATACCATTGCCAAAAACTAGTAACCCATTAACATCATCCGAACTTTAAAGGCCATCGCACACTCCAGCTAACGATGTTGCTAAGCGATGCGATTTCATGAAACTAATTTCAAAAAACTTAGCGCATCTTCTACTTAGCATACTTGGAAAAAAAAAATACTGTTTTGTCAACTTTCTATACCAAAGAGAGTAATTACCTGGCGAGAGATATCCTTCTCAATAATTAATAGGGATATGTCCCCTTTTTGAATTGGCTCGGCTTTTAATGTGTCTGTACCGCACCTGATGGTAATGTAATACTCCTGAAAAACATATTCGAAACCGACAACTTTCTGTTCCATATCGACAATTATTTTGCGGGCCAACTTAACTACTTCGCTGTAAGGTGGTAAAATCCAGGTTTATGAAACGGAAAGAAATGTAAACGTATTGTTGTGTCATTACTAAATTATGTTAAAAGACAAAACAAATAATAAATATTTCTGCAATGCGATAGACGCTAATATAATGTGCGATAGCCTTTACCCGTAGAACAGCAAGGGGAGAAACGGAGGCAAGGGCTGTGTCTTGCACACTGTAATTTACGACGTACGTATACCAATTTGTTGGAATCGTATTAAAAGGCGGACGTAAACTGTTGAATGGCCCGAAAAATGGGGTGCCATCCTTGAATAAAGATACGCAGTTTAATATAACACGGAGTGCTTACTTTTATGTTGTTGTCGGTTAAATAAATTAATTTATTAATGCTCCTTACTTAGATACATGTCATAAAAATATCGTGTATTATAATTATTGTCATTGGACACCTACCATAGTCTATTGGTAACACCCACAGAATCGTTAAATATCTTAATACCTACCTTCTTCTTCTTTCTGCAGCTGAACATAGGCCTACCTCAGAAATGTCCAGGGCGACCTGTTGAAAACTATCTGCTTCCTGCTACTTCATGCAACCATTATAAGATCCTCCATCTACAATTGACAGACGACGCTGCCCTTGCCTCCACTCAAGAAACTTTTAGCCCTAAACATTTAAAGATTTAAAATATTATAAATTATTTGTAGGTATAATTCATAGTTTCACTTTGTGTTTATAGTTTAATTTTTAAAATGCTTTCTATATTCGAGTGATTTTATTTTAGCTCATAAATTACTATGTTGCAGTGTCCGAACTTATTTAATAATTTAAGTTGTTGTACTTTCACTAAATGCGTTTGTAGGCAACAATAAAAACATCCCTGCTGTCTTATTATGACACAGTGTTGTTAATTGCACCAGCTAAACATCTCGGTGTCGGGTTATAAACCAAATTATAACGGCCCATAACCTTTGACAACTCACTCGTGAAATGTTGCCGAATGTTGTCTATGGCGCGATGGCGTATGGCGGGAACTATACAAGACACTTACGCTCCTACAGAGCAAATGGCGGGTAAACGATAAAATATATTTATGCATTTTTGGCGACACTTTCATTTGTACTTTATTAAATCCATTAGATTACAGAAAATTATGAGTATTTCGGTGATTAATCAAATAACATTAATGTAACCGGTTATTATGGTCTGGGGATTTTATGTGTCAAAACGATCTGTTACCTTTTAATATCGGAAACTAACACATATTTTCATAAGTTGAACAATGATTGTAATATTATACACTCAATTAATCGTGGTAGACTCTGCAATATAGAATATTAACCGACGTCCAAAAAGCACGACGTTTTCGATTGGTTGGAATCTTTTTTTATGTATGTTCACCGTTTATTTTTAAAACTATATTTTTGTTTGACTATTTCCGATGTTGAAAATTATTGACGTCTAAAATAAAATATACCTGAAAATATTATTATTATATTATAACGAGCCCGTATCGTCCCACTGCATTGCCAAAGCCTCCATTTCCGCTGTCAATACATCCCTGTCGAGGGCTTTATAAGACCAATCCTTCCAACAGGCGACCAACTCGTCTCGCCACCTCGTCTAGGCCTTTCACGTGGTCGACGCCCCTTCGGGGCCCATTGTGTGGTGGTTTTCGCCCACATTTTATCCTGCATGCGACACACATGTCCAGCCCAATCCCACTTGACTTTGGCGGCTTTTTGGCCAATGTCGGTTAATTTGGTTCTGAAATAATTTTACTTTCTTTCATCACCAATATACCTACAAATATAAAAAATACAAAACAAATCTTAAACTATGAAGAAGGCGAAAAGAGGTGGCTCAGCTCGTACTGATCAGGTTACAGGCACTTAGCAGCGCTAGTTTTCTCTTTTTTTCTCTTTATTAATTTGGGAACATTGAACCAGTATTGACTATGTCCCATAGTATTTACAATTTTGTAACAATTAACTATAATTAATTACTATCATTTTTGAAAACTTTATATGCAGACTTATACATATAACAATCCAGCGGCTTTAGAAGTACTTGCCGCTAAAATTGATTGAAATAAACCTACATCTAAACAATTTATATTTAAGCGATTATACAATTCCCATCGCATATCGGCACTCCGTACACACTCCGTTAGGAAATGAAAAACATCATCTACACCATTACACAAAGAACAAACCGGGCTATCTACTTTCTTCATTAAAAATTTTAACTTATTTAAAAGAATGTGTCCAGAACGTAACCTATGAGCTACTAGTATATGTTCACGGCTTAAGCTACTCCTTTTTAATTAAACCCACTGTTTTTACCTGATCGTACCTATAACATAAATCCTCTTTTGCGTTCACAACTTTTAAAATGAGCATAAAGTAGAATGTGACCGAAAAATTATTTTTGGAAATGTCATAAAATAAACTACAAAATTCAAAAAAAAACCTAACAAAATCTAAAAATCCAAAAAAATACATTATGTGTTGGTTAGGCTGGGCACTTGCCCTGTCTTTACTATCATACATGTTTATGAAACCAAATCACAGTTGAAATGAAATTAAATGTGAGTATACATTTTCTCATCTTAGCTACCTCTTCTCTGCTTTCCTCATCTTCGTAACAGGATTTTCAGTCGGACCATAATTTAGAATAATCTGATTTTTATTCAAATTACGATCAGCCGTCTGCTTGATATGAATCGGATCGGATCTTGATGGAACGAGACCTTTTAGTCCATCACACTGATCATAATATTAGGAAGAATGGCATAAATAGTATGTTGAGTCGATTGCTAATACAATTTTAAAAAGGTCGTCTTATTGAAATGAAACTAATTTTTACGAATTTTCTCGCGATTTGGGCGAGCTGTCCGCCCCGTGATTAAGTTCGTCTTAGTTTACACGATGTTTTCCTTCGCTTTTAACGTGACCAATAACTACTATAAATAAACAAAATATAATTTCAATATGTAGGTAGTATAATGGTCTGGGTTCGAACCAGTAACCTTGGGTTTGACAGCCTGGTAAGAGTAGTGGTGATATCCCAAGTTAGCTTAAATTATTCCAACTTCCTATATCATATAAATGTGCTATTGTGTGTAAGAGAACACAGAAACAACAATCGTAATTCGTTAACTATGTGTAATAGTACTTAACAATGCTCTATACAGCCTAAATATATTTAAATATCAATCATCAATTACCAAGTAGACGATAGCCTAGTAACTAGTTGATAAAGGATTAGGTAGGCTGATAAATGGAATTGTTCGTGCACAGTAAGGAAACCTACATTCCTAATAAATTCACTGGGCAGCTACCACCCCAATGTCTATTTCTCTGCCAAGCAGCAGTGTAAATGCACAGTTGTGTTCCGGATTGAAGCACATTTGAAACTACTCCAGACTTTGAATTAAAAAAAAACGTCTGTGCTTGCGGCGGCGTCGTGTGCCGGGTCGGTCACTTCCCTGTAACATGGTTGAGGAGGCCGATGGCTGGCACATGCGTCATACTCGTGAACGAGTGCTGCTTATGTGGACTGGTCTGCTCGACTTGCTTATAATGATAACTTTTAATTGCTTTAAGACTTTTATTACTATTCATTGCTTTGGTGAAGCAGTGTACTGATTCCGCGTTCTGGGTGCCTTTACTTACCTAACTCAGCCGTACAAAATCACTTGACAAATAACACTATCCATCATTATTATTCTAAATTATCTATGAACTGCTCTGAATTTCTGAAACCTCTGTATGATTATTGTATAGTAAACTTATTTTGAAAAGAGCAACGCTAGAGTTTCTTGCCCGTTCTTCTCTGGCGAAAACAGCCTTGTGAACCGGGTGGTAGTGGAAAAAAGTGACTGAATCTAAATAATGTATGACATTTCATGGGTTCAATAAATATTTTCATTTCATTTTCATTTCATTTCATTTCAAGGAAATACGTTTTAAGGATTTAAGCCTTCCTTCTTTGAAAGATAAAAATTTATTTACTGCCGAACTATAAATGATTTACTGATTCTACGGATTATGGTAGTATTAGTAATGGGTGTAATAATGATAATGTCACACGAATCCATATACCGCCCTGAAATAATTATAATAAGAAATAAGAAATCGTATCATATCTTATAGATGTCTTTAAATTTTAATATTTTTCAGATGGTGTGACGATACCTGGCCAAGCTAGTGGTGTGCAAAATTTTAATAAGTTATAACGTCGAGGTCTTTAAAGGGTTAAATTGATGTAATTGTCTATTAAATTTACAACTTGTATATGTGTTTTTATTCACCAAATTCATCATAAACTACATCCATAAACTCACGCCTTTCTACCAGAAGAGGTAGGTAGAGGTGCTGCCAGGACACCCACGTTTCGCCTTGTGTGTTCCGTCCATAATACGTCTATGGTTACGTCCCACGATGTGATAGGGGCGAGCCTATCGCCATATACGGCACAAATTCCAAACTCTGGCTTACCCTTTTTTGGAAAAATGTGTGAGTTTATGTATATATTATGTATGCTCAACGTGACTGCCATCCTTTATACTGCTTTTCCAACCCCGTCCTGTTACATCCCGTTCCGTCCTGCCCGTGGACGTATTATACAAACATAATACGTCCATGGTCCTGCCTCATTCTGTTCCATAACTCAAGGCAAATAATCCTGATCTCATAAATCGCCTACCATATGCCCTATATTCTATCCCATCCCTCCTTTGAAACTTGCAAGAATCTATACATATAATAAATTTATAACTGATCGATGTCTGTACATGGAAGATAAATGGGAAAACCTAATATGGGGGGGTCTGTATTAACATAATAGAACCCAAAACAATGAATTTTAGAATTTTTGTATGTCTGTCTGTATGTAATTTGGTATGTAGTTAATTTCAAATAAAGTAAATCACGCAGAAGAAGTTTGAATTCTTAATTGAATTCCTTACTCAACCCACAGAAACACTATAATTTTCGGGATAAAAAGTAACCTAAGCTTATTACAGGGTATCAGCTGCCTCCATACTAAATTTCATCAAAATTGGTCGAGCCTCTTAAGCGTGTAGAAGTAACAAATACGCCATCTCTCCTTTATACTGCAATGCTCAACAAAGTCTAGAAACAAAAAGCTAGGGGTAGAGACAATATTATATAATGTTTTGTAAAACACATTTAACACCCTAGCAAAGTCGGGTCGAATGTAATGTGTTATAAATCGTCCATTGAATAAAATGTGCTGCACTGCCTTAGAGTTTACAAAGGCAGTTACATTTGTTAGTTTTATGATAACACGCACTTCCTTTTACAAGATCATAATAATATTTATTTTCACTAGAATTTCCAATAACCACTTTATGTTTAAATAATTTATTTTTTGTCATTTGATATTATTGGCGAAAACACTAGTAGCCAGTACTCAGTGACCATGGTCGTAAAAAAATGAAACTTCAAAATATTGTGAACGAAAAGTTAATTTTAATCAATTTTATTGCAATTTACTGATTATCAATTAGATTATTTTATTCTGAAATACGATTTTGCGTCACTAAGTGTTGTTTAAATATTATAAACACAATTTAAGCGCCGGAATATTAAAATACAGTGTTTGCGCGGGAACTGCCACAGTTGTCAATCTTGTGTTTACAAATAATTAGAAAAATGAGCTCCGTAATTGAAATATCTGATGATGACGACAGTTTTGACCCAGAAAGTCCTAAAAAGCCCTCAGTGGAAGAAATGATTCTTAGCGATGATGAAGAAATAATCGGAGTGCAATCTTCTCTAGAAGATACACCTAGCTTAAATATTAGTTTGGAGGACAAAAAGAGCAAGTTAATAAAGGAATTATTTCAAAAGCCAGGCTTGAAAAAACCTGTTAAAAAAGAAAATGTATCACCGGGGATAAATAAAATGATAGGAGGTGTTAATGTGAATTTACCGGTCAACCCTTATGGATGTCAGATTGCTATCATGTCTAAAGTAAGTTCTGATAATTAATTTATACATGCAAATACATATAATGTAATGTAATAATACTTATAATGTTATAATAATTATAATGTAGCCAATTTTCCAATGCCTTGTTAATTACAGCATACATTGATGAAATTTACAAAAGACGTTGCTGTATGCCCCATGTACATAATTTAGTGAGCCGTTTTGTTGACAGCAGTCTCATACATCCCATATGTCACCTCACTAGGAAAGAAATAATTGTTACAGTCTAGTATAAGGAAATGAATTGATGTTTTTTTTACTCTATTACTACACTCTGTAGGATAAGCAATTGCTGTTCTTTAAATAAGGCTCCATATACTTTTATAATTTAAAATATATACACCCAACAATCACATAAAGTTTAGAATCCAGAATAATTACAATTTTATTGTCATGGATATTTGAACTATAACTCAAAACAAATATTTACATATATACATGAACTCACGCCTTTATCCCAGAAGGGGTAGGCAGAGGCGCCACCAGGTCACCCACATTGATAATGATAATGAATAGAAAAACTCAATATCACACAAAATAAATAAATATTTACTGGCCTCTAAAACACATATTGAAGTGAAGGGATTAAATTTACTTTGCAACTTATTGGACCATTATTAAAAAAACATTGCAATTCATTCATTAAACAGCCAATCCCTTGACCAAGTATGGCATTGAAGCTCTTCATTTCCTTATGATATTTGTATTAAAAATGTTGTTTAAGGTGATAACAGCAATTCAGAAGAAACAAAACTGCTTGCTGGAAAGCCCGACAGGGTCAGGAAAGACATTAGCATTGTTGTGTGGATCACTTGCATGGCTGAAAAATGAGTGTGGTAAGTCTTTTTTGTTTTGTATTAACATGTGAATATCCATCTTGCTGCCTAATTAAAGCTGGGTTGCATAGTTTTAATTAAAATATTTTCATTGGTTAGACTGCTTAGTTCTTGCCATAATATATAATAGACATAAGATTTGAACCATCCACTTTCAATATTATATTTTCTGTGTATAAGTGGATCTAAGTATTAGTCAATATTATTAGGTAAGTGTGATAAAATAGCTGTCAAAGTGTATAAAACTTTAGACCTGAAAAAGTAAGTAACTTAATACTTTTAAAAATAAAATTTTCAATTGCAGCTCAATGAAACCTGACATTGAATACACTTATGGAATGTTTTTTTAATTTTAAATACTTATTACATCACTTTATTGTTCATAGCCTGTCTTGGAACTATGAACCTGGATTTTAATAACTTGTATGGTATTGTTAAATAATATTGTTACAATTATTTATCAACTCACACAATCACAAACTCACAATTCTTTCAAGTTATAATCATCCAAATTAAAAATGATTAACACAAGATACTGAAGGATGAATAATTTAGGATATTAAAATTGTGTGCGTCACAAGGGGAGTAGCTGACAATATTTTAATAATGATATGGTTTGTACTAATTGTATTCTATAGAACTATTTATAGATTCAAGTATAGGGAAAAATTATCTTTATTTCATTATATTCTTATCAGTCTACTAATGTGTTTACTCTAAGGGGCTTAAGTTTTTAGAGGATGTATGATTCAATAAATACTGTTATTGCCGGGTTCATTTCACTATTATCTTCTTTACCCAATACACATATGATTGCCAATAGGTACGTCATGATTATTAATTATTCCTTTCAAAAACCATTATCATTTTACTAACAAAGAATAATTCACGGATAAGATATTGTGCGATAAGATGCGGATCTATAACCTATCAGCTTATCGTTCATTTCAATTCCTGTCAAATCATGCTTTTAATATTCATAATTTTTAATTTTCCGCTGAATCGGGGGCGCAGTTTTACTACAGTACGATTACAACGCTGAGGTCTCGGGTTCGATTCCCGGGTCGTGCAAAGCGATATTGGATTTTTCATTATCAGCCCATACCAAATATCCGATCAATGCGTAACATTCGGGTAAATCCAAGGATCCAGTATTTTTTTTATTGATCGTAATCAATCACATGCCTCGCATATTATTATTTAGAAGATATTTGCATCATGTGTTTGCTTGTAAAGTAGGTACCACCGCAATATCTATTTCTCCCGCCAAACAACAGTGAAACACTGTTGTATTCCAGTTTGAAGAACATTATAACCAGAGTAACTACTGGACATAATGAGACTCGATCGGTGTTGTCTTTGTCAGGTGTCTCGGGATGGGAAAGGCATTGGAATGCCAATCGCTGCTTTGTAATACATGATGTTGTTTGGTTTTCCTTCTGTCCATGAGCGTTCGAATCACTTACCATCAGGCGAATGGCATGCTCATCTCGCCATTCACCGCAATAAAAAAGAAATGACCAAAGTTTTTAAATCACCAAAAGCATTGTGAAGTAACAACATCATAAAGTATTGGTAAAAAAGCGACAATTGGTGACAAGTGTTTGCGTGTCGCCGCCGACGATTCGTAACGTATAAATCATGGAGCCTGTCGCCCCACCATCCTGAAACAGCCTAACATGAAAATTGCTCTATGCCAATACAGAATGCATTTGTCGCATGCAACATCGTCGCTTGTGGATAGGGAGTTAACTAACCATTTTGATGTTAAATTTTTTTTTTTTATAAAATCGTTGATACATACATAAACGCATGCCTTTATTCCCAAAGGTATAGGCAGAGGCGCCACCAGGACACCCACATTTCGCCGAGACATCTGCTTAGTAATCGTACCGTAGTACAATTACGCCACCGAGGCAATCATTAATATTCGATATAATCAAAAATCGTATAGATTATATTTTGAGTATTATGTTTTCTAATTTACACTTTCTCAGATAGATCGAAGCCAACTACGAGTAGTAGGTCTTAGTTAAACTAAATATTTAGGCGGCAATCATAACGAAAATGCCGTAGCGACTCCACGTAAACCTTAGGTCAGAAATTAATCTAAAATCCGGGCTCTAGAAACCTTTGAACACACATAACATGATTGTTTCCTGAGCGCTATGACCTGTCCTTCTTCAAACGAGGCTTAAAGAGAGTCACTCCTTAAGGTAGGCAGCGACTTTGTTGTGCTGGACCCCTGGCGCTGCGAAGTTTCTGGGCGGCGGTAGCCGCTTACCATCAGGCGGGCCGCTAGCTCGTCTGCCAATAACAGCAATAAAAAAAGGCGTTTTATTCCTAACTTAAGAAGTGGTCGAACTCCAGGGTATTAAAATAAATATTTGCGCATTAAATGCATGTGCCGCCGTATTCAGCGCGGCTCGACGGGTGGAGTTAGCGTAATGCAGTGTAACACCGAAACTTGTGCACACTCGAACAAGAGCATGTCAGCGCCGGGACAGTAAAATATTTCGTCGCGAACTAACTTTTCGCAAACTCGATAAATTACGCCATTACTGCTCTACACCGGGGGCCGCGGCTAGGGAGTTTTTTAAGCGATCTTAAAACAAAAATAAAAAACTTTTTTCTGGTATTAGTTACAAAATAGAAATCGAATTCTGTATCAGCCTATATGCATCTCAATTCAGGGCACGAACCTCCTCTACAAGTTGAGAGTACGATTGATAGGGGTTAGGCCATATTATAATCTAACACTCTGGCCTAGGAATCTAATTAATTATAAAAATTATATTTTTTTTCGTAAGAATTTTATTGCTTAAAAACTTTATACTTAGTCAAATTTTCAATACTCCAAAAATTAAACAAAGTATTTATCTGAACTTAAAACTAAAGGTAACATTGTAAATAAAAGAAAACCTGTTCTATTTAATAAAATGACTGCGGCCCTGTACTCTGCCTATAGGAAGTTAGCAAAATGAGTTGTCGAATTTCGAAAGAGCAGGAGGAAAATTAAAAGTGTCGCCCCTGTACTGATTATTGTCGAACTGTAACTTTACGAACTTGTTCAACTTTTTTAAAAAGTATTTCGTAAATTTACACTTTTTGTAACAACGTTTTTTCTAATTGATTTCTTCAATTGATATATTGCTTATTATATTTCGGAATGTACCTTAGTCCATTGAATTTAACTTCGTAATTAAACTAAACTTGACGTGACGATTCTGAGTTGGGAACGACCACTTTGATAGTAGATCTTATATTTTCTTCAAACCGTTTTTAATTTAGTCGCCTAATATGCAGGAATTATGTCCAGAACGTGAAACAGTAATTTTGAAAGTACAAATATCAATTAACGTACATACATTGAATCTCGAAGATGATCCAATAATAAAAGCTCTTCAATTCAAAAAGTAAAAATTCAAAACATACGTACATACTACATAGATTACTAAATGTGCCTAAATCATCGACTTATATTCTACCGATAGACGAGACACGTCAAAGAAATAAAGTGCCCCCGTATTTTAAAAGCACACTGCAATATTACATCACTTACCTGGTATTTTATTAAAATATTGTAACTTCAGACGATTTGCTTACGGTTTGACGGCGAAACATTCATTTATTACTTTTAAACATATGCGATAAGGCGTACTGCACCGTCACTGTCACGAAGCAAACTGATTCATGTGTGGTGCATGCACCGCAAGTAGGTGGGACACATTTTTTGTACTGAATGTCTTATCTAGTGTAACATTGATATCGATGGCCTAAAGCAGTTGAATGCTAACTCAATAGCACCTTCAAAAGGCACGAGCAGACTGCCGCTCAAAAATAGAAATGTAAAGGCGCTTCGTAGTCGAGTCGGAAAGATGTGATTTTTTTGGGCAGCAAGTCCAGTGTCGTGAGAGAGCATCTCTTTATGTCGGTCCGCTTTGAAGTCGCCAACGATGTTTATTAAATGGGTTTTTATGAGTTATAAACGTTACTAACTCACTAGTTTGGTTAATGAGTTATAATCTACAAACTTTAAAACCGTGGATTAGATTTCTTATATTTTGTGGCTTTATACTTGAACCCACACACCAGCAATAGTATCATAAAATGCGTACACCAACCAAGCTATGAGCCCCCTGTGTACTAAGGAATGGTAATGGAACCTAGCCTAAATTTTCAAGTATAAATATGTAGGCCTTTAGGTTACAATTCATTACAATTTGTCACGATATTCCCAGATGAATTTCATCAAGGACGTTGTAGTATGGTTGAAGTACTGAATTATTGACTATTTTGTGAACGTAAATACTTAGTACTTACCAATCTGAAATGCTTCGTCAATTGGGGAATATGTAAGGGCGTCTGGGATAACCAATTCAAGTGGTCCTGTTATTTATAAAGCGTGGCGTAGGTTCATGGATCGTGATGAAAACTAACCTCAGTTTGGAATCACGATTTCATCCATACTCGTTTTTAATACTCAAACCATTAGGAATAGCATCTAATCTCTACCTACCCCAAGCACCGTATGAATTTGCATGTATATCAAATATCTAACAATGCGCTTTATGGTTAGTACAGTAGAATCTGAATAGGGTAATCGATCACCGAGAGATATTTGTTCCTTGCTGGTTGACGCAATAATGTCGGCCTACTCCGAACCGAATATAAGTAAAAAGGCTAAACCTGAAACTCGACACATTGTCGTGAGCCACGATAACGGATTTTAGGAATCAAGAAATCATACTAAATGGATTACATTGTGTTGAGAGTCCACACTGTCACTACTCCAATTAAACTTTACAAACTAAAGTACTTAGTATTAATGAGCAATTGAATATTGAACAAATTTATTCAGTTATTTCACACGCGCCGCAGCAACTAACAGCCGTATTTTTTGCGTGTTTGTAAATATCTCGCACGGGAATGAACATTAATTGAAATACACAATCGAAATGCATAACTCTGCTGACGTGACACGCTGTCGGACATCCCTCCGTGCTCTAAAAACGATCACATTAACATATTAACGCACTCCAGTTGACCTTACATCCAGAAGGACAGCTCCTGCTTGTACGCTATTACGCTATAAGTGTGTACATTGAGTAGGCTTGTCTGGATCATGTCGTGGTAGAAAAAAAAATTGAGTGAAGAATTTTAAATAAATTGTATCTACACGATAACTAGAATAATAGTCGTTACGTTACGTAGATTACTTAAACGATTAATTTTATAGGATGTCTAGTGATAATAATGTCGGTAACCGCAATTCTGAATATGCCTAAATCCTAATAATCTACCCTGCTTCAACCTTATAATAAAAACCAGTTTTTTTATTATCATCCATTTAAAAAAATATATAATTTAATAGCTACAAATACGCTTATGGTCTTATTCATATAGTTTTATTTTAGTTCTCGAGTGTTTTGTTTTCTTCGCTCAAACTGAATTCAAACGTCGTTCGAAAGGGTCAAAACATTCGATTACTAAAATAGGTCTTAAAACTGTCTATGAATAAGGCCGATATAAGTTGAAGCTAAATTCTGAACAATTGCAATGTGTAGCACACAATCTCCTTGTTCTTATCGCACAGTTACTATGTGAAGTCGACGCATGTTTTCATAGTTTGGCTCACGATCTTTTTATTCTTTACGAGCGACCGTTTACCTGAGTGGAATACTAATAGTTATTCATCTTGATAATGCTTTGGGTGGTATACACCTCGAGTATCCCACTTTGCATTCTTCAATTGACATTAATGTACTAAATAAGCATATATCTGTATACTCTAGTCGACAGGCTGAGGTCTCCACTGTCCAGACTACCAGTCCACAAATTGATTTTTCTACCCAAATTGTTATAGGCTTCAAGCTTTAACCCAGCACAAATTTAGTTTATGCATCAGCGGGGAACAAATACAACCCATAATATGACAATGCAGGTTATAATTTTGGAACAAAATTATTAGGTTGAGTACTTCAAGTTCAGCAATGCACCTACCTTTTTTTTTGAGTTCGTGACGATCATGTGGCCGTGATGCCAGTATGACAGTATGATCAAATTTAAGCTTCTACTCATTACATTACTTCTATATCCATCCCATGATACTCAGCAAAAATGTAATTTAAGTAACAAAACTTATACTACACAAATCAATACACAAAGAATGCTAGAAGTTAGACATTATACAGTTACTACTACAGCAGACGACACAAATGCACCACAACCGAATTTAATTAAGTTATTAAGGAATTCGTTTGCTTTTTTTCGAATCGAAACAAAGTTCGGTGAGAATCTCCAACCGCGAGGCATATGTTTTTGGCGGGCGACAGCTTTCACAGTCGGCTTTTCGGTCACGAAAATTTCGCGCCCAATTTTCTTCGTGTCAAGTCGTTTGACGTCTTCATCGTGAGTCGTGATAGCTACTACATATGTATATACAGCTCAATACACATTTGTAGAGTCTATTTATTTTTATTTAGCACCTTTCCAACTTATAAAATACTTTATGAATTACTATGTTATGAAGGTACTTTTGTTATGAAGGTTGTTTTTCCAGTTACTCAGTTATAAAATCATCATATTTTTCTTATATATATCTATAACGAGACCTTGGCTGAGTCTGACGTCTGAGTTTTATTGGAAAATTTGTTAGAATATTATGTGTCAGACCATATACGTCTCATTGCTGAGAATATTCTTCTGCTATTAAGAGGGCTCCACCACAATAGCCCAGTGCAAGTTGGCAGATTAAATAATACTCGTAATACGAAATAATATTAGATCAGAAAACGAAGACAACTTTGAAGGTAAGGTCACGGAAGTCTGACTGAGTTAAACTTCTGCCGTGTCGTGAGAATGCAAGGTTTTAATCGAATTATTTGATTTGTGTTGTACCACAGTTGTCATATCTGATTTTGAGTCGTTTAAATCAGAAGCTTTTAAATGTACTTTGAAATCATGAAAAGTATTCCGAAATAGATTTGATGCATTGCGACGGTTAGACATATTTGTGACTAATGTTTTATGTAATTTGGTTTGGTAAAAGGTATTTCCGTGGTCTATACTGCATTAACATGAAAGTGATTAAAACATCCGTATCAGCTTACTGTTCTCAACTGCACATTTCTTCTACTTCATCTCTCCATCATTAATAGTGCTGGTCGGTATAATGAGCTTGTCTATCAACAAACATAACTGCCACCAAATACCATCACAAACAATACATAACCCTGACCCAACAATTGAATATGACTTGTGTATCTAACATATTCACTATCTAAAAAATATATTCACCAGTCACATGAAAATTCGTCTCAGTGCTGGATTGAAACATCAGGTTTTATTTACCGACTCCTCTCATTGCGCTATGCTTTTTAACCAAATTTATAATTTTCCACATTCTAGTTAACCTTCATTTCGTGAATATCTGTTTAGTATTTTAGTCTTAAAGTAGCAACAAACAAAGAGCGACTGACGGGCACAACAGTGGGGTTGTTTAGTTCTCAGACACGACGAAAGAGCCAACTTGTGGCAGCTCATTAATGCGGAACAATTAAATTGTGGAAACCATTGTTCTGCACCTCACCATGTTTCTTGGATCACCTTTAAATGTTTAGAATCCATCTAGTTAGAGAAAGATAAATATGCAGCTTTGTTCTTAATCGCATTTTATTGCAAATTTATGTGTGGTGGAGAATAATTTGTATGTGTTGTATGTTTAGACGTACCTTAAATATGCCTATATTCATTGCTATCCGGGAAGTTTATTTAAGGATACTTTAGATAAATGACATTTAAAAGTCAATTTCAAGGTAGACAGCTTATTTTTATCTATCGAATGTAGACAACTGCATCCCACTATATAACAAAGCTTGCCAGAGATCAATAAAGGCGAAAAAATTGAAGACACCGCGTTCCCTCATTCACTTGACGACACCTAAAAAGCTATCTTAATCCTAAACGCATCAATTACCGGAGCGTCCCGAAACCGCACGCGGCGTGACACGTCGCCGCCCCTAGACATGTCTTTGAATTTCGCTCCCTTGCTCTCTTTTGCGTTTTTTACCCCGGCATTTTTCGTTCCGCGTAGCTGGCAACCCTTTTGGTAAATTGAATTAGAATTCGGAATACGCGGCGCGTTGCCTGTGTGCCGTTGTCACTTGAATGAAATAGTCGCTAATGCGTTCCAGCCGCCTTCGGTGTTCTATTTTTAAATTTTGTTAAATTAAATACACATAAGGACTACGTGGTGGACTATATGGCCTAACCACTCTCAATCGATTCTCTCGATTGCAGAGTAGGCCCGTACCCAGCAGTGGGACATATATGGGCTGTTATAGATATAGATAGAAATACACATAAGACATAATCCATACTCAGAGAGATACGATATAGTACCCTGTGTCCACAGACCTGTGTCTCTACAACTGCATTGGTCCTTGTCGAAACACAACTGACAATACTTACCTGAAAAAGAATTGGGTAACAGGCCAATATTTGTGACAGTGCAAGATCCAGCCCCTACTTTTTTTACGGTTAGCTTTTCACTAACTACATCACCAAAGTTATATTATTTTTCAAGTCGAGTGAGGAGTATAACTTTTACATAAAAATATTTTATAACCAATTTTTCTTCACAGTGTCTATAATGAAACTGTCGTAATGTTTATTTTATACAATTAATGTTGAATAACAAAAGCATTGATTTGTTAGTTGCTTCTGAGGGACGAATGAATTGGGTGACAGAAAGGGGAGATTGCGGATTCAATATTCGTAACAAGATAAATGTTAGAGTAATTTGCAAATGTTTTCCCAAGTATTTTAACACCAATGTTGTTCCTGATTAATTATACCTAGATTAATTCGCTCTAATGTAGGTTCGAAATTGGGTTTATGAATTTTTGGCAAATATAAGAAATATTTTAAAATCAGCGGGTAACAAATAATTTACTTCCAAATGGAAATTTCTTAATTGGGATGCATATAGATCCCGTAAACATCATTTCATGTTGTAATTAAACCAAAAAAAACATAAAATAGTATTTGTAAAGCATACACAAGCCTGTGGGTGGCAAACAAGCGGAAAGTATGCAAATAAATATCACATTTAATCGTAACATTCAAATTGTTGAAATATATTTCACAATTGCGAATAAGAAACATAATATTTTTATTTTTATTCAAAGTGTATAAGTCCGAGTAAAGAGATACAATAAATACTTTGACACACAAATCTTCAGGAATTACGGAATATACGGATCAGGGTTCAGGTTTAGATTGTCAATAGGCTTATTATTACACAAATGCTGCAGCACATTTCAAACTAGGACATTAGCTAGTAGCTACTACCTACGTTTTATATTATTACTGGAACCTATATAAACAGCTCGTCCTGTAGGAAACAACCTTATTTCAACGTAATAATGTATATTCTAATATTTTTACAGTATTTAATTTTCTCGATAGAGTGGACATCAATATCAAATATTTATGTTCTTATCTTTATTTAAAACAGGTTAATAAGCCAAGTCTTGCGGTGCTCGGTCAAATTCTCACTGACTCACTGAAGTAGCAGTGATTGGCATGTTGACGGCATAGTTTCGAAGATAATAGCCAATTAACTAAGTAATACATTTTGGTATAGAGATTAATGTAGTCTATTAACTTGTAACTAGTTATTAAGTTCGTTCAACTTATTCTTATCTGACTCTCTTGGACAACCTTCCTTAGTTTCTTACGCCTTGCCCGATCGTTAGCATCCTCAGTTATAACCATTGATTCATTATATTCCTAATACTAATTAATAAAATTCCAAACCGAATAAACATCCAAAACAAGCGATGTAGTGGTTCATTGGGAACGTAATAATAATAGCCCCACGGGCCGCGGGTCGGTTGATGGCGTCTCTCGCGCGGCGTGGCGCGGCGCGGTCCTCCTTTCATGCGAGTTTATCACTCGGCTTGGCTCTCGGTACCTCCCGCGTCGCGTTAATTCGCCAAGCAAGGGTTGCCGCCGATGTCGTCGCGTCGTAAACTTTATTTACGACCCCGCCGGCCGATTATTGCCACGACGTCGCTCTTCGCCGGTTCATTTGCATAGAAATTTATACGCAGTGGTTGTGATCAATCCGTGCGCCGGTTCGCTCGTTTCCGGGTTCGCCTAGTTGGGGACTTGGGGACGCTCACGTCACTATTGATTGATTAGTGCCGGTGTAATCGATTGTCTGCCATATTCTATTGTTAAAATTAGTATATTAATAAATTGATCATATGTATGTTTTAAATGGCTGATGTTTTATTATTAATTTAACTGTGAATATTAATCATTACGTTCTCTTTATTATTATGTTTTATTGTTCACCCCATGTATTTGAAGTGTTAGGGCCTTACTCTAGTCTGTAGCTCGTTAAAGCTACAATACCAACCCGGGGTCAATAACGCTTGATAGGTAATTAGCAAAATGCGCATTTCAGTAGTTTATGTTGTTTTTTATTATTATTTTGATTTCTATTTTTCACCATAATTTAGAGATATTTAGACCTCCCCTTTACTTGGTTTCAATATGAATCATACACTTGCTGATACTTACTGAACCCTCATTGATACTTTGCATTACATAGAAATATTACAATTTTTTTTTCTTTAACTTAAGCTAATTGTATTGTATATTGTTTCTTTGTGTCAATAAAGTTTATTTTATTTAATTTGATACAACTACATATGTATCTCATACCAAAATATTAATGATATTTTATTACCTAAACTTGCGAAGGCTTTTACAGCTAACACAGCTTTTTACCTTCCAAGCGAATATAAGTTATATTATTTTCAATGACAAATTGTTATTCTGATTATTATCATCGGCATAACATCAGAAAACAAAAAGAATACTTATACACGTATAGAAAATATTCGAGCACAGGGTAAAAATATAAATCATAATTGAAACCACAACCGCATATGGATCATACAAATATGTTTCTTCCGGTCCTTTCAAACTTCTGAGGATGCCATAAGTCATCAATGTGAAAACAGCTCAACAATCTCCATATACCTGTCCACACAACTTGTCAGCACATTCAAAGCCATCTCATGTAAGATAAAATATTCGTATGTAAAAAGAGCGAGCGACAAAAAGTCGTACGGTCGGCATAAACGCAGTAAGTAGTAAGTATGTTAAGCAGTTGTAGCTGGCGACATGGTAAAACGTCCCATTACACCGCCGTTGGACCACATATGCTAATGTCGGACGGCCGCGCTGAGCGTTTTTCCGACCCGTGTCGATATCATGTCCCCGCGATAAATGTGCTTTATTATCTGTGCGATAGATTACTGTGCACGCTGCGAATGTTTTGTTTTTAATAGATTAACATATACGTCTATTTTCATAAAGAGGTGGGCGAACTTTTCACAAATGCCAATTGCAGTTTACCTAACTTCAAGATGTGACAAGGCGTGAGCTTATACTTATACCTTCATCATTATAATTTGTGGTAAACGAAGATTACACCTAAACAACAAGTGCAAATCTTCCCACATAATATTCCTGTCATTATGTCCTCCTGGGCAATAAATTGACTTTCTTAGTGTTTCATAAAATACTGGAAACGTCACGTTTTTTTCTATCGTAATCCTTCGAAAATGAAAGGACATGGTCCAGAAATGTATGGACCTTGGGCCATAGTGCTGTACAGTACATGAAATATAGTTCGTGAAATTGGCTTTCGATTTCCGTATTAATTACTGTTATGCGTTGCTTAATAACCTTATACAAAAATAAATATCAAGCCAAGAACAGCAACACTACAAGCAATATGGCGACAATAACGGCCATATTGTTTTGGAATTGCAGCATGTCAAACATTTTCGTTCTTTAACTGAATTCATGAAATATAAATATAATAATAAAAGTGACGCCTTTAACAACGTAATATATCATCTTTTGAAAACTTATGGACTATAGTATCAACAGATAAATATATAGAAAACAATTATAATTAGTAGCGGGTTTTTAAAAATAAGACATATATTCAAGTTAAAGATAATGGGTTTGCGCATTTTTGAACGAAATGACAATTAGGCATCATGGAGGACAGATTATCGAAGAAAATATTGCTTCTGTACTAAAACAATCACATTTTTGTATAAAGCCCCCCGTTGTCCAAGAAATCTAAATGTATTTTATTTGAATTCCACATTTTTTTCTATTATTTGTACTAGACGTACACAATACGGCCCAAGATGAAACATCTCCTTTAACTATTTATAAGGTGTCACGCCAGTTCGTACACCGAAAATCATTAAATTAAATTGTTTGGTTTAGCTACTGGATATTTTTACAAGATGATTATTTTCATAATTTAAAATTATTTGTTAGTAGTACCGAATATAGTCTATAACCATGTCGCCATCACGTTTTAAAAAAATCTAACGTTAGATTTTACGATTTGGCTATTTACGTTAAACACTTTATCGAGAGTAACGGCCTTATTAATAGACAATTTATAAACCTATTTTAGTTATCGAATGTTTTGTCTTCTTCGCTCAAACTGAATTCAAAAGTCGTTGGAGAGGGACAAAACATTATATAAAAACAAACTGTCTATGAATAAGGCCGTAAGTATAAACGATGAGATATTAACTTATTAAAACACACACCCACCTGTCTTCACGCACAATGAATAAACATAGCGCATTCATGGCATTGCTATCGAACACTGCACAAGGGCCGGGTTTAGTCTCACAATGCATAGTCTAGACTATGTAGGCCGCATAGATAAGTCTCATTAGAGAGTAGAAATCACGCCTCACTCGCCACTACACTTTGTTGCAAATGACTGACAACTAGAGGTTTGTTCTCTGTCAATGCAACCGGATCTTCAAGACAGTTTTCGTCTAACAAGGCATATTGTTGAGGTGCTTTTGATTCTCCCAATATTACATGACGGGTAAGTTTAATGTTTCCACCACGATTAGATATTTTTACGGGTCTTTGATAACAATGATAGGCGTGAACCAGACAATAATATTACTATGTACTATGATTATAGTTTATAATATTTCTGCGTTTATCGTTATGTTTACTTGAATTTTGAAATTACTAATATAATTTGTTCTAACCTTCAATTTAATGAGTAGGATGGCAACCATGAACTTTGGTGGTTTATCGCAGACAGTTTATCGGATGCAATCAACTACGCTCATTTACAAATTTTTTGCTTCGTTCACTGCAGAAAAATAATTCATTTAACACAAACAATTCTATAACAATTTAAAGAGATATAGATGTTTGCTGCCATCCACAAAGCTGGGAATAATCCCAACTTAATCCTACTTACCAACGGGTGAACTTTTGGCTTGCTTGCCAGACCTATTAAATAAAATAAAACATATAAAGAATGCACTATTCGTCACTTATTCTGGTCAGTTAATAAGGACGAAAGAAAACAATAGTACTTCCACATATTAATACGGTGGCAAATAAGCCATCATCTTTGCCGGATACCAATGGATGTTCTATCTTATACTTATGATCTGTTACTGGAAGCATCTCTTTCGCATTATGTTAGGATTTTATGTAATGCTTCATTATTTTCTGACATTATTTCATGACTTATTTGGAAGACCTTCGACTAGAAATTTACTACGAAACGCCAATCTCCTGCTTAGGATGGGTACCTTTTCTTAGACTGTCTTATGCATATATTTTGGATTACCTTTTCGAATGGCTACCACAGACGGATACCACATGACGCACACAGAGAATCTCATTCTGGATAGAACCAACCTCCATCCACTTAAAGTGAAATATTGTAGGGAAGCACACCAGTGTTCCACAGCGGCACCGTGCGTTCGCCGCGCGTCGTTTAGCTGCATAGTTATCGGGCACGGAAGTCACTCCGCGCGGGCAATAAAAGGGGTAGGTAGGCGAAATTTTGAATATTTAAACAGCCATTTAGTTCGTGAACCGTGTAATAAAAATAAAAATTCACCGATTACCTACCGATTGGAACGCTTCGATTGTGTTTCATGTCCTTTTATAAATTTAGTTTCGTAACCGTGACGTCCTACCGACCTGTTCGCCGATCAGTTAAAAAGTGCTTTGTTTGATTATTAATCCGTGTATTTATTTAAGTACATCTGTATTCACAGCAATTATCTTTTTTTGTTATCCTTTATCTATTTATTCCCTTAACCATGTCCTTACATTTAATGTGACCTCATGACCAGTTCAACATCGCAAACTCAATCAATACTTTTTGCAATTAAGCTAACCTCTGCCACAAGCCATCAAAGACCGAGGGATAAATGTAGAGACGTAACTCCATCCTTTAAATTACTTGAAATCCTTTAAATTACTTATCCTTTAAAATATATTATATTACTACATGCAAATCTGAAACCTTTTTCCGTTTTGAATATTGATAATTATCGACAACACCCAAATGCTCCTACGGCCCAAATCAGTAGTCCAACAAATCCTAGCAATTTCGTCGTCTCTAATGCTTATCATACTTACTGTTATAGAAATCTTATAACTCTTGTAATAATTCGGAACTCACAATTATTGTAATTTAAAAGCGTGACAGCAATAAGAAATACTTTCTTAGTTCCCACATCTATCAGCCTTCAAACCCACCGTTGAAATGTATTTAAAAAAAGAACAATAAACTAAGTGAATTTAATGGTTTAGCCAAAATTTGTGAGCACGCGACACGTTCGTTATTTACGATTCGGTTAGATTGTCGGCTTTAAAATTGTTTTAACTGTTCAGAGTCACTTTATAGAATCAGCGTTTGGACCTTTTGTCGTTGCACGCGACAGCGTTGCCTTCGCTGGAATATAATTTATTGTCGTAAATGGGCAAGTTCCATTCTGAGCCAATTTGACGGTTTTTGCATTATGTTCGCTATTTATTATGCGAGTATATAGCAGTGAAGGCTGTGATTTATACATGGTGTTTACTGTTTGAGAAAGGGTTAGTGATTTTTAATATGGATTTAAAAAATATATTGCAATACTACGTTATAGTGTACACAATACATCAATTTTAGACCTACTTGGAAAATTCTACTCGTGAGCAAAGACCACCAGGGAATTTTTTTTTTTTCACCGCAATCCGAAAAGATTTACTCAATATATTATACCAATAAGTTTTTTTTTTTCAAAACTCCGCTCTTCATATTATGCTTTCTTTATTTATAAATCAACTATAAGTTTGGTAAGTTAGTCCAATGGAGATATCTAAATTATACACGAACCAATAATATAGCGTTTGCAGTTTCACTTTCTCGGACTTTGTCCGTCGGATCGAACCATATCGGCGCTCATTACAGAATGTTACCAATTTAGATCAACAATTCTACGCTTCGCTTGATATTTCTAGTATTGGACAGAAAGCATTTTCGATTTATATTCTATTTCTCATTCAATAACAAATTGAATTAGTAAATACACTATCATGTTATCGCATAATCAACCTTCATAACTTAAACCAAAATTGAACTGATCTATTTGTGTACCGACCACGTCACTAATCGGAAAAGAAAAAAGTGAGCCAGCACGAATTGCGTCGACATTGGCAAACATTAAAGCAGGAATGATAATTTAATGACATGGCTATTTATTGCCTTGTATTTTTCTCGTATCAAAAGCATGAAATGGTACACATTTTTTGTCACACACAATAGAAGTTCATATCATTTTTTTCCGACAGTTTACAACTCATTAAAATTATGTTTATAGCAGTCGTTCCGTGCGGCTGTGCGCCGTCGTTCGCCTCCCTAATAGTTGATTGCAACGAACCTATTTGTCTTTTTTTTAATTTTTTTTTCTCGATCGTCGAATGGTAATTTTACAGTTTTGAGCACGTCAATCTATTAATGTGATGGGTGTTTGGCGTTTGTTTCGTGCCAGCCCCGAATGTTTAGCCGAATTAGTGCATGTCGGTGCTTTTTAAAACGATTTGCAGTGAATGTAAATGAGTTGTGCTCAGCCCGCTGTTTGATTTATTTTCCGTGCAGTAATATTGGGGTTTGCGGAATGAAAGAATTTATTTGATAGATTTGTCGAATTAATTCTGATTTGCTTTACGTCCTTTCGCTTCATGACGTCGTTCTATGACAAGGTAGTCGGTGTCAGTGACAGTAAAAAATTATGTCCAAAAGGTTTTGGACATACTTTTTTATTTATTTACACGACCAGGTTGATAATATAAATTTTATAAAACACGAGTTGTTGACACTAGTAATGCCATCTGACGTGAAGTAGGGGAATATATGCGCTTCAAAATCTTGTTCAAAATATTTTATTCAACATTTTTACTCTAAAAATATATCAACACAATAAATGTTATATATTAACCATTACTTTGAGTATTATTTAGTTGCTTATTTTTCATTCTTTTTGTTTTTTGTTGTATTGCATTCGATATATTATGTGATTCGATATATTTTATAACTTATGTTCGTAAACTATACTTATTTAAATTATCTTTCCCAGTTCAAAATATAGGTATATTTAAATATAGTTACTTTTTGTCTGATTGTATTAAAATAATTCTCATTTATGTTGGTAATATATTATTGGACACAGCGCCACCTACATGAACTCCGCTGAATTAGAAGGGAGCATTGGGGATGGTTTTTAACGCCATCTACACAGTTGAAGTAGAACTGTTTAGTCACCTCGACTACTAGCTCCATGTAAGAATGAATATTAAGTAAATTCATTTTATTAAAATTGTCCTAAAAACATCCTTTCCTCAATACTTGAAACTTCTGTATTTATACAATTCAAATTTCAACCTAGATAAAATAAGTATATTATAAATATACCTATAATTACAAATAATTGCACGCGGACGAAGCCGTTACCTATTTATAGTTATTAGTACTAAAAACGTTATTTAAGCATTAAATAATATATTTTCTATCATAATTCCTCACTTATACTAAAAAAGTGTATTTAGAAGCCCGTTTGACATATCTCCTAATTATACTACTTTCTGTATCTGCCTATCCAACATCTCCTTTTAATCACAGTACAAAATAGAGTTACAAATCCTATCTGATATTTAGATCACCGTTACGAAACCATTTATTCTTGTAACCAACGTGCAAATAACGAGGGGAGATTTCAATCCAGAGCACTGATCGATACATTACAATATTTTTAGTAACTGCTGATCAATCATAAACGAACTTTTTACGTGGAGTATTTTAGAGGTACCAGTTTTGTTTTTAATCAAGATTTTAATACAAATATCCCACGTCGGACCACTTAAAGCAAACAACGATATTATTAACCCGAAATCTTCTATTTGACGTATCAATGGCGCCTATGTATTAATTACAAAGCTCACCGACAGCCCTTAACACCGCTTTTAACTATGCGCACCCCTGTTTATCGCGAAACTATACAAAAACATACTTTACCTCTTCGATTTTAGAGTACAAATTCAAATAGCACCGAAAATCAAATTAGCATATGAAAGAAAACAATTCGTCGTTTGTATGTGAGCTCTATGGTGAGTAGCAAAGCGTACATTTTTATTTGTTCACCAATATTGACTCAGGGGTGTGAATTAGGATATTGTGAAATGGACACAAAAGGGTATGTCGCACTAAAAGCGCTTAGTGTCAGCAACACAAGTCTTTGAACTTTGGAAATGTGTGAGCCTGTTATTTATTAGGAGAGCGGGCGTTGCCTGTTGTATGTAGTGACAATGCTATTGTAAACAATCAAGGAGAATGTTTATACAAATTGGGAACTTTTACAAAATTGATTGTAGAAAAACACGACTAATGATAATGGAACTTATCTATTTCTTGATATAGTACAGTCTCTTGTCAGCGAAGAACTGTATTGAGAAACGGGAGAAGGAAAAGGTTATAAAGAGAAATACGAAAAATAATTTGGCTTTGTCCAAACCGAAAAATAATATAACACTGTTCTAAACGCAGTCTTACTAAAACCCTTTGATTCCCAATATCTTAGACATCATGAATTTATATTTGTTTTCACCAACATCATGCCACTTTATATGGCCATAGCGTCGTCATGTTTTTTGGTCTGATGTGAAAGAGAAAATATAATCTCCAAACCTCTACTTATTATGCTCTTTTACTTTACTATAATAATACGCATACTCCGTGCTACCGGGGCTCGCAAATTGACGTAATTTTAAATTATTTTCCACGAATAATATGTTTTTTTTAAACAAAACTCACGTCGCAATAAATCTAATCTTGACATGCACGTTGTCGCACCAATTAGATGAAGTAGCGCACTATTGCAAACATCATCCGCCCTTACATCCAGGGCATACTTGTCGCGAGCTATTTATTTAATAAAGATGTTGCGTAGGCAGGAGTACATAGCAGTATACATAGCGTGGTACATGCATCCCACTCATCTGTCCCCGAGCAGAGTGTGACTGACGTGGAGTGTTCTGACAAACGAATCAATTTCCTGCCCCGTGCGTCTGTTACTCAGCCCCAACTACTTCCTTACCTACTTAGAAATTGTGCTCGGTGTATTTATTGTGTTTTAAAATTGCTTTATATATATATATGTTAACGGAAATGTGTGTAATCCGTCATTGTATACAATTCCTAGGAAATGTATGTAATTCCTAAAATCGCCCGGAAATGTGTAAAATAAATTACATTAGACACATTTCCTAGGAAATCTATACATTTCCTAAATAGTAATCGGAAATGTAAGTAAATGTAAGTATTTAAGATATTAATTAACATAAACTAACCTAACCTAACCTAACCTACCTACCTACCATTGGAGAACAATGGAGAATGTCACATGAATCTTGACAGGGAGCCCGAAATGAGCTTCTTGGACACCGGAAGGGTTATTTTTAATTAGTAACATAGGTAATATGAGGATACGAGTATTATAGAATTTACCGCTATGATTGTTACCTGTGATAAAAAATATTACTCTCATTTGAACAACGTGTTTTATTACAGAAACCATTATTCTTATACATTTCCTAATACGATATTGGAATTGTATACAATGCCTAGGAAATGTATACATTTCCTAGGATATGTATGTATAAAATAATTATTGAAAGAATATTTTATACATTTCCTAAACAGCTTCGGAATTGTATACATTTCCTAGGAAATGTATACAATTCCTAAATTTCATACATTTCCGGTAACATATATATATATCATTTTAGAATAACACTAAGCTTACCTTTAAGACATAGATAAAAGGGAATCTTACATTATTTTTATTGTATTTAGATCTTTTTCTACTTAAGCACTCAATGTGTCCTCAAATATAGACGTCATGGCATTATGATTTCAGTTTAAAAAATAATGCACAATAAGTTATTCTGGCGCGCCTGGTTTCTAATGTTGTCTTAACACTATTTCGTTATAACACTAAGCTATTGATAAAAGTATTTCATTAAATTTAAGCTTGCTTACAAAATTCTTGACAAAACATTGCTCAACACAACTCTTTTTCAAAATTATTGTGTAAATCGACGTACACCAAATACAAAATATAGGTACAAAAAAAACAATTATGTTAATAAAAAACGCAATACATCAACTCAACCCATTTCAAAAGATCAATGACAAGTTCACACAATGCACGGAGGCGCTCATTGGAAGGATTACGGACAAATCCTCGTAGGATCCACCAATTTCAAGTACAAATAGGCAATTGTGGCGTACAATGCGCCAACGGGACGACAAAAGGCTCTCGAGTAGTTTTTTTTCAGATGTAATAAAGTTTAATCCAAAAATCCCCTCGGGCAAGTGGAGGTTGTAGGCCAATTATTTGCGGGCAAGAGAAGCTCCTTCGGCGAGTCGCGTCCCTCTTTGACAACGATTGAGTTGCCATTCTAAAAATATTTTTCTATTTCTCTGCAGTAGCTAAGAGATTTCATTATGATGATTCTACTTTAATCAATACATTGAATGTACAGAGTCTTTGCTCGTGTTCATATTCCAATTCTCAAGCGTACATATTGACAATATCGTCAACATTGAATCTATCATTATTTTTAAAATCTACAAAGCATTTTAAATCATTTCTTGTTACTATTTGATAGAAAGACTGTGTCCATAATATTTATTTTTGTTGTTGAATTACTATGGGTTCCTCTATGCTGAAACCATTATTTCTTTAACTATATTTAACCGTTTATCAGATAAAACATAAAACAAGTCACTCATCGCTTCTTCGGTATCATCTCAATGCTAAAACCGCTCAATTGAAATCTCTATTCCTAACAGGATAAATAAAAGCTTCAAAACAGTACAATATGTCTTCCTGTTCCAAGAGAAACATCTTGTTATTTCACGATCTGTGATACTTAAAAATACAGGAAAAAAAATAGCAAATGATATCGGCACAAGTTCTAGTGTTACTTGGGGTAAATTCTTTGTGAACATAACAATTAGTTTATCTTCTTAAATCTTGCGCTTTCTTAAGGGTTCGGTATAAGGTTCATTTTTGCTGTGTTGTTTGAAACTTTTGTGTCGTTTATCGGTTCAGATCGTCACCGTAGATTGTATTTTGACATTTTGATCCCATTTTGGGTGCATTGTTACTGCCCGGGGCTAATCGTTCGAAACGACACGATTGCATTGCCATTTGTCCATTGAAAATTGTTTTTGCTCGATATAATGCATTCGGCATGTGAAATTGTTTGTTGGTTTCCTTTGATGTCATTGATACGAATTACTCTTATGCTGCGCTTCTTAAGTGGATATTATTTATTTGGTATACATATAAGGAGACACATTACGTTAAAAACCAACTATTCAATTTTTTAATACTATTTTATCTACGCTGACATTGAACTTTGTCATAAGCTCAAACATATTTCCAAAAATGTAACAATAATTTGCCATGATCTACCATGTGTCTATAGTGTTATATATGCCCATCTAAAAAAATCTATGATACAATGTGCAAACATTACTGCAGCAATGCTTCCAATTTTATAACAATAGCATTGCGCAATGTACCATCGCAATATTCCGAATTATTAACACAAATACCAACACGCGAGGTATTAAGGAGCGGATGCGTATCTGAATGAAAGGCGCCGGGGCTGCCGACGGTTTTCAACTGTACACAATGCCCCCGTCAGCACAAAATATCTTTATCCCAGCTGAAATAAGATTTAATAACGTTTTGTTAGAACCCAATGCTCTTTTTAACGAACCTCTTTGTCGATCTTGTTTGTAGCACTCACCGTTTACGTCTGATCCGCAATGGTTCTTGCCGTTTGTAATTATTTCATACGGAATAGCGTTGCGGGAGTTCATTTTACGTTGGCGGAAATTTAACAGCTCTTTCCGTTGAAGACGGCTTGTTATTAAAACATGTACAACAATCGAACTGAGGATTGGTTGGGGTGCGTTAGTCGGCTTATTAGGATGTGTTGCTTTAACTTCATATTTTAATCGCATTTCAACTCTTTTTACACATCTGCTATTGCGTATTGCTTACACTTGGACATATTATGCCCGATATGGCGATAGGCTCGCCCCCTATCAAATCATGGGATGGATCATACGAGGCAAAATGTGGGTGTCCTGGTGGCGCCTCTGCCTACCCCTTCTGGGATAAAGGCGTGAGTTTATGTATGTATGTACAACGTGCATACAATGCGTCTGATGGGTAGGACCGATGTAGTATAAAACAGGTAGGACCATGTCGTCCATGATGAGTGACGTGAGATATATTATGTCACAAATAGATAACATTTTCAAGGAGTTCTATAAATTCTTACTATAGCCCAATGGGTATTTATAAACAGACAAAGTACATTAGAAGCCAGACTACTGCTAGCTTGTCTATGTCACGCATAAGGTTTCTGAGAATCCTGGTTCATTGAGGCGAATACTTTTTTTTCTATATATAAAAATAAGTATATCGACTTCTTTCCCTTTATCATCCAAAAGGATTCGGATCTATATTCCGCTTTTTATGCGTAGGTTAATAATGAAATAATCTGCTATGTGGATTATCCTTGGTTCTCGACATTGTCACACATATCGGAAGATGGTTCATCATCATCATCATCAGCCCGCTGCAGTCCACTGCTGGACATAGGCCTCAGCCAAGGTACGCCACAGAGCCCGGTCTGCTGCTTTACGCATCCAGTCGCTGCCGGCCCTCTTGTGAAGGACAAAATTCGGAACGAGGTGATCCGCCAGAGAACCATGGTGACCGATATAGCTCTGAAAGTTAGTAGGTTGAAGTGGCAATGGGCTGGCCACATATGTCGCAGAACAGATAACCGCTGGAGTAAGCGAAAGATGGTTGACTAATAAAATTTAGAATCAACATTAAATATACGTGGTATTAAAATTAAAATTTCCAAGAATTATACAAAACTAACTTACTCTAAGAACAAGCTAAGACGTTACGGGCTTTGGATGACAAATGGCACCAGCTGTTTACCCCTATCGGTAACCTGAATTGAAAATTCTGTTAATACTCGTATTCCACTACTCTTAAAATATACTTGTGACGAGCCAAGAACTCTGTATCTTACACAATAGGTGGTGGGAGTTATATCTCCTCATTCCTATGGCATGTAGGTTTCCTTCACCGTTATAATCAACCTAGTAACTACTACAAATGTTTTCTATACTGTACAAAACTATACGTGTAATCGCCATCAAACATAGCGTTAATATTACATACACAGACTGTTTGATGCATCTAGCCCGTGTAACTCAATAGACGAACTAATTTCACCATTAGGATGTACGTTTCGGGTGGTGGGGTCGCTCGCCCTCGGCTCCAATATTGTCCCTCTGTCTAAACTGATGCTTTACATTTACCTTCTATGTACTTTGGTTTATTTCTTGTGTTTTCGTTGTTTAGTATTAGTGTTTTGATTAGAATCTTCTCTACGGTGGTATAGTCGTGTCCTATATACAGATGTAAGGAAAAGCGTCAGACAGCCGCTCTTTAAATAAAAATATGTTCAAAGAACCTACATTGTTGTGGTATAAAAGCAAGTACGCCAAGTTAACTCATCGGTAAATTGAATGTGTATTCCCTAGAATTATACTCTCGTATCTCAGTAGGTACTTAGGTACAGCATATGTATGTAAACAATTGTTTTCTTTGTTAACTGAAATACGTCTTTAAATATTAACCAATTCGTAAGTCGGTATTTACCCTACTATAGTGTGTTAGCTATGCTTTTCTTTTTGAAGAGGGACACGTATGTATATTTTACATAACTTAATATGAACAATCGATTCCCGTCATTAAATCAGAGATAGAAAATCCTACGCGAATAACCGTGTGATTAATATAATCGCTTCTCACTTGACCTCATCCCATACTTATTTTGGTGTGACCCATTCTGATTTTATACTGGCCGCGTGCCTGACGTCAACTTTATTGAGAATAGAATAGGAGCTTAGCAGACCGTCCACCACGATGACCTTATGTGAAATGGTACACACTTCGCAGCTTCCATATTTTACCGAAGAACTCTTGAATACACAAGTTTTCTTTTCTTACGATGTTTTCCTTCATGTTATGTAAATATACCTTGTTTATTTCATTCATTTTTGCTCTGCTGAATTCTAGTATCTCAGAACGTTTTTCGTGGAAATGGATCTTAAGGGCAACTTTACTCGCTTACAACTCAACTATCAAATAATTCTTCGAAAGCTATTTTTATCTCCTTGTTGAACGAAGCTGAATGAAAGTACGCGTAATGAACCATTGCAGTTCATAAATTGATACAGCAGCAACGCACTCGAAATCAGTCTGTGAAACAGAATGAAAAAAAATCTAAAACACGAACAAAAATCGCAGCGCACTAACGTAACGTTGTGCTCAAAAATCATTTACCAAATTACCCCACATGTACGTAGCTGAAAAGCTAAATAAAGTAAAACACTCGAGCGTACGTCGAAATTAGGCGCGAAATCGCTCACGAGAGCCGCGCGCAAAAACCTCGTTAGCCGCCGCCATGTTTGTTCGGCGACAGTAGGGGGCGCGCCCTCTATGTACACACCACCACGCTTCATTCATACACTATAGGAATCATCTGAATACCCTCATGTCATAGGAATAAAATCGTAAATCGTATAGCAAGTACTTGTGGGGCCGCATACAAAACATGGCAAGGGTGTATGTAGCAGGCGCAGGGGTGTGGGTAACACCCCAGTGTCGCACCGTGCGACGCAATAACTCGTATGTGAAATGGATATGCAATGCGATACACAACGAAAGTGATATTTATGGCGGCTGTGCGACGAATTTAGAGCTAACAGTAAATACGGGACTTCTGTTTTAATTTTTGAAAAGGTTACACGTTTTTAAACTAACTTTCTCTTACGTAATCTAAAACACATATAATTACAAAAACAATAAACAAAATAAACTTACTAAGCCCTCAGATGAAGTTTTGTTTCCATAGTGGATCGGAACATACAAATCACCGTAATAATTGATGATTATTCCCTGAAATAAGATACTTACGTAAACCAGTAAGCAATTATGAAGACGATAAAGTATCAAGTGATTCGACCAAGTTCCGCTCTTAAATCTTCCTTTCACTATACAGTTGTTATATTTAAACAAACCACTGAATTTAAAAAAATGCTGAAGTTAAAACACATGCACGTACAAATATGTGGTGGTACCTACGAAATTTCAAATAAAAATCAAAGTCGTTTAGTTATGTTCACTAGAATATGTAATAGTGAAACACGACCAAAGAAACTTGTTAACCACCATCTATACTATATTCTGATAAATTGCTATACAATATGGGTATGATCATGTTTTGTAACAAGAACAAAACTCTCTCAGTGCAAGAAAACCACGTTAAAGCCATATTTTGTCCATTCTATGTGGCCATGGCATAAGTCGTTAAGCAGCACTAAAATACTATCCATGGATAAAGGTTTTTTAGTTTTACGCGAATGTTACACATTGAAATAAGACTAATACGTATTTTACGTATTTTATCGCGATTTGGTTTAACTTTTTCGTTTTTAAACTTCCCGACATTTCGATTGCTTTACAGCATTCGTGGTCACTGGGCGAACTTTTATTTCAATACTATCATGGATTTATACAGAGATCCATAGTGATTAAATAAAACACATCAATTCATCAAACACCATTGTACTATTATAGTAGATAAGGGCAGCACCCTTCTTACAAAATGGAACATGAAATAAATGTACAGCATGATGTTGCGACCTCCTATGAATATTTATTACTGGAAATCATTATATTTCTACATACTGCATCTAAAACTCTTATAACAAAAATAATTAATAAATACACTGGTTAGACACACATATCTGGAAGTATAATTTTCACTTAACTAGAACTTCAGTGATGCTTCATTTTAAAATGCCCTGGTTTATGCCTAATTTTAGTAATAACCTATTACTATACTATGTGATTGTGATGGTCTTTCATATTTGAAATTGATTATCTACATAGTACATACACTACATACTATGTAAATGTACCCCGGAAAAAAATATTCCTCAGTGCAGTGCTAAAACACGCAAAATGTAACCTTTAGTATAATAAGATGGCTGCAACAATTTCTTCCTTTGCTAAAAAACCAATAACAAACATAAAAAACTGAAGTAACGACAACGGAAAAAGCCGACATGCAATCGCCCCAAGCTTGCAATAACGAGAAATTCCGCAGTGAAAAGAATTAAATACTTGGAGCGGGTGCGTGAAGTGAACATCGCGGTATACGAGGCGATTAGATACTCCGCCACCCTCGGGACGCCGGATCACTGTGGTTTCTATATCAGAGCTGTACCTAGTTAACATTATACGTGTTTGTACGTCTTTCCTGGAGATGTAGAGCTACACACGCACATTATTTTTGTATAGAAGTAGTTTATGGTCTGGAGAGTAACGTAGGCTACGTTTTAAACATCAGTTTGTTATTTCTATTTCTTAATAAAATAATTCCCGGTACAATTAAAAAACGTAATTAGTCTGTTCGGAGTTCTGCCGACGATGGCGTCACTCGCCCTTTTATCTCACGGCAATACTTGAGAAAATCGATGCGCTTGTTACAATATTCCTTCGGGGTCAGGGGCGGAAGTATGCACGTACAAAGTAGCTTTCACATATAAATAAAGCGGTATCTATAATCCCATACATATTTCATGCAAAGTTCACTCAAACATTCTACCCGCTATTAGTGGGACGGATACGGCGTCCCTCTGCCCATTGCCTTAAAGGGGACGAATTAATTCCAGCAATTAATGAAAGGCTTTGGGTCGAAGACCGCTCCTCCCCGTTTGGAATTCAATTATTTATGCCTACCCTACAACTTTGCGGACGGTGTGAGCGATCGTGTTGTAAATCTCATGATTTCGCAATATATCGCGTTATGAAATTGACACTGTAGCAATAAATATATCAAAAAGTAGATCTCTTATATTATGTGAGAGGCCTCCTGGGTAGGTACCACCAGAATGTCTATTTCTCCCGCAAAATAGCAGCATCGATGCACTGTTGAGTTCCGATTTGATGGACATTGTAGCCAGAGTAACTACTGGACATAATGAGACTTAACATCTTATGTCTCAGGATGGTGAGCGCAGTGGAATGCCAAGCATTGCTTTGTAATTCCTGGTGTTGTAGGGTTTTCTACTGTCCATGAGCATTCGTATCGCTTACTATCAGGCGAATGGTATGATCGTCTCGCCATTCATTGCACTAAAACAAAAGATCCAATGACATTACTAAAGTTAGATAATGTTTTCCTACGATACCATCATCATCAGCAATTAGTTAAAACTATCTCAAAGAAAGACAAAACGAATTGTTCACTAGAACTGCTTCTTTCAGCAATGATCATAAATTGTTTCACATTCATAACATATTTGTTTTTCATTCCATAGAAGTATTTTCTTTTATTTTATTTAAATATTTATCATGTCATATTATGTACTCTTTAATTTCACTGGATAAGTTTGAATGATTAGAATAATAATATAATGTTGCAATAAACATATTGTTTTTGGCTAATTTAAATACGAGCTGAATAAACTCCGTTGTGAAATAGTTCCCGAAGTTTTTCAAAGTGACGTTTCCTCTTACCGAGGAAACACTTGAAAGTCAATCAAATTTATATAAACAATTTTCGCGAAGTTTCTTATCGAAAAACGACGGCCTCTTCGAACAGTTTGTAATACGATTTGGCAATAATTGTAGGACTTTGGAGATCCCACCTAAGAGCGACCTTCTCTCATCGAGCTTCTTAATAACATTAATATGTTACGTAACATAAATGTAAATGAACAAAACGTAATTAGGTCGCCATCTCATATCCTAGCTCAGTACAAAGTAATATGTAAAGTGTTGAATAGGAACAAATAGACGGGGCAACTACTTAATATAATATAAGATTATATAAACCTAGTTGCCAAGGAATGTGGTTTTGACGAAGAAGACATGCTATATCTAAAAACGTGTAAATTTTACAATGTTTTTAAATTCTTTAACAAGTATGTAAGCCTTGTGTTTTTAAAGTTATCTGATATTTTGTACATACTTGTAGTTTTACTGTAAAATAGTAGTATCATGTAGTTGTCGGACGATTGTAATCGTTCAGATAGGTAGATTAACATCAGACGAAGCACTTTATGTGCGATATTTTTACTTGTGTAACTTTTATATTTTTCTAGTCGTTTTTAATAAATGTATGTTAGTCATTAAATTTTTGTAGAAACAACCTCTGAACGGTATCGGAGGGACAAGTATTTTAAACAAAAAAAAAAAAAAAACCTAACCTAACCTAACCTACCTACCTACCATTGGAGAACAATGGAGAATGTCACATGAATCTTGACAGGAAGCCCGAAATGAGCTTCTTGGACACCGGAAGGGTTATTTTTAATTAGTAACATAGGTAATATGAAGATACGAGTATTATAGAATTTACCGCTATGATTGTTACCTGTGATAAAAATATTACTCTCATTTGAACAACATGTTTTATTACAGAATCCATTATTCTTATACATTTCCTAATACGATATTGGGATTGTATACAATGCCTAGGAAATGTATACATTTCCTAGGATATGTATGTATAAAATAATTATTGAAAGAATATTTTATACATTTCCTAAATAGCTTCGGAATTGTATACATTTCCTAGGAAATTTATACAATTCCTAAATTTCATACATTCCCGGTAACATATACACTATAAACCAATACGGTTTAATAGAAATATTTATAAAATCTTACTACCTACTGATGGTAAGTCTCTTATATAGGTATAACCGCAATGTCTATTTCTTCCGCCAACCAGCAGTGTAAATGCACTGTTGTGTTCCGGTTTGAAGGACATTATAGCCACAGTAACTACTGGACATAGTGAGACTTAACATCTTATGTCTCAGGATGGTGAACGCATTGAAATACCAAGCATTGCTTTGTAATTAATGGTGTTGATTTGTTTTGCTACTGTCCATGAGCGGTCATATCGATTACTATCAGACGAATGACTTGCTCGTCTCGCCATTCATCCCAATAAAAGAAATAGTAACTCTATATATATTATATAACTATAGAGATTATGCAACGCATTGTTCTCAATTTTTGGAACTCAATTTTTGGAACAAATCGAGGGCGCCAACATTTATGTCAGGTTTTCCTAAAGCGATGTTATACCATCGTTTTTGTAATATTATTATCTACATTTTTACAAAATGTTGTAAAGAAACTACTCGATCTTAACGAAAAAAAAGTACTAAATAATATTAAATTAAATATAGCTATGCTACCTAATTACGTTTTGTTCATTTACATGTTAGATGCTGTAAAATATTAATTTTATTAGGAAACTCGATGAGAGAAGGTCGCCCTTAGGCGGGATCTTAGCCTATTAATTAAGATTAAAAGTTATGTAAATTTTATTGGCGTTTCTGTTGACGTTTTTCCCTGTTGATTATTGAAAACTATAGGCCGTGAAGTTGCATATTCATGTTAGTAAATTGTTAGTAGTGGAGGAAACCTATGTATACTTAATTTTCATTACAGACAGGGTTACTTATACAAGTCGTTACTATCGTCAACTGTAAGGTTGCTTTCCGAATTATGCTGTAGAGGGGAAGTGGTCAGTTGTCTTATACTTTACTATTTAGGCATTTTCTTATTGATAAACTAATAACGCATTAGTTCTTGTTGCACGAAGACTTGTTGAGCTTTGAACTCAATATTATTTCAATACGTAAAATGTAGCGCCACTCATGCTTTGTTATTGGTTTAGGTGGTTTATAACAACCGTCTTAACCTACTAGACCAATAACTCATATGGTACGATTAATAACTGGGATAGTTAGGTGGTATTTACTTTTAAAAGTTTCTTAAATATTTTTCAATTTTTATTTTGTTAGATGCCCAATAAACTAATTGGTCCACAAAAATAACAACGCAGAATAAACAAGTCTTGAAGCGACACAATTTTCCATTGCATCACAAAATAAATTCATGGACTAACGAAGTCCGAACGGAGTCACAACGTACTGGCCATTAAAGTAAATATTCCAAAGTGGCGGAACACGGTGTTCCGTAGTTTAAAACTATATTTAAAACAGTAGAGTGGTAGCTGGCAAGAGGAGTAAGGCACAGAAGCCAGGCGCACGACACAGCCGAGTGCCGGCTAATTGCCACTTGTGCACCAATTACTGCGACGATCCGGCAAGCAGTTTGAGGTGAGCGTGCGCTGCGATGTTTCGCGAAAATATCGTTCACTTCCAATTATTAGGTGCTGGCTTTGCGACTAGCGTGTTCTGTCACTAATTACTTGTCAAAATACAGTTATATTCTGTTAAAAAATGGGAATACAGAAGCATTTTAAATTACGGACGTTTATAAGTTTATTTAATTTTGCTCCTAATGTTAGAAAGAGTATACAAGCAAACCTAATTGTCTTAGGTATATCTCTGGAGGTAGTAAAGAAGATTGTTTCTTATGCTAAAATGATACTATATATGCACAGAAAAAAAGTATTTTAAGAAGTTTGATAGATAAATAGCACGCCATAATTTTCTTAGATCTTAAAAAAATATGCTCGCGCAACTCAGGTTATACAAAACAATTCAGATTACTCATGCAAGAATCGCACTGAAACAGACTAGAAGGCTCATAAGGACTTCTACACAACAGAAGAACCAGTTTGTTATAAGTGGTAGAATCTTACTGACCAATTTTTTTAAAGACTCTGAATGAGTAGGTACTCATGACCTAGACATATCGCATAAAATTTTTGGCAAAAAGACTGACTTATCACTATTTTGTACGATACAAATAAAAGATACTCTAACAAGAAAACATAGAGAAAAATAGGCAATTGATATATATAGGTATACCTATGCCTGCAGACATCGTTTCTGGTAGAGCTATAAGAGATCGAGCTTTGTCACAACACGATAAAGCTACAATTGTAATGGGCCAGCTCGGAATGCGACCAGTGAGCAATATTGCCGGAGACCCTATAGCTGGTTGTCACATATTCGTAGCCGTCCGGGTAGAGACCACCGAATATAATGGTGGAAATTACTTATAATGCGTCGCATTTCGAATTAAGCCTGGTGCATATTATGTTTTATTAAACCAAGTGGCATAATACTTAGAAATGATCTATCTGGACAGTCCGTATTCTTGCACTGCACTTACAATCAGCAGAAGTATAAGCAGTTAGCAGAAGGATTCTCCACAACTAACAATTGCATATAAAAACATTGGAGTAATAAAAAGGACGTGCCTGACATCATGACCACAAGAAACTCTTCAGTCCCATTACACTCACAATTATTTTTTGATGACTCAAACATTATATTCTTCACTTGACTAGTACTAGGGCTCTTACCCTCCCCGCCAAGGTTGTAAACAAACACGAGCCTAACAACAAGTTATGCATTAATTCTTGGTACTTTCTGCGGTGAAAAGTGAAGTGCAACGGTCCCCGCCATGCCGTATCCGAATGAAGAGAGGCCCAATGCACAACTCTTAAGTTGAGCGCGGATTACTGCTAGTGATGTACCGCCAGGCGTGTAATATCGAATAATTTCATTTATATTAATTACATTGCAGACGAATACCCAAGAGAGGATAAATAGTGAAAGAGACGTATGTACTAGGAAGAACTAAGACGAACCTAATCAAAAATGCACATTACAAAGTAGGTATAATTATTGGACATTTACTAACTTTATATGGAGTACACTTTACACTTAAAAACAATCTCTAGAGATACCAATAGAAACTTCTTAAAACACATATATATTGATGCTTAACTTCTGGCACGGTAATATCTTCTTCTTCTTCTTTAGCCTATGTATCCACCCAATGCTGAGTGTAGGCCTCTTCTAATATCAGTAAATCTTATTTTATCTTCCTACACAAAGACCTTTATGAGTTAAAAACTTATGATATTCTGCACATCTACTTCAATTTCTAGACCAGAAAGAGATTTTTAATCCCTTATATTCACGAATATAATGACAATTTCATAAGGAATAAGGAGAAAAAATATTACGTAAAATGTTGAACACATTTTCACTCGTAATACTCCCCCATCACTACATTAGGTCATGACCTGAACACTTTTCAGTACGACACGAGTTACGAGTCGCGAGTCAACTAACAAAAGATGTCGTTATGTCGCATGACTCGTGCGTGGGTACCTATTACATGTGCCTACGTGCCACTCGAGAAATTCTCTCTTAAAAAACTTAGCGTCTGCCGTGCGCCTATTGTAGACGTATTTTATTTTTAATTAGAGCTGCGTAAATCTCTTGTATGAGTACTTTTTTCACTACTCATGTCTCGAGGTTAGCCGAGTACTTGGTGTACATTTCTTTTTATAAGCTTATTGAGGGAGCTTGGGATGGTTGTGACGCAGGCTATGTAAATAATTGGATTTGAATGTTTATTTCACAGCAGTTGTTTGGGAAACTACGTTTTTGCTGAAATTTGCTGAATTGTGATATAAATTTCCATCACCGTATTGTAATGTATCACAAAGGCTAGTAAAACTGAGGGTCTTAAATAAGTAATTAAGTACCTATGTCATTAAATATACGTCGAAATATCGTTTCCAAAATTATTTACATGCTAACAGTAAATTAATAATTGGAAAATTGTGAAACAAAAATATTTTATTGTGTATTTTCTTGCCATAGATGTTGTTCATCGTGAATGTTATTTACCATGATCTCCACGAAAATGTATGCAGCGTCCCTTCGTTATAGCTATTAATACCACATATGTTAATGTTTAAACCGTACGGTCGATAATACTGCAATATTTACCTTCTCGTTCTGTCTTTATGTCTAAGGACTTTCTATTTGTCTTTGTTTTGTTGAAACAAGGTGATCACAGTTTCGAGATTGACCGTTTTTTTGAGTTTTCCGAATCATGTGTGGTTATCATTGATCAATTTTCCAATAACGTTGTGTATTTATTTAACGATTCAAAGATTTTTATCAAAACTATTCGATTATAAAATACTTTGATTTCGCATAAGGTTACTTAAACTAAGATGGACACTGAAAAAAGAACACCCAAAGCAGAACCTAAAAACAAAAATATAAAATCAAGTACATACCAAAACACATAACCGAACAGTAGGCATAAACGTTCTGTCAACCCTTTCTGCGTAGTGATGGGGTAGAAATAAAGGACGTAACAGCTCTTGGAGTAGGTACCGAGTACCGCCTACCGATACGGCGGGTAAAAATATTGTCACGAAAGCCTACGTCGTTCGCAATTACGACCATGTTTATACAATAAAAGTTGATTTTGTGCTTTTATATTTTTGTGTACATGCCTTTATGTTAAAGTACAGGTGGGTCATAGTTTTAACCACGCTAAATTTAGGTAGAATGGTAGATTTTTCGGTATAAATATTAAATTGTAGTCCAATTTATATGCAGCCTACCTATCTCTATGCAAAATCATAAAAATTTGTCGCGTCGTTCCATTGCTACTTGTAATTGGACAAACCGTAATACGCTATCGTATTATAATATACATACAAAATCATACTGTTTATTAATGAGTGTGTTTGATATGAAAATCTACTTATGGGTGATTGCGATGGTACAGCTCCTAGCTAGTAGGCCTTAATCCTTGAGCCTTTAAGCATATTGGGATGATTAAAAACCATGAGCTCGGTAGAGATGTCAGCAGCCGTTCCCACTTCCTATCCTATTTCCTTGCCGCATATTTGATGGGCCGGCAACACTTCTATAATCCTGGCGTTGTGGATGTTTATAGGAGGCAGTGATTACTTACCATAAGTTGACCGGTTTACTCGTTTAACGGACCTGTGGTATATATGGTATATTGTATTTTATACTGGCTTTAAAAAAAAAAAGAAATAAAAGAAAAAGAAGACAGTTCGTGTAGCTGAGGGAGTTTCTTGCGCCGTTTCTTCTTCACAGCTACAACACGTTCCGAAGCGGTGGTAGCAGAAATTACCGATTCAAAAGATCTTGTAAAAGACTACTTGAATAAAGAATATTTTGACTTTGACTATAAAAATGCCATAGAAACTCCACTGAACTTGGTGGCCTCCACCAAATTGGGCATTAGATGTAGATTTTTTTATGACAGCAGCAACTGATTTCTTTTCTTCTAGTTTTTAAAGATATTATTTTTTCCTAAAGGCTATAAATAAACAGAGACTGCTGCCCTCACTTGCATAAATAATGAAACTTAGTACCTGGCAAAAAAATCTTCATTTCTTTGAAATTGTATAAATGCTAAATAAGTTTATATTTAATTTAATTATTACACAGGCAGGATACATGGGTTGCAAATCGTGAGGTCTGGAGTTAAAATTTTAGATCAAGCAATTTACTTTCTTCTGCTATCAATAACTGGCGTCTACTTTAGTTTTTGACCGACTTCAAAAGAGGAGGTAATCAATTCGACTGAATTTTTTTTTTTTTTTGTATGTTTGTTACTCGATTACGCTGGTATTAGGGAACCGATTTCAAAAATTTCTTTTTTGTCGAAAAGCATGATATACTAGGTTGGTACCATAAAAAATTGGTGAAGACCTGATGAATATCTTCGGTCCTAAAGAACAGAACTCTTCAAAATAGAACGGTACATCTATAATTCTTTTTGCACCTGGTTCAGTATAAGTGTATTACTACAAAGGGGGGCTTAAAAGGGGGAAGGGGTGTAGGGGGGGGGGGGAGAAAATAGATACTAATGTAAATACTCAATATCTCTGGCAGTACTTAAACGATTAAAAATAAACTATTTTGTCGACAAGTATGATATGTTAGATTGGTGTCATTAAATAATGGTGAAGACCTGATGAATATCTTCGGACCTGAAGAGCAGAACTCCTCAAAATTGAACGGTACAGCAATAATTCTTTTTGCACCTGGTTCGGTTTAAGTTGTTACTGCAAAGGGGGGGTTAAAAGGGGAAAAGCGTGTAGGGGGGGGGGGTTAGATAATAGATACAATTAATTTCAGTTTTCAATATAAAAGTTTTACTATAAACAGTAGGTGAAGAAGAGGGAGAGTGAGAGAAATAGATACGTAAATTACCGACGTAAACTAAGAGAATCCGACCTGGTCAGTGTCTAACAATAGCGGATATCATGATTTTAATGACTTACAATCTTCTCATAATTTCACAGCAATAATATCATGTTTGGTCTGAAGAATTCGTAAATTTTAAAGACATCGTTTTGATTATATCATAATCACCTTTCTCATCATTACGATGCCTATCAAAACTAAAAAGGGACAAATAAAATAATTTTTAATAAAAAAATAAAAACCGACTTCAAAGTGCCACTACAAAGTAACAAATAATATATATTTCATCGTACTAGTACCCAATGATTAATTTTCTTATTGACTTGACTAGCTAACAAATCTTAAATACTTAATATTTTGAAGGCGGGTCGCTAAATATCAAACACTTATAAATTTAAGCAAATGTAACACCATTTGATATTACATGTAGATCCTGCAATGTTGGCTTAGAAAGGCACATAAGTAAATTAAACACAAATGAATATAATGTGCTAATCCTACGTGTAAATTTATTGAAGTTTTGATAGAATTTCTATGTGTCTTACATGTGTGTGGTAGCCTGTTGATAATTATCTAGATATGATCCACGAGACGGTTGACCACCTTCTCGGTTATAATTCCAGGGTATACACCTCCGGAATTATCGGAGTCACTTGTGTGTTGATGATATTCAATTACCAAACTCTTTAACAGTGATATATTTCAATCATAGTCAGGAAACCTGCATGACATAAAGGCCTTTAAGTACAAGAAAGGGTATGTTGTGTCCCATGCTCAACAGTGGACGATTACGGCCTGATATATTAAGGCCAATTAATATTCCGTGTAAATCTTGCGTGTTTTTCGCTATAATTACTTACACAAATTAATGTTAAGCTTAAGGCGTACATGTTCGGCACTTAGCGACCCGCCTTCAAAATATTACGTATTTAAGATTTGTTAGCTAGTCAAGTCAATAAGAACATTAATCATTGGGTACTAGTACGATGAAATATATATTATTTGTTACTTTGTAGTGGCACTTTGAAGTCGGTTTTTATTTTTTTATTAAAAATTATTTTTACTTTAACAACATAAAATCTGGTTGAGCCAACTTCTTATGACACAAAACACAGAATGAAAAAGAACAGACACCTTTTTACAAAATACCAATAATCCGTACAAACAACAAGAGAAAAGCAACACAACGCAGCAACATGATCCGGCGCATTTAAAATTCACACATGACGATAAACGTGCATAATTCAATTTGCCGAATACAAACATAAAACGGTATAAATCCGACGCTCCGCCGAAAATAAAATGCTAAGTGATGGTACAGATGCTTCATGAATAATAGATGCGAGCTCGGCCTACCCTCATATTTACGTAGGTATCATTACTAGCCTCTTGTGCGTAATTAAACGCAAGGGCTGTCCATACAGCCGACGAGGTCCCGCTTTATTAAATTTTAGCGCTTTCCAACCCCCACCCCGGCGCCGCCCGCCGCACCCCCGCTGCGCCCCCCTCCTGCCCCCTGGCAATGAATAGACCCATCACTTTTACTATTCACGGCGGCTCGGTGGATTAGCGAGATGAATTTCCTGATCCCCAGGGGTTCAAATTGTGCGTGCGCCCCCCATTGAGGCGGATTTGTTGCGATTGCGTTACGATTACACGGCGATCGCTTGCGAGCCGATATTCGACTACGTGTGCAAGTAAATAATTGGAAGTATAGGGGAAAATTATGCTGTGCTGGGAATAATTACGCTTGGTCAGGAAATAATTACAGGTATTTAGATTTAAGTGCGCACTATTCAAACAACCGCAATGCTCATACAACAGAATTTCCGGATGAAAAGAATTTAAATTTTAGCCCAAATTTGATTACGAATATAAAAAGGCATAAGTAGTTGAAGTTTGCTAGTCCACAATTATCTGAAATCTAAAAGTTTTCAAGTAATAAAAACACCAGAAATTTTCTACAGATTTTTTCATCATCATCATTTTATTTACATTGCCTATTAAAACTATACCATTCCCGGACAGCAGGTGCACTTAGTTATCTGCTGCCCAACCTGGAGGGTCCTGGCAGCTCTTGCCGAGGGCTATATGCCGGAGTTGTACGGTCCATAGCTCTATATGGAAGTCCTATATGGGCTGAGTCTCTGAGCGACCGGTGCGTCGCTCTCCTGCGCAAGCCACAGCGAGTAGCGGCGCAGCGAGCAATCAGGGGCTACCGTACGATTTCTTTCGAGGCAGCCTGCGTCCTGGCCGGTTATCTACCTTGGGACCTTGAAGCCAAGGTTCTCGCAGGGGTATTTAACTGGCGAGAGGATGTTATAAGACGTGGGCATGGACCGGCCCGTAGAGAGATTGAAGTCATTCGTGACTCCCTCCGTAGAGATGCAGTGGAGGAGTGGCGTCTTAGGCTGGACAATCCTACAGCGGGTGTGATGACCGTCGCAGCAGTGCGTCCTGTCTTTAGCCAGTGGCTGGACAGGCGTCACGGAGCAGCGACATTCCGACTGACGCAGGTACTCACAGGCCATGGATGCTTTGGCGAGTACCTGTGTCGAGTTGTCGGCGTGGAAACGTCAGCCGTGTGTCACCACTGTGACAGCTGTCCGCGGGACACGGCTCAACACACTCTGGAGGTGTGTCCAGCCTGGGATGGCGAGCGCAGCGCTCTCGTCGCAGTTGTCGGGGGAGACCTCTCGCTGTCGGCCATTGTATCATCAATGGTTGCCAGCCCGAGGTCCTGGCGGGCGATGGCCCACTTCTGCGAAAGGGTGATTTCGCAGAAGGAAAGGGCAGGGAGGGAAAGAGATCGATTAGATCCCTCTCGTCGTTCGAGGAGACGTAGGAGACGCCGGGTTGAGGATTAACCGGCGACTCCCGCCCTGTGGATTGGGGGCTATTTTTAGAATTCCACCACGGTATCCCCTGCCTGTCTTAAGAGGCGACTAATGGGGGCAATGGTAGTTGCGGCCACGCAGCGGGGGGCTGCGTAGCGCCCATGGAAAGCGACTACGAGGTGTAGATCTGTAGGGTGGGCCGTAGTGCGGCATCGCGCAGGAGCGGTTCCGGCGGGGCTATAGCGTTTTGCTTTTGGATCCCGGAGCCTCTCCAATGCGCAGAAGAGGACCACCGTGGGGTTTTTGGTTGGTATGCCGGTGTAGGTATTCTGTTAGGGACTCGACTCAACGGTCGCCCGGATGATAATATCTTCCCCGGGTGGCTCAACGTTGAATCGTAAGACCGGTGAAACCAACATCACCGCTCCGCCTCCCCCCCAGGCAGCGGTAGCGATAAATCGTTTTTCCCCGCGATAACAAAAAAAAAAAAAAAAAAACTATACCATTAAAATTACGAGAAAGTTATGAAATAAAGCTTTCACATAATTAGGAACACTCATTAAGCACACTTACACTTGTATCCATCACCAGTATGCATTTGTATTATCAATAAATTCTAATCGGTCAGTACGTACCTACTGGCAATCTTTATAGGATGACTTTTATAAATTACAACAATTAAATTACTTCTATCAATTAAAAAGAACCATTGGAATCCTACTCAATTTTGAGGAGTTCTACTCTACAGGTCCGAAGATCTTCACCATTTTATGGGACCAAATGACAAGCACCAGCTTTCAATCAAAGAATATTCATTATATTTAATTTGGTCACCCAATACAAAGTTATGAGGTAACAAATATAAAAGAAACACAATCGAATTGAGATCTTCCTCCTTTTTTTGAAGCCGGTTATAAAAGTATAAGGAAGCAAATCACGATTTTTAAACTTGCATGAAACTATATGGTTTGTATGCTATGTACATGAAATAAAAAAAATCCAAAACTTTTATTACGTCACCAACAATTAATCGAACGATGCATTTAATGTAATAATCGTTTTCTCGTTTTAAATGCAAATAATATATTCCCGCCGGCGCTGCGCGGTGTCCAAATGATCCAGTCAACCGCATTACAAGTGAATAGCGTAAACGTGGCGTAACGCATGTTTAGCGTGATATAATTGTCACAGTAATGTAATAAACCGTCGCACATGTCTATTAAGTTGACGTATCGGCTATGTACGGCCACACATCGACGTTCACACATAGAGAGCCGGAGGGTGTAATATTTTTCACTCCAGCGCTGCACCCATCAAAAACAAACCGGCCGAGCGAAGCTTTAGCTCGGAGCGAGAGTTTCGCCCCTTTTGTCCGTGCACAATACATGTTCGTTATATTTTTTTTAATAAAACCGGCTCGGTAAGGCACAATCGATGGCCGCCGGCGACCGGCTCCCGAATCACACAGTTAATTATTGACACATCCGTTTTTTATTCGGCTTCCCGGCTCAAAGCGCCATTGTGGTCGCCTAATATTATTCCTTTTGTGCTGAAACTGGCTATTTCCTTACCTTTGTGCGAGTTTCAGATTTGGTGGGAGGCGGCCTTTTGTTCCGATCGTTAATTGCTCTTAAATTATTGGTTATCAATTTTCTCGATTGTGAGTGATTGAAAAGACTTGACGGTATTGAGATCACGTGTATTTAGGTCATATCTTTACAAATTAAGATGAATGCTGAGAATGGGTAACTACTGAATTGATTTTGAATAGTCACAGGTATAGAATCGTGTCTTTAACATATGAACTTCGGCCTTTAGCTATTTTACATATTTGTGCAATTAAAGTAAATCTGTTATCACACAATGGAGCAAATGGAGGAAAGTAAAATTAAATAAGTAACAGCCAACCAGGATCTATAGCCCTCCAACTATCTAGAGGGCCTTACATTCCAGGTCTGCATCGTGCAGGGGAACAGTCAATAGCCCGGTGAATGTTTTGTTTCCACAAGCAGACGTATATTATCAACGCATTGGAAAAAGATAGAGAGCATCTCTTTATGTTATAAATATCGCTATGTCCATCCTTCGTGTTCGTGTGATGTCAGTGCGATGTCATTGCAAACATTTTGTAAACAAACATGACGTTTGGACACATCGTCGTAAATGAATTATTTTATTTTCGCATGTTTTAAGTATTTGAAGGTATAATATAATCAAGTGAAGTGTATATTGTGGATATGTATTCATATAAGCAACAATATCAAAGATTAAATGATTATAAAAGCATCAGCCTGCAAAATAATACAGAACTTCCTTTTCATTCGAATTTACGAGTATTTTGATTCATTGTACTTAGAGAAAGCATTCTATTGGTATTTTTGTTTGTGTCTGCCCAATTCCAACCCGTGGTATTCGTGATAAATTGAATATAAAAAAATCCTGCAATAAATATCATATCATTACGTATTATTATTGTTGCCAACAGTAAGCAGCTAATTTTCCCATATGCGCCGCGCCTAATAAATATGAATTGAACAGTTTCTTGTATAAATAATACTTACAAATAAGACATGATTATTATATTTTTACACTGCACGAAATTGACAATTACATCTGTTCGTAATAGATGAGAATCCTTTTAAAGTAAAAAGAGCTCTATACTGGTTAAAAAAATATTAAAAAAGTAGCTCTCTCTACTAACCTCTGCGTCCACCTCCACTAAAAATGTAATAAAACATAATTTTATACTCAGGATTAACTCGGAATATTCAATTCAAAATATATATCTTATATTTATTGGACAATAAAGTATCGAGTATTATTATTGCCTTGTTTTTTTTTACTAAATATACAATACAATATCATTAAATATTAATAGGGAGGTGTTGAGGTATCTTCGTAAAAAATCTCATATTTAGGAAGACACTTTTACCAAGTTATCAGTTTCAAGTACGTGGGCGGGACCGCCACCAAAATCTACCTAGTAAACAATAAACGCTTTATTAAAAATATTATTTCGAGATCTCCCCTAAAATTGGGTAATGGTTTTAGTCGTGCAACACCAAGCGTTGTATTACATGTTATTCGTAAATTCTCTACCTCTCTTGATCTTTGCATGATAGCTGTCACTGCACACCTCCCCTCACTTCATGCCCCGGCTCTCTAGATAGTTGGAGACCTATAATAGCGATGGTATAAACCGAATTTAGCTTGGACACTATAGGTAAAAATCAAAACAGTGAATAGGGCTGATTGGTAAATATAGTTTATTTATAACATATTTTACGCCAACTTTGATCGTGCCATTTTGTACCCTGATTTTCAGATACTCTCCACGAAAAATTGGTGGAGCGTGCAATAAACACATTTTAGCAAATTGGTCTGGCAACTTGATTTCATTCTTATTATAGGAAACTACAGATTCAATTGTTATATAATTGGCATTATAAACTCGATGTAAGAAAATACTCAAAATAACATTAACAGGGACATGTTTTTTGTCTTCAATGGCCACCCCAGAACATTATCAGCGCGTGTTTATGTTTCGGATGAAAGAAGCACCCGCGGCCGCTCGCCGATAGGGTTTTTACTATCGTGATGAACAATTGAATAATTTTTGTGGTAATGAACCGGCGGATAGCTGGCGGCGACGTCACTAAACATCCCCATCTTGATAAAGGGTTGTTCGATATCGCGCGCGACACGACAACTCGCGGATACGATCGCTTTCCGATAACGTTCACTTATCACGGAAACTGATAATTCCCAATGTCGCTTTTTTTAAACACGTCAAGCAATATTTCATGCTATGTTTAAAACTCGTTAAAATATGTCGTGTTTTATTATCGACATAATCGCCTTCGGGTATGCTGTTGTTACGATGGCTTTTATTGTTTCACAAGTTTTACTATTGAAGGTAACGATGCGTGTAATAGGTAATATTTTCTTGTTTGTGACATATTTCACTAGTAACATTTTAAAATTAGCTCTAGTTTTAATCATATATATACCTAAGTGACTTATAGACTTGAACCCTCACAGTAGCAAGTATTTCGTAGTTATCAGAATGTGAGAGACTTTTCTTTTATTTGCTACTTCTGACTTTTTAGTTACACAAGGTACAGCTACCGTTTGTACTCAAAAATGAAACAAATACAACCAAACCAAATATTCTATAGCAACCTTTAGGGCAGGAGTCAGAATCTACCACGTAGCCGCTTTATTGTTGTGTGCTGTATAGAACCCAAGTGAGCTTATCGTAGAGCAAGACTGAAGTTGTTTTAGAGCTTTGTGTCGCTGATAGTAAGAACTTGCCATCAAAAGACCTGATGAGTAGTTTCAAGAGGTTTTAGGATTTATGTTAGACAAAAGCAATATATTGAGAACAGTATAGCTCTCATAAAACTATGTCATAATATCATTTTATTGTTTGAATGAGATTTCAGGTTACTGCCCGATGTTAACTAATATTTAATAAGCAAAATTAAAATGCATAATATATGTAATGATCGTACCTTTCTTTAATTAAATGATAATGACGTTCAATGGATTTGTAATGCCATGCTGTTTATGAATACGAGTAGATCATTGATATATGTTTGCAAAAATGAACTGATATATTTTTAGCAATCCATTTTATTGCCTAAAAAATTAATGCTTGGTCGCCTTTCAAGCTTCAAAACCACATCAAAAAACTTTTATAGAATTTTATTGTCACCAAAAACAGAATGTCTCTTATATGATAACATAATGTAATTTAAATATAGTCTATTGGTTTTCGTAGTCGAAAATCAATGTACAAAGTACAGACAGTATCGAATGTTTTGTCCCTTTCGAACGACTTTAGAATTCAGTTTGAGCGAAGAAGATAAAATATTCGATAACTAAAATAGGTATTAAATCCTTAATGAATAAGAATGTAAGAGTTTTTGGACTTTCCAGCTTGTGTGTAACACATTCGACCTGATAAAAGGTTCTCCGTTAAGAAAAGACCATCAATTTCCATCCTTTTATTTCAATCAGAACGGAATGAACGAGTGGAAGACGTCACGTACAAAATGTTAATGAGAAGTGTTGTTAAGTTGATATGATTGCGGGCGATGCGCGGCCGCGTACAAAGCTTTGCGGCGCACACCGATTTGTATGGATATCGCGTTACGCCGCGGCTTTCATTCGCACGCCCATTCGTGTCGCTTGAAAGGCACGAACTTTATACAGCCCTTTGAGGGCTAGCCGCCTTATCGGCCTTTGATCAGGCTAAAGTTTTAGTGGGAAGCCGCTCTGGCTACTTCCAATAGTCTTTACGTCTAACGTCTACTTTAGGTATTGCGCGGTACATTTGTTTGTAAATTCAAATCGCTTAATTAACCGGTGGAGGAATAACATGATTGCTGTCTGAAATGAAATAATCACGCTGTGAATGGTGTTAATAGGCTTGAGAGTATACAAGGAATGCCTCTATTCAATGATCGTTCAACTCGATGTCCTTAAAAGTGTATCAGGTTTGATATCAGATTGGAAAATATTTGCCAATAGTTGTAATCTTAGTCGAAACAAGTGACACGCACGGAAATACATCTTATCTGTGAAGTTCCACGATGTTGGATTTTATTGGTTCAATATACGATTGCAGTCTTATCCTCATGCATCAAGGATCCGTAATTCATTGATGCACCTTTGGCCATTCCTTGTATTGCTTGCGTAAATCAATTAGAAACAATTTGTATGTTACACATTAAAATACTGCAAAGATGTAATAGATTTTACCTTGCTACTTGCAACATTGTGCAAGTTTTTCGTATGAAGATACATTTAAGACTTGGATATCATATTAAGTGAATAACCCAGTAGTTCAATTTCAAATCATATCTCAATTCAATATCCTGAAAGTAAATAATATCATTCATATCAATCCTGCATAATTTATATTTAAAATCTATCTATATCTATATCAGCCCATATACGTCCCACTGCAGGGCATGGGCCTACTCTATAATCGAGAGAATCGATTGAGAGTGGTTAGGCCATAAAGTCCACCACGCTGGCCTAGTGCGGGTTGGCGGACTTACATACCGTAGAAATTCTTTAAAATCGCTACGGTATGCAGGTTTCCTCACGATGTTTTCCTTCACCGTTAAAGTGCGTGGTGATTGACTGACTATCAATACACACATAACTCCGAAAAGTCAGAGGTGTGCCCTGGGATTTGAACCCGCGACCATCGTGAACATATTGGTAGCCGCGTCTGGTCCGTTACCAACAGTCCACCACGCACTGTAAATTAAAAACTACAAATTAAAATTTCCAGTACCAAAATATCATATGTAGTACCGGCATGTAACAATGGAATAATATTTGTCGCTGACGATTGTTTCTACAAAATGTATTTTCATATTTGAACATTTCCATTATTACGTATTAGTGATGGTGTTTTAGTTCTAAATAGCAATGTTTACATAAAGATAAATAGACGGCGTTACTTATCAAAATGGAAGCGGAGATAGGTTCTCATTCGGCAACTTTTCATGCCCGGCCAGCCCCTCTCATAATGGAAATGACAAGACTAATGTAACAACTGCAAACATTCCGTTGGACGGATCTAACAAAGCATTCATTTTCTGATGGCGGTAATCTCGCCGAAGGGCGGCATTGTTCGTGATTTTCTCTATGTACATTTTTGTCGTATTTCCTTCTCGAAAAGAATAAAAATACTGAACAGCATTGTCGACGCCGACGCTCGCGCCGTGATCGCGCAAAAAGGAGCCCCTGGATGACAACGAAATGACGGGAGAATCCGCGGGTGGCCTCCCCTCTGCCCCCCCTCTTGTAAAAATGTCGCCGGGAGAGGGGCGCGTGCCTACGACAAGACGGCATTTTTACACAACGCCGCCGAACCGACAAATCCTATACACCGATATTAAATCAACACAAATTGAACCGTGGCGCGGCGAGTCAAGATCCACTACGCGACGCCAGCTCGCCGGCTCACTTTAAAAAAAAAACAACTCTGGTTTGCGATAAATCGATAAGTATATACGACGCCAACGGAGGGTACAAATTGCACGGATTTTACAGTTCTGTGTTGACAAGCAGGCGGAGGGCGTTTAGTGGTTTCCGTACTCGGTTTTAGGAAATATGACATTTCCAAATTTAATTAGACGCTCGGAGGCTATTGGGGTACGAGTTTCATGATCCTTTTCAGATTTATGCAGAATGCGGACTATGCTTGGATGATTTTTAAATCTTTGGGAAATAAATTGTTTAATAAATATATGCAGAATATTATTAATTCCTAAAATTATCGTCCGTTCGTGTATCTTAAAACTGAAGTTGTTAAAAATACAGAATAATGCAATTACATCATAATTATAATTTGCTGAAGAAAGCCAAAGCCTAGCCTGTGTGACGTAATACGAGTACACGAAAACTAAATATTTAACAAATACTCGCGGTTTTTATCATCCGCATCAAGACAAATATTTATGTAATCGACTATTAATATTTATTTAGAGAAAATCGTGATATCGAAAATGTATTGTAATATCTGAAAAGTTACGTGAGGCAAAAATTTTCTTCTTGTGATTGTTCCAAACCATTTGATTAAGATGTTTTTGAAACACCAATCTCAGTCATAAATCGACGCTTTATTCTATATCCTGCTCTGCAATCTAATAGTTTGGTTGTGGTACAGGTTATATTATTTCTTACAAATCAAATAACACATGATTTCTACTTCATTACTTCTCTAACACTAGCTCCATGACTATAAGATTAAGGAAGATAGAAAAATATCAGGATTGCCTTTCGATCGAATTAACACGGAATAAAATATCAACTCCTACCAAATGATTCGTACCAATCTAACCTCATATATCCACCTAGACTTTGCTTAAATATCATTCTAAAAGTAAATATTGTTTCAGATATAATGAAAGTTCACGGGCCGAAGTGGCCTTGCTATGATCAACCGGAGGTGAAGAAAGAAAATGTTAATCCAGACGCAAGTTTTTCACCGGATAAATCTTTCAAAAAGCCAGTATTCGGTAAGTTTAACTAATAAAGTAATTAATTATCTGCATGTTTAGAAACATTTTATTTTTGTCGCTGGATGCAGGCCGCTTTCAACAGGCCGATGTGGAGATCATCGGGAAAGGCTTTGTTCAGCAGTGGACTCCCTGTGGCTGGAGAGAGAGAGAGATATTTACAAATATCAGAGGTTAATACTATACTTTTTATTGCCTTATAATTTTAAGACAGGCAGCCTAGCAGTTAGAAATCCTTTCGGGAATAGGTCCTTTAACGATCCACACTGGTTTAAAACAGATAAGTAAACTTCTCATAGCTTTGAATTTCTTATAAAGAACTCTCAACTATAGATTTCATCATATTGGTTATTATTTGTTTAATAATTCTGCAACATCTGAATATTCTATTGAGCTGACCTGTAACCGTCGTATAAGAGAAGGTACGCAATACTGTTCCTTTTAAAATATAGCTCACTCCACAATCATCTCTTTCAATACCATAAAAGACACTCAAAAGCACGTTAAACATTATCCCAGACGATCCGAACGTCTCTCGCTCCAATACCCGACCATATTCAAATTATGTTATCTGTCGATCAAAATGCAACAGCTATTGTGGCAATTGGTGCGGGCCGTGTAAAATTAAACGTATTGATGTTAGTACAAACGCTAAGCTTTTGTTAATGGTGTGCGCATCTGCCTGTTCAACAGATTGTATGAACGGAGTTAGATTTCGGCTCGATATCATATTTTTTTGTAACGGTGTTTGATTGTTTGCGATGAGTTGTAGGTACAGTACGTAAGTGTGGAGTGCAGGTGGGATTTTTAAAAATTATAGTTTAAACACTATCGTCAATATTCTACGAATTGTTATATGCAAAATATAATAAAATCAGTTTTCATGGATGGCCCGATTCCACGTTCTCGGAACTGAATTTGGAAAGTTTGGAAGTACGTACAAAAGCATTCCCTCCCAATCAACTTTTGATAGTGCAGACACGGTACGAAATAACTGAATTTTATAGTATACTGGACGTTAATTGAAAAACATGACTAAATACTGGATATAAAATAAATAAGTAGGCAGCATGTGTTATTTATTTTATTTCACATAATTTTACAATAAATAAAGGTCTAATAATTTGGCACCGATAATTTTTGTAAGAAGTTATTTTAAGCACAGATATAAAGCTCGATCTTACTAATGTATAACTTTTAACAGAAAAAAGAAATATTGCGCACATATAGGTATGTTTAAAAGAAAAATACTAAACATATGACGTCACAACGTAGCAACAAAGCGTAAGAAGCTAATGAGATTAGCCGGCGTGTACGGTGACGTCAATTATGAATGTTAAGGTTGTCACAGCGCTGAGAACACGAGGCGTGTCCGTCCGCGTGACTAAAGCCTCGTCCAATCGTCACCTCTGGTGTGAACTGTAGGCGGAGTCGCACGCCGACAACCCTGCTATTGATTATACAGGCCGCTCCGATACAAATGCACACGACATGTTCTCCACTTATCAAACGGTGGTCTTGTACACAATGCTTCTTCGCTCATTCAAATATTTTATGGTGTCATAGGTTTGTATTTTTTAAGCCATTTTTTATTTAATGTTTATTTTCATATGATTTTATATCGTACTTGATGCCAAAGTATATAAATACTATGGCTGTTATATAACAATACGTATAGTACAACTACTCTATCTTCAGGAACCGTTATAAATTATAATGTTAAAGCTCAGTAGCGTAGTGGGTAAACTATTTGTAAGATGTCCTACTATTGGATCCGTGTTTATTGTGAGCTCAAGTTGTTGATACGAAGTCCATTTTCGTTTTTTTTTTCGTAAGTTACACTTGGAATATTTTAAGAGTAAACATCTACCTATGGAGGAGAAGTCATAAAAATGATTAAACAAATCCCAATCATCGCGGTGTATAGACAAGGAATAGGATATGAAACAAAAAGACATGTGTTCAATCATTACACATAGAGAAAAAATTGAGTTATGAAAAAAAATCGGGTCAGTGTTTATTGTAATCAAAAAGACTGTCTGATGTAAAAGACTATTGTATCGGCCCTTACGCCTCAGTATTTCACGCTTTCTTTATAATCAGGCAAACCTAGATGCCTAGATGCATACCGAGTGTCTCCAATATATTGCAACAATATATTCAGTAATAAAAGTAACATCAATATTCCGTTCCCCAAAAATATTGTTAATTACGGAGATAATAAGCCCCAAACCCTTGGATTTGTACGTGCCTCAAACATTCCTTTCCCATATGGCACAAAGGCAAACAGAAAAAGTGAAATCGCGACATTTCCCTCTACATTTAGGCACCTAAACCGTTTGCAAACAACATTGAGAGCGGTGCGCGAGTAAATGAACAGGGGGTAGGGGGAGTCCTAAACAAAAGGTGCGATCCCCCACCCCATCGCCACATCGACCCGGCCTGAGGGTTGGCTGGGGGGTGACTGTGATTCTACGTTTTGTGAGACATTCCCTTTAGTTTTGGCTATACTTATATTTCATTTTTGGTATTTTATGGTGATAAAAGAAAATACATCGACAGTTGACGAATACTACCTATATCTACACTGGACTGTACTTACCCTCAGGTGGATTGTAGACATTATGTAGTGGGAAAAAAATTATAACATCTAAAAAGTTAGGCCCAGAGTTTGATTATTATTGTAAATATTTAAATTTTCGATGGCTTTTCAATAAAAAAAAACTTATTTAAGTAATTCCCTTGGTTTTAAATTATCACTACTGAGAATTTATGTTAGGTCTCACATCTGAAATTAAAATAGGGACCAAATATGGATATATCAATTTATAAAAATTTGGAATTAAAACGACAATATTATCAGTTATGAATTAAAATCTGTTTACCAAGCTTAACGTAAAGCCATTTCTTTTTTTAAGTATTATATGAATTCTAGCTTATCTGATACGATTCGTTGATAACTGATAATTTTAAACGAAAAATAAAGTTCAATTTAAGTATATTTGATGTATAAAATAACTTAATTTTTTTTTGCAATAATGTACGCATATTTATTGTCCTATGTAATGTCCCTTTTTATTTAATTTTTCGTGTTACATATTATGATTTTGAAATAATGTGTGCGTATTATATTTGAACATTGTAAACATAATATAATATTTAAATGTTAATTGATGATAAAAGCCGAGGGCTTATATAGTTACGTGCAATAATAAAAGCCGAGGGCTTATATACGTGCAATCAGAAAAGCTTATGTCCAACGGTGAATTCTAATGTAGGCTGAACAAAAGGTAGCAAAAAACACTTATTATAGCTATAACGTTGGTTCGGCAACATACACTTCAGCCAAGAAAGTGCTAGCTTTTAGTGTCATCAAACAAGATACTAAACAATGGTCTTATAACTAAGGTCTCATAAATTTAAAAAATAGAAAAACTTCAAGTCGATCTTCGAACCCTAATACCAGCCATGATAACGCAAGGTAGAATGAATTAGTTTATTTATAGGTTATTTGGTTTTACCTATATTCGATGCATATAAATTTGTAACCGATCGATGTCTATACATGGAAGATAAATGAGAAAAGCTATTATAGGGGTCTGTATTAACGGAATAGAACTCAAAACAATGATTTTTAGAATATTGGTCTGTTTGTCTGTGCGGTTGTGCGTGATGAACTCAGAAACGGCTTAATGGATTTCGATGAAATTTTGTATGGAGGTAGCTGACACCCTGGATTAACTGTAAGGCTACTTTTTATCCCGAAAAAATAGTTTTATCTTGAAATGAGGAAGGAATTCCGATATATTTGTTACTTTTTTATACTCAAAGGGATGGGATAAGACTGGATTACATGCCTTGAGTGAGAATGAGACGGGACGGGCGGGACATAACGGGATGGGACGGGACGGGATGGGAAATTCTAAATAAAGCTAATTTAAAATAACATGAATCACGCCGACGAAGTTTGCGGGCAGACGCTAGTTCTAAATAAGGCTTAAATTAGAATTGAAAAAGTCCGTGAATAAACAAAAAGCATGGTGAGCCGGCACACAGGGTGGTTGTGCTTTTTCGCAGCGCGTGTCACTTGTGCGGCGGGGCGCGGGCGCGGCGGCCGACACTGCGGGCGTTGGGATCCGGCGTCCGGGCGCCGGGTTGCCATGGCGACGACACCGCGACACCCCACACCTACCCCGCCACTACGACGAGCTAAAATCACCCCTGCCCCCATATCAATACAGACCACGATGCTCACTTATATACCCCAACTAGGGGGCCGACACATAAGGGTCGACTACATAAGACGGCACGGTCAGGCGATGTAAATAACGCGAGATAACTTCGAGAGGGTCTAATGGAATAGGGAATCGTGTTTTGGAAAGTGCCCCGGAGAGAATGTTCTCGGTTGTTAGCTCGACGGTAAGGGCCTCGATATTAAGTGAAAGTCGATATGGGGATGAGGTTGGCGAAATTTGATTATACAAAACGATGCTTTAATAGTGGCCCAAATTGCCGAAAGCGACGTTTAATAATTCCACACGCTTTAATACAGATTATGTAGCGAATGGTATAAATGTTAAGTGCTACGTAATTGGTCACTTGTACACGTTTTGCTAAAATTATACATTTCGTAACTAAACAGTATGATATCAAAAAGTATATTTTAACATTGTTGTGTCGAACAAATATTATCGTTATCATTCAAGATGCACGACATAATAACGTTATGTCTATATTTACCAAGCATTGTTACGTTCAAGATAATAATATGTTCATACACAATACAAGTAAATCATTCTCTTGATTTTTTGACTGTACACCCAATAGTTTTCACTGACAACAAGACCTTTTGATTACAGGTAATCGTTAATTGCAATGATAATTATGTATAGTCACTGTTTTTTTTTATAATTTGTTTCCTCACGTACTCAATTTAAAAATCAGTGGAAATTGTACTAATAATGTGATACGATTTCATGATTATTACACGGCTTTCGCAGTATGTGAGATATATTGCAATAGTCGTCGCAATGTATGTCCCCGCCGGCATCCCACAGCACCTAAAGCTTGTCCATGATGTATATTGGAAATAACTGTATTGTCTATTTTGTACTAACACCTAAAGTCTGTGGCTGCTGGGCTTTCGTCATTTTATAAAAGCAACTATCACAAGGTGTTTGTTTCCTTGGCAGTCGTACATTTTTTACGGTTCTTTCATCTTGCCAGACACATTTATGCTGATAACTTCCAAAGCCACCACGACCGGAACTTCATAATAGCTGATCGAGGGATGCTAATCTCAGAGCCATGCGCAGACAAACTTTCAGCTTTTATGAAATGACGGCAGTCTGCCGGTCACGGGCTCTAGGTTTAAGATTGTCACATCACGTCTAATTGTAGGGTAATCAGGAAATGTAAGAGCAACTCCTATTGAAGAACGTAAATAGAAAACTTGTAAGTTCAGAGACGCTTACATTTTTAACGTTAGAATGCTAGGTAAAATATTTCTATAATAATTTTACTTACATGAGCTATATTGGCAGAGTAAACAATAAACTCACGAACATTATATTCCCATTCTTTGACCGCTAGGAATACCATTACCTACATTCGTCTCGTCTGATATAAAAGGTACTCTTCGTTCCTTTCCCCTACCATTCAGCCAGCCTGTCCCACTATATGAAGCAATACATAATTTATTTACAAGTTCACGTATATGCTGATATAGTTTCTAGAGACACTGCTTGTATTTTGCATTAACTAAATAACATTATGGTGGTCACAATATTTCTTAATTCAAAGTAAATAATGAAGAAATTTTTAAATAGATTATACATCACAGTAATAACCTCAAATTCAGCTTATGTTAAGCAATTTGAGCTTAATGTCGGTCTGACTGCATCAAAAGGAAATAATCTTGGTGAATGAATAAAAAAATTATGAAGCCCAAAATGGCTGAAACAAAAAAAAATCATATCTCATAATTATGTTAACGTGGCGTCATTAATTGAAACCACATATCGACTACCGCCATATTGTACACTTAATACAATTAAGTTGTATTAACGTTTGGACGGTTTTTTTTTTATTATACATATTTCTACATGATAGATATAAAACCATATAATTGATTTATTAAAGTATTGATTGTTGAATTTAAAGATGACACCTATTTTAACAATTTGGATTCGCAGAGATCTGCTATGATTTTGTGCTGGAGTTTGATAATGTTGTTTTTTTTTACGAGCTTTTTTACTGTGCCATGATTAACGTAAATTTTATTTTGTGCTTGGAGTCATTAAACTTTGTATCTCATAATTATGGTTGTGGTTAATGGTTATCTAGATTACTTGAGGAAAATAAAAATGACAAAAATATTTTATTGATGTATTCACATATCGAGTATAATATCTTTTTACAAAAATAATACGCAAGGCAATTGGAAATATTCTGTTAAATGAACACAAAGGTAAGCGATGAAACATAATAATTGAGTACCTATAGATTACTAGCTCGAGCACATTCTTATACGAGATTTAAAATTTTTCAATCGTGTGTGTCGACTGATGATTGATAGCCAATAATTTATACTCTGACAGCCCTATTCATAAACAGATTTAAAATCTATTTTTGTTATCGAATATATTGTCTTCTTCGCTCGTACTGAATTCAAAAGTCGTTCGAAAAGGACAAAACAACAACTAAATTAGGTTTTAAAACCCACTATAAATAAGGCCTTAACTATCCAGCAGCACACTCTTTAAGGGTGCAGAACTTGGGTGCAGACTGCACCTCGCATTACGGTCACTTTTAGTAGTGCAGTATAACACACACATTTGCAGGATTCCGATATTATCTACAGCAACAATATTTTGCTTTCCGCAGGTACGTTTGAAATAACATCGAGTAAAACACTAAAATATAATGTCAATATTTCAGGTGATATTAACAGTGCCATAATATATTCCATATATATTGTTTTCAGTATATAGGCAATTTATTCCCTATCACCCATGTAATAATGAATGAAGATTACCACAATTTACAATATTGCCTGTATAAAATAAACTTGCACACAAAACACCCATAAACACAGTCCGTTGACTCTACAGCGATATCAATAATTATTTTTAGTACAATATATAACTTGAATCTTTATATTAATATTGAAAGCGTTCACTATAAGATGTTTATTTTGAATTAAATGTTATAGAAAAAGGACGTGCACTTAACACTCGTTTTATACATACATGCATACTATACATACATTTTATAATAAAGTTCCCACTCATATTAAAGCCTTAAGTATTGAAAAATTCAAAGCTACTATCAAGCAAAAATTATGCAATAAAGCTTATAATAAAATTTCAGAATATCTAGATGATAATAAGACTTGGGAATAGTATAAAATTAATCAAATATATAGTATCTCGGAGCGGAGGTATTAATGTGCTCTTTATAATTTCATTTATATTAAGTAACTTAAACCATTTTGTTTTGCTTTGTAAGCGATTGGATAAGTCATGCTCGCTTAAAAGTCTGTGCTTGCGGTGGCGTCGTGTGACGGGTCGGTCACTTCCCTGTAGCATGGTTGAGGAGGCCGATGGCTGGCACATGCGTCATACTCGTGAAAGGGTGCTGCTTGTGTGGACTAGCTTTTATAATTATTTAATGCGTTGGCAAAACAAAGTATACAGATTCTTCGTTATGGGTTACTTTGTTTCGTTTCTCTCAGCCGTATTAAAAATAAAGTAAACTTATTCGTATTAAAAGATATGCTACTTGCAAATCATAACAAGTTATTAATGAACTGCTCTGATTTAAACCAACTTGTAATTTTTATAATAATCACTACATTATAAACTGGTTTTGAAAAGAGCAACACTAGAGTTTCTTGCCCGTTCTTCTCTAGTGAAAACCGCTTTCCGAACCGGGTGGTAGTTCAAAAGATGACTGAATCTAAACAATGTTGAACATTTTAATGGATTCAATAAATTATTTTCATTTCATATCATACTACTGCTGGTACGGTATCCGGATCCACCCGGATAGCGATCCTAATTAAGGTAATATAATTAATCAAAACTGATGTACATACATATTTCGATTATGCTATACGCACAATTGTAACTTAATAACAAACGTAAATCTTACTTCTAAGCAAGAATTTTTCACTTATGTTGGGACTTATAAAATCATTGTACTACTTCATATAATCGTATCGCAGTCTTGTCCAAGCCGTCAGCAGTCGTAGTCTGCAACAAAAATAGTACATGTTACACACATTCGCCATAAATAATGCCATAAAACTAATCGATGGTCATGTTGCCTCCTTCCACCTGCATTTCTTTTAATATTATGGCCGCGCCTCACGTAACGATACTGTGCAAGTCTGAGTTTGCACCAGTATACTGGAACGTGTGTAGGCAAATAACTGCGCAAACTTCGTTCCTATTTTCGATTCGAGACTGGTGCAGAACGACGAGAAGTTATCAGTTTTAGCATGAAGAAGTAAATGAACTAAAAAAAATACTTACAACAATTAATTTATCGTCAAAAAATTCGCGGATGTGTTTCGATGTTCTTCCGTTTGCCTCCACTTGGATGTGGATCATTTTATTATCCTCTATCGTGATAGTTGCTTTCACCTGAAAATATATTACGTTTTTATATATAATTCTCGATATTTAGCTTTACAGGTTTTTAATTGATTGTCTAAACTTAACCTTACGAACACATAACTTTAAGAACTCAGTAAGTTTTCTGATAAGATTCAATTTATGAAACAAATAAACCTATATTAGAATTTGTAAAAGAACAGTACATCGACAATGAAGACATAAACAACAGATATTGCAGAATATTTAGCCAAAGGTAAATCTCAATACAATTAGGGCACCTCCATCTAACTTAGCGAGATAAGCAATTAAAAATGTGATATCTCACCAACCTTCACGCCATCAAGCTTTACTTCTTCGAACTCGACTCCTGGAGTGAATGTTATTGCGGAACTAGCCAATGTTGACGAGAAGTCGAAAGTGTATGTCCCATCTTCATTCCGGGTTAAACATTGCACTGGCTTCAAATTAACTGCTACTTTACGGGCAATGTATCCTACTCCTAGAACAAACAATTATTAATGCTTTATTTAAGGAAACCACCATAATGATCTACACAAGCTTGTTACATTCATTGTTTTCCTTTAGCTGCTTAATGCATTAGTGTTAGTAAATTAATAAAACGTCGTTTACGCGCTGTTAATTGATAAATTAAATTAAATAAAAATACGCTTTTAAACATCACTTTCATGTTCTCACAATGAAATTACCAGCTGACTTTGAACGAACACAAATCTCGACTTGATTAATTTTATTCAAGGCTCAAGCTATCAAATTCTTATGTGCTATAATTGATACTAGCTTGCTAGGTTGCAGTAATAGAAACACTAGCTTGTCTTTAACCTGCAACGAAATACATCAGAAAAACAACAAACCGGAGCTGGAGTTGGAAACAATAATTGTCAATTTCCCATACACGCTAGTTAAAATTATTTACAGGCACAGTCGCTGTTATAGTTTATCATATTAATTTAAAATCTCACCAATAAATACGAGGTAATCTTCGAAATGTTCCGAACTGACGAGCACGTATTTTTTGTTGAGATATGGTTCCATTATTCACCGTCGGTGCGGGCGCACCGCTCTCAGCTGTATGTGTACTGTGCAGCGTTATCACACGCGATTATGATTATCTAGAGACAAAATATTATCTTATCAGTATTTTTGATGTCACTGATCTAATAGGAAGTCAATGGGTTGTAAGGTTTGGGTTCGAAATCCATTATCATCTACAGCCGCAGGAAGCCTACTACTGAACATAGATATCCTTGAATGATTTCTACAGTGGATTATTGGAAGTCGCCTGCATCTAGCGGTTTAGTGCAACCATTATTACCTTGTCCGTCCACCTTATGGTTAGACATTCGACAGTGTAGGTACTGCCTGGTGCGGGCATTCAATTCTAAAACTCACTATTACTTTAACATGCTAATCCGCTAATTCGAACTATACCCAGGCGGCCTCTCACATATCAGAGACCTAACAAATAAGTATTTGCGCGAGATTGGTTATGTCCCTGAAAAATTAACGTTAAGATGATGGGATATTTTTTCAGGAGATACTAAAATAATTATTAGATTTTTTTCTAATAAACATAATTGTTTTCGCAGGTGAGAAAAGCATATACGACAAGCCGGTAGAGAATGGTGGAGGAGATACTCCGGACTACGGTGTCAAACGCGAAACGCCGCTGCAGGACAGCTTCGAAGGTATTGGCAGATAAACATTATACACGCCTACCACAGGATTCACAATAGTCCGTCGGTCTGTAATTCATATAAATTGTAATGGTTCCGCTGACTTGAGGAGCAATATACCGTGATCGTAATCAAATTGAGTGATATATTTTTAATATTTTCATAAACATAGACGACAAGCATGGGGAAAATAATAAGCCAAATCTTTTTTCAATGTGCAATTATAACTACTACCAACTATTCATCAATTTCCGAAAATACTTATTATCACATACTAACTTTTAAACATTATGTAATAATGACGATATCTAAAATTCTGAAATATAGCAGCGTTTTTTACGCGGCATCATTAGCAAAAACAAATGTACATAGAAAAGCGCAAAATACCGAAGCAAATAGACGTGACGTGAAGCGCGATGCGGACGAAGTGCGCTGTGACATTGTAAAGGAGGCAGTTTCAATAGTTTCATTAGCTTGAGCGAAGGGAGCGGGCCACGCGCCGAGCCCGCGTAATCCCGGTAATGGCGTCATTGTCATACCCAGCCGCCATCTTGAATCAGCGGCTAATGTTAAAAGCCTAGAACTTTCCACGCAAATACATACGCTTTAAGATGTATATAAAATCAGGGTGGCTTTTAAATAGCACCGTTTTAAATGTCAAACTGACGGTTTGTGGACTGGTGAATGGTTGGATTTGGGTGTGCATGTCGGACTGCAATAGGCTCATCAACGTACGGAACATTTACTGTGGTTCTTAGACCCCATTCTTATTATGACTCGTTATAATGCACCAAAATGTTCCGTGTCACTGTAGAAGTTTAGTAGATATTTATATTTAGGTCCGTTAAACAAAAACTAGCAAACGAGGCCAATCGAACCAAGTATTTATTTATTCACTTACTTCTATGGCGTAGTACAAATAATATGAAACAAAGATGGTAATCAAAGATTCTATTAGCACTACTATCTTTGCTAGTTTATTCCCGTGCCTAGACATGAAAGATCCCTAAATCTGTCGTCTTGCCGAGCACTGCGTTTCATATGTTCAATGAGATTGTCGAAGCCCTTTGACACCCTTCCTTCAAATCCATTCATAAAGGCCAATTGATTCCTTTACAAGAAAGTATTCATAAACGAAGGGTTATAATTTCAGAATGTAGTCAAGGGGAAGTAACAATACATAAAAAGCAACGCAGGAACAGCGCCGGCGAAGCTTCCACCAGTGCGTTTGTCGACGACCCAGACATAGAGCAACACATGAATGATATTCCAGATGCGGGAACAGAACAACCGAAACGGTAACTATACCTATTTTATTGTTAAAATCTTCAATCTATAGTACTTCTGTTTACCATAATATAGTGGTGATGTGCCAAATTGAGAAGCAATGAATTAAGAGGTTCGATCCTTAAGAAATGCTCTCTTGGGTATATTTGGACGACGTCGCTTTGTTGGTTTTGTATCCCGGCGTAGTAATAGACAGTTAGCTGCAAAATATTATTTGCTGATGGTTGAACCATGTAGATGGAAGACAAACAAAACATGGTTTGGGATTCATGAACTTCAATTGAACAAAAGGATCAAAACGATTCTATAATGGCACCTGATGTTTTTGACTGAACTAACTACGTAGATCGGTCGAAAACCCAATGGAGAGACTTATTTCTACTTTATGAAATTCATGCCTACTATGCAACCAAGTGTTAAAAATGATCCGTATCATCCTGATACCTATATCTAATTGATATAATTTAAAAGATCATTTAAAAAATGATTGTTTTTTAAGTTATACGTGAATTCAGAATATTGTATACGATTCTGTACTATTCACCACATATTGTCAGGTATTAGTTAATCTTTCAAGCATGATCGTTTAGTTAATTGTATTTTATAATTTGCATGTTTTTTTTTTATTTGGTTCTGCTTGACTTCAAAACAGTTAGTAAGTAAAAAATCTTTATTGGTTTGTGGTTTTTATTCAGTTTTATTTTATTTATACTTGTGATTAATTCTAAATATTCAAAACAGCATGCTCAATTGTAGTTAGTTTTTTTTTTTGTTAAATGTATTCTTGCATGACGATAACGCATGCATGATAGTAGAAAGTAAAATATGTAAATTAATCTTTTTTCGCCTAGTCGTGTGTAGCTTTAATATTATTAACGCTGTTAGTTTTCTTATTAAATAAATAAATAGTCAGCACATCGAAGTTCCTATACATATTATGTAATGTTAACTTTCACCTATGACTTTTTATTTTCATCGACCCATTAATTGCGCTATGATGACCACAGACGGAGATTTAGCATATTTTTCATTTCTATAAAGTGGACAAACGTACAAAGCAATTTTCTCATATTTGAACAAAAATTTCCGCCCACTATGATAGAATTGGTGGTCAGAAAGTTCTTTAGAGTATTTTGTGGCGAATCTGATAAAAATGTTAAAACATTGTGTTTGTGTCTCCTCACTCAACCATCATTAATGTAATCCCACGTTACTTTAGCATTATGCTACTACGATATGCTTTGTGCTAATCACTCAATAACAACACACATAATGTTTTTAATAAACGGCATGTTTCGCAGTTCGCTAAATGTTATTATTAGTGTTGTAATTTTTTTGGAAGTGGTCTCTCACTGCGATTTCATATGGACTTCGACTTTCACACTGGTTTAGTGCATGGTGATTTAAAATTTTTATCTTCCAAAAGTTCCTTCAGATATGCCGGGTTCCGCAGGTTTCTCTTTGCCTTCAAAGTATTTTTCTCATTTACGTAATCAGAAAATGCGTAAGGATATCTACACTATGTATTATTCCGGTTTTCCGCGGAGTCATCATAGTCAATCTCCTCAGTAAGTTATATAGTTTAGTTATATAATATGTAATATTAATAGCTAGTAATAGTTAATGGTGTGTGGTGGAGGTGTACATGACCGGGTTGCTTGCAGAGTCCTCTACGCTCAGCTCAATCATCTCCGCATGAGGTCCATTCATTATTGCAGCCTGCCCACCATATACTACGGCGCGCGCACGCACAAGCAGATCGAGCAGGTGATCAAGGAGTTCCGTCGCACCTGGTACTGCGGGGAGATTCCCATGTCGCTGCTGTCTAGCCGGGAGTATAGCTGCATCAGGGAGTACGACAAGTCAGCCTGGGCGTCCAAGAATGAAATGTGCAGGTCGTGTACACAGGTTCGGAGATATTTTATTGAAATTGAAATATTGATACCTCTACCGATACTTATAGCAATTCTTATACCGAAAGTTGTATTCCACGATAAAATTATCGATGATACTATATAATTTATAATACACGGCTTGCTTATTTAATAAAGGCCAAAAACTCCTTTAATACTTTAAGGTTGGCAAATCCAAAGATAACCGGATGAAAGACAAGACGGAGTGTGAATACTACAACAACAAGAAAGCCCTCAGCCACGACAACATGCCTCCCGCCTTCGACATCGAGGATCTGGTGCGAGCTGGCCACGAGAAGAAAGCATGTCCATACTACGCCGCCAGGGACATGGCGCAGAAGGCGCACATCGTCTTCTGTCCCTACAACTACCTCATAGAACCCAGCGTGAGGAGCAATGTAAGTGAAGTCACTATACTCAAACATCATCATCTTTAGAAGAAAGATCGTTGGCAGAAGCTGGATGCGAAAGCCGAAGATAAGGTAAAATAACCTATTGGGGAAAGCATGGCCGTCAATAGGCTGGATATTGTAAAGAGCAATATATAACACCCGGAAGTTAACAAATCTAACAACAATTGTTTAAAGAAAACTAGCGCTCCATTACCCCCATTGTTCTGTTTCAGATGTCCATAAACTTGACAGACAACATAGTGATAATAGATGAAGGCCACAACATTGAAGATGTGTGTCGCGAAGCAGCCAGTTTCACTATCAACCAGATGCAAATTCGAGCCGCCCTTAAGGTGATAACATTAATCAAATTTCTTCCTTTGGAACCCCAGTATCTCACAGACTTTCTTTCGAACAATAATTTAACCGTATCTTGTTCATTTGTTTAAATCCAAATGTTTTGACGCCTCAAATAAATGATATTTTAATTCCCCAAGAGAAAGTTATTATCTTAAAAGTCGTTACAGCCCAAAGCCGCTTTCATTATTTTTGACTGAATCTCAATTATCATTATAATCTTCAACCATAGGTAGCTGACCCTTAAATATAGGTATATTACAAAAAATATATATATTCACCTTAGAAGGTACAACCAGAAATGTAATATAACCTTTCTTAATCTCAATTGAAAGCTGTTTATTGTCAATTTTCAGGACTTGGAAGGCGTGACAAAATACCAGTATGAGCACGGAAATATCATGCGGTACGTCGAAGGGCTTATCACGAGCATGAAAAATTGGAATGACTGGTTAGTGCAAATTTTGATATCAATCTACTTTGTGTGAGTTTTTTTTAATTTGAAGAATAAGATCGGTGGCCTTTCTTAGTACTTTTTACTGCTCTGGTCATGTATTGAGGCACAGGCAAGCTATGTATTGGTTATCTGGTGGGCAGGAAAGTCTAATCTCTTGTGTTGTATATTTCAATACTCCATTGTCTGCTCGCCTCCGTCAAGTAACCGCGGAAGTCCTACGAGACGATCTATGTCCAGTAAAGTTGACAAACATTTGAGTGATCCACAGGTATTTGCTTCGGGTCTAGGTGTGTCTTGTGTGTGTCTTGAAACTTAGTGTGGGGTCAGGAAGTATGTGACTTGAGTGTATTTACTTATTTGCAGGTTCACAAACAACGAGTCGTGGCTGACGTCACAGGAGAGTTCCGCCAGTCCGCAGCACGTGTGGGACGTGGGGGGATTCGTGCAGTCCCTCAGCCACCACAACATCGGACCCGCGCAGTACAACGGTACGAATTACCAAATTAGATATGCTTTACACAAAAACAGATTTATCTCCTTCTCTCTTCAGTCCACTGCTTAACATAGGCTCGCCAAGGATCTCCACATCGACCAGTTTAAAGCGACCTGCATCCAGCGACTTCCTGCAACCTTTATACCCAAGCTCAGTAAAAAAAGAATAGATATTGAAGGCTTCCGTGGCGCAGTTGGTTAGACTCCGGTTGTGAAACGAAATGCTGCATGGTCGATCCCCGCACTGAGACGGTTATTTGTAAGAACTACAAGTATTTGTTTTGGGTCTGCGTGTTTATGAGACTGGTAACCCTTCCGGTGTCGAAAACGCTCATATTGCGCTCCCTGTCAAAATTTATGTGACGTTCTCCATTGTTCTCCAATTGTTCTCCATTGTGTCGCATCTGTCAAAAGTCTATTGTCTATACATGGACACCTGAAGGGTTAAGTCTCTCGTAGTTTCTGATACCCATGATACAAGACTTTCTTAGGGTGGGGTCAGGAGTACATAAATACATACATAAACTCACGCCTTTATCCCAGAAGAGGTAGGCAGAGGCGCCACCAGGACACCCACATTTGGCCTTGTATGTTCCGTCCCATGATGTGATAGGGGGCGAGCCTATCGCCATATCGGGCACAAATTCCTGACTCCGGGCCGATAATGAATAGAAAAACCCAATATCACTTTGCCCGACCCGGGATTCGAACCCGAGACCTCAGCTTTGTAGTCGTACTGAAGTACATCTACGCCACCGAGGCAGTCAGGGTCAGGAGTATGTGTATTTATTTGGCATGTGATGTATGTGTATGTGCAGAGTTCAAGGAGAACGCGGCGTGGTTCTGCCGCCGCTTGCGCGAGGAGCCGCGCTCGCTGCTGTACGTGTCGGCCGACACCGGCGCCCTGCTAGAAGCCATCGACGCCGCGCTAGGTATCTCCTGCTTACTACTCTACTTTCTACATTTCAACATACATACATTTCAAACATTGTAGCCAGAGTACTTGTGTGTATTGATAGTCAATCACCACGCACTTTAACGGTGAAGGAAAACATCGTGAGGAAACCTGCATACCGTAGCGATTTTAAAGAATTTCTACGGTATGTAAGTCCGCCAACACGCACTAGGCCAGCGTGGTGGACTATATGGCCTAACCACTCTCAATCGATTCCCTCGATTGTAGAGTAGGTCCGTGCCCAGTAGTGGGACTTATATGGGCTGATACTGATACTGAAGAGCCAGAGTACTGGACATAATGAGACTTAACATCTTATGCAACACAGTGGAATGCAACGCATTGCTTCGTAATTCACGGCATTGTTTGATTTCGTACTGTCCATGAGTGGTCGTATCGCTAACCATCGGGCGAATGGCATACTCGTCTCGCTATTCATCGCAATACAAAAAACTATCTGTATCAGCCCCAGCGTCCCACTGCAGGGCACGGGCCTCCTCTGCAATAGAGAGTACGATTGAGAGGAGTTAGGCCGAATATTCCACCAGGCCGGCGGACTTTTACAAAATTTCAAGTATCTTCACGTTTTTATTGTCGAACAGTGTCCGCTTTATCTCAGTTCTTTTTATATATTGCCACCATAAAGAGATTATTGTAGTAGGTGTTTATTGCAGTTTAACCTGAGAGATAACCATATTTCGATGTCAAAATTAACTAACATCAGCTAGAAAGTTTCATGTGTTCTTCCAATATGCCAGCCTCCGTGGCGCAGTTCGTTAGACGCCAGCTGTGAAACAAGAGGCTGCGTGTTCGATCTCCGCACCGAGACAAATGTTTATGTGATCACAAACTATTTGTTTCTCTATCTGCGTGATTGTGAGACTGAAAAGTCTCTCGTAGTTTCTGATACCCAAGACACAAGACTCAATCTTAGTGTGGGGTCAGGACTTTGGATGTATTTATTTATTGATATCTCTACATCATAAACATCACTAGGTTAATGTATAAGGCACCATAACAGTACTATTGTTGTCAGGTTATTTGTTCGAATCCAACTGCGAGTACATAGATGACTTCAAACCTATACTCGAGACGACGACAGTTTATATCAAGGTAAGCCTTACGTTAGATCACCAGCACCTTGCTCTTCTATTGAAATAATAATATCCACATACAATTAAAAAATTAAACATCAATTTTATTTTGAATATTGAAATCTTTATATTAAATGTATATCCATTTTTAGTAATTGTGATTTCCCAACGTAATATACTGGAGCCGACTAGTGGACTCACTAACTCAACTCAACTTTACCGTCTGTACACAACTCGTCGACTCACCGATAGATGTCGCTATTCAACAGCGGCAGAGTGAGAGGACGGTATCGCTGCGTCTCATCTGCTTGAACCCGGCGCGGATATTCTCGCCGCTGTCCCGCGCGCGCTGCATCATCCTGGCGTCCGGCACGCTGGCGCCCATCGACAGCCTCAAGTCTGAGCTGGGAGCTGCATTCCCGCTGTGTATCAGCCCCAGCCACGTCGTGCATAGAGACCGCGTGAGTGTACACATTCATATATTAGTTCATTAAAAAAGTGTTATTTTTAACAGCAGCTTCTTGCAACAAATATAAGGGTTAGAGGTAAAAGTTTATTCCACCCTCACACCTGCCACTGTACTTCCCCTAAGTCAAGATCGATTACCAGAAATTAAGGGGCTCTGTTTCTCTCTCTCTCTTTCTTCAGCCACAGGAAGTCCACTGCCGAACATAGGCCTCCCCTATTGATCGTCACATGGATCTATTGAAAGCGGCTTGCATCCACCGAAGAGGGTTGAATCAATCCTGCATCCAGAATGAACGGTCACTTTTTGTAAATTCCTGCATTGATTTTAGATAATAGAAAGAGGGCACCCACCAGCAGTCCTACCCAGGGCTCTAGCATTCTCAAGAAGAGCGTTAGTACTGCTAAAACAGACACAAATCACAGGACTGAATGATGAAGATGTATAAAAGCAGTGTTGTCGCAGGTGTGGGTGGGCACACTGCGCAGCACGAGCGGCGGCGGCGAGCTGCGCTGCACGCACGAGCAGCTGCAGCTGGCGCCCGTGGTGACGTCACTGGGGCTCGCCGTGCGCCGCGTGTGCGAGGCCGTGCCGCACGGCGTGCTGTGCTTCCTCAGCTCATACTCGCTGCTCGACAGACTCGTCGACAGGTAATGACATTTATCACAATTAACTATTTTTACTATGGGACTAACCCTGAAAAATCTGCTGATCGATACTAAAATAATCTTTTGATATTGCAAAATCTAGTAACAGCCAATGGCGTATCAATTGGATGGCCGAATGCGCAAAATGCCACGGGGCCCCCGACCAGTGAGAATGTAATAATCGTTGCTAAATACGTTTCAATAATTAATTAAAGCTTATCCAACAAAATTCCTTAAGGGAAAATGAGTGGGAATCCAGTTCCAGAGAAAGGAAATTGCCCTTTAGGAAATAATTATCTTTCACCAAATAAAACAATTGCCGGTCTATTCGAAACTAAGGTTACGAACAAGGAGTTTAAGGTTAAGGTTAAGGACGTTCATAATGCCCGATTAAATTCATATTTCCATGCAGTCGATTGTTAATTTTAATTATTATTTTGGTCCTAGATGGAAAATGAATGGTATCTGGGATGAGATTACAAAATTAAAACACGTGTTCAAAGAAGCCAGGGACGTTAAGAAGCACAACGAGATTATGGAGGTAAGATATTATACCTGTAATATAAAATTATTTTAGTATTTCTCAATTTTTTTCCAGAAGCAGTCCACTCATTTCGACTCCATTTTTGAATGTAACTTTTTTACGACAGCATTTTTAGTATAAGTGACTAACCATTAATAAACACTTTTAATGACTTTTATTTGGCATGAAAAGGTATTGTCAGTGTAAAAAATATCAATCTATGCCGATGATGTTTTAGGCCTAATTGTCGTAACAATCAATAAATTAGTCTATATTTTGTGGTTCAGGAACTGCTACCGTAATACTTTTGTAAGTAGTTTCAATCTGTCGTCGTTCTTCTACTATCCTATACAAATTAACCAATATAATTGACTTATACGAAGTTAGTTTTTGTTTACCATTAAGTTGAAACACCCCAATGAGATTTTGGTATAAAAGATCAGACAAAAATATTAAATAATAATAATGAAATCTCCCGCGGTGACAGACTACGATAAATTATTCCGTTTTTGAATGTTGCATTGGTATCCACGTGTGCGCGGCAGCGAGGGAAGGTGGGGGAAGGGTATACTTGTACCGGCGGGCTGTAGTTCAGTGAGCGAGCGACACGCGCCGGATTTTTATTAATGAACAAAGTAACCAGCTTGACGAAATTTTTATGTGTTTTTTGGGATAACATATAACGTACGTTAAATTTGTACAAAGGAATGTGGTATTGATTCTAAACTACTTTCGGGTTTGAAATATATTTAAAATAACATTTTATAATGTATTTCTCATACGTTCAGGATTACTACGAGTGTTCAGCGAGCGACAAGGGCGCGTTGCTATTCGCCGTGTACCGCGGGAAAGTGTCTGAAGGCATGGACTTCAAGGATCATCAGGCGAGAGCCGTCATTGCTGTAAGTGTATTTTTAACTGATGTATCACATTCGAACATTGCTGGAGTTAGTGTACTGTATCAGCCCATATACGTCCCACTGCAGGGCCCCAGTCTCCTACACAATCGAGCGTACGATTGAGAGATTGAAAAGTACCAGGCAGTTTTTTTTTAAACAACCTACTTTCAAGTTTGTAATATATTAAAAATCTAAAAAAAAATGGTTAGGAATATGTCGTTTAAATTAAATATAACATGTCAATACCACCCTGTATAAAGTATGTAACATTTTCAATCTAATAATGAATCATCAAATTTTCCAGATCGGCATTCCATACCCGAACATCAGGGACGAGGCGGTGAAGGCGAAGAAGCAGTACAACGACAAATACCAAGAGGGCAGCCCGGGGAGAAGCCGGGGCTTGCTGTCCGGAGAGAAGTGGTACAAAATACAAGCTTATAGGTAGGACTCCTACTATTTGTTACAATGTTTGTAATAACTCGTAGCATCAACGGCATATTATATTTTAATTTAAAATGTTTTTACTAGCTTCGCCTGTATGTATTGTATGTCATAGAATCTTTGAAGTAAATTTCCGGGCACTTCAAAAACTCTGAATAATTAGTAATTTTGACAATACAATAATTTATTTATTCTGTGGCTCTATCTTTAACAGGACCTTGAAGGTTTCCATTTTTTTATATATTTATTAAAGTGACTAATTTGCGCGCAGCTGCATACCTTCCTTGTATAATATAGCCGTCTCCACAAAAAAAAAATAGGGAGTTTTTTCAAACTTATTAAGGTGCGTACGGATAGCGCGTTCCTGTGTTACGCGTAGTTGGGAAACACTGTCCACGCGTACATTGGATACGCGTCCAACTCCTGTACGGACCGCCGCGAACCTGTACGCGAGGTCCATCGATCCAGAGCGCTCCGCGAGCCCCAGTCATTCGCCATGACTCCGCCAAAGTTAGCGATTGCGTGCACCACCACTGGTGCAGCATTACTAATTATTCAACACATTTTAAATAAATAAAAAGAAACAAACGGACACCTAGATGGTGGATGAAAAAATTGTATAGTGAAAGATTACAGTGTGGAAATAGACTTATGGAAGATATAAATTATGAAGAAAGTGGAGACAAAAAATTGCCTCCCATGCATTTTGTCGTAAATCGTTATATCGATGATCAGTTAGTGTGCTATCCCACAAGACCCGGTGAAATTCATAAAGTTGAATCAATCTGATAATATTTTCATTATTAAAACTCGAAGAACACGCGTGTCTATTCATTTTGCCGTCCAAACATAGCGTACCCGGTCGTATGCTTTCTCTTTGACGCGCGACCAAAAACCGACTGGCGGCGGCTCGCGGTGCGAGCTGGCTCGCGCGGTACGCGTTCCCCAAGAGTGTACGCGTAGCTGCAGGTACGGACTAGACGTTCCGGACACGCGTACCTGTGTACGCGCAATCCGTACGCACCTTTATAATGTTACCAGGGGTGAGTTACCATAGGTTACCATAGGAGTTACCATAGAAACATGTGGTTTAAATGAAATACCAGTATAATATATACATTGTCTGTTGCAGAGCGTTGAACCAGGCGGTGGGGCGCTGCGTGCGGCACCGCGGGGACTGGGGCGCCGTGCTGCTGCTGGACGCGCGCTTCACGCAGCGCCACGACCTGCTGCACCTCTCCAAGTGGGTGCAGGACTTCGTGAGTACACCAATACTAACAATATACAACACAACTTAATACATACATACATAAACACACGCCTTTATCCCAGAAGGGGTAGGCAGAGGTGCTATCAGGAGGTGGTATTGTGTTTTCCGTCCCACGATGTGATAGAAGTGCACAAATTCCTGACTCCGGGCTGATGAATGAAATGAATGAATAGAAAAATCCATTATCACTTTGCTTGACCCGTCACCCTGAAGCTTTCCACCGAGGCACTCTTAATGAACCTTATTAATGTTGCGTTTGCGGTTTAAATAATAAAGCCAGAAATCATATAATAATAAATGTGCGTTATAATTTACGCACTCATTACTACTACTAGTACTACAAATATTGTATACTACAATAATTATAACATTTAGTTTCTATTTGCTTATTCTATGTCCTACTGGGCAAAGACCTCCTCGTTTTGCTTCCACTTGTCTGTATCTACCATTTTACATATAACAACCACACATCATAGCTTAATAGTCCAAAGTGCTTCGATTTCTAAAAATTTCCTAGTCATAGTCAACACCAATTTGTTTCTCCCCTATCCCCTCCCATTTTGAAAGATCGACACCTACCATTAAGATAGGTATTGCCGATTTCTATATGTTCATGGGTGGTGGAATTTCACTCACCACACGCCCGAATACTCAAACGCCACTTAAATATTAAGTTGCACTTAAATACGCAAATCCCGTTTAAATGTACTAACTAAGTGGGATGTGGGTAGTTAAGTTCATTTTAATATTTAAATGGCGTTTGAGTATTCGGGCGATAAAGTTGAATCGCTAACTCGTTTGTCAAACTTACGCATATGAAAAATTATAATTTATAAAATTAAGCCTTTATGAGTTGTCACTATTTCTTCATTACAAATGCTTAGTCTTTGGATCCATGATGGATATAATCCCACTAAAATCTATTCTTTTCTCCAGCTTGGCGACAACCACCATACCTTCGACAGTTTGTTCAACAGCCAGAACGGTCTGATCCCGTTCATAGAACGAATGACATTGTTGGACTCGCAGAGAAACGACTGAATATAATCTTATTGTTAACTGAAAATAAATCATGTGATCAATTTTGTTTCAATATATATATTTTGTAATAAAATAAACTTGTTTTATTTTAATATGTGCATCTATTTTAATTAATATTTTACACACGGCAGAAGTGAAACGTCAGATAAGAAGCCTAAACGATATGTTATTGTAACGCTTGTTAATTTTATTTTATTTTGGACAAAAAAATTGAGTTACCCTTCACCACTGATATTTTAAAACTCATACCAGGTGTTTATCATCCTATTTCAGCTATATTTGGAACCGAGGGTAGTATAAAACAAAATATCAAACTGCATTAGTTTCTAGAAGATTAATATCAATGGTGTGACGCAGACGCTGATTGGTCCTTCGTAGTTGGTGGGCGTGGCTTAAACTGGTAGGAGAATCAGGCGTAGCCAATAGAAAGTTGCCTACTTTTTATGAATAAAGATATCTCCGTGAACTTCATGCGTTCCTGGTACTTTGTCAATTTTCTAATACAGCCCAAATGAAAGAAGTTCATGAACTTATTTCTAATAAGTTGTATCTTCGCCAACTTCTAGCATTCCTAGTACTCTTGTCAGTGTGCGCGCGTATCGTAAATGTTATGGATATCTTACGTTAATGTTGCACATTGAAATAAAACTAATTTTTACGGACTTTTTCGCGGAATTGGTTTAATTAGTAAATTTTTTAACTTCCCGACGTTTCGATTACTTTACAGCTTTCGTGATGACGGGGCGGACTGGTCTGGTAGACAGTCCGTCTTACTCTCTTATTTTTTCCAATCGCGCCAAAATAAGTACAACTTAAAAATCTGTTTATACAAGTTTAAGCTTTTATTCCAAGAACGCACTACCACGTCCATACTTTGCAACATGGAGCCTGAGGGTAAAAATAGTTAAATATTAATGATTTTTTGTCGTATACAATCAAAATAATATACAAAAAGTATATCTAGTTATAGATAAACTTAATAAAATGGTGATAAAAACAAGGAAAGTGCTAATAAATACTTTATTCCTTATCTATTAATACTGGTACAACATACTTCTAATATAAAAAAATTGAAACTTGAACAATTAAGCTAGGAAGAATCTGGCAGGAGATAATTTATTATGCAACAGACACCAGCACCGGGCGCAGTGTCACTCTCTTTCGCGCACTGGAAAAAATAAAAAAATCGTTAATAAAAAGACTCTGGCCTTATGTATATTAAACGGAAACACAGCACTCGCATAGGATTTCTTTATTATCCTTCCGTCATGAGTCATGACAACGTTATTTTTTGTTAAACATGTTTAAGGATATATTAAAAACTTCCGCTTTGCTTTAACCTACTAAAAATAAATATAAAGACTTTTTTTTAACTGGCACTGCTTAGTAACTGCACTGCACCTGATGGTAAGCGCAAATGCCGTCCATACAAAGTGTCAAATGACATCAGACAGCGTACCCATACCATTAGATACAGCCGGCCTGCTGAGATGCTTGTTCACACTACGGCGGAAGGACCCAGGATTATAGGAAGGAGGGAGCCAGTGGCGAAGGCTCCTTATATGCCGATTATTTCCGACTTCCCTTTTGTAAATTATGTGTCATAAAATATATTTGATATATAAAAATGAATATAAAAGTAATTAACATATTATTATAAAACAAAAAAATTAAATAAAATCAACTAATTCACTATGAATTAATTTCATTAATTTCTAAGAGTGCGTGGTGGCCTGTTGGTAACGGATCAGACGCGGCTGCCTACATGTTCACGGTGGTCGCGGGTTCAAATCCCAGGGCACACCTCTAACTTTTCGGAGTTATGTGTGTATTGATAGTCAATCACCACGCACTTTAACGGTGAAGGAAAACATCGTGAGGAAACCTGCATACCGTAGCGATTTTAAAGAATTTCTACGGTATGTAAGTCCGCCAACCCGCACTAGGCCTGCGTGGTGGACTATATGGCCTAACCACTCTCAATCGATTCCCTCGATTGTAGAGTAGGCCCGTGCCCTGCAGTGGGACGTATATGGGCTGATATAGATATAGATAGATAACTAATTCACAGAAATATCGGCTTTCCATTTGAAAAAGTCACCCTTCGCCACTGGAGGGAGCACGTGTGACGGCAAACAATTCCACAGCTTGACGGTGCGGCACAAAAAAGAATTCACGAACCTTTTGGTTCGCGCCGAGATGGTTACTTTGGACCATCGAGCTATGGCTTCGCAAGCCAGCACGCGAACCACACTACTTATAAATAAATAATATGCTGTTGCTACTTACTTCTTAGTGCAGTCTACTTTCCGTACGTGCCTCTTCAAATGTGAGATGTGAGGGAATGAACTGTGGCAGATATCACATTTGAATGGTCGTTCCCCGGTGTGATACCTGTTAACAATAATAATTCATTAAAATATTTAGCTAGTTGAAGTTAATTTATGAGCAGCGTTCAAAGATTTCCACAACAATTCGTTAGAAGCGTTGGACATTTAGCGACTTCCTACAGAGTTTACAATTGTACCTGCTGCCCTTGTGGGTGGACGTTCGACTTTACTCTTCTTGCTAACTATGATTGTTCATTCATCTTTATTTTATATTCCCACAAAAAAAGCTGATGCATTCTGATCGGCTTTCTTTATGAGACTCTAATTTCCGACATCAAAATGGTAATTTAAATTCCTTCCTATAGAAGCAGTACTATTCGCACATCCCTTCTAAGGAATTAAATTAGCAACTCTCATCACAATAGAAATTCCCTGGAATTTATTATCTTTAATATTCTAAATTCATTTGATATAAGATCGTGTTAGTTACCTTTTATGTACGACTAGATCGCATTTCTTGAAGAACTTCTTGCCGCAACCTTTAGCATCGCAGACGTACGGCATCAACCCCTCGTGGTCGCGCCGGCAGTGCTCCCTCAACTGCGATACAAACATCTCAATATACTACGTGTTATGCACAGTCTAGTCGTGTGTGAACCAGATGACCAAACAAAATAGAGACTAACATGTTAAGTGTTAATTACAGCTTACATATACATTGTGTTTTTTAATGCACTGTCGTAAGTTTTGTATCACTAAACATAATACGCCTGACCGGTACCATTTATCCACAGTCGAAGACGAAGCAAGATCGAGCCAAACAGGTTACAAACTTCAGCCTTCGGCAGCACATGACATTGAAGTCAAAATTTTCTCACAAAATAGACTGTCCAAACTGAAAACCCAGGCCTCCGTTGTCCGTGGCTAATACACGCTACCACTCGACCAAGGTGCAAAAAATATCTATACATACAATAATAATATAATAAGGAGCATGTACCATCCATGCGGCGCTGTAGGAGTTGGCGCAGGCGCGGCAGGCGTGCGCGGGCGCGCGCGCGGGGCGGTGCTCGCGCCGCACGTGCTTGTTGAGCGTGGAGCGGTAGCCGAAGCGCAGCCCGCACGACCCGCACGCGTGCCGCCGCAGAGACGGCTCGTGCGTCGCTGCAATAACCGACACACATTTATACTCTTTACCACAGTACTTGTGAAGGAAAACATCGTGAGGAAACCTGCATAGCGATTTGTATGAATTTATGTGGTATGGAAAGTCCGCCAAACTGAACTAGGCCAGTGTGATGGACTATATGGACTAACCCCCTTAATCTTACTATCGATTGCAGAGCAGGCCTGTGCCCTGCAATGGGGTGTATATGGGCTACTACAGTTCTTACACTTCTATCGACCTGGTATTATCTGCCAATCAAACCCATGCGGAAAATAATACCTAACACTTCACTTGACATGACCCTTTATTACTGGCGACTTGTATGGTTACCCAAGCACGCCCTACTCTAAGTTCACCACTGTAACCAATAGCTGTAGAGTGCTATATTCTAACTATTGGGCAATAGCTGTTATAGTTAAGTAATAACTTGACATTCGAGGTAAAATAGCAAAGGAACAAAATAATCCATCTTCTTTTCCATTAACAATTTGTATCTGTCATAACTTAGAAAAGTCGTCAAATGAATTCAAAAGCTCACCTATATGTGATTTGTAGTTATCCTTCTTCTTAAACACTTTGTTGCACGTACGACACACTAACAGCAGTCGAGTTTTCTTCTTCATTTTCACTTTCTTCTCTTCATCAGGTGGCGGGTCATTCGCGATCACATCTACACGGGGCTCTTCTATCTTCACCACTATGGGTTCTGTGTTTACTGGAGCTTCTAAACTATCCGGCTCAGACAGTTCATCCGCCAAACCCTTATCATCAACAAGTTCCACTCCTATATTCAACATATCTGTCAACTGCTCAGCATCTATTTCACTATTCAAACTTATGATAAACGTGTCATCGTCTTCAGTAGAAATGTACTGAACACTGTTCTCGCCTATCAACTGATTCAAATTCGCCGCCAGATTCGTACTAGATTCTAGATCCACATCGCTTTCGAATATCGTAGCGCAGTCATTCACTGAAACAGCTGGATCTATGGGCTCTTTCGGTTTTTCGTTAACGTCTAGAATTTCTGGTGCGTTTAGCAACTCATCTGGCAAATATTCAGCTTTGACCTGGTAGAGAGCGTTCATAATATCTTGGTCTATACTTCTGCCAGCGTCAGTGAAATCGAAAAGTATCTCTGTGTTCTTGTCATTGTAATCAATGTCGTTGCCGAATATGTGGCTTGGTTGGAAGTTGTCGAAGTCGATGTCGTTGTAGAAGAGTTCATCGTCTAAGGTATGGAGCTGGTTCATTTCCTTCAGCAGTTCTATTTGCATGAGATTGTCATTGTCGTTGTCATCCAGTCCTTTGCTCTGCGGCGCCATGTTGAGCTTCTCTTCAGCGTTGTCGCGTTCGTGAAGTCCCGACAGAATGTCGTCCACAATATTGTCTACCGTTCTATTTGTATCCACGGTGTGTTGATACGCCTTTTCCTTCTCAACAACTTCCTCATTCGTGTTGTTCGTGTGCTGTCTGGAACAGGCAATTAACATACCAGAGCAATGTTGTTTTTTCCTTTAAGTAAGATATTAATTTAATTGCAACGTTTTCATATATTATTGTTAAACCACAAGGAAGAAATAAGTTTAATAAACTGAAAATATTATTAAACTACTGCGACATAATAAAATGTTTTACAAAGTCACAGAGAACTATAAAATTAACATTTGCAAAATGATAATGTCTGGTTATCATTTATTTACCTCACACAATGTTCCAACAGCGCACTTTTATATTGAAACGTCTTGCCACACACACGACAATGGTTCTTCCTCGTCGTCTTATCCACTGGCTCCTCCTCAGCCTTGCACAAGGCACAGTTCTGCTTGTGACGCTTCAGTGACGCCAACTGAGAAAAATGTAACTTGCTAATTACCTGCACGATTCACAATTATATTCTAGGAAAATGAATTTTCTCGACAAAGTGACTGCAATGCAGACGTAAATGCAGAGTTATCGACATAGGGTATCTACTGGTGAGGGGATAACCATCTCAGTGGACACAACCTACCAAAGCAATGATACTATAACAGATTTTCCAACATTGTATTTGGAGTCACTATATTATGAGCAGATATGGATACCCTACCAGACCACCTACAGAACCTATACCAATAACATAACACATACATACATACATAAAGTCACGCCTTTTTCCCAGAAGGGTAGGCAGAGGTGTTACCAAGACACCCACATTTCGCCTTGTAAATATCATAATAATATTTGTGTGTGTGTTAATAACATAACACACAAATATAGTATACCAATTCACAATTATATCAGCCCATCTGAATCCAACAGACTGTCACAGATTTACTCATTCTTTACAGGGATTTAGGACATAGTCCACCACATTGACAGTGTGAGTTAGGTATTGGACTTGATATACCTTTGAAATTCATGTTTCAACATGTTCCCTAACCTTTAAAGTACGCCATAACTATAAATACAATACAGTATTTGTTACCTGTTTAAATCTGTTTCCACATCCAGAACAACAGAATGGTTTTTCATTGTTATGACTGAGCATGTGCCGTTTCAAATTAGATTTATCTTTGAACTGCATGGCACAAACAGTGCACCCATGTTTCTTCTCATCTGCAATATAGATACAGATTACAACATCAAAATAATGTTTACTGTAAAGCCAAAACAATGAACTAATTGTCAGTCTCTGGTGTTTTTGGTACTAAATTAAAATTTCAAATAAAAACAATGTATATGAGAGCCTCAATTAACATTTTAAATGATGTAAACAATAACATTAATTAATCTTAATAGGACATATTAGACATAAATATTTACTACAGTTTTATCTATAAATACTAATTTTAACATTTAATTGCCTTTGTTTTTATTATTATTGTGGAAACGATACAATTATCCTGTTATTAAACTAGGTATCCTTCCTGGTAAATAATAATTAATTCTACAATATAAGATCATTCCTGTATTTAGCTATAAAAGGTAATAAATCATACTATTGTCCATTGTTATAAAAAAAAAATAAGTTACATATCCTAAAAACTAAAGGCATTAAGCAAATATGTCTCCCTAAATCTATGCCCTTTCTGATATATCTGACTTAAATCTTCAACATATTGGCATATACATAATGTATACATACATAAAATCACGCCTTTTTCCCGTAAGGGGTAGGCAGAGGTTCCCCTAGTAGCAGCCAGAACACCCATGTTTCGCCTTGTATTTCCAGTCCCACATTGTGCTAGGGGGCGAGCCTATCGCCATATCAGGCATTAATTCTGGACTTCAGGCTGATAATACATACATACATAAACTCACGCCTTTATCCCCGAAGGGGTAGGCAGAGGTGCCACTAGGACCCCCACGTGGGTACGTACCCACGTACCCACGTATACGTACGTATTGTATGTTCCGTCCCATGATGTGATAGGGGGCGAGCCTATCGCCATATCGGGCACAAATTCCTGACTCCGGACTGATAATGAATCCAATATCACTTTACCTGACACGGGATTCGAACCCGAGACTTTAGCTTTGCAATTTTACCGTAGTGCATTTGTGCCAACGGGGCAATCAATTTTAATTTTAATGAATATAATTTTTTCCTAAAATATCCGATGCTGTGATAGTTATTTCTTTAAACATATTGACTGTGGCATAACTATGAATTATCCACTAACATGACACAGACATGACACAGCAGCAAATACACTGTGCAAAAATCAATATGTTTCAAGTGAGGTGAAGTTTAAGTATATAATTACCATTGTGCACACTTTTGTGTTTCTTCAAATCAGACAGTTTGTGGAATGCTTTCTCACACTGATCACATTTATGTGGCCTGAAAAACAAATATTATGAACATACATATGCAACATTCATTTCAACATGATTGTATGACAGTCAAACATTTTCATACTTTTAAAAATATTAATTATAGTATTAAAGGTTGTTACAAACAATAGGTAGCTGTTTTAAAATACTTTTATCAAACAAAGTTTTGCCATAAATCAAATTTCTAAAAACAATTGATTTGTAGCTTACTAGAGTGTTAAACACTTAACAATGAAATAAACACCAACCTGTAATCCAGATGCTTGGCAAAAAGGTGTTGCTGAAGTCTCCAAAGGGCCTCAAACGTCATAGTGCACTGTGGACAACGCCAGACCCTCTCCAGGGGCTTGTGTGTCAGACTGTGCTTCATCAACTGCTGCTTTGTCGAGAACTTCTCGTTTGGACATTGATCTGTTGAAAAAATATATAGTTTATTCAAAAATTTACTTCATTCATACATCAGCATACAACTGTATCCACAAATCGGATATAAAAGCCAGAGGTGTAATAAGTGTAGTGCATAGTCTACTAGTATACTTTTGTATATGAAGCTTAATAAATAAAAAAATAATTAAATTGAGTTAACGAAAAGACAACATGACATGAACTAGAAAGTAAAAATAGTAAAAAACTAATTAAAGTAACTGTACTGGCACTTTATCTGAAACAATTCTAAGTCCTTAATTATTTCCTTTGCTTTACGATCGTGTAAAACATCATCTCAATAAAATAAACAATCATGAAATACATTACCACATATCCAGAGATTATCCTTGGAATGAACTCTCAAGTGGCCATAATACTTCTTGGCATTATCGAACTGCTTTCTGCATATCTCGCAATGCAAAGTAGTTGGGCCATTGAGGTCAGGTTCCTCCAACAATTCGTCCCCCGACAGAAACTGGGCCAGCACGTCGTCTGCACCCAATAGCGACCCGTGAGGCAACGAGTGGTGTAATACATCGTAAACACCTTCCTGGCTCTTATTCCTGGAGAAATCTAAATCTGCAGCCTCGGAATCTACAAACTGAACAGAAACTTTATGACCTGTCACTACTAACACGCAATGTTAATTGTTTAACACTTACAGGTAAACTAAAGAAAGAAAGATTAGTATCCATTATTCTAAGATACGTGAAATTAACATTACAATAATGCTAAAGTCAATGAATCAAGATAAAATAAAACACTCGCACTAATAAACACGATTCACAATAATTCACTCTGCTATTGTGATTCTGATTTGTGATTCATTTTTAATACTTGCATATATGGGCAAAGGAAATGGTGGAATATACAGCCCGGGAGGTGACACTATTATGGCATGATTATGGCAATGACCATAATAGAAAAGCACACAATAGAAAAAAAATAACGTTATAAAATATATATACGGTCTATTAAAACGTAATTAAATAACTCATGTACATTCTCCTTTAAAATAAAATACATAAAATAGCTGGTTTCAAAGAAATAAAAGTTGAAAACATTGGCATATACTGACAGAATAATCAGCTGTTTTTACTTCTGACCAGCTGACCTGACAGCTGACCATTGTTTACATTGATAATAATAAATTAAACAACGCAAAATGAATATAAATTATTATGATATCTCACTACAGTATTAAATTTTTATGCGAAATTATGTAAATAAAATCTTATCTAATTGTTACAGATAAGATTGAACGAGACAGCGTAACAGTAACGAAACAACCGGATATTTCTTCGTTGGAATTTGTACTGCTTAGGAATAGTTAGAAAATACACTCATTTGTATCTTTTTTTCAATTTATTCTTGATCCACGCGCATGTTCGACACGCAAGGTAGGCTTTAAATACCTTGTTTGTAAATCTTATAGTTACTTAATTAGAGTAATGCCTTGAATCTAGTAAAAATAGAGTTAGTTGTGTCATCATTCAAGATTAAACATCAACTAACTAAGTACTAGTGTAGCTTTCTAATGACATCATATTCAAATATTTGTTGAGTACATAAAACCAGGAATCCATAATTAATTAATAAAAAAAAATATTTAAAAAAAACTATTTATGCTTTAATTACAGATAACAATGTGTATTCTTTTTATATACAACGGTTCTAACGATCAGGATAGTGACTATGCTGTGATACTGATATCAAACCGAGATGAATGCTATGATCGACCTTCCCAAGCTATGGCACCATGGACTGAAGACACCACAATTGTTGGAGGTAGACATTAGTTTTATAAATATTCATGATTAAAATAGAAAATTCGCCTAATCATTTACATTAGTATAATACTCCAAGCCATAAGGTTCCCAGGTTGTTTTGTACCTACATTTAAAATGTTTATTTCTTTTTGTACATACAGGGCGTGATTTACAACCAGGACGTGATAGTGGTACATGGCTAGCTTTTTCGGCTACGCGTAAGAAGTTAGGTGTGCTGCTAAACCTTCCCGGAAATCCTAAGGATAATGCCAAGAGTACCTAAGTATTTTTTTTTTGTGGAATATCATCAATATTTCGTCTAGTTAACTTTATTTCGTGATTCCAGGTAGAGGTAAAATTGTAGCAGATTATGTTAAAAATGAAAAGTCTACAAAAGATTATACAGAAGAAATGAAGCAATATTTCCAACAATGCAATGAATTTGTTTTTGTTTCTATGGAGTTGATGTACGCAAACCCATGATGTACAATCTCTATCACATATGGATAATAACAATGGTGTTATAAAGAGAATGTAATGTTTTTTTTTACAGAAATTCCACTCCAGTGATCTCTTCATACAGCAATGCAACAGATGAAATAACAACATTTTCAGAAACTTCTCTTGGTTTTGGTAATTGTTTACCACAAACTCCTTTAAAAAAGGTAGAAGCAGGAAAACAAAAGTTGCAAGATATTTGCAAAAGATTGAATAAAATAACAATGAAAAAATGTCTTATAGATGAACTGCTTGGGATGTTAAAGTCTGACAAAAGGTGATTAATAATGATCATACATAAGTTACAACAGCATCTGGATAATTGAATAATGCTTTTTTTTTATAGGCACCTACCAGACAAGCAATTGGAAACACGCAGACCAAATTTATATAATGAGTTGAGTTCTATATTTGTATGTGTGCCCAAAGCAAAATATGGTACCAGGTAAAAACTTTGTTTGTAAATTTCAAAATAAACTATATTAAGTTAATACAAAGAACTCAATGATGTTTTAATTTTTAGAACACACACCATATTGCTGATTACAAAAAATGGACATGCAGACTTGATTGAATACACTATGCAAGAACCAATAGATCCAACCAATCCAAAGTGGGTGAAAAGTGAATTTCAATATGACATTGAATTAGTATGAAAAAATAATTTTGTTTTTTGTAAATAAAGCACATATTTTTGTTACATTTATTTATTGTAAAATTCTATGCATGTTTATATTGATAAATAGAATATCTTATACACTCCAATTCTTAGGTTGAAATATATCAGGTAATGAAAAAACATTATCTTGCTCCAACATGCACCCCAAAAACTTGGGTACATTTAACAATGTACCAGATATGATATGAGGAAATTTATTTTCTTTGTTCTCAGTGTAGGTAAACATCAACCTTTTGCTTATGAAAACTCCACTAATAGAAACATTTGCAACTTCCACATACTTGTCAAGTGAGGATGAATACATCTCAACAACTACTCTTAATGATTCCCACATATACAACTTACTGGCTGGTAAAATGCATAACCTGAAATGGATGCCAAATACACTATATGATTGTTTCAATATTTGGATTAATTCTTCAAGGGTTGAATCAATATTTTCTGCAGATTTTGCCACTCCAAAAACTTCTACCACTGATGCCTGACTAACATGAAACAGACTGTCTTCTTCAGAAGGAGATGGGATATATTGCCTTCCCATTGTAAAGTATTTAAGTGGTAGAACTTTGGAGTATATAACATTTTTTGCATGGTATGCCATAAAGGAACATAAAGAGCCCCCTCCTGTTAAGTGCAGTCTACTATCAACATTAACCTTAGAGTCTTCATTATGATGGAGGATAAAACTTGAATCTGGACTTGTATGTTCTATTCCACAGCCTTCCACAACTACACTCTTAACAAAGTCAGGGTTTGAAAACTGAATGAATCCAGTTTCTTTGAGCTTGCGGCTGAAGTAAAACTTAGCTCCAAGTTCAAATATTGCTGCATCACCTTTTAAGTAATAATTTTCATTCTTTTTGAAGTTGATAATATTAAGATCTTGACCTATTTTTAAGTGGTTCTTTGCTGTGTTATTATTAGGTTTAGAAAGATGTGTGTGGAGGATGTCATATTCACTGTCCGGTGTTCTACTATGCAACTGGTTTGGCAACTTCAGAGCTTCAATTGTTGCAGCTTCTTCAGCAGACCACAATGGAGGTTTAATTTTTTTTATATTTTCTTTTATCAAACCAATTTGAAGTTTAAATTTTTTAGTAACATCACTGTCAGGTTCATTTTTTATTAGCTTGCCTAATTCTCTAGATAATTCCTCTTTCTTTTTGTCATATTCTGTTTTTTTTAGTTTTAATTCTTCATAAACAGTCCATAGGTTTCCCAATTTATTCAAGTCAAATTTAGATTTTCTTCTATTAAGTTGGTATTGTAGGTTTTCTTTGTTTTGTATTATTTCAGGAAAATCTACATGAGGAACAACAAATACAAAATTTTCAGTTGCTTTGTTACCATTTATGAATAAAGCTGAGTGTCTTACTATGCATGTGTTGGAGTTACAGACTCTTAATAGGATGTTTCTACCTAATTTATGTATCATCATCAATTCTTTTCTTCTTGTTTGGACTCACTTCTTCTAAGACCGTGTCTCCGTCTTCGTCTTTTATGTCCGATTTCTCTGTATTTTGTGTAACAATTTTTCTTTTAGTTGGTAATTTAAAGTTACCGTAACCAGCAGCCCTCTCAGACTCCTCAATGGAATATGGTTCTAGTTCTAATGCCTTTAATCTTCTTTTGTGAACTTTTGTTTTGAAGTGCTCTTTTAGTGCTTGATCATCAATGAAATATCGGGCACAGTGGAGGCAGTAATGCTGTGCGGCACCTGGCACATCTAAGTCCACATTTTGGTTTAATAACTTTTCAGCATTCTCTGAAATAAATAAAACATGTTGGTCAGTTGTTGGCCAGGTTGTTCCATATTTAAAATATCAGTTGGATAAAGAGTTCAATGGAATGCTTTGAGCACAAGTAGGAATACATCCTAGGGCGGGAAATTTGACATTTGAGTCGGATGTTAAATTTATTTTTATTAGTTTTAATATTGAAATTTAAGTTGAATTGCGAATAATTGTTGTTATTTAGACTGTTTAACTATAAAAACATAAATATAAATACAAAGTTATATTCTCGAATGTGTTGTATACATATTTTGGAAATTCCCAATCTGGAAAGGGTCGGCCATCGGCCTGGACCCAATGTTATAAGAAAATGAATGAACCAAAAAGCAGTAATATACTTGAGAGTGAATATATTAATATGATGGAAGCTACAGTTACATCTGATATTGTTGAAAATACAAGTTTAAGAACGGAGAAGAGACCAAGAAATGACAGTGATGAACAAGAGATATCTGAAAAGTATGAGGAAGGTTTTACTTTAGTTCAACGAAAAAACAAACGATTTGTGAGGAAAACATCTTTTGCAAATAATATATATAGACCGAAAAATACTGAAGAAGATTCTAATTCCATTGAGGTATGTGTTACTTCAGACAAATTGCTACCAAAACAAATTGGCTTCGCCAAGTTATTGAAACAACAAGATATACCTAGTATAATTCAAATTAAATATAAAAGCCCCTATAAAGTATTGATTAAATTTGAAAGTAGAGAAAATGCTGAAAAACTTTTAAATGACTCGAAATTTAAGGATTTGGGATATAGATGTCGCCTAACAAATGAAGTAAACCTTATATACGGCGTGGTGAAGTATGTAGAACTGGAGATTAAAGAAGAAGAACTTATGAAGTCATTCAAATCTGATTTTGAAATTATTTCTGTGAAAAGATTAAAACGATTAAACGATAAAGGTGAATGGATTGATAGTGAAACAGTGAGATTTTGCTTCAAGGGCAGCGTACTGCCTACCTATGTATATGGGTATGATTGTCGCTTTAAAGTTGATTCTTATACTTTCCCGGTGACACAGTGCTCTGTTTGCTGGAAGTATGGTCACCTGAGTCGTATGTGCTCTGTTAAGAAACCTTCGTGTCCAAAATGTGGTGGAGATCATAAAACTTGCGATACCATAGCTTACAAATGTATCAATTGTCAGGGTGATCACATGGCATTTTATAGAGGTTGCCCAATTTTCGCAAAAGAAAAACATATAAGAAGAATAATGTGTAGTGAAACTTGCACTTACAAGATAGCCTTAGCTAAATATATTCAAACAAAAAAAGACGAAGAGAATAGTAAGAATATTGGGATTGAAACGGGGTTAGAGAAAATAAGCATAGAAGAGTTATCTGAACGGAATTATGGCGATAAAGTGGCGCAGGTTATCAGCTCCAGAGAATTTGAAAGTGATTCTGAGAACAATGAATTTGGCGGGGATAATATAAGAACCAGTGAAGATGATGGTAATAATTTAAATTTGATAAATACACAGAAGAAAAATAAAAGACGAAGACTTAAGAGATCGAAAGGTCCTAGCAATAATAATACATCGACACTTAGAAAAAAAATCAAAGTCCATCACAATAATGAGACAGTTACAAACAACCGTTTAAATCGAAAGGAAGATGATGGTGGTAAATCGAGGCCGAATAGTGGTGAGTGCCATAATGCGGAACCTTCACGTTTGTGGGACAAACTAAGAGCTTTATTGTTTACTGATATTAGTTTTGAGCAGAAATTTATTCAAGCGTTGCAAATTTGTTTTGATGAAGTTAAGTGCTTTCTTGTAAGATTAGTAAGTAATTGCGATATATTTAGACTTTTTACTGGTTCAATTAATAATGGATAATATTAGCAACATAAGTAGCCGCGTTTTAAGAAGTTCTAATAGTCATTGTTTGCATATCGGACAATGGAATTCTCAGAGTCTGATGCCTAAAAAACAGGATTTCGAACTTTTATTAAACCAAGCGAAAATAAGCATATGTATAGTTAGTGAAACATGGTTAACTTCTGAAACGGATTTTAATATTTCTGGTTATAATGTTTTCCGAAAAGACAGACGTGATGGTTACGGTGGTGTTGCAATTCTTGTTCATAGATCAATAAGTGCACATGCTTTTCCTGTTTCTGTTATAAATTCAGGAATTGAGATCATTTGTGTAAAAATTTATAACTGTAGTTTGTTAAAATTTGTGGCATCAGTTTATTGTGCGCCTTCTGTAAGGACCTCACAGAGTGATTGGGACGATTTGTTTAGTGTTTTGTGTGAAAAATCAATTATTGCAGGCGATTTTAATGCACATCATTCGAATTGGTCGAATAAAATGGATACTAGGGGCATACAATTATTTGATTCTGCTATGGACTATAACTTTATTTCCTTGAATAATGGAACGTCATCAAGAGTCAAGTTAGTAAATGGGAGGTTACAAGAAAGTACGCCGGATGTAACTTTCGTGTCCACAGACATTGCTGTCTTTTTTCAATGGCATGTTACGAATGAAAGTTTAGGTAGTGATCATATCTTTATAAAGTTTGATTTACAATATACTAGTGCAGAACCTAATTACATAAAACGTCGTAACTTTAAATTAGCTGATTGGATCCTTTATCGTAATACATTTGAAAAGACTATTGCGGAACAAAACTTTCATCCGGGTAGTTACAATATACAGACATTCTATAATTTTTTTATAGATAAAATCAATTATTCGGCCGATAGGAGCATACCTTTTGTGAAAATAAGTACAGATCCTTTACAGTCTTTTAAACCAAAACATTACTGGTGCGCATCTATTTCTCATGCGATCGCTAAACGGCGCTTAGCATTGAAACGGTTTAGACAAAATCCTACTCCAGATAATTTTGATAGCCTTACTAAGAATATAGCTGAAGCAAGGAAAATTTTAAGACAGGAGAAATCAAAAAGTTGGAGAAAGTTTACTAGCGAAATAGATCAAACAACTTCATCATCCAAAATGTGGAAAAAAATGCAGTGGATGAAAGGAGTTAGAAACAGAGTAGTTACATTTTCAGATAGCAGTAAAGAGCAATTGTTGAAAACATTAGCCCCAGATTTTGTCGAAAATTTTCAGCCATCGTTTCATTCTAAGAATATAAAATTAGAAAGTGACTTTTCTTTATACGAATTACAAAATTGTTTAAAAAAGAAGGACACAGCGCCAGGTATCGATAACATCACATATTCCATGATTTATTATCTTCCTCGCGTAGGTAAATTAATACTGCTCATTATATACAATTTAATTTTAAAACATGGTACTGTACCTGAGCAGTGGCGTGACATTAAGATAATACCTATACCTAAAACAAATCACGTCTACACTTGCTTGTTTTTTAGATATAGATAATGCGTACAATAATGTTTTGGTTGATCAACTCGCATTAATGTTAGATGATCTGCAAGTTGGCGCTAAAATCTGTAAATATTTGTTTACATTTTTAAAACGGAGGTATTTAAATATATCCCAAGATGATTCTGGTAAAGATCATATTTTAGTGCGATGGACAGGAAAAGGTTTAGCTCAAGGAGACCCAATTTCTCCTCTCCTATTTAATATAGCAACATCCAAGTTGAGCCAGGCCATTGAGAATGATATACATTACCTGCAATATGCAGATGACATAGTTTTATTTGTACAAAACCCTAATCTTAACACTAGCGCACTTAAAATTCAAAGTTGTATCAATATTGTTTGTTCATTATTGGGTCGTATAGGATTGGAAATTTCGTTTACCAAAACACAAATATGTCTTTTTAGTCGTAAAAGGAAACTAAATCCGTTTACTGTAATGATAAACAATCACCTTATCCCACATGTAGACTGCATTAGATATTTAGGATTGTGGTTGGATAAGGGTCTTTTATGGAAAAGGCACATTAATGAAATATTTACTCGATCATTAAAGCGTATGAATTTACTTAAGGTTTTAGCAGGGTCTTCGTTCATCCCCTACATCTACGAAGAATTTATATTTCTTTAATTAGAAGTAGAATAGACTATTGTAGTTTTATATATGATAATGCTGCAAAAACCCATTTATTACAGTTAGATCGATCACAAAATGCAGCTTTGCGAGTTATAGGAGGTTACATCAGAAGTACTCCTGTACATGTTATGGAGTATGAGCTATGTTTACAGCCACTACATTTGCGTCGTAAGTACTTAGCTACAAAATATTGTTTGAAGGCGCAATCATGGACAAACAATATATCTATTAAAATATTAAAAAAATTACTAAGTCTATCCAACTCAAGTTACTTTCATAGAAAAAAGAAACCCCTACTCGTTAATGTATATGATACCACTAAAGATGAAATGATAAATAATTCTAATCCCTTGCACATGTTTACATTGAATACGTGGATGTCAAACTATAATATGGATTTTATTGAAACAATAATTGACGGTGTCACAGAGTCCAAGAAAAAAATCGATAATATTGTTCTTAAGTTTAATTCTTTGCATATGCTACATAATAAGTATAAAGGTTGGGTGAAAATATTTTCTGATGGATCTCAGACTCAAGTAGGATGTGGTGCGGCTTTTTATGTTCCCATTCACAATGTGAAAGAATCCTATAAAATAGTTAATAACTCTGAATGTAACATCATGTGCGTGGAACTCTATGCGATTTCAGAGGCATTGTCGTACGTCATTGGCACCGGAATTAGTAAGGCGGTAATTCTGTCTGATAGCAGAAGCGCCTTACAACATGTGGTTCGTTGCGCCTCTGGATACAGAGGTGCATCGATAGCATACTCCATTTTAAGAAAAGTCTCCGTGCTGGTGTCTCGTGGTGTATCTCTGGGGTTGCAGTGGGTTCCGTCACATGTTGGTATACGTGGGAATGAGGAGGCAGACAGATTAGCTCGAGAAGCCATATTAAAAGGTGCAGAGGTTCATATTAGGCCAGATCATTGTGGATTATTACCGAAATATAGAAGTTATTTGTTGTTGGAGTGGAAGGAGTATTTTGATGTGATATCTCGGGAGAAGGGTATCTGGTACCGAACGCTAGCGAGTGAACCTCCTCGTGTCCCATGGTTTGCAGCTGCCAGTTTAAGCCGTGAACATATAGTAGTAGCTCATAGGTTGCGTTCTGGACATATTCCTTCAAACAAGTTCAAATTTTTAATGAAGAAAGTAGATAGCCCGAATTGTGCATTGTGTAATTGTGTAGATGATGTTTTTCATTTCCTAATGGAGTGTGTTCGGAGTGCAGATATGCGACGGGAATTGTATAACCGTTTTAATATAAATTATTTAGACGTAGGTTTGTTTCAATCTATTTTAGCAGCAAGTACTTCTAAAGCTGCTGGATTGTTATATAGGTCTGCATATAAACTCTTAAAAAATGATAGTAATATATAATAATTATTGTTACAACATTGTTATTGTGTAAACTATGGGGCTAACATAGTCAATACTGGCTCAAAGTCCCCAAACTAATAAAGAGAAAAAAAAAAAAAAAAAAAAAAAGTAGGAATACATACTACTAAAGAAAAATTGGATAAACATTGCACAAATAATTAACATAACTGAAAAATCCTCACTGGCGACTAATGTAGAGCCATGAAATGTTGATGTTAAAGCTTTATTAGCCTAAGGAAATAAACTAGAAAATGGAACAGGATACCAAATTACTTAACATAACATAACCTCAAAATGCACCTCAAACCATGTGTTACACAAATAAATACAACAAAAAGTATATTTTACCTTCTTTTAAGTCGTTGTCAATTTCGTCAAGGTCCTTCTTTCTATTTCTCACCCTCCAGCGTCTTTTTAGATGAGTATCTCCGTTGTGGTACTTCTTACGTTTGTATGGCATGTTGAAATTTTACTTTGGAAAGGCAAGTCGATGCGCAAAACTGACGTTTGCTGTAGACATTTGACAACAAGTTCATGCTGAAAATCTTATAGTTTTTAATGTAGGTATTTGGAATACAATCAGATTTTTTCATTCGATTGGATAATGGGGTATTCTACCCATTTTCAAAAAGTCTTTTATGTTGTTCCTAAGATTAAGACAAACTATTTAAAAAAATATCAAATTTTTATTCGCTCGGCAAGTCCAATAAAAATCCATTTAAAATTTAAATTTTAAATTTATGCGCGCAAATATGTGAAAACGCTAGGCGCCATATTCCTTTAAAATGATACGTCACTCAACCAGTAAACAACCTGTGTTTGTATGAGCTCTTGGCAATGATTAAAGAATAAAGAGGATGACGCACTTATGTAGTCCTATATATCAAGTTATAGTTATGTTGGGAGTATCGACGCGGAATTGTACATTTATGTATCTGTCTCATTTACACAAAGCTAACTTGTGACTTAATGAAAGAGACAAATAATAACTCCTGTGTTTCGAAAATGGCAATATTTTGTTCACTAACCACACTGAGACCGCCCTTAGCCCAAAATGACGCCATTTTTGTTTCCTGCATGAAATGTCAAACTGTGGCGTTATCTGTCAATCGGAGTAAACAAATCTGCACAATCGAAGAATTTCGAATTATTCATTGTTAATCTCGTTTGTTAAGTTTGTTAAGTTTGCTTATTAGTTTAATTGTTAAGTTTTTAAAATGCCTCAGTGTTGTGTTGAAGGATGCAAGTCGAGTTCAAGCAAAAAGGACCCCAACAATTCTTTTCATAGGTTAGTAACTGTTTTTACGAAATAATAACAAATATGTGTCTAAATTTACATTTTGGGTTTGTTTTTATCATTTATAATTGTATATGGATCTTGTTGATTAAGTTTTAGAGTCTTCTAGGCGTTATTTATACAAGTAGTATGAATACCAACCGTATTGTTTGTTTACACACAAGCTTAGGGATGAGTGGATTCGATACGAAATTATTCATATCGATATTATCATTTTTCAATATTTTGATACTTATTTTTTCAAAAAAAGAAACAAATACTATTCAGAACGACAAACAAAGTGAAATTAAAAATATTTTTTAGATCGACACCGCGGCCTCTCGTTCCACAGTCGGCGTCTAACCTACTGCGCCACGGAGGCTGTCTTATACACGCAAACTAAGTTGTAAGCAAATTCTAGATATTAATAAAGTAGTAGACTGCCTCGATGGCGTAGTTGTATTACGGTACGGTTACAAAGCTGAGGTCTCGGGTTCGAGTCCCGGGTCGGGCAAAGTGATATTGGATTTTTCTATTCATTATCAGCCCGGAGTCAGGAATTTGTGCCCGATATGGCGATAAGCTCGCCCCCTATCACACCATGGGACGGAACATACAAGGCGAAATGTGGGTGTCCTAGCGGCGCCTCTGCCTACCCCTTCGGGGATAAAGGGCGTGAGTTTATGTATGTATGTATGTAATAAAGTTGTATTTTATCTCACGTGTGTATTATTTGACACAAGTCCAATCCAATCATCAGGTAAAACTTACCCATGAAATAAATCATACATGAAAAAATGTCATAACATCGACCTATTTTTACCGGATTTAATGTTTAATGACTTAACTGTCAAATCCTAAAATCCCCTGTTTATACTCAATTGACATGTAAAGCGAAAATTAAAAATGTTATACAAGTTTATACACTGATATTTATGTAAATTCAAAGGTTGTCAGTCGTATTTATGCCACTGTTGATGCATTGATGTCGATAGAAAATTTGGTACTAACGTATCACTATTTTTAGGGGCGGAGCCGCCGCCATGTTTGTATACCAAAGTGACCCCTGTCACGTGACCTTATGCTCTATCCTCTGTATTCTACATAGATGTAGTATAACATAGATCGGCAATGTATCATTTTGAGTGAAACCAAAACGAGAATATGATAGTGTGCGTGAAGTTTCCATGTGTGTGTGACAGATAATGCTGCGCCATGCTCTGTCGATACTATCATATCGATATACCTAACGGCCCAACCAATAAAATAAAATTTTATAGATATATATGAGACATTTCATGGTATTTTAACAGAAAAATAATGATTGTGTTTATTTCAACACAGATACGTAAACACAAGTAAATAAAGATAAATCGTCATATTTGAGAATAATTTTATTTGACAAGTTTTGTAAAGCATTCCTTATAATAATATCTAATGTTCTATTGTTTTATTAGAATGGCAGCCTCTGTGGCACTGTTAATTTGAAACCGGCTCAGAAATGGTAAATTACGGACACGAAATATTAATTAATATTTAGCAAATATCAATAGTGAATAAATAAAGTGAAGTAATAACTGTTATTATAGAATTGATGTTATACTACGAGATTATAAAATGAAGTGAAACCTCTATGGTCATTGACTATTTTTATCGACATAATATTATTGATCGAAACTGTCAATCAATCTCTAGCAAATGTTGGTTGAAATTATTATAAATTCACGTATATGATATCATTTTATATAGGCAATGGATGCTTTCTACGCATTTAAATAATGAATAAGGACATTCTGTTCTACCGATATACATACAAGGTTTGTCTTACAATTCTACAATATTGTCACTAAACCACATTGAAAAAAGTGATACGATCTTATGAAAAACTATGATTATTCGGGTTTTTACACTAAAATCAATCACATCCAGGCACTGGACAACTCACCATAATAAATTACATTTAATAAAAGTAGCTCAGTACTGAAATATTAAATAAATCAAGAAAATAAGCGAAATTTGTCGTTCGCTTAAATGACATATTTTCACACAAATCTCTATAGAACGCTCTCCGTGTAAACGCATGGTCGCATCATGCGTCTCGCTTTAATGTATGATTTAAATAATTCTATCTCTTTCACATTGCCGATCTATGTTATGCTACATCTATGGTATTCTATAATCATTGGCTCTTGGACACCGGAGGGGGTATTCTACTTACGGAATGACCTAGAATCGTTATCCATCATGGCGGCAGCCGTTTCACATCTTTTTAGGACAGATAAAAAATTTGAAATTTTCAAAACGAATTATAAAATTTATTCCTTGGAAATAAAAACTGAAATTAACATATACTTATTGCTTAATGCTCTACTATATACATTTATAGTTTTTAGATTTTTTCTTTCTTATAGTAAAATACCCCATTGATTTGAAAATTGGTCGAAGGTTATTGGTGGATTTTTCTTAACCTCGAGACTCGATTTCTAATTTAAAAATTCGACAGATTTTCTGTCTGCCTCGGTGGCGCAGAACTTATACTACGGTACGATTACAAAGCTAGAGGCCTCGGATTCGAATCCCGGGTCCGATTGTGGCGATAGGCTCCCCCTAGTGGTCTATTTTTTGAGCTCACCCCTATCACTACCCTATATTCAAGTTACTCTATGCCTATCACACCATTGTCACACTGTGGAACTGATCACAAAGCGAAACGAGGGTGTCCTTGTGGCATATCCGCCTACCCCTTCTGAGATAAAAGCGTGATGTGTGTGTGTTTGATGATTTTTCATATATACCCGAATTTTAATACATACATACATAAACATAAGAGGGCCGGCAGCGACTGGATGCGTAAAGCAGCAAACCGGGGTCTGGGGCGTACCTTGGGAGAGGCCTATGTCCAGCAGTGGACTGCAACGGGCTGATGATGATGATGATGATGATAAACACTCTTTTTTTCCAGAAGGGGTAACACCCATGTTTCCGCCTTATTCGCCGAATTCCAATAAATTCTTTATTGGTCTTTTCACTTTATATTATAGAATTTAGGTAAATGCTTTACGGAATTTTAAGGAAGTTTCACACATTCTCGAATTTTGACAAATTCTCTGCAAGTGATTTTTTCATATATGTACCTACATATTCTCAATTGTAATCTGTATAAGCCCATATAAGTGTCCCTGCACGGCACGGGCCTCCTCTTTAATCGAGAGTAGGATTGAGAGGGGTTAAGGCAATACAGTCCAGTGGGATTTGAAGCCGCGACTACCGTGAAAATGTTAGCAGCCGCGTCTGGTCGTTGTATAAAATATTGTTTATATTAAAAGGTATTGGGTTAGGTTAATTGGAAAGCACAATAAAACTCTTTCTATTTATTCATAATTGTAATATAATCTTACAATAATAAAATTCAGGGAAACAGTATTATACATGAATAAATACAATGCTAATATTAAACAATGAACTTCTGCCATTTTTAAGTTAATAGAATTTCTTTTTAATCCGAAATATGTGTAAACAAATTATAACAACATTATTATCGTTCATAAATTGTTAATGATAGGAATGATTTGAATGAATTGCTTTAACATTGTTTCGCGTCGCGACTCGGCAGTCGTCCATTACCGACGTAACAGCGCGCCGAGTGGAAACAATCTACATAACTCTAATACTAACATCCTGGGACAGATAATTCTCTTCATAGATAAAAATATTCTCTACAAAATAACTAAATTGGATTACAAATGTCCCCAGAACGTCACGCAGGCTACATGCAACTTACATTGTCTAAGTGAAGGCATCAATTATGGTGTGATTACGAACAACGCAAACAAAAGCGACACACTCCATACCGGGCCCGGCGCCCTCGTGCACACGTTCGCAAACATCACACTAAAATAACATCGTACGCTAATTCAGCCTAAACTAAACCTAACCGTAGCTTACAAAACATTACCATCTGTTAAACTGTCTCGTGTATCTGTATTGGTTCGTTTTCAAAGCATTATATACATATAACAAGTACTATCTTGACATTTAAAGATAAAGGCAATCAATCAATAGATTTATCCAAACAATGGGATACACAATAATTATTGCACTGTGTGTAAAAAATATTGATAACAAGGCTCAGTCGATAGACCCAAACACTACAGAACACGACCCATGTCTAACGCTGGGCATATTCAATCACTCACCACCACACTAAACTGATTCAATTCATTACATCGAATAATTTCAATTAATTTAATTTCGGACGTTACAGCCGCCGTTGGTATTCACTATGTACATACGTAAATATTTGTATCTATGCACCTAGTAGCGAATATAAGCGTTGACAGCAAATCTAAAATTTGGTCACAGCTGTAATAACCATTTACATTTTTGCAGCAGATAGAACCTTTACGAATAACCGAGTATATTACAATAAAGTTATTAATTTGTTTATCTAATATTGTATACGTACATAGAACGCGGTATTCTCATATCATAATATAGTTGAAACGTGTACCATTCACCTACGTTAATAAGTAGACATTAACGACGCGAAGCCTTAAGTTGATGTTACGCGCGCGGCGCGACTCCCGTTTAGTTTTAAAAATAAAGCACTTTCCAACGGAAGCCGCGTACCATTCGAATATATTAATATAATTTGTACAGGCTAACAATACACTTGCCGTATGATCGCTCGATCTACTGACACCACTAGTGACGTCAGTCTACACACCCCCGACTTAATACTTTTAACATCGGACGAAACAATACTAGATGGAACCTTAGGCCACGGCGGTACGTCTACAAAAATAAACCCGTCAGTTCGATAAGGAGAACTTAAACTATATCATAAAACTGCCTTAAAACCAATCAGATAGTCGGAGGTGCGTAGTGCTCGCGTGGCGCCGACCCGCGACACACCGCCGCGGACGCTACTACAACTAACTACAAGTAAAGGTTTGGTCTTGTGATCGGAACGCACAACGCAGCGTCTTCAATGCACCTCACCGGCGACGCATACTACGACGGAACAAAAAACGATTGTCGTTTTTATACCGAGCTGTGTCGGACACCGCATGTTGCATACCGCAGTATTGTGCGTTTCGATGGCGAGACTAAATCTTAAGACAGGTGCGACTGCACGGGTCGGCGCGGTGGCGGCGTGTGTGGCGCTCAGAAGTGAGCGAATGTCCCCCAAGCGTGTGGGGAGACAGTTCCCTACATGCCGTAACCGTGGTATGGCGCGGGCGAAGGCGCCTGCGCGGTGTAGCCGTAGGGAGACGCCTGCGCGGGCACACCGTACGGCATCGAGGGACCTGCAATGGTACAAAATGCTTATTAGAGTAACAGAATATAAATACTCGCCTAGAATGTTTTGTTCTTGTGATTTTTATAAATTAGGTAGTTTTTAATACTGCATATCCGTTTCTTACAGTACAGGAGGCCACTCTGTTTTGTATAAAGTCAAACAAATAAGTTTATGGAGTATGTATGCGAGTAGAAGTGTCGATGCATTAAGGTATATAGTATGCTGAGTACGTACCAGCGGTGAGCATGAGCTGTGGCTCCATGATCATGGCGGGCTTGGCCTCGTGCTCGGCACTCTCCGTGCTGCGCTTGGCGTCCGCCTCCTCCAGCTTCTCCACTTTCGTTGTCAGTTCACGCACCGTCTGCAAACATTACAATTATTATTTATTATATTTAACTTTATTTGTAGTCATTATACTACTAGGTATAAAATAATTGTAGTATTATATTTACCTGAATAAGGTAAGGCATGGCGAAGTCGACAATGTTATGTCTCCATGCAAGTTCTATAACGACGTCGGGTTTCAAGAGATCGTAGCACTGAAAACAAAATAAAAGTAATTATTAAATACAAAGATAAAAAAATATAATAAACAAATACTACAATATTTTTCAATAAACGATTTTTAAGTTTTTTTTTAACTGAGCTGCAGATGCATATAGTTGAGCCATCCTCCGTGGCGCAGTTGGTTAGACGCCGCCTGTGAAACGAGAGGCCGCGGGTTCGATCCCCGCACCGAGACAAATGTTTGTGAGAGCCACAATTATTTGTTTCGGGTCTGGGTGTTTGTGAGACCGAAAAGTCTCTCGTAGTTCCTGATACCCACGACACAAGACTCGATCTTAGTGTGGGGTCAGGACTATGTATGTGACTGTTGGGTGTATTTATTTATTTATTTATTTATCCTTTATTTTCTTTATTATTTCATTTCTCTAATCTAGAAATGACTAGAATTACTTCACAATGGATTGGATATTGTCAGTCCGAAATCTAATGAATAATGCCAACCACAGGAGCCCCCCAGTTGTCTTTCCATCCAACATAAAGTGGAGTCTGTTGTTGGTACATGGCCTCCACTCTGAATCAATGACTACACACATAATATGTTGTACTTGATCATACCTGGTACAAACAAGCAGAGAAGCACTCGTAGTTATCTCTCTCGAGGAACCAGTTGAGCAGTTCCTCGGCAACGTCGGACTGGCGCGACTCCGCCGCGTACTCCATCGCGTCCGCGTACAGCGCGTCCTTCTTGCACAGCTCCACACTCTGCTTCCATCTGTTGTTGCCTGTTTATACAATATTGCGTTAATTTTATACAGTCTTATTTAAATTGGTAGTTGTAAAACATGATATCGCATCATAAAAAAACCTTGTAGTGTGTAGTCCATTAAAAGATGCAAAGCAATTCAGATTGTGTAACAACTTGCTGGTAACATTCGGTATTATTGCCAGTTCTCACAATTATACCAGTGTCCTGGAAGCTGAATGTACATACATGACTGAACTAGGAACATAGTAGATATAATATGTGGGTTTTACGAGTTTTACACCTTTTTTAAATACTTTCTATACTGAGGTATACACATATCCTATATCAAGGTAAGGATTAATTTATAGAATTATTTGATATGAATTTATAACTGACCTTTGTAAAGGTACGCGGCAATCCTTCTGAATTCGGTGAGTTCGTGTTTTTCTAATTGTTGTGCCAGCGCAATTGTGTCGAAGTTGTCGAAAGCGTCTATCGATGTTCTTAATCCCTGGAGAAGTATGTCATTAATATTTTTATTTTCACATAGATATGTCTATTTTGTGCTATATCATAACACTTACGGAGTTTTTTTATAATTGATTTGTATTTCGTGAGATATCGGATGTGCTCATTTTAAGTTGATTTCGAATAAACTTTCATAATCAACGGAAATATTGAATATTATAGGTTTCTTCAGCACCACTTTCTATATATTGTTTTATAACTTACGATATATTATTTTGACTGAATTTTAAAAGTTACCCACCTGATAATCTTCCTCATCAATCAACAAGGAATTAAGCGCCTCATTAACAGCCTTGTTGTTGAGGCTCTGCACGGAGCGCAGATACGCCTTGACGAGCTGCAGATGGCCGGCCTTGGTGAAGAAGGCGACGGCGCGCGTGTGGTCCATGCGCGGCGCCAGCACCAGCAGCAGATCGTTCAGGAGCAGCGGCTTGAAGTCCAAGTAGAACTGGATCGCTTTGTAGTACAGCTCCATGTTTGCCACCTGTAGATGGGATTATTGTAAAATTTTACACATGTGTTTGCACTCTTCATTTAATATTTTTTTGACAATTTTGTTCAATATATCAGTAGTCAGTATTCATTACTATCTGTAAGTTTAGATGTTTTTAAAACTTTGATATATCATTTCAATAAGTTGAAATGTAATATTACGAATTGTAATTATTTACCTTATTCACTAAGCCCATTTACGCCTTGCTTTGTACATAGTAATATGCCAGGTATTTATTTCTTTTACAAACTTTTGAATCAGGTAGTTCCAATTAAAGAAGAACAATAAAATAAATCCCTTTTTTCTACAGCTCACTACTATTATGGGAAACGAACATGTATTATCCAATCCTTACAATACAAATGCAACTATAATATTACCTTAGTGATGATGTCCTTGAAGTGTCCCTCGCGCCAGGCCTCGGTGGGGTGCTGCATCATGGTGAGCGCGGCGTTGTCGTACTCCTCGTACTTGTCGTACAGGAACACCAGCTCCGACCACAGGTGCGCTTGCTCGGCGGCGCGGAGGACCTGGGAATAACATGTTAGTAAAATATGTGGAAAATAGTAGACATCTAGTATGCGTTGTGGAGGTTCTTGAGGAGTACCTATGTTCAGCAGAGGCTTTTGTAGTGATGGCTAGGTAGTTGTATAATATCAAAACAAAGTTTTACAATAATTTTTGAACCACTGACCAATCCCCATCCGCCTGTTTGAAGAAAAACAAAAGCCAGCCGACTGACACTGCGATAAGTGGTAAATAATTGTGAATAAATATTGTACTGAAAGATAGTCTAAGCCTCAGCACTTGGTAGCCTTTACACCAATGTGTGCACTCAATAGTGCAGTTGGTAGCCTTTACACCAATGTGTGCACTTAATAGTGCAGTTTACATGCCTCATTATGGATGTTTTGGCTCCGCAATCTATGTGATTTTATCTCCTTTGCCATGCCAATCTATGGGGTCATTCATAAAGAAGTTTCGACGATTTATAAAGGACCATATTTAGTTTGCAAATGAAATAAGTGTAAATACCTTGGGAATGTTGACTCGCGACCAGAACAGCTCGAGATGTTCCCGCATCTTGGCCGGCTTGTATTTGGAGTACAAGATGGCAAGTTCAGTGAACATGCCCATGTGCGCGCGCTCCAGGCCCAGGGCTGCTTCCAGTAGGCTGATCAGCTCGTCGAAGTGGCCTCGGTCCTGTCAATGATAAAACATAGTAGGGTTAAGTAAGGAGCTTTCAATTTATAATTTTGGGTGACTGTCATAAAACAGGTTTGCCTAAAAAAACTGTAGGCTACGAAATAAAATTAAAGCTTTTTTCACTTTTCACATTACATGGTGTCTTTATGCTAGGATCTTCAACCCTTCTAACCGATTTCGGGGTTATCACTACCTCATACCACGAAACTAATGAACAACACTAACACGCAAAATTAAAACGCAATAAAACAGTTTAGACTCTGGATTACTCTGCTCCAAAATTGGAATGCTGGCGAAGGGCCTGATGACACTCATATTCGTTTATACAGTGCAGCAATGTGCCTCGACAGGCCGAAGACAGGGTGGAATGGCGCGATAGAGGCCTATGTCAGCACTCAGCAGTAGTTTAAAAGGCTAATGATGATGATGATGTCTCGAGTTGTTACATGACAAGTGGTGTAGACTTTCGAGTACCTGGTAGTAGTTGATGAGGTCCTCCAGCTCGTCGGCGTGCACGACGATGTGCAGGCCACACATCTGCGCGAGGCGGTACTCGCCCGCGTCCACGCACGCGAAGCACACCTCCTTCCACGTGCGCGTCGAGTTCGCCTTGCGCGCGCTGTCCACCGCGCCTGCGCACAATCACTTTATAATATGCAACTACCTCGTCTCCAGTTTCAAATTTCAATGATAAGTGTCATTTCAAATATCCATAAAAATATCCTAAAGAGAGTAATGTGTTGTTGTTCATATTTATACAAACATGCTTAAGAAGACTAAACTAAAAAGACGGGAGGCAAAAACCGCAATTTATTAAAAATTCGATGGTAAAATATGTTCAGTATCAGTTCAGATTTTCAGTAAAAAATGGTTTTAAAAGCCTTTATTGCACAGTATTCTGGTATGGAGTGGCACAAAAAAACAACCGGGCGAAGCCGGATCGGACTGGACCAGTTATACATATGTATAAAAAGTCTCACCTTGGAACTCCTTAAGATGCACCAGAGTGATAGCGAGCCGCGCGAAGTTGCTAACATTGTTGTACAACAGCTTGGCGGCGTTGTACATCTTGTCGTCGAAGCAGCGGTCGCCGATCTTCTGTATGTCGGCGTGGTTGGGCCCCGAGATGAACTCTTCGAGGTCAGCGAGGCGGCCGGTGCGCGCGTACGCGTAGATTAGCTCGGATTCTATGTATGACTCGCGCGCCTTCTTGCGAGCCATCTGTGGAGGAATTTGCGTTTGTAAATATTTGCCGTATAATTAATATGAAACAATATACAGTTAAAATATTTGGATAGCTGCATCAAAAAGAAACTAATTGATTAAATGGTTAATGAGGTTCTACTCGTGTATCCTTCTAAGAAGATTCTGAAGTACTTTCTTCTTCTGATCCTTCTTCTAAGAAGTTCCTGATTTATTTAATTAGAAGCATGTATTTTACTAGGGTATAAAACTAAAAAGTGAGGTTAATTTTTAAACCTATAGAACTTTATATAAATCATCTGAAACTTTAACTGTTGCTGTATTGATGAAAGAGTAACCAATTTTTTTACGATTATCCCTATAATCCCTGCAATTTTAATTCAATTACTCGCCAGCAGATATCAATATCATTACGGCTACACACCTGCAAGTACCGCACAAGATCATCCCAGCTCTCCTGCGCCGTCGCAGTGGCCACGACATCCATGTAGGCTGAAGGGTCGTCCGCCTTGATGTACGAGTCGATGGCCTCCTTGACGAGACCCTGTTGCAGCTGCGCCTTGGCCAGCTGCGACCACACGCCCGGCTCGTTGCAGCGCTCCGCGAACTCGTACGCGCGCTCCAGGTCCTTCACTTGCTCTATCAACACCTGGTGGAGAAATTGATTGTTATAATAGGGTTAATCTCATTAGATATTGTGACCAATGTAATAGTAGTTTGGACTGCCTAGACCCACAAGGGTTATAAATCAATGTTTTTATATGAATGGTGGTTTCTTTGATCACAATATGGAATAGTACTAGCAATGTAAGGTAATAACTATAGTGAGTTGAGAGTTAGTGACAAAAACGTCATCCAAAAAAATATTCAGGATTAGGACCATAACATGTAATTTTGGTATTCTTGAACGCTACCATAGCACAAAATTTATATTTCTTCATGAAACTAAGTATGTCAAGGGTAAACTAGAAGCTTTAGTTATTTCCTCACCTGAATGGCGGAAGTGTTGACGTCGAATTTCTTGAAGATAGCAAAGGCCTCCTCGTATAGCTCGTTGTTGATGGCGATATTGGCGATGTCGGGCGCGTCGTAGTTGTCCAACCGGTTGATGTACTCCATCACGCGGGACCGGTCCGCCTTAATTGCTGTAATATAATAATATATCCGTATTTACTATATTGGTACAAAGTTAGCCTGAATTAACAAATAAATTTGCTATTTTTTAGTTTCGTGCATTTACATTGTTACAATTATGGGTATCTTTTCAAAACCAAATTAAATATACTATTTGCAGCAGTGGCAAATATGATCCAGATCTCTTTCAGTAATGGAAGTTATCAGTTTTTGATTCCCCGACACCTAAGCAGACTTTAAACATTCTGCAAAGGTTTAAAAAAATATGTCAATTACCTGTGAGAATCAAGAGGTTCTGCAAGTTCCTGTGGTCTGAGAACACGGAGTTGTCTAGTACAATCTTCTCCAATAATTCAATGAGTTCATTAGGGAGGTCGGCAGTCATGAATGCTTTGACGGTCACTGAGATATCTTCGGGGTCTTGTGTTTCTGATAGCGCGGTTTGGACAACCTAGAAACAAACATGAGTATGTTTATTTTGATTTAGTTAATACACGTTTGACAAAGATCTTGAAGACGATTTAAATCGATATTAACTGCATGAAACCTTGGAGTCTTTTTTGCACTGAGAAGCCAGGACAAAATGACGATAAATGATCGTCACCATTTTATAGCCACCCTGTGCGATCCAAGACAGACCTCTCTCGGCTACCATTGAAATGAGGCAGCGTAGTGGGTAATTGCGTATGCTATCACGCTCCCTAAAGACTTCTTGAGGAGTTGCCCAGGACGCCATCAGCAGTGGCACACGACGATGTGTGCTGTATGAGCTAGAGAGGCGGCAGTAGTACCTGGTCGATGAGCTGTCGCTTGAAGGGGTTGGCCTCGGCGAGCACGTCGAGCCACAGGTCCTGGTCGCGGCGCCGCACCAGGTAGCGCGCCTGCGTCTTGAACAGCGAGTTGTCGTTGCACACGGCGATGAGCTCGCGGTCGCACTGCCCGCGCTCGTACGCCACGCACGCCAGGTGCGGGTCGCGCTTCTCACAGTACCGACCCACTACGCGCGAGTCGTACCTGCACGATATTAAACAATATTTATCAGAAATATATTGGTGGTATATTAGAAATTAGAATCCGCTCGTAGACAACAGCCATTCGCCAACATATAAATCTTCCTAACATACTCGTATTTCACATTCAAAAACTCCAGCCTGTCCAAACCACCACGCCTCTTGATGATGACGCGAGACGATGCAATCTCTGACCATCAAACTTGTCAATGAACAAAATCGCCAGACACATTTACGTATTAAGTACGCGCTTCTTCCAATATTGTGGTTTTAAAATACCATTGTGACGCAGAAATTGTGACTATTATACCAGTAAAAACACTACACTACATAAAATCAATAACTGTTTCTGGATACTATAGATCAGGAATACTGTACAGTCGAGATGAAATGAACAAAGCATCTCACCACTGGTTCTCCTTGAGGAATCTCTCGGGGTTGTTGTTGGAGTCGATGTATATCTTGGCGAGCGCGTTGTGCGTGGCGGGCTCCGTGCTGCCCTCGTGCACGCGCGTCTCCAGCCATGGCAACAGCAGCTTCAGTCTACACAATAAAAATGAAATTTAATTATTTGTATCACAATCTTTATTTATTTCTAACACATATGCACACTAATAAGGTGTACCAGAATAGAGTAGCATAATAGAAAAAGTAAATGAGAAATCTAAGTTAATTTTTATCATAATGACAAGAATTATTTTACATGGACAGTTAAACGTAAATGCTAAAGCCATATTGTAGACATAATTGTAGAAAAGACTATTCCCTTAGAACCCTACAACTGGGAAAGTAACAATGTACAAAATTAATATAAATTAAAAATTTCCTTTATCATACTCATCACCTATTTATCTTAAAGAAATTAGCATGGAATAATGCTTGGTATTTTTGAACTGCAGTTATCCGCCAGGTGAGTTGCTGCTCATTGGCTACCCTAATAGTTTTTATCAAGGTGTATAAACTGACCTATTTCTCTTCTCGACTTCAGCGACAAGTTCGTCGGTGGAGAACTGTCCGCGTACTACTAAGATAAGGTTCTTTATAATGTCCTCGGCGCAATCCACGTCCAGGAGACCGCCAACCACCACGGGCAAACGGGATGGATTCACCTGAAGATCAAATGAATAGTATAACTTATTTATATTGTTTCAAAATTTATATTTTTTTATTAATTATTATCGGCAATCAGTCCCTTGACCTTATAACCCGATGATTTGATGAGCATCAGACACAAAGACGATGAGACAAGGAAATACGGTGACGACAAAGTTGACACTGATTTAACTAAAAACTAAATTGCCTATAATATACAGACCTTCTGCACGTAAATCTCAATGTACTTCTGCAGGCTGTTTCTATACAAATACAGAACCAGGTCGTGCACGAAATCGAACCGGTCACACACGATTATGAGCGGCAGCTGGTCGGGGAGTTTCGCCTCTTTGAGGAAGTTCTTCACGCGCTCCGCGTTGTAGCAGTTTGACTCGCGGCATATGCGTTCCACTTCTTTAATCTGTCCGGTCTTGCACGCCGCCTGTATGAAGCATAATAAAAATTAGTCAAACATTTTTTAAATAAATTATGAATAATTGCAGAACATAAATATCATTTCATTATACATACATCTGTATAAATATTAACAATTTTTTATCAGTACCTAAGTTGTTCGTGATACCATAAAAATATCGACACAATGCATAGTGATGAATACAGCACTATGCACTATATCGATATTTTTCGATATGTCACAACATATAGATTTTACACAAGTGGAGTTAGGACTTCTTTGTTTGTTTGATCACGCTTATCTCAGGAACTTTTACATTTCATTGTTTACATTAATTGCTTGTTGGTTAAATTACATGATGTTCTAAGCACAAAATAAATGTCGATAGTCTTACCTGAATATACTTGAAGTGCACTTCAGGATCCTGGCTGAAGTTGACAATAGATCCGAGGAAATAGAACAGTCCCTCGTAAGTCTTGAAGCTCTCGAACAGTTCGATAAGCGACTTCGTGGTGAGTTGCTCGTGGTACTTGGTGGCGATCTGCACGCAAATCTGCAGGTTCTGCCTGATGTTGGCTTGGAGCATCGCCTTAAGGCACTCGAGAGAATCTTCGACTGAGAGGCTGCCAAAGTATGAAACCAGCCAGTCGGCAGGGAGCAGGTGTGTGTGGACCTGTGGAAAATCAATTTTCTTTGATACTGGCCTATTTTATTGTAAATTTATAAAAACACTCGAAGAGTTCGTAGATCTTGACTGGATTAACTAAACTATATGAACTAAACAAGAATTGAACTATATGACTGCCTCGGTGGCGTAGTTGTATTACGGTACGGTTACAAAGCTGAGGTCTCCAGTTCGAGTCCCGGGTCGGGCAAAGTGATATTGGATTTTTCTATTCATTATCAGCCCGGAGTCAGGAATTTGTGCCCGATATGGCGATAGGCTCGCCCCCTATCACATCGTGGGACGGAACATACAAGGCGAAATGTGGGTGTCCTATTGGCGCCTCTGCCTACCCCTTCGGGGATAAAGGCGTGAGTTTATGTATGTATGTATGAACTATATGAATTAAATAAAAGATTATTATTATTATTTTCGTATTGACAGATTCATAACAGACAAATTTCTTGGATGTAGGTGGGCTTAAATCTAGTGTGTTGGTAGGAGTACGTACGACGGCGCGCTTGATGTCGTAGAGGTCGGTGTAGTGCTCGAGCGCGCGCTGCAGCAGCCCCGCCTTCTCGCACAGCTGCGCCACGTGCGCGCGGTCGTAGTGCGTGAACATCGCGTTGCCCAGGATCGCGTCCGCCACCTGCGGCGCCGACATCAGGTTCATCTCCAGCAGCCTGCACACACAGACATACATTTTATAGCTATCCATATTTATATTATTTTTAATGCTGATGGTAAATCCCTCTCTCTCTCTCTTCAGCCACACAAAGTCCACTGCTGAACACATTGGTGTCGCGATGGTGATTCAGTTTACAATTATCGAGATTCAAGAAGGTTGTTTTTTATGAAACATTATATTCGTCGGTTTCAGGATCTGATTTTTAAATATCCTGGACTTTTTTGTAACTTTAAACTATTTCAAAATTGAATATAAACATAATCAACAGAAGTCCACTATTTTTAAGCTCCTGTCTATCCACAACCAACACTATCCTCACCTGGTCTGCAAAGGTCCCTCCTCGGGGCGGTTGTTCTTGAGGGCATCGAGTAAGAACGCGGTACATTGCTGCACCATGTTCTGTTCCATGAACACGTCTACGATCTGGTTGATGTCAGCTAGTGGTGGGTCCTCAGCCACTAACATGCCGGCGAAGCCAGCGCCTTGCTCGGGGTTGGTGCGCATCACGGAGCGCAAGAGGTAGATGTAATCGGGCGTGTAACCCACCTGAGAAACAAAAGCGTAATGAGTGTTTTAATGCGTATTAGGGGCAGATGTGTGAGATGAATAAGCGTAAATACCCCTAAGAGCCAAAGAAGCATTTATCAGGGTTTAAAAGGGAGGTTTTACATGTTTTAAAATTAAGTGAAACTGGAGTGAATGTTATATCGATTTTTTTTGTTATAAAGTACGCACAACTATTAAGGAAGCTCAATTCGTAATATAGATTTATATTTTGCTTAGTAAAATAATAAAAATTATATCTAAAATATACACATCTGTGTATAGTTTTGAATAGTATTATTTGTAGATATGACTTATAATTTTTTAGCTTGATGACACAACTCTTACCTTCTTAGCGTACAAGACAATCTTCTGGAACTGTCCAGTTTCAGCGAAGCACTGTATCACTTTACTGGCGACGTTAGCACGGAGGTATACAGAGAGGGCCAGTGTGGGGTCCACCTGCTTGACTAGGTCACCCAGCTCTTCCGAACACTCCAGCTTCTCTTCCTTTAACCATTTTTCTAACAGCTGCTTGCGCCCTGAGGTGAAAATTATATCGTAAGTATTCATGGTTTGATATTTTCTTTTATAAATCTAAATTACAAATTAGTTATGACGAAAATATCAGATTTATTACTTATATTATGTCTTAAAGTATGTGTTAGCGATTATACAATAATTATTATGTAAAATATTATAGCTTAAGCTGTTTTACTTGAGTAAGATTTTGAAATTTAGTAAGTACTCAAGTGAGTATTCCTAGTTCAATTATATTGTTTCCAGCACACACTACACTTATTATATTGCATTATACTTATCAAACCCTACGAACATCCCAAACTATTAGCACAATAACTAGGCAACATACCTTGCAACAGCACGGGGCGACACAGCTCCAGCGACTCGAATTTATTGAGCTGCGCCTGGTCCAGCAGGATGCCGAAGTACTGCAGCAGCGGCGACGTCTGCCCCGGCTGCGTGGGCACCTGCTGGAAGCGCTGGATCGTCTGCGGCGTGCGCAGGATGCCGCGCGGCGCCATCGCTGCCACCTGGATCATGATAAATAAGTTTCATTTGCAGGGTTTAAAAAGCTCTTATTGATACTTGGTTGATGGAAACAGCTGGGAAACCAATAGCTAGAGGTCTAATACCCGCACTTAGAAAAATATTTGTTAAGGGTTTGAGTATTCAAGACTGAAAAGATTTCGGTCTAACCACGGGAAAACTAACAACCACCTGCATAAATAGGGTTTACGGGAGTCACCACAATAACACTGCGGAGCACACACAATGACCAGACCCTGTGCCATTACTCGGAATTTTACTACCCATGAAATTTGAGGCATTTTGACTATATGTGAATTTTTTAGGATATGCATAAAAAGCTACGCACAATGTACAAGAAACACATTTTCATCTTGTTGTCAAATATTATTTTTACATGTTAATACGTCGAAACACACGTCAATAGTACGCAGGTGTGAACCACTGTCAGACACCAGGCGTTTTATTTACTAAGATACCCCACTCTCAAGGGCAGATACTACATAATTTGATGCAACAGTCACATTTTCAAAATATGATAAAAAAATTCAATAGTTCTTTGTTAGAACAACACTCACCTTAGCTGCTTCCCCATACTGTCCGTTAGTGAACAGCATGTTGAACTTGCGCACAAAAAGCTCCTCAGCGCCCGCCAGGTTGTTTCTGACGGCGAGCCTCAGCGCCAGCTCTGGGTTCTGCAGCACCGTGTTGATGTACGGCACGATCGAGTCTTCTTCCACAGTTACTGACAGCACCTGACCTTTTCTGTTCACACCTGAGGTACAAAAAAATTTACTGTTAGGTTTAAAATAATTTTGAGGATTTAATGGCAATATTAGGTCTGAGATTAACAAAACATATCATTTTAACAATTCATTTATTTTTTCATTCAGTTTCATTTACTTTATTCCACACATCGAGAAGCTATTGCAACACGATTTTCATTTATGTTTCATATTAATTATTTTATAATTTAACAATAAATACTCACCAATAATACCACCGGTGGCTTCATGCGGCGCGGTGACGAATATCGTATCCGAGGATATGCGGTTCATGTAGATACAAGTGCCGGTCTCAATGTCGTACATGTGTATGTAGCCGTACTTGGTGATCAAGTATATGACGTCATACTTGGGCGACACCTGCATCGCCACGGGGAAATCGTTCTGGGCTTCCGCGGGGAAGAATACGTCCACAGCCTTCTTCGGGAACGGTTGGTTGCCAGCTGGTGTTTGGCCAACCTCTGTGGGACAAATGTTTGGTCATTTTTTGTCATGTTTAGCGAATTGAATCATTATTATCTAGGCTTTCTGCTTTAATGCAGTTTAAAACAGGTAAAAATAATTGATTCTTCAATGAAAGCATTAACAGTAGTGCAGTTTCTTGAACTACGTAAAGTCGAAAATATTTGTAAACAAACCTTTTATTTAAGTAACATAACACATTAAGGTTAATCAGTGTGACTGACCGATGATGTGCAGCTTCCCGCCCTGCGTGGTCCTCACGGCGAAGCAGAAGAGCGTGGAGGGCTCGGCGTTGCCCTCGGCCTTGAACGTGGCGAACGACGCCGCGTGCCCTTCGATGGGCTGCGAGCACTTGCGCTCCACCGAGTACAGCTGCATGGCGCCCACCACGCGGTTCTGTTGCGCAGAGATACCTGACAACAATACATATATACATTTTAACGACAGCTGTAAAAATATATTATATAATAAACGTGATCATAAGCTAACCTAAAATATTAAACGGCTTAAAAATATGACAAATAAATTCTATGAACTATCTTCGATACCACACAGTATCCGATTATTGAGAAACGAAAAGGAAACATTTCAGTTAAAAATATAATATTTTTAAAGCTAACTTACGAAGCCACGAAGGAAAGTATGTGTCTGACACAGTAATCAAATCTTTTCAAATAGACGTGATATATCAATGTATAACGTAATTTTATTCTAATCATTAATTTTCAATAATAAAGTCAATACTCACCGACAAGCAATAGCCACTGTTGTTTAGGATCAGTCCTGTAGTTAATAATCTGGCAGTCGGCAAGCGACGAGTGCCTGTCGAACATCTTGACGGGCGTGGAGTCGCCCTCCATGGACCAGTGGTAGACCGACATCTTCGTCACCAGCGCCAGCGTGTTCAGCGAGATCCACTTCCAAAACACTATGTCTTCGGACATCGTGTGCGCCTTCATCTTGGACTTCATCTCGATGTTGAAGATTTGGAGGGTCTTTTGGGCTGCAAGGATAATCATATTTTTAGTTTTGAATAATTATATCAGTGTTTTGTCTTACATAGAGAAGATTTAAATTCAATTTAATTTCATAAATAGGGTATTATAGAATTGAATATACATCTTCTTCCGACACATATTTATTTAAGAATTGCGAGTAACATAATATTTAAGGAAAGAAACCTCCAGGTGTCCAATACTGGGTACTCCACCTAAAATTTGGTCTCTACTAGTAAATCCTTGCAATGTTGATGTTACCCCAAATAAATCATTCATTGAAATTTGAAAGATATCGTAGGTAGCTAAAATGCCTATAATTCTTAATCACAAAACAGGACTAAGATGATAACCTGAAGTTTTTAATAAATCGTCACGCATACGCGAAAATTAATAGGCAGCAATTAAAATTAGCTCTATCATTACAATGACATCTCAATTTGCATTATCTTGAATATACTAGTCCAAATATTTTGAAATCCCATGAACCTCATTGGAGCTTTTTGAGCCACGCCCATTAACTTTCAAACTCCTACAAACTGACGGATCTATACGCTTCTATACAAACATGTGTGTTGTGTGTATACGAAATCCGATTCTAATCGCCTTAGTGTCAATTACTAGAGGCACAAACTATACCAACAAAGAAATTCTATTGGATGAAACGACGTACATGATCGGTGAGTGTTTAAGCTGCTTTGTAAAAAAGTTATGTATAAGTCATCAAAAATATATTGGTGTGTGGCGATATTTGGAACTACAAATATTTTTTTAAAATATCTATTTAACGCATTGTTTGAGATATGTTTTTTTATAATATAAATAACAAAGCATTTATACTCGTAACCTAATAGTACTAAAAATTCTAAAGTAATAAAATGTGAATAGAGAAGAACTATTCTTATTTTTTTGACAACAGCGGATTCGGTCGCCTAAACATCTATAGAATTATCTGCGTTTGACATATCTTTTTTCAAATTCATTTCGACATATCTTTCTACCACTTTTCTTCAACCTAAATGAAAGATAAGCCTTATTTGCAGAAGTAGTGATTGCAAAAGTTAAATAAGACGATCTAACTGCCAATTATTTTTAATTAATACTCTAATAATTGAGTGACCAATGGCTATTGTAATAATTGAGACAATTATCCGTCGCTATAAAATAAAAATCACATCAACAGCTGAATACTGAATCTGTGTATTTATAAACTAGACGAGTCATGAAAGTTTTCAATTAGTCCATAAAAGCGGTTTTGAACACTATTATAGCTGGTCGGATAAAGTTAGGCACCGAAATAATATAGGTCACAGTGTACACGTATTGACTCCGCTTGTTAAATGTCGATATTGAAAACTTCATGTTTATTTCTTTGTTCTCCATCTTGGGGTACGAAGTTTAAAGTGTTAATAATATTATTGCATAATATTTGGAAATGATCCTTAAATTGTGCTTAAATGTTCTATTAAGCTGTGACGGCATTATTAAAACAAAATGACGATAACTAACAACGTGTGAATCTTATCAATCTCGATTTAATCGGTCAACGAACCTACTAAGTAATTACAGCAGCACACAAGTTTTGGAGAAAAAAAACAATGTTTATTTTTAAATATACATTTTCAGTTTATTTTAAAAATGTGAATTTCGAGACTCGCTCGTGAAAACCCATTTGTCCATGAAACAGGTTTCCGCTATAAACAATTACCTTTTAAAAAAAGTCAACTTTTTTCGGTATTAAAATTTAAAATATAGCACCAAAATCGTACGACTGTATTTTCGCGTGTAATATTTTTGTGTAAGTATGTATATCTACGTTAGGATTATAGGGAAATTCTGGAGAATCTTATGCATAGTTACGTATAAGGCACAATATTTTATATCCAAATCCAGACAGCCAACGTATTTCTCTGCAAATATTTGCACGAATTTCATAGTATTATTCGGTGTTTTCATTTCACAGTCCCACTGCACGGCGTTCCGTTGGAGCGTATGATTTATATTTTACATGGTACAGCCAGTGTTACGCAAACCGGTAGCCGTTTGACCTTTGCAACTGAACGCTAGCGGGAGCTGCGCCGAAGCCTCGGAGTTCGTAGGACAAGATCCGGGGCGGAAATTGATTTTTAGCTTGAAACGCATTACCACGTTCTAGCCCGTCATATTTCTCACTTATATTTTTAATTTCGAGCAAGGCCGAGGAAAATGAGATCGGCTTTTAAGTTCTTCACTCAGAATGAGGTCAAAGGTTAAAGGAGGAGTTTTAAGTCCAATGTTGAAAGTTTTCCGGCAAGCTGTATCAATAAAGTTTTATGCGAAATGACGATTTCTATACGCGAAAGAAGCACATAAACTAATACAGATTGAAAAAAAAAATTCAAACATACATTATGTTATTACTATCTATTGTTTATAGAAAAGATTTTCAATATTTCCAATTGGTAAAACAAAACGGACGAAATAACTAACAAAAATACAATATAAATGATAAATAACACTGAGTCGCAGTGAACAGATCGGCAGATATTTTAATATAACACAAGAATGGAAATGAAAATGGCGAGACTTTAATTTGCATTCATGACTCATCAAGAACTCCTACTCAACGATGGTCTGTTAAGCCCAACGCACACTGAGGTAAGACGCATATAATTTTATGATCAATAATAACCTTAGCATAATTTCGTCCAGTGTCGTCTGCATCATCTTCCATAATTCGAACATTTTACCCTATGCTGTTATGTGATTCCTAATAAGTAACAGTACTTTACATACATTTATCTATACATACTCTCGGGAACCACGGTTATACAACGCATATTTATAACAATTTTTATAATCTTGCTACTGATCGCTTGACTGACGTCAACCATTATGCAGAAGCCACACTTATGGTGAATCATGCGTTTTGATCTAGAGACTAGAAACCTTAGACAAAATGATTTGCTTGTCAACCTGCCTCGATACTTAAAAGTACGCTTCAAGAACAAATTAATCTACAAATTTGAGGATCCCTATAGAGACAATATAAGGGTATTTAACATAGCGCCGCGTCGCAGTGCGGTTGCTTTCATATTCGTCGGGCTTTAGTCCTTTCTACGCGAGCCATTAGGCGGTTCGTTGAGCACGAATTACGCCCAGATAATATCGTGTTACGGGACCACGAGTCCGAAAATGAGACAACGAACCTTACCTTACTTATATAATGAACGATTGTTATCTTTCACTCCTTCCTTTAGGTCAGTGGCCGCGAATTTCACTTTGCTGCCTTTGTGTCTAATATTACCTTGCTCCTTGAAGGAGTTTCTTAAGTAATTGATGTATTTATTTATGATAAGAGTAATAAATATGCGATGATTTGACATTAAAAGGGATAAAAGAGCAGACGGTCTTACAATAAGGCGCACGTAAATTGAGTCAAGTGGAAGAAATTAACCAGGTAAGCGGATTGAAATAGCGTCAGGTAGAACTGAACGAGTACGTTATTTATAAATATGTAATAATAGTTTGATACCTACTGAAATAAGTATATAATGTACAGTGATCTTTCATATCAATGAGGAATGCAGAGGTACAGATGAACCCATTTGAACTTAGCGCACGATAAATCTATTAATAATGCACATAATTGCTATGCGAGGATGTCCACTCATAGTGAATAAAAATACTGTCAAGTTTCATTAAAAACACGATTAATGAAACATTTATTCTATCTTTTGAGTATTTTAATGGCTTTTATAAAGACCTATCGTTACAAAATGAGCTTTCGAAAAAAATGATTTTTTTTTTGTATAGTCTTTATCCTCTATGTAATGGTTCATTATTTATAAAGTTGAGCATTACAACAGACGCCTACATATTATGTATTGGCTAATGCGTTTTATCTCCATTGAAGGCGGCATTCGCAAAGGTCGCGGTGCGAAGGAATTATTAATTACTCTCCACCAGACAGTGGACTGAAATCTTATCTATGTAAATTGGAAAGTATCGGCGCTTGCCGCTCGTTACCAATGTCATTGATATTAATGATTTCAATGTAGATTGATGAGGAAACATTCCCAGACAAATTTCGTAGCACAGAAACGAATTAAATTTAATTAATTTTGTAATTTTCTTCTGTAGATTTCTTATAGTGGAAAGAAATCTGTCGTGGGACTGTCTCAGGAAATTAGAGTAATTTAAAGATTAGCCTCCAAAATTACTTAACGTTATGTAAGTTAGGAATAGCACAAAAGCAAGAAACAGGAGTGTCTTCAATCAGACTATCGCAAGACAGTTTTTTATACTGAAATTTTATCGCGCTTTCTCTGATATGGCAAACTGCCCAAAAGTAATGCGCAGAACGTCGCTTCACTGTAAATAATTTGTCAAAACACTAAAAAAATATTTATTTCCCAACTACGGTGTTTTTGTTATTGTTAAAAAAAATGTCATAGAAACACCGTTTTCCAAACATGAAAATCTGATGAAAAAATAGTATTTTAGTATTTTATCCTCAAATAGAGTGATGAATGTATCGGAAACGACAATCGATAACAACTGAACGATAAAGTTCAACACCATACGTACTGAAGACAATTTAGTTAGGTAAAGAAATGTTCTCGAAAGTAGTTTCAATTCGATCTCTCCATTATCGACACGATTAACCGCTTTTACTCTCTGTTTCGGCCAAGTGAAAATGATGAATGAAATAAGCTTGTCTACAGAAGCCGATAACAGCATTTGAATACGTGTCAAGGACGTCAGCTATTGTGCTGTCTTGTGTATAGTAATTTAAGCCATTTATAAAAAGTAATGCTTTTAAAAAAGCTATTTTCCGCGGCTTCAGATACTTACTACAGGGACTTAATTTTTTTAATAAATGATAATGGCTATGTGTAATCCAATAGGCAATTTGTAAACAAGAAAACAAACCTTGAATTTACATAATCCTACAACGTGTCAAAGAAAAAGCAATAACGGCTAATATGGCGTGTAATTCTTGCGTTCGAATGCCAAGTTCTCTATTTTTTTAATAACAGTCCAATAATCAATATTTCCCTTAAAAGATTATCACCAGACAGGCGGGCGAGCGGAAAATTATTGCGGCAAAGCCACACAGGTGTGACAAGGGCAGGAAATAAAGAAAACATACAATTACGAATTATGAATTAAAACTGAAAATTGATTTTCCATGTCGTCTTTTTATTGGATTACACATTTTCATTTAGTTATTTATAATGTGTTATTAAAGCAGTTAATCATTTAGATGCATCGTATTTTTATTTAATGTGAACGCAGCCATGCATGCTTTATCAGTTTCCATACCGTATAAGCGAACGAAAGTTTCGTAGATGTATTGATTCGGAGCCATTGAAAGGCCGTCATTTTAATAGCTCTCTGGAAAATGAGGTCATTGACATTCAAAACTTATACATGACGTTATTAATTTCATTTTTATTGTACATTTCTGTTAGTAATATTGTAGCATAAGTGCCAGTATTACTATATATGATAAACAAACACTGTTGTCTATGATTGTTGTCGTTGTGTGTTACTTCCGTCCAGTCGTCCCTTGACGTACGTTCCACACTGTCTAGTGTACTATATATATTTTTGCTCAATATACAATCCATGTTAATCTTGCTTGCCAGCCTATTTATTTATACAAACTCATCAGGTTATGGGCCCAGGACGTCATAGAAATATAAATATTGATATATTCCGAAAACAGGAAAATACGTTGGTGCGTTTTTCGGCATTGAAGTTTTCGAATATATAATAAAAATATGGCGAGCTCAACAGCATCTATTTCCATCGAAAAATTAAAAGGAATTGAAAACTATAGTTCATGGAAATTCATGATGAAGATGTTGCTGATACAAGAAGAACTATGGGAATGTGTAGAAACGGAGGATAGCAATAGTAAAAAGCAACAAAAAGCACTAGCGAGTATTGCTTTAGCTGTCCAACCGCCAGTAATACCACATATAAGGAATGCAAAGACAGCGCACGAAGCTTGGACAAACTTGTCCAAGGCCTATGAAGACAGTGGACTTTGCCGCAGATTAGGGCTTCTGCGAATATTGTTTGGAACGAAACTGAACGAGAGTGAAAGTATGGAAACATATATTAACAAAATTACCGAATTGTCACAACAGCTTAGTGAAATAGGATCGCCGTTGGAGGATGATTTTGTAGCAGTAATCATGCTGAGCGGATTGACGCCAGATTACGATCCTTTGATAATGGCAATCGAGAGCTCGAATGTTAAACTTACTAGTGAGAAGGTAAAAGGTAAGTTGATGCAAGAAAACATTCGTAGAAGTGACAAAAGTGATGTTGGTACGTCGGCTTTGTTAATTCGGAAACCACCACGATGCTACAGATGCAAGGAAGTAGGGCATTTGATTAAAGATTGTCCCAAGTCTACACATAAGAAGGTTATGAAGACTAATACAGACATACCGAAGGTCTTATTAACTGCTCTGTCAGCGAACACACACAGGGGTGTGTGGTATGTAGATAGTGGTGCTGCAGCACATATGTGTGGAGACAAAAGCATGATAAGTAATTTTGTGAGTGATGGAAAGTCCATGGAGGTGAACATAGCAAATGGTGATAAGTTGTACACAGCTGGTCAAGGTTCTGTGAATGTTCATTTGAAAAATGGTATTGTAAAGACAATAAGTAATGTTTACTATGTACCTAAATTAAATGCAAACTTATTATCTGTAAGTGCTATGGTCCAAAGAGGTTATAAAGTAGTGTTTAGTTCTGGTATGTGTCACATTTATGACAACAAGAGTGTGATAGCTACAGCCACGCTATGTGACAGTGTCTTTTTATTAGATACAAGAAAAACACCTATTTTGAATTGTAATATTACTAAGAAATGTAATAAAAACCTAGTTGTAGATAATGTAGGATTGATGTCTCGCACAATGCCTGCTGTCACCGAGAAGAATGATAGTGCTTCTCAGCAGGTATGGCATCGTCGTCTTGCACATCTCAACCATCGAAGCATGGAATTGCTGAGAAAAGGTATGGTTCTAGGAATTTCTTATAGTAATAATAGTTTTGATAAGTGTGTATCTTGTATAGAAGGAAAGCAAACTCGAATACCCTTTCCAAAGAAATCTTTCAAGAGAGCCACGGGTATATTAGAGTTGGTGCACACTGACTTGTGTGGTCCGATGCCCGCTACATCATTTGGTGGTGCAAAATATTTTCTAACGTTTATCGATGACTTTTCTAGAAAAACTTTTGTTTATTTCTTAAAAGCAAAAGATGAAGTTTTTGATGTTTTTAAAAGTTGGAAAGCTCTTGTGGAAAACCAGACTAATAAGAAAATAAAAATAATACGCAGTGATAATGGCACTGAATATATAAATAATAGATTTCAGGATTACCTGAAAGAATATGGCATTGTACATCAAACGACTGTGCCGTATTCGCCGCAACAAAATGGAGTAGCAGAGAGAGCAAACAGAACTATAATGGAGAAAGCGCGCTGTATGCTGTATGAAGCAGGCCTGAACCAGAAGTATTGGGCTGAAGCTGTCAATACAGCTGTTTATTTGAAGAATCGTTCTCCTTCATTAGCTGTTAAAGGTTGTACTCCAGAGGAGAAGTGGACCAATAGTAAGGTATCCATTTCGCATTTGCGTATTTTTGGTTGTATTGCGTATTGTCATATACACAAACGGACAAAACTAGAACCAAAAGCAAAGAAATATATTTTTGTTGGGTATTGTGAAAATTCTAAGGGCTATAAATTATTAGACCCTGAAAATCCGAGAAATTGCGTGAAGGCTCGTGACGTAACATTTTTAGAGGACAGATTTATTAAAAACTTTAATGTTAATAAAGTGAATAATAATGGTAATAAAACCTCTACAGAATCATTTACTGTGGAATATATCTCCAATGAGGCTAATTCTGACAATATAACTACAAGTCAACCTGTGCAGAGATGTAGTGTGATAACAGTTAAAGATTCTGATGAAGAAGAGAGTTTCGATTCACGTGATTCTGCGGATGAAACTTATGTTCCAGATTTAGAAGAACAGTCATCATCCAGCTCAAGCTCAGAAAATGAAACTTTTTCAGACTCCTTGATGGCTCATCTTGTCAATGAAGTTTCTTACACCAGTGACTTTGATGACCCATTGACAGTGAAGGAAGCGCTGAATGGTCCAGACGCAGACAGCTGGAAACAGGCAATGCGAGATGAATATAATTCTTTTATTGTTAATAAGTGTTGGACACTTACTGATCGGCCTTGTGATCAAACACCTGTGAAATGTAAATGGATTTTTAAAAGGAAAAGAGGTGTTGATGGTAAAGTTTGTAAATTTAGGGCTAGATTAGTAGCTAAAGGATTCACGCAAAGATTTGGAATCGATTATAATGAGACTTTTGCTCCAGTTGTTCGACTTTCGACAATACGAACACTGTTAGCAGTTGCTTCAGCGTATGACATGGATATACAACACTTAGATGTAAAGACTGCTTTTCTTAATGGCGACCTTGAAGAATTAGTATTTATGGAACAGCCTGAAGGTTTCGTAGTAAAAGGTGAAGAAAGGAAAGTCTATAAGCTAAACAAAGCTGTTTATGGCTTGAAACAAGCGGCTAAAGCATGGTACGAGAAAATCAACAAAGTTTTGTGTAGTAAATTGAACTTTAAGAAATCGTCATTAGAAGCTTGTGTTTACTACAGACGCAGTAAAGATAAACTCATACTATTAGCATTGTATGTGGATGATATATTCCTGATGTCAACGCCAAATGCATCTAAGGAGATGATTGATATAAAACGTAAACTCAAAAGTGAGTTTCAAATAACAGATTTAGGGCCAGCCAGGCATATTTTAGGAATGAGAATCTGTAAACAAAAGGACAAGATCACTTTAGATCAGACATGTTACATAGAAAAGGTATTAAAAAAGTTCAAAATGGAAGATTGTAAGTCTGCAGTAACTCCAATGGAAACGGGTTTAAAACTCGAAAAATCTACTGATAGTGGATGTGAAAAATTGGAGTATAGAACTTTAATAGGATCACTTATGTATATCGCCATAGCAACACGGCCAGATATAGCTCATGCAGTCAGCTACCTGAGTCAATTTAATGATTGCTATTGTGAGACACATTGGAAAGCCGGGAAGAGAATACTTCGTTATTTAAAAGGAACAAAAGATTATTGCCTACAGTTTCTAAAAGACAAATTAGCAATCTCAGGATATGCAGATGCTGACTGGGGAAGAAATGAGACAGATAGAAGATCCTACACTGGATATGTGTTTAAGGTGGGTAACTCTTTAGTATCCTGGGAGAGTAGAAAACAGCGTACTGTTGCATTGTCAAGCACCGAGGCTGAATATATGTGTCTATCTGATGCATGCAAGGAGGCTATCTTTATTAAAAATTTATTGCATGAACTTTTGGGTGTATTGCTTAAAGTTACAATTTTTAATGATAACCAATCAGCACAGAAGTTATGTAAAACTACTGTGTTTCATGCCAGAACTAAACATATTGATATTCGTCACCATTTCATTAGGGAACATATTGATAATGGTTCAATTGAGATTAAGTATTTATGTTCAAATGAAATGTTAGCTGATCTGTTGACAAAACCTTTAACAAGTTATATACACAATAAATTACTAATGAAATTATTGTTAGCTTAAAAGAGCAAATGTATGTTTTATAGAAAATGTTTTTCTTTTAAGTTTAGTGTTAAAGCTCTTATGTATGCTAATGAAGAATATAGGTAGGTGTATATATTTGTTTGTGGACAATATTTGTTTAAGGGCCAGTGTTAGTAATATTGTAGCATAAGTGCCAGTATTACTATATATGATAAACAAACAAACGTTGGTTGTTTTAGTTTTGTGCCAAGAATATGAATAGGATCAAATTATTACGCACATGAATCATTTGCCAGAGCTGCAATTTAAAAACAGGGGTCATTTCTATACGCGATGTAACAAAGCAAAAAATATTCTATGTATCGAAATGTTTTCAGGCAGGTTTCGCACACATTCGCGTTCATTTTATTGGCGTTTTGCCAAATATCTCTGGCGCCCATCTGAGCATCAATACCCCAATGCGGTCTAGCATCCAGTATTGGACAGTTTCTGTGACATAACAAATGACGTCACGGCATTTGTCATAACGACCAGAGCTATTAGTTACAGTTGACGTTGCAATGTTTACAAAAGCAGGATTGAAGGGAAACATGTGCAATGTTTCATGCATCGTTAACTTTATCTTCCAACATGCTTTGTTTTAAGTTACTGAAATTCAAAAACCTTATCGGATAAAATTTGACAAAGGGTGACTTTGTCCGATAGTGGCGTGCTGATATCATTGTCAATACCAAATTGTTTATGCCAGTGATGATAATGCGTGGGCTGAGCCAGCCATGAACTTCGTTGAGGTCATAAATTTAATACTTGTCACAGTTTATGACAGACAACCAGTCCCCTATTTAATATTAATCACACCATGTTCTATATTTTTTTAATTCTTAATATGAGGCATTCTAAGTAAATTAATACAGCAAATATTTCCTTATCAATTACAAAAATACCCAGACTGTAGTCTACCGCTCTTTTTTCGTATATTGACATTGCCAAAAAAACTGATATTATTGGTTCTTTGTTGGATAAACACGATTCAGTATGTTATGTCTCTGATAAAATAATTTGTTTGTATACACACGCCAAACAGACCTCGACGAAAAAGTTGAACGTTCCTTTAGACGTTATTTTTAACGTTATCGCGGATTGCGCCCGATGAATAACCATCACTCTATAAACAATACACATTGCGATTAAAAGTCTCGCACTCTTCACATAGTTTATTTCATATGTTAACATAATATTTTTAAAAGCAATGCAATGATTCCAGAGGAATAGTTGATATAAGACTAGATCCTACCTCTCGTTATCTCTCCACTACCCAGCACTTAATTAGTGGAGAGTGGTACAATAAGAACCAAACTATTCCAAATACTATTATAAAGCCATATTACGAGTATAAAGACAGCTTGATGAAAAAAATGCTGTAATTATTATTATTCACTATATCGGGAACAAAACATGCATCTAATATTTAAAAAATATATAAGCAATTTTGGCACTGAAACTGTAACGAAATATTACAGTAACAAAAGATTGCGAACGATATTTAAATTCGCTGTGCCGACACAATGCACACACGTTTTCTCCAAAGGTAAGTCTTTGTTGCTCTTTGTTTCAATCAAGCTTTTACCGACAAAGAATGAACAATACTTTAGCAATGTATCATCTCTATCATATTCTACGCGGTCGAATATAACACCAATTTATTTCAATTCCGGAAACATTTTCATTGGAGAAAACCAATTTATTTTACTATGGGTGAAATTCCGTTTTTATCCACTCATCATGCATTGTTTAAAAAAGGTGCATTATATTTTCAAATCGATTTTAAATTATAATAGGAGACAGCTTTTGACACTTATATAACTATAAAATATACTTTACCAAGCTTACAATATATTCAGATTCTTGCTAACAAACAAGAGCTCATTGAAATGCTGGAGTTACATTATACGAATCCATCCCTCCGTTATGACGTCATTGTACAAAAAGTTTTTGTAATAACACGATTTTAATGGACATTTCCCTAGTAAAGTGTTCGTGCAAATATTTAGTTATCATAATGGAGTTACGTGATTATAGGTAGCGATGAATCATCTTATGCGGTCATTAAACAGTCACAAAGTAGTGTTAGAATTGTAATTCCTTTATCAGATTTAAATTAGAATTGCTGATGTCAGTTTTTAGATCTGATACAGTAATCTTTCGGAATTAATTCCGACTCTCCAAAATTAAATGAGACTAAAACGACACCTTTTATAATATCAATTAAGAACTGACATATTAAGAAATAAGCTGCAAGCCTAATGTTATTTGCAAAGCGTCTAGTCTATGTTTCTAGACGAACTTAACCCTCTGTGCAACTATGGGAAAGGTTGGACCAAAAGCCACCACCTTGACCTAATAAATAGTAATTTGAGAATACTGCCAAGCCATTAGCCGTTCGATGCAATATCTACGCCTGCTTCTTGCAGAAACGAGGCCACATCTACTGGATGAAGGCATGACATATTATGTTTAATGACGTCATGATCCTTCCGAGCGCGCCAAGTTGCAACTTTAAATGCAGTGTGTGGGCGTAGTGCTGCAGTAAAGCTTGAACAAATGTAGCCTAAATAAATTTACTTTGGGTATCAGTAGGTTAATGGGATATAGACTATATTACTTTTTATTTTATAACTGTTTAGGTTTTAAGGATTATAGAGAAAATGATAGCAAGGAAGAATATAATCAGGTTTAGAGGGTGCTTTCCACTAGACATTTTCTTACCAGGTATAAGGTGCTATATTGATAGGTCTGAATAAAATATGGCGGCTCAAATCTCGAATTGAGCCGTAAATAGGAATTGGGTTTACGGGTATGGATATAGAAAAAATGGTGTATTTAATGTAGAGGATCAGATAGATTTACTGTGAAGGTTCTACAGCATGTGTCCTATGCGTGTGGATACCTTCGTGACGTATGTGTTAAAATGAATAACATTTTTTAATACTGACTTTTAAAACACAGGGTTTCATGGTGACAATAAGTAATTACTTTCATAATTACAATTTCGTAACATGCTAATTTTCAAAACCAATTAATCACTACCTGCTTGCTACACTGCAAACGGGGAAAATGAACGAGTTATAATAGTAATCGTAAGCATGGTAGAACAGTTATTGATGTAAATCTCATCAGAGAGCGTTTTGACAACTTTCATACTTGCAATGCTTTTAGCTTTAGAAAAGGGCTCCTAAAGGTTTCTTTTGACGAGCATAGAAAGTGATTACAAAATGCACCTGGTCCAATCGAAATGGAGTATCCACCGCCGATTATGCTAGCATGGAGGAAACCGAATATCCAAAGCTCGAACTCACTCACAATGATGAGCTTTCAGCTACCTTATACAGTGAGCGCTAACTGGACGGAAACGAATCGTATAATATTAAGAAAATTTTGGTATTAACATTAGCAGTTTTTAGTGTGCGTTATAACTTACTTAATAGAAAAATAAGAATAAAATAAAATACACGCTCTCTTACCTTCAACACCAGCCTTTCCCTTGAGCGCGATGACTTTGCTCGCAGGGTTCATGATCGCGGAGTCGGCGCTGATTGGCCTGCGGATAGGATTGGTGGGGTCCGCCATGTCGATGATCACCACCTCCGCAGTGTCGCCCACCTTCTCCCGGACGCAGATAAACTTGTCCGACTCCATGGTGAGAGTGTTGAATGATATTGAAGCCGGATTGATGCCCACATTTGTGAGCTGCGGACAAAATTATACATTTTACATACTGCTCAGGTAATCTCGAGGAAGACGGCAGGAAGGCTTATTAGTGCCACCCATATTATGCTGAGATTATACCTACGCAAGATGTGCTCGGAAACGAACCTATTACCATGCAGGGCATAAATTCAAGTCTGGGACCTAAAAGATAAAATTGATTTTTTGATCTGGGAATTGAACTCAGGACTCCATATTTCCCGTCATGTAAGCTGACATTCGACCAATACAGACACTCTTAGATTTTATTTGATATTTTATGTGCCAATTCTATTCTTGCTTGATATAAAAGCAAAGATTTTTTTCATTCCATAACTTTTAATTAGCATCACAACAATTGAAATATTATTACATTAAAATACTTATTATAGAACAAATACATATTTTATCGTAAAAAAATACTCTATTGCACTTCTTTTTTCTTTTTCCTACTATCCCTTAGGCTTGCATATATGTGGCAGTAGGCACAACACAATGTTTGATATCATGGTTAAAGAAATTTTCTTCTAATTCATCAGGTTATGTCTGAAAGCTGTATGAAATTAGGGTAATATTGGTGATTTACATTTTGAAATAAAGTTATGCAATTCAAATAATCTATGGTAAGCATATCAGGTCAGATGATGCTCTACGAAAAGGATTTTGCTCCACTTTAAAAAGCAAGTGCTATAATTGGGATTGCACTTTATATGATATGCAAACCCCTTCTATAATAATGGAGGAGTGACAAAATTTATGTACAAAAGTGGAATAAGACTGCACAACAATTGCATTGTTGTTTTAATATAGTTACATATATTTTTGCAATACATAACAAATTACATCAGCAGCTTGTTCAAGGGTACATATTTTGATAAGACACTATACATATTATATTGTCTTCTATGTACAAGTATTCCACTACTGTTTTCCTAAGCATAGTCCTTAGAAAGTTTTAACATGTATTGTACCAGCAGCACCTGCAAAGTGCTCACACCAAATTTTCCAACATGGGAATGCCACAGTGAGAGAAGATTTTACTATAATAAATCTTATTCAATTTTGTTTTTTTGACACAATAATATTAGATGATTTATTTTAATTTTTTTATACCCATGTATATATTGGTTAACAAAATAAGAAGGTGACATTATAGAATTATTTTCTATGGCCTAATCCCCTTTTAATATTAAAATTTGATCCATGCTCTGCAGTGAAACATGTATTGGCTGGATATACATGCATGTGTTTTCTGGAAATTTATGTAATAAAGCACTATAAAAAAATTCACTTTTATGCAGTAATAAATTTAACCCTATTAATAGTGTTTATCACTACTAATATAGGCCTATATATAATCCTTGGGTGAGGCCAATGTCCAGCATTGGAATTCCTGTGGCTGAATAGATAGATAGATAACTTATATTCTGTATTTTGTCAACTGTTCATTTACTATTGATATTATTAAATATACATGTTAAATTATAGATAATGTACTCAGCCTTATCATGCAGACGGTGCAAAAGTTTGGTGTGTATGAGTAATTTGATAATGACATGATAGCTTACAACAACAATTTTGTTTTAGGTTTTCTGTGTATTTTGCTTATTGGTATTTTACCAATACATTACAATATGTAAGTAGGTAAATAAAACTGCAAACACAATAGAATATCTTTTAATGTGTTTTGTACTAAGTTAATACCTAGCTCAATGTGACTTTCTATAGAGACATTGTATGTTAAAAATTATGTTATGATAATTTCAAATCTTCATTTTATTATAATTATCTTTAAATAGTTGAAGTGATGTGTAAGTTTAAAGTAATGCTGCATATTATAATTTAATTATAAATTATCAACACTAAAAGTATCAATAGAAATTGCAAGATCCATTTCATAATAAATTTCCTCTTAAGAGATTCTTATAGGAATTCCAATCAAAGCAATTTATTTTATCGTTTTGCAAAGTAAAATTTGGCGAAAGAATATTGTTATCCTTTGTTATGACCAAACTCGAACCTATTTATATCCCTCGGGAGCATATACGACGAGCGTAGTGACGTTATTGAATGGCATGTAGTCGCCAGACCATATGATCCAGTAGTGAATGTGGAGCAAATCAATACCGGCCCGAAACCGTAGGCTGTCGAGAAGGGGGTGGCAAATGGGAACTGTCACATAGATAATTGCGCAATGCCATTACAGCATGAGACAACACCTCACAAAACATGTATATGTGCACTAACCACCCCGTCCCATCATCACTGACAAACTATTTCCTCAGGGGAAACGCTATCGGCGAATCCAATAAAATGGGCGTACTCACCTGCAAATGCTCCTGAAAACGTATTGGCAATACTTGCGCCATGGTTGCGAATCAACTCGTCCTAAACTAGCCCAACTGAACAATAAGCGACCCTTCGAAATCGCGAACTCTGAAAAAATATCACAAATCAATTTCACTGCTGTCTCATCCAAAAACACTTTTGACAACCAACATGGCGTTCGGGTTCGCGACTGAAATGACAACGGCCGGGACGCTCAATTTAATTTGTTAAACAATATGAGAAATTCTATTAAATGAGTTACTCACAATAATTCTAAAACTCTACATGAAGAAAAAATAAGGGGCGTATAATTTACTCTATTTCGGAGAAATATGACGAACAATGTACGCCCGCGGCTGCCACATATACAAATGAATGAAATGGCATATAATAGATAAGGAAAGCTATAAACTCAATGTTTTAGCTGCGTTCATTTCAACCTGACTCTCTAGAAAAGTTTGAAATAAAACCAACACTCCAAAAATCATTTAACTGTGTTATATACCACGAATTTAACTGAATTATTTGTTTACTTGTGAAAGAAAAAATATACTCACCCGATAATTTGCGAGAAACTAGAAATTGCGATACAAATATTTTATGAATGACATTTAAAATTGGCGTATTTCAGAATTTCAAGCATACTTTAATTTTTATTCTTTCTCACACTTTAATTTTCTGTCATCTTGTTATCTTGTTCGCACAATGCATATGTTAAATAAACTATCTGTCACATAACAAAAGACAAACTAACAATTCATTCCCCAATTTCTCCATTGAATGTTTTGAAGTATTGTGTGCATGAATTGCATTTATTTTTCCACATATATTAAAGATATAAATAAACTTTCAAAATGGTATTTTGACGCATTCTCATCATACTATCATGCAGTCACTCAGTGTTCCTTATTTGCTTATCATACACTTTATTAGTTTCAGTTTGGTTTCAACATGTTTCATGAGATTTCGAGGCCTTTCAACATGACCTACAGATGTTTCTCAGTGTCTATGTTACCCGGAAATGAAAGACAGGATGTAGAAAGAGGAGGCAAAAGTAAGATTAATGGTCTTCATGATAATAATATAACTTAGAACAGTTTTGTAAACTTAGGACTTGTAGGTACTTCTAGAGTCATTCAAAACGTTGTTGATCATTACTTAATTATTTTGCCAGTAGTACGACAAAATAACATTATTTTAGTAACTTAAACAACAAATAAATATTGTGAATAAATTGAGAAACACAGTAGCCAAGCAAAAACCATGAATATGGTACTTTATTTAAATGTATTCCAATAAAAAATAACAGATTCCTCATAAATGAAGTGGTTCTTTCTTAATAGTTGCAAAAGCTGAATAGAAAATCTTAATGGAAATTAATTATTCTATATAAATTTTACGTATCTTTCATTTCATCCTTAATAAAAGAGAAATCTGTGTTTTCAATCCATGGCACGTAGAAACCACAGTACTTGGATTATTATACAAAGGATTCCTCCCAATTTTGAGATATATTTATTTATTTTTATGGGTGTAATTAAATACTTTTTTAAATTTCTCAGTCATTATGCCGCCATCGGCACTGGAACAACTTACAAGACTTAATATAGAGTATCCAATGATATTTAAATTAACAAATAAAAAAACAAAGAGGCTAACACATTGTGGTGTGCTTGAGTTTGTAGCAGATGAAGGGAGAGTCTACCTGCCGCATTGGGTAATGAAAGTTTGTCTAATACCTTTTATTCATTGATTAATATTAGTTTTTATTTAACACTTAGATACACCAATAGATCTTATATCATCACTCATTTGTGAGTGTCACATTTTTATTGGAGTCATAGAGTAATTAATTATGGTTTTCTTTGAAAGGTAAATGTAATATTGTATGATTTTATATTTTTCTTTGTATTTCAACAATAAAACACTATGTTGTAATTAACTATAACGGCGCAAATGTAATTTGATTAATAAATTTTGATTTAGACGCAAAATAATAAAACTTGTGCTTATTGATCACTACAGTTAATTCCCATCCTCTTCAAAAAAATTCATAATACAGTTTACTTGAAATGATAGTCAAAAGTGTACCTCTTGCAGATGATGGCCAACTTGGTTCTTGAAGAAGGAGCATTGATTCAAATAGAGAGTGTTTCATTGCCAGTTGCTACATTCTCGAAGTTCCAGCCTTTGTCTGAAGACTTCCTAGATATAACCAATCCCAAAGCAGGTAAATATGCATTATTCTTGTATCTTATACATTAAAATAATATTAAACTGATGTTACGTTGTTGCTTCTGTTTCTCATATTCAGGTCCATTATGGTTTTGGTCTACATACTTACTGTTTCAAACAAATTGGCATGCCAGTGTTGAACAACAAGTGATAACCATTGCAAGTTGAAGTATATTCAATCAGTCGGTTTATAGCCAGTTTGCAAGAAAGGTCCACAGTTATTTAATAGTATTACAAAAAAAATTACTCATAGCTATAGTGAGGATGAGCCATCCTAAAAAAGATTATTGAAAACATGTTCGTTGCATAGATTTGGATGATATATTCGAACAACTTAGGCGCTGCTATTACTAAAACCAATAGGCCAATTTGGAATCTTTTGGCGAGGCCTCTGTTCTATAACAGACATAGTAACTGGAGTGTTTGATGATGTTTCTTTGTTTCAGTTCTAGAGAACTGTCTGCGCAATTTCTCGTGTCTTACCACCGGAGATGTCATCGCCATCAAGTACAATTCTAAAGTGTACGAACTGTGCGTGTTGGAGACGAAGCCCGGCAGCGCAGTTATTATCATTGAGTGCGACATGAATGTGAGTATTGGTTTTGGGTTTATCGTATGACATACAGACATGTATGACACGTAATTTCAAAAAGTCAGTGTGTCCTTTGAATCTGGCGATCTTGGTTGCGGTACTAAAATCCGCTTTCGACTAGAGTCTAGTCTATACTGTACTGTATCAGCTCACAATCGCCCATTGCTGACCTCGAGACTCCCGTACAACTGGTAGTTCGATTGAGAGCGCTAAGCCTAAGCTTAATAGTCCACCACGTTGGCCTAGTGGGAGGACTTTACATGCCATAGAAATAGTAAAGTGTCTATTTCATGCAGGTTATCTCACAGTGATTTTGTTTACTATCAAATTGCATGGTATTCGAACCCACGACCACCGTCTCAGTAGCCGCACCTGGTTCTTTACTACCAGGCCACCACACACTCGTTCATAGTCCGTTTACTTTTTCTCGTCCAGGTGGAATTTGCCCCACCAGTGGGCTACAAAGAAGAGGAGCACATCCCTCGCGGCGAGAGGAACGCGGGGGCGGATGGAATGGACGAGGACCCAGCGGAAATGATGCCGGAGCCGAGCGGGTTCATAGCCTTCAGCGGGGAGGGAAACAGGCTGGATGGAAAGAAGAAGAAGCTTACTAGCGGTAGTGAGTCGGAGCCTCAGACATCGCAGGGAAGACAGGTGCGTAGTGACACTAAGCTTTATTGTAATTGAATTATTAATTGACTCTTTTTTACCAATCAAGTAGTATCTATTGACGATAATTTGTGAACGGTATCCTAGGTTTCTGGTTTCCAGCTTCGAAAATTCTGATTGTGTTTTTGGTTCTAAAATTCTACATCATTTACTCAAGACATAAATATCTTCATGCCAGTAATCTCACTGACTTCAATGCCCTTCCACCAGTAACATACACGAGAATACTTTGCTTATACAATGTGGCTGCCTGCAATGTCTTTCTATAAGCAACACAAGATTATTATTTTTGTGAGACGAGCTTGCCATTCGCCTGATGGTAAGCGAAACGACCGCTCATGAATTACAAGGCAATGCTTGGCATTCCACTGCGTTCTCCATCGTGAGACATAAGACATTAAGTCTCATTATGTCCAGTAGTTACTCTGGCTACAATGTCCTTCAAACTGGAACACAACAGTGCATTCACACTCCTGTTTGGCGGGAGATAATATAGACTTATACCACTTTGATTTTTATTTAATTTCAGCCATACGTCCGCGGCATTCCGGACTACGACTATGTGATAGGCACGCTGCGCTTCATCAGGAACTCGCGGCCGACCAGCGCCAAAGAGGAATCCTCCTCCGAACCCTTCGAAGCATTTAAAGGCGAGGGCTTCACGCTAAGAACGGCCAAGTCCAAGAACTGAGTATGATAAATAGATTTTATACATCTACTTTGGAAATTTATAGTGTTTGTAACGACATGATTTACTAAATTAATTATCCGGCCTCACACACTTTGCAATCGGTAGCGGCGGCGTATAAGTTTTACTTTCTTTTTAACTCAAAAAAAAATTTCACGATTAATTACTACCTACAGGATATGTTTTTAATGTTACCTCATTTGGCTAGGGGCAGTTATTTAACTAGTGCATCGTGAGGTACAAGGCTCGATTCTCAAGTCAGGCAAGTTTGCCCAAAATAACCATTGTTGTACTATTTGCGCGGGCCCTATCTTGAGCAGGAACACCTAAAGATGATGTTTTTATATGGAGGGGTAACGGAAACGCTTTAGCTTATTACTTGCTAACTTGTCTCGAAGTTGCGCCCCTGTTAACAGATGCGAATGTGTGCTTATCATTAATGTCTCAATATCCTAGGAAACAATACTTTTGATTTTCATATTATTTGCCCAATCCGACACAGTTTTTAGTAAGTAACAAATTAAATTTGTTTCCAACAACATTAAATATTTCTGTGTCATAATTCCATATGTTTATTGAATGTACTATTTATTTTGAAAATGTGAATGTATACTGTATAGCGATATGATTTAATTTGTTCTTTTAAATACAAGATTGTTCACAATATTGTTTTTTTATTTTCCATTGTCTATTTACTACTTATCAACTAACAAGCAGATAGAGAGAAGCAGATGAGTGTTGACTACAAATTATCTTGCGGAGAATATCATAATGTTTTTGGGTAAAGCCTATAATATGCAGGAGTCTGTCCATGGTGGAGGATGGGTGTAGCAAACTGGACTTTTAGAAAATTATAAAAGGTAATAATACCTACTGGAACATCCTGTTCTTTTTTATGCATACAAACAGGAATGTTTCAAATGAGGCAATGAATAGGGTGAGAATCAAAAATATTTTTTTCTACATGGATATGATATTCTATATATGGATAGACTGCATCGGTGGCGTAGTTGTTCTACGATATGATTACAAAGCTGAGGTCTCGGGTTCGAAATGATATTGGGTTTTTCTATGCATTATCAGCCCAGAGTCAGGAATTTGTGCCCGATATGGCGATAGGCTCGCCCCCTATCACATCATGGGACGGAACATACAAGGCGAAATGTGGGTGTCCTGGTGGCGCCTCTGCCTACCCCTTCTGGGATAAAGGCGTGAGTTTATGTATGTATGCATGTGTGTATGGATATGTATCATTGAAGACCGAATTTAAATATTGATGTCATACTGTATTAATTCACTGTTTTGATATTTATTACTGTTATTTATGATGATTTTCCTCATCTGTTTTCCTTCTTATTTTGGTATTTATAATTTAATCAGCTACTTTTATACTTCATAGCAGAGTATTTAAAAACAATCTTTTTAACCCATTTACTGTGATTGTTACATGCATGTAATGTTTATAGAGAAATTAACTTGTTGTCCTCAAATTATGCAAAGCTTCAGTTCAGGGCAATAAATTCATGGAAAAATAATTTATGGTGGCAATGAGCTTTACGCCTGGTACACACAAGCGAGCCTTAACCGTAACCACTGCCATGTATGTAATCTAAAAACATAATGTGTACATGGTTTGCAAACCTGCTGAGATTGGTACATGTGCAGCTGGTAGCGAGCTGATGATTTCAAGGTATTCAGTCTGCAACCGTAAACTGTGACACAAATACATATTGGAACCTTATTACTATAACATACAAGTTACGGTTACAGCTGGTTAGTGAGTACCCGGGTTTCAAACAACTTTTGATAGTGAAGATTGTGTATCTGTTGAGACAAATATTCGTTGATTATTTAATAATAATTCGGTTGGTATAGGTATAATACTTTTTAATTAACATGGGATGACTTAACCAAATGCCTATAGTTAAGGGATAAACACAAAATAATTAATACTTACAAAAAATATATTTAAGACATAATAATAGAATACAATGGTTTACATGTCACAAGGAAAATATTCTGACACTTGAAAAAAATAATCCTAAGAAAATAATTCACTAAATTGTATAATATAATATTTATTGAATTTTCTGACTCTTCACATAACTTGGATAATTTGTGAAACATATTTGGTTTGGTGTCTATGAGCAGATAAATTTAATTTAATGTTTTTCGTGTCCCAAGAAATAAATGACCTACTAGCATCTTTACTTATAAAAATTAATAATCACATATCAGTCATTAAAATAATGGAAAGTTCCTAAGCCTAAGTATTGTGCCGCATTGGGCAGTACATACTCTTCAATCTATCAGCACCATTATATTGTGGTGCACTATATTTAAAACGCAATGGGATACTGAAGGCATAGAGTAGTGCTAGTCTTCATTAAATTACTTTTTACAATACTTAAGTCACAGACTGAACGCAGCGTTAGAATCTCTTCAAAAACTCCTCGGAACAAATCCTGGCGCGCGCGTTCACTGCCAACTTCATTTCGCTTATTTCCTTATCAATCTCCTCCATGAAATATATAACAAAATCGACCAGTTTGTGTTTATACATCTGCTCAGTGTGGAAATTCGTGATAAGGAAACTGATATGGTAGCCGTCCACCGGTTTCCGCCTCAGCACGATAAAGTTTTCCGCTCTCATCATCATGAATCTCATGAACTTTTTACACAGAATTTTTTCTATTTCATCGGCCTGCTTGATCATTATGCTCACTCTGATTGAGTTCACCGACGACTCGATCAACACTTTCTCATTGGCGTTCCGCGATATCACCACTGGGTTCAGTAGGAGCTCTTTGCTGGTCCTAACCTCCACCTCCGGTTTCGTGTATTTTTCCACCACTTGCGATGAAAAATGTTCTAAGCACATAGCGGCGGTGAGAGTGTGCCGCACAGCAGTTAAATACGGTTTTAATGTCGCCGACATTTTATCTAAAACTATTTTTTCGCACCACACCTACAATTTGTTATTTGACAGTTATAACACGGAGATTTGATTACTCATAAGCTTTATCAACATTCTTTAGCTCTGTCTCGCTTATCGAAATTCCTTCATTAGAGAAAGGGATAGAATGATACTTCATATTTCATTTGAGTTTGTAGGTATGAATCACTCGCCTGTTTACGTTCAGAAATATCTACCTTCTAAACACCTTTAATATTTCCCAGATATATTAATTGTAGCAATGAAATTGAGGTGTGTAATTGATCTTTGTAAGCAAATTTATCTCCAAATGGACATCGCACATCATACAAAAAACAATTGTATAAAATCATACAATAAATAATTGGGCAAAGATAAATTCTGTAGATAACATTATACGTATCAGGCCTTATTATTTACAAAATTATCTTAATTTAGTATTCAATAGATTATAATTTATTTTAAATATCAATAATTAATTTTATTGTCACATATTTCTGAACTTAAATTAATTTCACTTGTCACACTAAATTATTTTTACTCTAGTAACTTAAAAACAACAATGGCGAACGTATTGTAAAATGACGCAAGTGTAACGTTCTACGGCATGCGTTTTGTCAATATTTCTCTAGTAAAAATTGCTTTAACTCCATTATTAACGTTAGTAGTAAACACATGACCAATTAGAGTAATATTATCCATAAAGTGAAAGTATGGCGCGCGAGTTCGACCACCTTTTCAAACTGCTGATTATCGGTGACAGTGGTGAGTGGGCGAGGCCTATGATGTGCATGTAGTGTACAACAACTGGATATCACGGAAACGGACCAAAGGAATAACGTATGTTTCAGGTGTGGGTAAGAGCTGTCTTCTCCTGCGTTTCGCCGACAACACATTTTCCGGTAGTTATATCACGACAATAGGGGTGGATTTCAAAATAAGAACTTTGGAAATAAACGGTGAGCGAGTAAAACTCCAGATATGGGACACGGCTGGGCAGGAGAGGTTCAGAACAATCACGAGTACATACTACAGAGGGACGCATGGCGTCATCGTGGTATACGATGTCACCAACGGCGAGTCCTTCGCGAACGTGAAGCGATGGCTGCACGAGATCGAACAGAACTGTGATGTTGTCAACAAAGTGTTAGGTGAGTAACGATTATTGACTACCGACCACCGCTGCTGCCACTTGCTAACATCTGATTAAATTCAACAAAGCCTTGACCCTAACATTCTAGATTGAAGGTATTATTAATGAGTTTCGTGTCGAAAACTCAATTGTCTATCGCTTTCACATATGGAATATCTTCATCGTAACAATAATGTACTCCAAGTCAAGTTCAAATGTGTTAGTGCCAGCTTAATGACACAGGAATGTTTGTGAAATAATAAATTACAAACTGTCTTACTTATTGAGTAATGGAAGTGGGCTTGAGCAATGTAATTCCATTTATTTTCATGCCTAATTAAAATGATTACTCAAATAACATTACATAACTGTTAATCTAAAATAAATTCACCAAATTAAAGTACACAATTTATACTTTGTTTACAACACCCAACTGCATTTAGGCACATAAATCATATTTAATCAGTTTTGTGCATAATTCAAATAGTACAACATTATCTCTGGTGTCTTTGTGGTGGCTCTATCTGGATCTCAATTTACATAGAATTCTGATATATTTCCAATAATTTATCTTATCTAAATTAGGCTGAGCATGTTTTTTTGACAATCATACATTCCACTGACAATGAATGAATCATTTTCATAGTATTTCCTTTAAAAGGCCTTGAACACATTGTATTTATATTTTTATTATTGACAACTGTACAACCATTGAATTATTATTTCATTGCATTTATTAATCTAATGTAAGATATCATTTGCTAATTTATACTGTTTGATGTGTTTTGCTCATCTGGTAATAAATATTACTATCATTTGTATTCAAAATGATGATTACTATTACTTTCACACAAATCAAGAACAGTAAATTAATGATAATTTAAATTGGACACACATATACAAATGATATTTTAATGACTTCCCTCATTTAGTAATGTTTATTTATTTAATATTAATAATCTCAGTGTAAATGTTTAGTCACACATTAATTCCTGTATATTTTATCTTTTGATCACTCACCACATTTTCATTATCAGGGTAACTCAATAAACTGGGTTTCTTATTCACTAAAAATTAATTTATACACCTATGATATATTTGAAGCTGTATCACAATTTATTTCCATAAATTACTTTTGTCTCAGCAACAAAAGTATTATCTATTTCCGTCATTATTAATGGCAATAAAAAATCTGTACAGTACTTACGTTGTGTACTGGATATGAGTCAATAAGGGAAGTTAACAAATATGTACATTTCCATTCATCTAGTAAAATGTTAATTTTATTCGGAATAATTTTTGTGAGTTATTAAAGTGAGGTAATAGTGAAACTGTATTCTTTTTTGTTATTTAAATTTTTATTATTATGTTTGTAAATTATTTATGTAATTTATTAACATTTTGCAGTTACTATGATTATGAGCCAATCTCTCTTATGTGGTGAGAAATATTACAAACAAGTTACAATAATAATTTTACTAAAAATGATATTGACAGCAACATCCAATTTTATGTTTAAATACATAATAAGACATTCCTGTTGATAAGGACTGTAAAACTGTAATTGTGTAATTTATTAATGTAAATTAATAATTTTAGTAGAATGTTGTGTGGCTTCACACCAGTTAGATTTATTGGGGTTAAATTGTATTTTAAGTCCAATTAAGCTATCTCCTCTCTGAGAGTTTTACTCAAATATGTTGAATCATGAAATTATGGGTAATTAAATCTAACACTTATATATTAGTAATTAGAGTGATTAAGATGTTTAAAAATATGATAGAGTAATTCTTTTCATCATATCAGTATGTTCACACACATTGTTTGCAGTCACTACATGGATACCCAATGTCAAAAACTCATAACTTAGTGGCTCTTGTCCATTGTCTTATCAGTTCTTCTAGTTAGCTATTGCAAACATTGTCCAGTCCAAAAAACTACATGCCATTACCTATAGTATATACCTATTTTGTTTTTATTTTTGAATGCACAAAATAATTAGCCAAGTAAAGTTGTGAAAATATCATTCTAATATAACAGATAAAAGATTCAAAATTTAAATATTTTGCCAGTGAAATGCATTTAAGTCTTAAAACCTTATAATGTGCTAGAGGGTCTGGCCCAGCAGAGTATTTGTGAGTTTTAATACACAATAAATTCAAATAATATTGGAGTGGGCACAAATGGAAATTATTATGTAATTATTATATCAGAATTACCTTGTAATTGTAATCTTATCAATTACAGTTGGTAACAAGAACGATTGCCCATCAAGAAAAGTTGTTGTCACCGAGGATGCACAGAGGTTTGCCAACCAAATGAACATACCCCTGTTTGAAACTAGTGCGAAGGAAAATATTAATGTGGAGGAAATGTTCCTGACCATCACAAAAATGGTAATAAAATTTTCTATTTCTTATTCTAATGGTTATTGAACTTGATTGTATGTAACAATTGATATGCATTATATAATGTGTTTTAAACTTCAAAACCATGTTGACTGAGTTATCTGAATTGATTATCAAACTTCATGAGCATATCCATGCTTGAAAAATAATGATTACAATAATACTTAATTTATCATAATCAATGTATTCTAAATTGATTACCTCTGCAATGTCTGGGCACTATCAAGTTTAATTTGATAAGTTGATAACTCACTCTCGTAGTCAGGCACAGGAAATCAAGCAAAACATCGGCCTATCCCAAGAATAATAATTTGCCAAACTGGTTTGTTTTAATCCAGTTAAATCTCAACAGTAAATTAAAGTCCATAGCCATGCTGTGATTGAACGTAAAAACTGAAATTCTAACATTCTCGTCGTTCACTCACTGCTGAGCAGCACAACCACGTGTGATGTTCCTCCATCGTCTTAAACCTGGGTGGCATGGACCGCATGGTTTATACTAACATTAGTAATGGAAATAACTGAAAATATATGTGCTTTTGTGTTTCAATATAAAAGTTAAACTTAATTAAGTTTTTGGTAGGCTACCAAAACTAGAACTTAAAATAGACTTTTAGCCAAAAAGTAATGTCCATTAGTTGAAATATTACAAAATTAACTCACTTACAGTGTTCTTATGAAATAATACTTTAAGAACCATTTACAACACCAAACAACTAACTTATATAAAATTAAAATCAGCAACATGTGATTAATTACTTGATATTTTACAGGTACTAAGATCGAAACTGGAAATGAAAGAGAGACAAAACGTTACATCAAACGACACGGTACATTTAAAGAAGAGTCACAAAACTAAGAAGAAATGTTGCTAGTGTTCGCACGCGACATTACGTGCCACGGACATTGCTTATCCAATGCTCAAATATCAAGAGATATGTTGCACAACCCTAGCAGACCACTTGTACCGACCCAGAGAAGTGTTTTCTCTTCTTGGTACAACAGTATACCATTAGAATCTATAGTTACAATAGTGTATGAGATATTGCGAGTGAGGTAAGCTGATCGTAGACGGACTGAGCTTATCTTACGAGAGTAAGTCTCGCAGGATGAAGCCTATAGTGTATCAAATGCACACAATAGTTGATCTCTACTTGTGCAAATTGGAAACTTTACAACCCCAATTGTGTTGTAATATGTAACATGTGCGTGCTGGGTTGGACTGTCTCGAGCCGAGAGCATGTACATTATGACTCCAAAAATTTACATTAGAGTATTGTGAATGCTTAGTTAATGTGTATGATTGTATTCTCATTATCAAATTTTTTATGTGATGGAGAGTTATGTATCAAAAGGAATGTTGCACATCATATTATGAATGTATACCAATTATTTAATGTTATTTTTTTAACAAATGTAAACATTGAATATTGATATAGACGGTGAAAATGTAAAGTTAAATATTCACATTAAATTTGTACATGTATGTTATACACAAAAGTATTATTATTTCATGGAATTTGTGAAGGTGGAAACTGGAGAAACAATACAAAATGTTATAATCTCTCATAAATGAATAGTGCTAATTTTATCAAAGTAAATATAAATGAAATCCAGTGTGTAAGGTTATATAGTGAGAAATACTATTTATAATTTTTTTAATTTAAATATTGGCAAAGTATATGTGCAGTTGTGTAATCAAAATTCCAAATTTATTTAAGACCCTAAGGGAGAGTTTACTATCATTATTGTATATTTTAAAACTCAGAATGTTCAGTAAAGGATGTGTTCAAAATATAAATAATTGCAGGCATCGTTTCATCTTAGAATAATCGAAAATATCCACTTTATCTAGAAAATGACAATGTTGGCAATGAGTACTAAACTTATTGGGAAGTATTGAATTAATTGCTTGTTTACTGTGAACTTCATTCAATGCAGTAATGTTTTATAACTAACAATAAAATTCTTTTTTTAATGTCAAGGTGATGTTGAGAACACATCTTTAAACAGATTTCTAACTTTATTGATCGATAGATAGTCTTTGGGCCAATGAAAAATCTTTTTGGTTTCACATATTGCCAGATATTTTAAGGCATTATGGGCGCGTAATGTATTAAAGAAATGTTTCATTTCTGTTTGAAGAGATTGTATTATTCGCCATCCTGGTTCTATGAGTCTGAGGTTTAAAATTACAAGTAGTCATTATATTGTACGTTTTGATAATAATTATGCGTATTATACTGCTTTATGAGTTGCGTTTATTTGAGCTGCCCTCAAGTCAAATACATATCTTTAATATTTGATATGTTCTGCATTGTGAAATCTTACATGTATTGATTTTTTGGGATTAAAACATATTTCTGTGTTTAAATTATTTAAAAGTCGCATTTAGTTGCGTGATGATATTATAAGTTTCATATTATAAATGTTTGCGAGATTACGTCGATGTATTGTTTGCGCCAAATTATCATTCCGTACATTACATTTTGTACAATATCATATGCTTTTTTTTATTTAATATGCATGATTTCTCTCATTTCAGTACTCAACAATTATTTTTAAGAATTATTGTTCATAGGTACCAGCATTTTATTTGTTTTTAAAGATGTAAATAGATGATATATTTTGCCCATAATAAAACTGTATTTTTATTTTCACCTCCAAAGTACTAGTTACGAAACATCCAACTAAAAGGCATTAAAAAAATTGCATGAGATTGAACTTTCAATTGACAGCCTCCGTGGCGCAGTTGTTTGAAACGCCGCCTAAGAAACGATAGGCCGCGGGTTCGATTCCCGCAGCGTAACAAATATTGGTGTGAGCCACAGGTATTTGCAACCACGGGTCTGGGTGTTTGTGAGACCGAAAAGTCTCTCGTAGTTTCTGATACCCACGACACAAGACTCGACTTTAGTGTGGGGTTAGAACTATGTATGTGTCTGTTGGGTCTATTTGTAATTTGTAATCTCATAATGGATCACTGGACAATCACACCTAGGGTTACCATTTTATAGAAAGCAAAATAGGAACAATGAGTTAGGATCAAATTAGGATTAGTCATCACTTGTCAGTAGAAATGCCATTATTACGAATGATAAAAGGATCGAAAATGTGGATAACGAATGCCAAAAAACAAGAACTGAACGGACTGAAATGTGGATAAAATACTTCATTATCTGGTCATTATATTCCATGGTCTGCCGGATTCGAACCTGCGACCCCAGTCTCGGTAGCCACGTCTGGCTATTACCTACCAACAGGCTGCCAAGCAAACTTGTTGATCTAGCGGCAGTTTATATATATGGGCTGTATAACGTGCGGCATAGTTTGTTTCGTGGTTTGGTTCCCAGGTTGTGTAATCCACTTTGTGTGAGTTTTTCGATTTGAAGAATCTTACACAAGTTGCGTGGCATGGCTCATCCCTATACACTGAGGCGGAAATATCGGCGAACTTTGGGTGGGACTTTAGGGATATAAGCAGGACTCTGGCAGGCGCCAGGCACATAACTTATAGGTATTTGGGAGGTAATTGGTTATAAGTTGGCTTTAACAAGAGTTTGTATTGACCTAAATATTATTTTAAAACGCACAGTGCTGTTTAATTGTTTCTGCCATGGTTTAGGAATGGACAATATCGGTATCTCCGATCGGTGAATACAGATATAATTGCAACCTATATATTGCAACCGCTGCAACAAAAATACGGAACTGTCGACTATTTAATCTGTGCTTACAAAGCTGTCTAGAATTGTCTATGGTGTAATTTTTCCTTTTAGTTTTTGCATCTGTGGGCGTCATTTTCTGATCGAACTTGCTTGACAGTTCGGGCTCCGACGAGAAAGATTTTTCTTGAATCCTTAACAAAATGTCCATGTGGTCGTTAATAAATCGCGCTGTTTTCAGGCGCACCTCGACTTTCGCCGTAGCTGTCGCAGGCGGAACTTTCTTCTTCGAAAGAACATTCGAGCTCATCTCTGTTGGGATATTCGAGAGCTTGAACAAGGGTGTAAGTGTTTTGTTATGTAATTTTGTATATTTTGTTACGGCTATTTTAAAAAAGCTAGTTAAATAATTTCTATTTTACAACCCGGCAGAATAGTTCATAAGCATCTGATATTCTCTAAAACGTAAAATGATAGGATAAAGCTCGTTATAAGTAAAATGATAATAACTTACCCTATACTTCTACAAAACCAGGCCTATATTTTGTAGATTCTGTGGCTGAAGGTTACGATGTCTATGAAGTCCATACCTTTTTTTCTTTTGAATTTATTATTTGATACTTACATTTTATTTAATGATCATTTTGTAGACATACATTCAAAATAATTTTAGTTTTACTGTACTTTTTTGTTTGAATTCAGAATTGAGGATCTTAGAGCAAAGAAATGCCAAAAACATATACTTTGCCAAGTACTTAAGTAATGAAATAAATCAATATAATAAAAATTTAACCATGATGTATGCCTACATTACATATTGTAGAGCTTTGAGTTAAGTATAATAATAAGCATGTTTAGCAGTGCATGTCTTGTGGCTAAAGATTACAAAGATTAGTTGCCATTGCCATGCCACATGCTAATATACTTGATTTAATCTAAATTATTTTTCCATGAGTTTTTCTTTTTCAGTCTCATCAATTTATAATGTATGATTAACCACTCACACGTCCCAACCTCCGAATTTGACATTTATTATGTCATTAACGCCCAAATACTCAAATGCCATTTAAATATTAAGATGCACTTAACTACCCACATCCCACTTAGTCAGTAAATTTAAGCGGGACTTGCGTAGTTAAGTGCAACATAATATTTAATTAGCGTTTGAGTATTCAGGCGTTAGTCTTGCAATTCCCTGCGTTTTTTCATGTTTATTTTGTCATTATTTCAAAGCATTATTTTTTTCATAAAGTTTTTACAATTATTTGGAGTGTAGGACATAATACTTAAAGCATTGAAATAATGACAAAATAAACATGAAAAAACGCCGGGAATCGGATGTTAAAAGTGACAGTGACGTGGGCGCGTGAGTACTTAAGACAAATAATTATTAATTCATTTTTATCTTTTTCTTTTCAGAAACTGTGGAAGGACATTAAGCACAAGTATGAAAATTAAATGAATTCAAATGCAATAATTTATTGTTAATTTGTTAAATTATTAAATATGTTCACTAAATAATAACTTCATTTTATTTATCATACCAAAAGTAAAAAAACATACCTCTTATGTACACTGTAGTATTTTAATCAAGACTAAACCTGTTATAATCTTGAACTCAGAAATATATAATTTGTTACTTTGCCAAACAACTCAATTATGTAACAATATTTATTAAATAATGATATACCAATAGAATAGTATATTCCATCAACATTGAGAAATCAAATTATTCTATTTTACACAAAGTAAGCTCTGTTTTCTCGATTTTGACACTTAAATTCATTAAGAAATTAAAAATAATCCACTGACATGATACAATGTCTTTAATTCATATATTCATTTAACAATAGCCATCAATATTACTTACAGAAATATTTATGTGTTAATACGCTGACTGAGGCATATAGACATATTATATTAATTTTGTGTGCAACATGTATGCGGGAATCACATTCCAGGCGTGTTATGTACCTGCATAATACGCCTGAGCTGCATCCTTAGGTTATTGTTTTGGTGCCTTGGTCAACATAATAACGATCTTATGTCCCTATGCACAATTCAGTAAATGCACAGCCTTAGCTTATCTGGTTACATATTTATATATTTAGTTATAAATAATAGTAATTGACGACACAATAGTTTATGAAGAAGAAGATTCTCACATACAAACAGTTGTATGTTACATACAAAAACTATATTTGGAAATTTAATTTCAGAAAGACAAGATACTAGATACCTTCTAGATAGTTCTATGTTAATTTAGCAGCCTAACAATTTAATTAGTTTTGGGATTAGTTGCTACTTTTCACGCCTATTAGCACTGTCTTATCACACAACTATAATAAGACTATTTCAAATAATCTTCCATAAATATTCCATTTCATAGTTATATAGGATGTTTAACAATTGCTTACACTATAGGGTTATCTACTTGTTAGTGTTCATACTAAATAGGGTAACCCATTACCCAGTATTCCTATTACAATGGTCTGTTAATTCCTTGTGCCATATGAATGTTACTAAAAACACAATATTAATTATATCAAGCTGTCCACAGGACAAACTATTCCTCTACTGACTGCATGCCATAGTGTGGATATTAATTTACACATATTTCTTTACAATTGTACATATATTTGAATAAATTTATTACACAGAATCTGTGGGTGCGTATCAGGAACGCATAGAGAGAGAGGTGAGATAATGTGACTGTTTGAGAGATATTAAATTATAGCGCCCTGGTCGCCCTTTTATGTAACAAACATTTTATTTGCTTTATCTCGTGATCCCTACTATATCATAATGAGAACATATATCAGCTCATATAGGTCCCGCTGCAGGGCACGAGCCTCCTCTACAATGGAGAGTACGATTGAGAAGGGTTAGGTCATACAGTCCACCATGCTGGCCTAGTGTGGTTTTCTAATATATTAAAAGACTATTTTCCACTAATCTAGATTACATATAGGTACTTAAATAATGAGATTTCTTACGACCATATAGACGGTTTTTAACCTATTTTAGTAGTAGAATGTTTGGTATTCTTCCCTCAAACTAAATTCAAAAGTCGTTGGAAAGGGACAAAGCATTTGATAACTAAAATAGGTTTTAAAACTGTTTATGAATATGGCTGTTATTCTACAATGATTAGGACTTGGTGCACTTGTGTCGTGCGTACTCGGGGTCGTCGGTGAGCGTGTCGGCGGAGGCGGAGGCGGGCAGCGAGCGCGGCTGCACGGGCAGTGGCGAGTCGAAGTGGGGCTCCTCTGCCAGCGCCCAGATGATGTCCACTAATAACGGCTGGGCTAGATTCTTGATCGCTTCTTGTCTTGCAACCTGGTCGAGAAACAGTATTTTTTAACAATTATTCGGTTGACGCCGATTTATTATTATTTGTAACATAATCATATATTTTTGGGACTTGAAACTTTAGAATAAGGCGATCCGTAGGTTATATTGGTGGAATAGTTCAATGGATTGGCAAGTTGAAGTGGTAGTAACTAGGAAACATATCGCGCATATTTTCGATTACTTATGGGGCCGAAATTTTTTCCAATGAAAACCATAAGGTAAAGGTAACAAAATTGCTAGATGAATATCACTACAGCAATACTCTTCAGCATTCCACTGTCTATAACTAGAGGAGAATAAGTATGCGTACGAGTCCGAAGTGGTGCACGATCATCTTGAGTGCGTAGTCCTTGATGTCGGTGGCGCGCATGCGGTCGGCGGCCTGCAGGATGGCCAGCACGTTGTCGGGCGACACGTTGCTCTGCAGGTTGTGCTTGCAGAACACCTGCAGCCGGTTGTTGGTGAACCCTGCAAAGTTTAACGCATTAACTATGGCGCCAAAACAAAGTAAATGCCATGCATGATGTATATATAGCATATAAGTCATCTATCTTGTACTGGCGTGTGGCGAAATATGGAACTACAAATAAAAATAAAAAATATATCTATTTAACGCATTGTTTGAGATTTGTTTTCATAATATAAACAACAAGTATTTATACTCGTCATTTAATAATATTAATATGTCAAATTGATTAAAAAGTCTAGGAGAGAAAAACTGTTTCTTATATTTTGACAACAGCGCTTTCGGCATCGTCATATCAGCATTTTCAGTCAGCATAGTAATTATTTTACTAACCATAGTATATAGGCGCTTGGAATAAATATAAGGAGTCCTCTGTAGGCATGTTTGTGTCTCCGTAGTAGATGTACCGCAGCAGCGAGTCAAATGCCTCCTCTGACGGCACCGTGTCGCAGATCTGAATCTGTTTGTACAGAATTGTAAATAATGTTAAATATATTGCTAGTTTGATGGAATTAATAATTACGTTGTATTAATTGGTCTAGAGCCCAATTGCACGCTCCTAGGAAGTCCGAAACAAAGTTTTTTATTTCAAAGAAAGGACAAGCTAGAGCGTGATCGTAAGACCGCCTGGGGCGCCAGAAATGAATATCTATTTTACTTGTCGTTTTTTCCAGTTGTATATCTCAGATAGAGGGCACCGTAGCAATCTTGTTTAGGGCGTCCTAGTAATTTTATTTATAACCTAAGCAATTTCACCCCAGAGCGCCAATAGCACCAAAACCGAAACTGTGAATCCACACATTAGCTTTGAGTTTGTTATAAAGGGTACTGTCTGTTACTTACGTTAACAATATTATCAGTAGGCGAGAAGGATCTAAACATGGCTTCGAAGTAGGCAGCGCGTGCAGCGAGCACGGAGCGGTGCGCGGGGCGCAGCGCGGCGCCCACGCGCAGGCGCACGTCCGCCAGCTCCGCGCCCGCGCCGCAGCACACCGCGCACATGTCCTGCTCCAGGGTCGTGCCTGTGTAGCATCGTTACTGTCATCACCTTCATCACCTTTATACATTTTTACACAGCAGGGTCATTCCTCTTCATCAAATTAAATGTAATATCAGTGTATCATAATAGCGTGCCTCTTTAGTCGATTCTAATTATTAAAAATATATTTTTGTGGAACTCCAAAAAAATAAAAACAATAATTTCTTTTACTTGGAAATAGGATGTAGAACTTTAAGAGGCTAAACTTATTCAACTTAAATAGCAAACATTCCTAACGTTTATTGAAGAAATCTATCGACACTTTATAACAGAAGATGATGACGGTGATCAATAAGCACAGTAAGATTAGTATAGTTACCGCCTATATCCTGGTCGGCGTCGTTGGCGGCAGGCGGTTTGGGTGGCGGCTGCTGGCGGCGCCGGATCACCTCCACCATGAGGCTTTGCTCCATGCGCTCGAACTCGCTCGACATCACGATCGGAGTGAAGTTGTAGTCTTTCACTACAAACCTGTATATTAAGGAAATTTATACTATTTTTTAATAAATAAATAAACCCAACAGTCATACATAGTCTAGACCACACACTAAGATCGAGTCTTGTGTCGTGTATCAGACACTACGAGAGACTTTTCGGTCTCACAAACACCTAGATTTGAAAAAAATACTTGTGGAATGCACAAACATTTCTAGATACGAGGATCGAACCTACGACCTCTCATTTCACGGCCGGGGTCCAATCAACTGTGCGACTGAGTTTTTCAAATTACTAAGCTTTTCACTTTAATAGATAACATTATAGATGTTGATGGTATGTAGCGAGCGCACAGGCCGCGCGGGTAGCTTTGAGTGTGTCTCACCGCAGACAGTACTCCTTGATGCAATGGAGATTGGCGTGATGCGCGGCATGGAGTGCGGGTAGTACGTTGTGTGCACACAGGTTGGCGCGCAGGTATCGAGCACATAGACCGCGTAAGCGCGGGATGCGCAGGCGCAACGCCAGCCGCAGCACCTCCATCACCACCAGCACTGTTGCAGGAGACGCCGGGTCCTCGTCTATGCACACACACCATATATCACTCAATATACAATGGACTTTACAGACATGATATCAGACTTCATGATATTTAAAGAACTGTGTGATAGAACTGGCTTGGAATCTTTCACCGAGACGAATAGCCTATTGATCATCATAAACATCACTTATTATAGGTTACTTTAAACGCTAACGCGACATATTTGCGAGGATCACACGTCGTTCTCTAATGTATCTGATCACCAACATCACCCCATATAAAGAAATACAAAATAAGTTTAAAATTTCGTACCTTTTTCCGTGGGGTCTATCCTGTCGGTGTATATGTAGTTGAGCACCATGTTGAACGCCTCGGGGGTCGCTTCAGGCAATGTGACCGTAAGCTGGGGTCTAGATTTGTAGGAGTACATTTCCGAAGCCTTTTCTTCGCCCGCATCTATTTTCTTCGCTAGTTCGTCCCGAGCTTCCCTGTAGGTGTTACAAAAAATATTTGCGTTATCATTGCGTAGTTCAACGAGAGGTTCTAATTAAAAAAAAAAAAAACACAAGAAACAGAAACACTGCGTTAATACCCTGTATATTTAAACTATTATACAACCCACTTGATCTTGGCCTTGAGATACTGCGACCGGGCAGCTAGCATGGCCTGGTGCGCCAGCACGGGCGTCTGCTCCGCGCCCACCAGCAGCGTCACGTCGCAGAACTGCTGCGACTTGAGGATGCGACCGAAGTCGTCGTGGAGAGTACAGCGGGGGTAGTTGGACAACTGAGGAGTATAACTGCTGTTATAAACTTCGAGTAGAGGTAGTAATATATATTTAATGTTTTAAGAATATAAATATGGCAAGACCTGACGCTGTACTTTCAAAAGAGCAAATATTTTGTAAATTTATTATCCTTTCGACATTATTATCTTTAGAATTATAGTTTAAGTTCAGTATTTGTAAGAAGTGAATTGGGCTAGCCAGCCTTTTAGACTTCAATATCACCACTGTTAGATTCCCAGAGTGAGTTGGGGAACCTTCAGTCTTTACTAGTGTTACCTGAAATCGAAATAGCTCCCCACTCCGCACATTATTATCAACAGTGCCTCCGAATATGTACAACGCGTCGCCCACCACGGCGCCCGCGTGGAACAGACGCCCCGACGGTATCTGAGAGTCCGCCGCCGGGTTCACTACAGACCTGAAGCAAATGGTATGCGTAAACTAAAAGATGCTATTTCATCACCTTCATCACCTTTAGCCAAAAGTTCGTTGCTTGACATAGGATTTCTCTGTTCGATTTGTCTTTGGTTAATATATAGACTGCGGCATCCAATAAACTATACATTCTAGATTTTGACGTATTATTAAGATAAATAACTCTTGAAGTGTCATAAATGTAAAAATAAAGCAAGGATAATGTAAATGGTGAAATTTCCAACAGTAGAAAATAACTAGTAATCAATTGGCATTTCTGAAAGTGTTTCTTGCTTAATTTTTGCTTTACAGCTATAATATTTTTCGAAGCACTGGTATTACTTAACATAATAAACGATTTTATACAGGACTACCAGACTGAAATACATAAATTAAAATCATCATGTCAAGATGTAGACTGAGAGCACACACTCTGTGTGTGTGCGTGAGAGAGATAATATAAAGTACGTATGTGTACGTACCACATTTGCGTGTCAAGGTCGTAGCAGTGCAGGTCAGCGGGCAGCGTGTTGTCGGCGGCGCCTCCGAACACGTAGAGATGGCGCGCGTGCGCCACCATCACGTGGCCGTAGCGCCGCGCCGGCGCCGGGCCCGCGCTGCGCAGCAGATGCTCCGTGCACACGCGGGACCAACTGCACACACATACACACATTTTTAACTATAGAATATTTATTTATATACTTCATTGTACACCAAATTATGAATAAGGAACAATAAACAGATAAAATACTTAACACTAAAGGGATGGTAACAATTGGCGGCCTTATCGCTACCTGCGATCTCTTCCAGGCACACCTTTAATAATGAAGACCAGAATTAAAATAGGTATGTATAATTATAGTTTTATTCGCGACAGAAAGACACTGAATAAAAAATCGAAGTACACAAAGCCTGCCATTAGTTGAACAAAATACAACATTTTTTTTAGTATAATGTATTATGTTTTGAAACTGTCTTATTACTGTGTGTGGTTCAAAAGACTACTTAAGTAAAAAATATTTTATTTTTTCATTTTTATATGACACCTACAGCTTGTCGAACTTAGTTTCGTTGGTTGAATAGTGGCAAGTACATCGTAATACAAAATGTAACACTACAGCTTATGCAACTATAATTCATGCTTAAAACTCCATGCATAATTTCTGCAATATTCTAAAAAACGCACAAAAAACTCACGTATGCGTCTCGAAGTCGAACTGGAACAGCGCATTAGTGATCTTGGCGCCGCTCTGTCCGCTGAAAACGAACATCTTCCCGCGCGCCACGGCCACGGGGAAGTTGCAGCACGTCGGCGGACACTCGCCCTTCTGCTCCACCTTCTCCCACTGATGGTTCTCGCCCTGGGTACAGATGCTGGTAAATTTCTTACGAATCGGCTCTTAGTCGTGAAAGACTATTTGGTCTTGAAAGAGGAAAACTTTGTTAACAGGAAAAGTAACAGCCGATTGTAAAACAGAGTTTCTCATACTTCGTTTTATACAGGTGAATACAAATTATATGAGTTAGATATAGAATAACAAAAACCTCAAATTGAGACAACTATGCTATAAGTACAGCCAAACTAGTCTTTAAAAACCCGTTATTTATATACCCTGTGGTAGTTATTTCCTTTAACATGCCGAACTGAAAATAATTATTTGATGTAATTATTATTTTATTAAATAATAATATAATAATAATTACATACATACATGTATTATTTTAAAATCAAAATTATGTAATAAAACAATGAACGCTCATTCTAATAAAACAAAGAAGTTACATTAACCAACACATTACCACTAAATTAATAGTCCACATGTCGTTCAATCTCGCGTTGCCATCGTACCCGGCGAATATCCACAGTTTGTCGTCGTACACCGCCGCGCCGTGCGCAGACCGCGGTACTGGCTCTCTGCGAACACATTAAACATTATGTCAACCAAAACCTAGTCACACTAACAACAGACCTAAATTACTAGAAAAACCTGGTCATGTTTCAATGAACCCGATTAGTGTAAACTTGCCAAATAATGGGTTATTTGGCTAATTTTTGAAACTAAAATTATCTGGCCATTGAACCTTGTACAGAACAAAATGGGTTATATTTATATTATAAAAAAAAAGACATAAAACGATGACTTTGTTATCCTGTTTCGCTTGCTGAGACTACCGGGAAGCCCAATATTTCTGTCCACCTTCTGTGTTTTTCCTTCTCTTTTCCCTCATATTTTGAGATGCCGACAATGCATCAATGTTCCAATTTGTGTAGTTGTACATGGGCGGGGGTAATCACTCATTAACTTTATTCATAAGGTAAGTTGTTTGATGGATTTATGAAATGAATAATGATAGACAAGTAGGGGTGATTTTGGTTCTCTGCTGGTACTAACACCCACAACTCAAAACACGTACCATAGTTTTAGTATGACTGCCAGGTATTCCAAAATGTTTTTAGCTGATACTCACTGGCCAGTAAACTTCCACTGAACCCACTGTGCGCTTTGAAACTTGTATTCAAACAGATCATTCTTGTTGGTAAGGTTCGAGTTGGCGAGGATGTTGCCCGTGTACCCGCCAAACACGAACATCGACGAGCGATGCACCTGGTCAAAACAAAATCAACGAATAGTATTAAGAATACCTTTTTCAGATGTCATTTCATATTAGATACTCTCGAGAGTGTTTAAGCTAAGCTAGAATCAGAATCCTAAAGAATTGATTCTGGAAAACATCAGAGTGAATTCTATACTTAGTATTTTTGCATGATTTTCAATCTGTATACTAAATTTGCACATTAGTGCACATGGACGGAATGCTTGTCTCACCATTCATTGAAATAATAAAAAACTATCCACTTTCAACACTGCAAGTGAAATCTATTCATTACTATCCACTCACCACAGCAGAATGATGGTATCTTGGTGCTGGAGGTACCCCCATACATCCTGTCTTGGTCCAAGATTTTTCCCTGATATCAAATCTGATTAGGTCATTTAACATTGACTTGCCATTGTCTCCTCCAAACACATAAATAGCATCTTTATATGCCACTGCTGTGTGCTTGCTTCGTCTGTAAAAATAAACCTTTCAGATAGATAATACACTCAGTCAACATTTCGCAATTTACTGTGGTGTTCTAAATCGACTAATATTATATTTAAATGCTGGCTTTTAAACAGAGGTTGGTTAGTCTGTAATTTACTCTGTGTAACAATGATATATTGTTTTTGGTCACGGGAACTTCACTGCTGAATATTGATATCATATTACATTCTATATTTTGTTTTTATATTAATGCATTTACACATTAGCCACATAGCCAAAACAATGAATTATCAATAAAATGCTATTTTAATAAGAAAAGATATAATAGAGGCTACTGACGCTGCCATAACTCTAGCGACCTACTGGGCCAGGAAACTGTAAAGGTTTAACGGTCTAGTCATTTAGAGCCATTGACTCAAACGAAGAAGAATATAATAAATAGCATTACCTGGCGCCAACAAATTCATAACACTCCGACATACGTTTCCATTTGTGCACTGTTTCAAACGGACCAAACTCCATTCTCAAGCTGATGTCTAGCTCGTTGGGGTTCCGCAACTGCTCTGTAATCATCTTTGCTATGTTCTGCATTTAGACTGATTTGTTACTTCCGTTTCACCTATAACATAATATTCATTAAGACAATGCTGTTTCAATGTCCTATGAAACTCAAATGAATGAGGATAAGTAAGTAATAAAATATAGTAATTATTAAGCTTTTCTTAAAAATATATAAACGATAAAAACACAAGTATATCCTGCATAAAAAATAGCTTCTTACAGCTTACCAAACATCCAAAAATAAAAATATAAATAATGAAACATGGTTTACCCCGTCATCGGAGTGAAATGAAAACGTAAACCTGGACGTGCAGCATACAGTATAGGTTTCACAAGCAGGCAGACACTAATAAAACTATTAACGACTCCCGGCATCGAACTAAAATAGGAAAAAAACTCAAAATAAACTGCGCAAAATAGGTCGCCGAAAAAATTTGGCAACGAAGTCAATGACTTGTTAGTTGTTACCATCTACCAGGACAAGGAAATTAGACACTCACAATAAAAAATATGTACTTTCTAAGTTCGATGCTTTTATTTGTTCATTTTGTCGAAATTATAATTATTTTATCAAATACAATTCAAAGTTTACTCATTAAAACATTTTTAATGACAATCTATATTGACATCACAGATTACTTGATTGACATTTGACACACAGATTCTGAGTTGCCTGATATAAAAAATTACCAATTGAACGTTCTACGATCTAATAATTTATTAGTTTTTTAGTACATAACTTAATATTATATTCTTGATTTATTCTCCTTTTATAAAGAATGAATTTAAAACAAATTAAGATTGTTTTAATTATTTCGGACCATAAGATATGCACAATTGTTGCGTAGATTTTCTTACTTCGAATTAAATGAACTGGGAATTTATCAAATGAAAATATCCGAAAAAATATCCGATGATCGGAGGACGGCGCGGCGGGACAATGGGGACAATAAAACAATTTAATTAACCGATTTTAATCTGTCCGGCATTTTCTTTATTCGTTCGTTCAGTAACTGAACTTCCCCGACTTTGTTTTGTGTTTGTTAATTTAATTTTCCTTTTTGAAATAAGGATTTTTTATCACAAATTTAGTGAGATGTCCTCGCCAGTGAGTATTTACATTTAATTTTAAGTACAACGATTACATTTTGGTGTAAAAGATATTTGAAAAGGCGAAAATGTGTGTTGTATGATCTTTGTAGACAGAAGAAAGCGTGCGGCGCAACAGCGAGAGCGAAGGGGGGGAAGTGGAGACTCCTGAACATGATCCGCACTACGAGCCGATCGTGTCGCTGCCCTTGGTTGAGGTTCACACTAACGAGGAAGATGAGGAGGAGCTGGTGAAGATCCGCGCCCGGCTTTACAGATACGACACGGAAGACCACGAGTGGAAGGTAATTTGGAAATTTCCTCGACGCCGTAGATAAGCATACAATGTGTAGCATTTGTTTAATGCTTTATTGGAACGGATACAATTAATTTTACATTAGTTAAATCCTAGTTAAGAGTTAATTAGTATGAGTTTTATATTCTAGTAAATACTTTAATATACATAATACAATTATTAAAATACCAAAGTATAAAATGGATATAAAATATATATATTTTTATTGTGTAATTTTATATGAACAACTCTCTCATAACAATGATTTTCAAATACACACACTGCCTTTGTTTTGCCACATGTATGCTAGTAGAGAAATGAATAATTCTATCCAATAGTGAGTCATATAGTAAATATTGTACAACAATGTCTGCAGTGCATAAATCTACTGATTGCTTTGTTCACCAGTTAAGTAGTATTATCTTGTAATAGTCATACCGCTCATAGGATTGTAACACTATGTAATATCCAATATTTGAAAAAGCCAATGTCAGTAAATATCTTCCCACATTTCAATGATCTCTATGGTATTTGAAATCATTTTCAGATCAAAACAAAGGATATATTTGATATAAAGCTTGATTTTGTGCATATTGTGCATATGGCATTAATGTATATTCTGTATTGTTTCTACACATAATACTATACTTTTTCAGGAACGAGGCACTGGTGATGTGAAATTACTACGTCACAGGGTTAATAACACCGTAAGAGTTGTGATGAGACGTGACAAAACTCTGAAAGTTTGTGCAAACCACTTTATAACTCCGGACATTAGAATGAATGTTCACTGTGGCTCAGACAAGGCGTTCAATTGGTCGGTATTTGCTGATTATGCTGACGAAACATGCAAACAGGAGTTGCTTGCGATTAAGTTTGGAAATCCTCAAAGTAAGTATTTGAGAGGATTTAAATGATTATAATTTTGTTTTCTTTACCCTTTAATTCAAAATGATGGCAGACCTAATAAAGAGGAAAAAAAACGTTAATGACAAACATATTTTTGTGATTTTGTTATAATACGTTAATTTAAATGCATGCAAGCATAATGTACAATTTAAAAATATACATTGTATTAAAATGAACATTTTAAAATGTGTCTCATCACATGATAATGTCTTTAACTGTTTTAATTGAGTTATTATAAAATAAAATTTTAATCTTTAGTTTCTAGACATTCACGATTTTAAAAATGCGTTGACAGATGCGAATCTATGGAAAACCAAGTTTGCCGAAGCTCAAGAAATAGTGAGGACTAAATGCAGTCTATATACTCAGGATCAGTCGTCAGATGATGAGAGCAGTATCACAAGGAGTGAGGACACTGACACTCCAGAACCAAAAGCAAATGCAGACAAATCACCAGAGAAAAAATCTGAGAAACCGGAACAAACTGATTCTGATGGTGTTGTCTTAAAACTAAAAGAACTTAAAGTGGACAGTGGGAAGTCAGAATAAGTAGTAATTATTTATTGGAACGATCTTATAAGAGGCCAATTAGTAACAAAAAGTTTATGACCTAAGGGAGATAATTTAGGTGAACCGTGTGTGGCAGGAAGTTGTCTAATTATAAACTATATTAGGCAAAACAAAATTTCGCTAGTAACTATATTATGACTACAATGTTGACACAAAACAGAAAAAAAAAAAATGACATTTTTGTCAAATGATTTGGCATTTTGCCTTTTAATTTATTTTATTTGGTCAGCACCAGAGTCCATAATTTTGTGTATCTTTTCTTTATTCTTCTTTTATCAATCTAAACTTGGCTGTTTTTATAAGACAATTATTGTCACTATGCAGAAAGACGTTGATTCCAACTCTTTCGGGAAATTGTGCAATCCCTTATATTTCACGATTTTCTAACTAAAAGTGTACCCTGAAAGAATTGACCTACCAGAAAATGAAATTTAAGACTTTGTGATTTACAGCTTGCATAGACTGCCAATAGACATATGAGGCAACGGTTTCTTATTTTATTTTCTGTTCTCGAACAGATTAGCCTGTTGTTTAAATTTTAAAAATAAACTTAGAGTAGAATTTCTTATGTTCTCACAGTCCTAAAACAATATTTAGGAAATATTTTGTATGGTAGCCAGTTAGTGTTATATTTTTATGCACTGATTTTTATTTTGCATGCATAGACGGTTGTGCCGACTGTTCTAAATGATATATTTTCTATTTTGTGTAAGCAGGGTGTATTTTTATATTTTATTAGGATGAGCTATATGTAGAAAATTTTCTGTATTAAGATACCAAATAGTTGTTAAAGCTTTGCTTTGGCACATAAGTCTTTAGCCAACATATTTTGTAACAAGATTTGATTGTTTGAAGCTATTGAACCAAAATGTTTCTAGAGTGTTGATTTGATGGCAAACCCACATGATGGTCAACACTGGCAGATTGCTTGGAACAGATTTTGTAATTGGCATAAATTCATATATAAGGAAAATTTCACAATGAGAAAACTGCTATGAAAGAATTAGTATGTTTTACCTGCTACCTGTCTTCACTATTGCTGCTATCTTACATAATTCTTATTTGTAGAATTCACGTTTGATGTTTGTAGCAAGTGCAATCAATTGTGAAAATCATTGAATTCTCCACAAAATAGGATTTATTTTTAGTAGATAAAATTATAAGAATGAATAGTAGTAGCAATTATTTCTGTGCCTATTTGAGCTTGCTTTGGGAATTGTTCGTCGTTCCTATAAGAGTGTGCCAACAGCCTAGCTTTTCAGTATTTTCATAAAATTATAATATATATCGCAGGGTAATAATAAAAACGTGTAAACTTAGGTAACTCTAGTTACAATTTGCCTTTAATTTTACGACGTATTTGTAAAGGGAATTTATAAAAAAAGTTACTATTGGCGATACTTGTAAAGATCTTTAGGTAAAAAAACGATTGTAAATGTATTTCGACATTGTTCGTACTTGGATTTGATATTGAGTGAAGATTCTCGAATAAGCGTTAAATTTAAGGCGATTTTTTTTTTATAATTCATTATGTATTTGTAAATGTTTGTATATGCCCATACTATAAAATGACTACAGTGTAGTCAGTCAAATAATTTCTCAGTTCATTATCACTTCATTTACTTGTGTTAGAAATAGTAGATTAGATAATGATATTAAGTGAGGGCATATAAAACATTTTTTTATAATTCATTGTATCACATATCATAGTATAATGTAGAATGTTGTAGACACAGATAAATGCACAGGTTGAATGGGGCTATACCTAATTTTGTTCATACTTCAGTTGTACTTAAAAGGTATTTATTTTCTGGTATCGTGGATAGTTTTAAAAACATGAAGAAGTATTATCTTTAGATACATGTAGGGTGGTGTTTATGTGAATTATGCTTTATCTTATCTAAACGCAGTTTTAATTTGACGGAAGCAATGTCGACAATTATAAGTTTTAGAATGGTTTTATAATTTTAGAACCTACAATGTACTCAGCACATGATACTTAAAAACAAAAGAAATTGTATTTTGCATTTTTAAGTACTATTATCTAAAGAACTTTGTTAGCCTTGTGTTTTACTACCCGTTGGAAATCGAGGGATATTATTGTCTATAGAATTGCATTTTGCTTGTATTGGATTTCGTTCTTTTTAGCCTTCTTTTCAGCAGCATTACTTGTGTCTCACTAGATGAATTTAATGAGCCACGTACATTGTACACGTGTGGTCAGTCATGAGGTGGCGTGTTATTTTAATGTATGCAACGGTTTTAACATAGCCGGTACATTCCGCTATTGTTTTTAATAGAATAACGAGGGCCAATATGTGACGAAAGCATTTCATCTACATAAATATTTTATATTTTCTTTCTAAATTTAAATATATATTTCATGAGAAAATAGCTTTTCTTTGGTAGTTTTTGTAAATCCACTCCATGTTATTCTTGTGTGACCGAGATCTACCCAATCCTTTTTCAAATATCTTTAATAATCCTCTGCTTGGTTTTAAAGTATATTTCTTGTGTTACGGAAACACAAAAAATATGTACTTTCAATACATTGTTAGACATCAAACCTGCTCTCTTTAACCTGAGTTTGGGCCCTGACCCAGATATTTTTTTTTACAAATAATGAAACAGTAATATTTTTACATTTTATTGCAATTCACACAAACACATTTTGTGAATCATCAAACCTTACATTATTATTGTGGACACAAACAGTATTCATATTGAAACTCAAACATAAACACTATACTTGAACAAATAAATCAACACAAATAAATTAAATATTACAACATAGTGGAATAAGCTTAACTGAATACAGTAATTATTTACAAACAAGGTCTTATTATATTACTGATAGTAATTTATTTAGGAATGTAAAAGGACTGCCTGTTATGAGCTACCATGAAATTCTTAGACAGTGAAAATTACTAAAACTGTCACTGTTTGATATAGACCTTTGGTCATACGCCACACTTAGTAATAAAGTGACTAAGTACAAAATGTATGTCCAAATAAAGGATTAGTTATTTTGCAAATATTGTTTTTTAATTAAGAGATCATAGTACTAAGTGAGCAGTATAAAAAATATGCAACTGCTTAGAGCTGCATAAAATGCATAGTGTAGAATACTCTGTCTTATGCATTAGGTAACTTTTTCATCACTGGGAATTTTTGGAAATGTAATGCTCAGACTCATATAATACTTATGACTATTTAAGAACCTAGGTATATGTCACCAAAATAAGCTGTTTTGTTTATATTTTAGGGATCATAGCTCATCCTTGTTGGGTATTACTTGTGTGTCATAAAATTGGAAAGTTTGTAGGATGTTAATTCTGAGACCAAGTTGTGTCTTCTTGTCCTTTGAGAGCTTGGTGCTGAGCAGTTTCTTAACTCTTTCATACTCTGTTTTGACAAAACTGTCACCCTTTTCAATAATCTTTTCCATTATGGTCTTGTAGATTTTACTAGAATTTGCATCCTGCAAAAAAGAAAATAATTTAATATAACACCTAATTACCTTTATCATGCACCATACTTATAGTTAAAATGTTGGAAAGTTATACATAAACCAAGGGAATCATTATCATTGACAGACAGGTAATAGCAACATTGCATTTTAAATATTATTGCTAACATTTTTCTAGAATTTTCGGACATATATTTTAGAGTCGGCGACACGTCACCAAGGATAATAGATAAATTGTTATCGTACCTTAATCAATACTTTCTCAATTGCGGCCTCCGCATCTTTAAGCACCTTCTTTCTGTCATCAGCATTGGCTTTCATGAACTTTACAGCGAGTTTGTCGAGTGCAGGCACACAGCCAGGCAGGCTTAAGTACAGCCCCGTGTTTTCACGTACAAATCGACGCAGCTCATCGCTGGTGAACCCATTCGAATCATCAAACGATACAGGCTCGTTTTTGCCTTTTAAAAACAATTTCACTACGGGGAAGTTATCCTTACTCGCTCCATACTTATTCGCTAAAACTTCGTTATCCTTTTCACCATAATCTTTAACGCCTACTTCGGCGATCAGAAGTTCATCAATATCTTTGGAATCCTTTGCCAGTGCCACGAAGGCTTCATGTTTATCGCCGTAAGGGAATGCAACATCGAATTTTACAAGAGTCGCGTCAAATTTTTTGATCACTTTATCAAATGAAATTTCGTCTAATTCAACTGATCCACTAGCCGCCGAAGCTGTGTGAGCTGACGGTGTTGTGAAAATAACACACAAAAGTAATAAACAACGAAACATTATCATTATAATAGATATTTATAGCGACCGACTAGAAAATTCCACTTTGAGTAGAGGACCGCTGTGTGCACTTAACGAGTTCTACTTATTTTACAACAGCAGCAAACTCACAGCGCGATTATATTGACACCAGCCATTTCAATTTGTTTTCATTTACTTTTTACCTGTACGATTCTTACAAGTATTTTTGACAATGAAATGTATAAAATGGACTAAAAAAGAAAGTATTTTCATTTAAATATTTAGCATACAGCATACGTTAAATAATTTAGTCATATTACAGTGAAATTTTAACTTTAAGTCACGAAAATTTAACTATTTGTTATTGATTTTAATGTTTATTTGCGTGAAATGAAACGGTTTGTACCCCCTCTCGGCCTAAATACCGGCCGTGTGCCTTTCCTATTGGTCCAAATAAGCCGGTTGAAGTAGCTGTAGGTTTGTTTATTTTCCTGAAAAAGGTCTGTTTTCTATTGCATATAACATTTGATTGTTTTTCAAGCAATCAATTTACATAGAATTGGATGAAACTCATCACTACATACCATAAAACTATACATTTTTATGCCCTTATACGCAATAATAAATTTAATGTACTTAACTTATTTTAGGTGTTATATTTCGGTAGTTGTACCTACACGTTATCCATGTAAACTACGACTGTAATAATATTAATACTAACATTTAGAACACCATGTGGTGGAACAATTTAATTTTCTTTGTATTTCTATTTGAAATAATATATGCTCAAGGAAATATTTATGAAGACGATGATGGTACAAATATTTTTCAAATACAAATATTGGTGTTGATGCTATTCCTGATAATTTTTATTCTGTTTCAATAAAATCAAATTGGTGAATGAGGCTTTCAATACGCTTTATTCAGTTTCAGTTGATGCAGAAAACCCAAGGATATCAGGCGTAATAGCAAATGACCCGTTTTCCCAGCCTGCCTCTATGAATGTGTTGAAATGGCCTTTGGGAATTGTACCGTACTACATAGACACAAATATTTATGGTACGGACACATATACTTTTTTTCATATTTCATTAAAATATTTTTGAGATAGTCAAGATTGAGGGAACGTAAATTAACTTTTTAAAAATTAAAATATTAATTAATTAAAACTAGAGTGATACGTGTGAGCAGATTGAGATGCTCTCGTATATTAATTAAAAAATACAATTGTACCTTAGCCTAATAGTTATCTCTAAGTCTAGACAAAACATATTCTGTTTCTCGAAATGCCAACGCAAGCTGTGTTGGCCCTTGCTCTATAGCAAATCAAGAGTCATGCGTTGACATTCACAATTCTAGGGGTGTGACAGGGTAACATAACTCCTCCCTCACCAAGAGCGGAATTACCTGAAGACTCTTGATTCCGGTAATTTCGCGTGAATGAACATAATCTTATTCTAGACTTATACAGACAATAACCTAAAACACAAATGATAACTATCACGTACAGCAATAGGGATGCTAAACTCACTGAATTCACTTTCACCGAACTTTGATTTTCATCATTTTCACTAACACTACTTTCGGATTTCACTTTCAGCATGTACGCGAGATGTTTCAGGTCGTCGAAGTTTGCCTCACGCATGTCTAGTGAGACGTTTTCAGCTACAGCTGGTGTCTGAAGTACAGGCAACGTAATCAGGGGTTTCAGTCGATATTGTATCTTATCGCTGTATACTCTATGATGTACAATATGAATGCTGTCCAGTGTTACTTCACAGTTTTCCTCCATTTTCAGGATATATGAACCACGAAGCGAGGAGTGTGAGATTTCGTCATCACATCTTTCAGTCATTACTGTAGAGGTTTTCAGGTAGATGAGCCAGGTGTTGTATTTGACTCTCTGTATTTTCTTATCCTCTATGTCAACGGGGTGAACTATACAGTTGGTAAGATTTTCACTCATTTTCATCAACTGTTCTACACAGGTTTCTTCGGAGTAGGGGACGATGTCGTCGTCGGTGCAGAGATACTCGCCGTCGTCAATCAGCTCGCAGGAGTGCGCGGCGGATAGGTATTTTAGCCCTTTCACCAGGAGATAAGGGTATTTGGGAACAATGGCGAGTGTTTTGTTATAGGAAATATTAAAAATAGGGAAAGAATAAAGTTTAAAATAATTGTATATAACATTATCTGTGAGAGGGATATCTAAAATGAATGTTATCTGGTTTCTCTTTACATAGGCTCTTACAGTAACGGACTTTTCGATTTTAACAATATTATTGACTGTTGGTTCATACATTAAATTATCAGTGTCATTTATGGTCTTTAATATTGTTAAGAATTCAGTTGAATTTATAATACATTGATGGAGAACTGAGACTTTACTTAATGCTAGAGCAGTTTCAAGTTCATTTAAGATTATATATAGAGTTCTGAAGTTATCAGTGAAAATATTAAATGTAACAAGTACGTGGATAAAGTTAACCATATTAACATCTTTTGTAACAATTTTCTTTGCTAATTCTTTTATTTTAATTATCTTATTTTCCAAAATCTTTGTATTACTGTGTATTGTTTCAGTAGTATTAATAAAATCACTTAACATTTTTGACAAAATAGTAACCTTTTGGTTAGTTAGACTCTGATGATTATTTAATTGTGTAATTAAGGAATCGTATCTTTTCGCGTCTTCCGAATCTAAATTTCCTGTTACAAATTTAATTACAGAACCAAGAGGGTTAATTAGGCCTCTTTTAACACGTACAGTAGGCATAAGTTGTTCGAATTTTTCAACAGTGTCATTACATAATTTATCAACTTGTTTTCTTAATCCAATGGAGTCGTTAGCAAAAATAGAGTTTGTATTTATAACATTAATGAATTGCTGATACTTAAGTACATTATATCTCAATATTAATTCTATCCCGCTTGTATCAATTACCTTGATAACTGTCCAATTATCCTTTCGCTTAAAAGCTTGTCCTAATTTGATAGGTAATATACCTGGGTTTCTTTCAACTTTTTCTAACTGAAGGCCCTGGTTGAGGGTTATCATCGTCGCTACTGCCAGGCAGCACCTGCGGAGGACGTTTAACATTTCTTAAAGGAACTTTAGTTTGTCTATTTCTTATCTGAACGGGTACTATGTTGCGCTCTATATCACCACTAACAACAGCTTTTCTATAGCGGGGCTTATCCTTGCTTTTCCTTGTATTAATATCTTTTGTAAAAATTACTTGTTCTGAATCTAAATCTATTTTATCTTTATCTTTACCCTTGCTAGTTATTACCTTTTCTTTATTTTTAAGCATCTTTTCTGATATATGTTTATAGAGAAATTTAGAACGTTTTACGTGATCTTTAAGTAATTGTTGCATATAGGCTTTTTCAAAATCACCATCAAAAATTTTACTAGAGTCAGTATGACTAAACACTATTTCGAACGGTGTTAAACCTGTCGCGGAATGTATAGTATTATTATATGCCATGATACAATATGTCATAATAGAAGCGGCATCTGTACATTTTTGTTCATATTTGGCTAGCCTGTAAATTTCAATAAGTGTAGAGTGAAATCTTTCCACAATACCAGTTGAATTTGGATTATATGTTGTACAAATATGCAACTGTATTTTATAAAGTGAAGCTAATTCACGCATTAACTCATTATTAAATTCTGTTCCAGGATCACTACTTATTTTTTTTGGAATACCATAAAATGAAAAATATTTGATAAGGGCTCTAACAACTTCGCATGTTGATCTGTTACTTATTTCAAAAGCTTGGGCCAGTTTGCTAAAAGCGTCTACAACGGTTAAATAATGCTTGCCATCTATACTAAATATATCTATGAAAAGTTCTTGAAAGGGGGCATCTTGTGTTTGAGTTAATTGTAGAGTGGGTTTAAGGGGATTTCTGTCATACTTCATCCTTTTACACAATTCACAATCATTAATAACAGCTGCTACTATTTCCTGCATATTTGGCCAATAATAATTTCGTTTTATTCTTAATATCGTTTCTTTAATTCCTCTGTGACATGTCTTGCCTTCATGGTGTTTAAGTACTACTGCCTTTTGTTCTTTTTCATCTTCCACATTTATCACGCGCTCTGTACATTCATATATATCTATCATACCTTGTTTAAACAGACTAATTATAGTCCGAGAAAAGTCTGATCTGTGTTGGGGATGCTCAAAATATACAAAGTATTTTATTTTAGGCTTAATGTATTCTTTTAAAAATAGTTTTATTAGTTCTAAATTATTAATCGGTATAAAGACTTCTAATATTTTCTGTTTATTGTTTGAAATATCTTTAACTTGAATTTCATTTCTAAACCACTGATGAATTAAAATCTGATTGGGCTTAGTGTCTACTGCCTCGTTCAAAATAGGGATACCTTTTGATTCTAAATCTTCTGCTGAATGAACGGTGTCGGTACTACTATCATCAGATCCTATGGGGTAGGGGTCTAAAGAAGCAATTGATCTAGTAGCTGAATCGGAAATGCTGATAGTCTTTGAACTATCTGAAATTGAAATTACATCAGTATTATTGGGAGGTTGTTCCCTAGCTATTCTAGTTATTTGTTCAGTCAAGTCGTTCAAATAAGATGTTAAGTCCTTTTCTCTTTTGTCAACATTAACTGCCATAGAGTCAGTTTCGTCATCCGAATTTAATGCGTTAATTTTGATACGCGAAAGTGCGTCAGCGTTAGTATTTTGTTTTCCGTTTTTGTAAAGTATTTCAAAGTCATATTCCTGAAGTCTAAGTCGCCATCTTGTCAATTTACTATTAGGTTCTTTTAATGAGTACAGCCAGGCAAGGGGTCTATGGTCTGTGTAAATCGAAAATCGACGTCCATAAAGGTATGGTCTGAAATGCTTTACTGCCCAGATAATGGCTAAAAGTTCACGTTCTATTGTACTATATCTACTCTCAGTTTCACTGAGCGCTCTACTAGCGTAAGCAACGGGTTTGTCATTACCAATGAGACCTTGTGATAACACTGCTCCAAGGGCTACATTTGATGCGTCGGTTGTCAATATGAAAGGTTTGTTGAAGTCAGGATATTGCAAAAGCGGTACAGTAGTTAACAGTTCTTTACATTTTTGAAATGAGTCTATGTATTTTTGGTCAATTACTATTTTGTTACGTTTCTTTAAACAATTTGTTAGGGGTTGAGTAATTTTAGCAAAGTCTTTTATAAATCGTCTGTAATAGCCTACCAGTCCAAGAAAACTCTTAATTTCAGTCGTTGTTTTCGGTAGGGGAAAGTCAAGTACAGTTTTAATTTTATCATTGTTAGGTCGAAGTCCATCTTTTGTTATAGTATGTCCTAAGTAAAGCACCTCTTTTCTGAGAAATTCCGATTTGTCCAACTGTATTTTCAAATTTGTCTATCTCAGTCTTTCAAATACGGCTCTTAATTTTTGTATATGTTCATCTAAACTAGTCGAGAATATAATAATGTCATCTAAGTAAACAAGGCAATGTATACCTTGCAGTCCTCTTAAAATGCTGTCCATGGCTCTTTGAAAGGTTGCCGGTGCCGTTTTAAGACCAAACGGCATCCTAAGAAATTCAAAATGTCCGAATTGAGTACTAAAAGCGGTTTTTTGTCGGTCCTCATCCTTGACCTCTATCTGATGGTATCCTGATGCTAAGTCTAATGTTGTAAAGTAAATGCTCTTTCCTAGTTTGTCAAAAAGGTCGGTAATGTTAGGTAAGGGGTACTTGTCATCAGTCGTAATTTCGTTAAGTCGTCTATAGTCAATCACCATTCGATACTTGGGCTTACCTGTAGCGTCCATTTTTTTTGGCACTAGGTGAACAGGTGCACTCCATGGTGAAAATGACTCCTGTATTACATTATTTTTCAAAAGTGAATCTACTTGAGCTTTAATTTCAGCGGCTTGAGCAGGAGGTTGCCTGTATGGCTTAATATAGATGGGATCTTCGTTTTTAGTTCGAATAGAATGTTTAACCTGATTGGTAAAAGTTAGCGGAAATTCCTCACAATAAAATATATCCCTATATTCCTTGCATAATCCATATATTTTCTTTCTTTCCTCCTCATTCATATGATCTAAACGTAATTTATTTTTTAAATTTTCCTCTAACATACTATCTATCTCTATATTTCTTCCAACATGCATATTATTAACCTTCCATTCTTTATTACTATCAAAGCTTATTACATTAAAAGGTTTATCTATTGTCAACTTCCATTCCTTATCTGAAGTATTCTGAATTATAGTAGATGCATATCCTTTTTCACATTTCACAATTGCACTTGGCATTCTTATATCCTTACTGAATTCTTTATACTCTAAAATTCCTTCACCTGAATATAAATCTGTAGGTAATTTAAGACGATGTTCAGTACGCGGTTGTAATATAAATTCATGCTTATTACGACAATGATTAACTATGGGGATAGTGGTTGAATTTGTTCTTATAACGTTATGTTTTAGATCGATAACTGCTCCAACTTTCGTTAACAGGTCATCACCAATTACACCATCATAACGTGAATCAACATTATATAAATAAAACTTTTGAAGAAAGTTACTTTTAAATGTTGGAAATAAAGGGATCTCCACGACCTCGCCGTGAGAGCTAGATGCGTGGGTGCTAATCACCTTAAATGGTTCATTACGTATTTCACTATAAAAATATGCATACGCTTTATCTGGCTTTAAAAAGGATCTCATACTTCCGGTGTCTATCATAAATTTAGAGTCTATTTCGGGAATGTAAACATACGGCAATTTCAAATTAGGGTCACAATTAATTTCTATCACTTCTTGATTTTTTCTAAAGGGCTTAGATGAAAATTTTCCATCTGTTCAGTAGTTTCAGGAATTTCAGTAGTATCGGTTTCATCTACTTGGTCAACGTTTTTAGAAAGCGGTTCAAAGTTTTCATTTTCTATGTAATAATCACAACTATCTTCCACTTGTGAATTACTGTAGTTATATTGATAATCTGCAGGATAATATTCACTATAATTATTTTCGTCATTGAATTCTAATTCATTTAAATTAAAACCTTCTTTTCTGTAAAGTGGAGCCGTTCTCATTGAAACATCGGTATTTTGATTATTATTATTAAAGTTAGGCTTATATCCAAAGGGTTGTGAATTCATACCAAATTGCTGAGGTTTCATAATATTATTAGACGGATTGAAAGAGGGTCTATATCCTAACTGTGGGCGATAGCCAAATTGAGGACGATATCCAGATGGGGGACGGTAACCAAATTGAGGGCGATATCCCAGCTGTGGGGTAAAACCAAACTGCGGGCGATAACCGATCGCCTGTTGAGCTAATGGTCTCTGTTGCAAGAAAGCTGTTGTCTTTTGTTGTGGCATACTGACATTAAAATATTTATTAGGGATAAATTGGGGTTTAAAACCTAAGCTTTGTGAATTTTGAACACCAAACTTAAATTGTGTGGGGCTAGACTGCAATTGTGGTTTACTAATGTGAGAATTCTGTAATTTATTCTGAGCTGAGTACTGTTCAAAGAAGTTAACCTCTTCTATAACGACACTAAGTGCTTGTTCCAAGGTGCGTGGTTTACTTAATCTCACAACTCGTAACATATCAATCGGCAAATTGTTCAAGAAAACTTTCAGACATTTATTGTTATAAATACTAATTTTACTCGGTGTGTCTAACTGATCTGTTGATTGATTTAATTTTGAAATTAATAATGATCTAGCTGACTGAATTCGGTTACAAAACTCTAAATAACTTTCATTATGTTTTAGTTTTAAAGATTCTAATTCAATAGCGATACATTCCTCAGTCCTAGCGTCACCAAAATGTTGTACTAATAATTCCTTGAAATCAACCCACGTATTAATATCATCGCGCTCACTGATAAGGGCAGCTGCATTGTCTACTAATCGACTTGTAATGGAATGCATGACGTATATGTTTTGCGCCGGACTCCCTTGGTATTTATTAATTACATATTCACATTTACGAAGAAACAAATTTAATTGTCTTTGATCACCACCAAATAATGGGATAAGTTTTAACATTTCATTTGGTATAAGAATTATTTGTTCAATTTTTTGAGCAACTGTTTCACCTGAATTTTCCATTTTACAATTAAATACTTTATAATATTTAACACAAAACAGGAATATCTAATATGCGTTCGACTAAAATTATATTATTAATTACTCACAGAAATATGCGAATTAATTATGAAATTACTTCAAAACTTTAACACTTTATTTATTTTATATTTCACTTTTTATGCATTAATATTGTTTTCAACTTAAATCACTAATTAATATTAATAGAATGGTCACACAAAGTTATATGGGAAACCAGACAACAGTTATACGAAAAATGAATATTCCGATATAACAAAACACTAAATAATAGGATAAGGAAGGTGAAAAAGGCTTACTCACCAACCCGCCAGCGTCATCACGTTCCAGGACGATTCCTTGACGAATTTATTTGGTTCGAGGATCCGCCTCGTGCGCGCCGCGATCGCGATCGAACAAATTTTTAGGCCCGAATATACACGAAAACGGTGGCACCTTTATAAGCAGATCCTACCGGCTGCGCCAGTCAAGATTGAGGGAACGTAAATTAACTTTTTAAAAATTAAAATATTAATTAATTAAAACTAGAGTGATACGTGTGAGCAGATTGAGATGCTCTCGTATATTAATTAAAAAATACAATTGTACCTTAGCCTAATAGTTATCTCTAAGTCTAGACAAAACATATTCTGTTTCTCGAAATGCCAACGCAAGCTGTGTTGGCCCTTGCTCTATAGCAAATCAAGAGTCATGCGTTGACATTCACAATTCTAGGGGTGTGACAGGGTAACATAACTAGATTGACTCAATGCTGCAGCTAAATACTGACTGTCTATGTAAAGCAGCAGGTAAAGATATTGTCTTTGAAACGAGGGGCTCGGAGTCGATTCTTACATCCCACTGCACACTTACATACATACATATGTATATACCTAGGTATTATATGACCCCAAAGTAATTTTTTCGGTTCTTTTTGTGTTTCAATAGATTCAATAATAACTCAACGTATTCAAACGGCGATGAAGATGATTGAAGGCGCTTCCTGTGTAGTGTTCAAAGCCATGGTTAATGTGCCAACAAGAAGTAATAGTTCTTGGCTTCATTTCACCAACCCGTCGCAGGAACGGGAGTGCAACCACGAACCACAGATTTGCGAGAATGGTGAAGTGGTAAGTATGCAGTGATACGAGCAAATTAAAGCAGCTGACATCTGTAATTAATAAGCGATCCCAATCCAAGGATCAATCAGGAATATAAACAAATAACGATAAGTAAAATATCGGCGTTTCAATTGATATTTGACGCGATTGATCAATCGGGTTCAATTGTTACATAGCAATAAGGATTGCATATTAGTTTCGGGCCTAAGTCGAACAAAAAATTGCCAGCGAACTAATTGATTTTCTATCCGCAGAAAGTAGTGTTGGGTTTCGAATGCATGCAACGCAGGGATGTTCTACACGCAGTTCTTCACGCTCTAGGCTTTAGGGATGAAGTATCTCATCCCCAACGAGACCAATACATCAGGATATTGTGGCAGAACCTTCAACCAAGTTAGTTGTTTTGCTATTTTTAATTTTGTAGCAAATTCATGTAGATTGTTTTTGCTATTATGCACTGCAGGGGTTAATATAAGATGAATACCTAATGCATGTAGCGCCACATTAAATGAACGTAGAAGAAAGATTTTATTATATCGTATTTCCAAAATTAATGTATTACTGTCAAATTATGTGTTAGTCATGTTAGAAATGTACTATATATTGTGGTTGGTAATAATCAGATCCCCTTAATCTTGATTGAATTGTTTTAGTTTTGCTACACAATTTTATTGTATAAAGACGCGTGTATTTCTTTTATTAACTGTTCAGCCTCTAAATAAATATGTTGCAGAATATCGGAGTTTATTCCGTATTAAATTAGATGGTGATAAGACTAAAACGTTGGTGGAGTACGATCCAATGAGTGTAATGCACTTTCACGACCGAGCGTTTAGCACTAATGGAGGAGCCACCATCGCGCCTCGGGTAAATACAATTTATCTTCATTTATTGCAATAACGGGAAGCTAAAGTTTTAAAAAAGCAACAATAGAAAATCTTTGAGGTTCTTTTATGCGGATAGATTTTCTGACAGTGTTTTCGACAAGTTTTCGTTAAGAGCTGTATAATGGATACCTACTAAAAATTACTAATTGCATTTCAGCATACACATAAAACAATATTTCATTAATTCCTCAACCTAAATCAATAAGTAATAAAATATTAATAAATGACTAATGTTATCCGCCGATTTAATTGTATTGCAGGTACCAGGACTAATAATAAATCCATCAGAAAATCTATCGCAACTCGATAAAATGAAGCTGCGGCTACACTTCGGCCACGAATGTAACAAACGTAAAGTTGGAGACATTCTGGATACTTGCAAGAACGTTCTTCACGAAAATCCCAGTGCTGCCAAACAAGAGAAGCTCCAGCAGCACATAGAAACTGAATATGGTTATTCCGATGAGAGTGTAGGTAACTACACTGTAAAGGAAGATAGAATTGATTCAGCATATGTTGATAATGAGCATGTTGTTGACCAGGATGATGATGCTGTAGTGAGTAGTAATTGAGATTTTTACTAGATAATATCATAAGAACAGACGTGTTTACAGCTAGTTGTCGTATTAATGCGATTTCGGTAAATATGTTGCATTAAAGATTGTTTACTATGCTGTTGTTGTTTTATTTATTTTCGTTTATAGGCGATGGGTTTTTCATTATAAGTTTCTGCCTGTTTCTTTTATTCTTTGTCAATAAATTTCAATTCACAAGTGTTTAATAGTTAATTCTTTTGCCAGTGGTCTTCAGAGGCATATGAAAACGTTTGTTTCTTAATGATATCAAGTTAAATAATTGTAGGTAAAGACTTTTCTTTGACTTGTAGCGATCGTATTGTTTTTTTAATACCGTTATGCTTGTATCGCTATCGGCTTGTATACTAAAAAAAATATACACTATAATATTAGACCAGGTAGGGGAAGAACCAAGATTTAAATTCAGAAAACACAGTTTTAGAGCGTGAAGTAATTTTGTCAGAGAAGGCCTGCTGCCTGTAATTGAATTTTTAAACAACGCAATATAAAGAACTCCAAAACACAAGTATTTTATTTCTTGCTTTTCCTAGACAGTTACAATTAAGTGTGCGATTAGAAGTGAAATTAAATAAATAATTAAATTAATTAATGCGATGTACGTGTTTATAGCAGTCTCCGATAGGTACCTCATTGAATTACTTAAACAGCTATTGTGTTTGTAATTAAATTACTTTATTTGTTTTAAATATTTAATTATCTTGTTGCTTCGATCTATTCACACATTGATTGAAGTATAGGAGGTTCAGTTTTTGAACATCTGTGGAGCTCAGCCCTTGCCAGTGGCCCATTGCCCATCCGTCGTTCTGTGAATAAAAATATTGTGGAGAACTTTTTAATATCTACTAAGCTAAAGTTAAGTTCATATTGTTTGTAATAGTAGAATGATTCTAATGACGCTAATTGCAAAGTCATGGTCTATCATATTTAATGGTGTACAAAAAAAAATAGTTAATAATTATGTGTTCAATTGTTTTATTATTAGGTGTGACGTAAATTGGGTTTACTCCGGGTACTTAATTAATTAGCCAAAAGGCTTTAATTATTGCGCTATATAAAATATTTACGCAAATAAACAATTGTAGCAAACATTTTCCAAATTTTTAAAGATAAAAATATTTGTGCTAGAACTGTAATACAATTTTGTTATAAAGGTGACCAAAACCAAGGGTTTTTAATAAATAGGCTTTACAGGCTGTTTTTATAGGCTTTTGAATATATAAATTGCTTTAAAGTTCAGTATTGGTTGAAGCGGGCTTACACTTACCCAAATAGGGTACATTATATTGGTGACTCCATTTTTAATTTGCAACCACGGATAGTGCATGACACTTTGGTAGTCGTAAGGAAAGCCCACTGAGGCCGCTGGTGGAAGCTTTTCCTTCATTTCGTTTTTAATGTCTGAAAACAAGAGAATTATTTGAGCGTAACAATCTCTAATATGCCAGTTCCGAATACACAAAATAACTCACATAATATGTAAATTATATTAATAGCACTAACAGAAAATATTTTAAATTAAATATAATAAACCCAACAAACCATAACAACAATAATATTTAAATTCAAAAGTAAGTAAATTACTTTAAAAAATATATATTGTATTCTAAAAGTTCAAATTAATTTTGAAAGAAAAACACTACATTGATTTTATATTTGCCAACATTGTCAAAATGCAAGTCAACCACATAACTGCAGCTATTAAAGATACGATAGAATCTTGGTATTTGTAATTTAATTTAATCTATAATAACTTATTAAACGATATCCACGAGTGTACATCAATGAGTAAAACCAAAGATTGGAATATTTTGGATAGTCCTTTGTCAATAAGAAAGGCCTATTGATTTAATAGTACTAAGTTATAGTTAGATAGTTATAGTTTAAAGCGGTCTTTTTGTTATTGTCGTGCATCGAACTCTCTTGTATACAGATGTTTTTTATTCCTCAATTGGTAGCCCAAGATACAAGCTATGCCTAGTTTGGGTACCCCTGACAATACTAGTTATAAGGATCTCATATTTTTGTATCACATTATTTTAAGTAGTATTATGTCTCTATAAGTCTTTATTTTTTTAATAAATAATTTTCAGTTTCAACTTCAATTTCAGTAATCATTTATTAATAATAATACACCCAACAGTCACATACATAGTCCCGACCCCACATTAAGATCAATTAAGTCTTGTGTCGCAGGTATCAGAACTACGAGAGACTTTTCGGTCTCACAAACACCCAGACCCGAAAGAAATATTTGTGGGCCGCACAAACATTTCTCTTGGTGCGGGGATCGCACCCGCGGCCTCTCGTTTCACAGGCGGCGTCTAACCAACTGCGCCACGGAGGCTGTTTTGATTTGACAGTAGGTAATAAACCTACTAGGCATTGGTAAAGACGGCGGGCTATGTACGAGGGATTCAATGTTCCTCAAGAAAAGTTGGTTAGCACAGAGAACTTAAATCCATCTTAATTTATTACTTGTGGAAAATAGTTTGTATTGAAATAGAGGTCTGCCTCCGTGGCGCAGTTGGTTAGACGCCGGCTGTGAATCAAGAGGCCGCGGGTTCTATCCCGCACCGAAACAAATATTTGTGTGATCGACAGGTATTTGTTTCGGGCCTGGGTGTTTGTGAGACCTTAAAAGTTTCTGGTAATTTCTAATACGCACGACACAAGACTCGATCTTAGTGTGAGGTCAGGAGTATGTATGTGACTGTTGGGTGTATGTATTTATGGGTGTATTTATTGCTCATAGCAACGTTATTTCATGCTGTTCTATGTGAGGTTGAGTTTTTGAGCTTCAAGCTACAGTGAGGCGCTACATTCCCCGCACCGAGACAAATATTTGTGGCGCCCACAAGTATTTGTCTCTTGTCTGGGTGTTTGTGGAAATGTTAAGTTAACCAAAGATATCATTGTTAAGGTATAGTAGCGGCTATCATTATCACCATCTTCTAGCACATAAAATTCACTATTAAGATTGCGAAAGCGACAAACACTAAGAAAATCCACGAGGTAATGAACGTTGCAAGAAGCCGCTGGATGCTATAATTCTATAAGGGAGTCTTACCTGGTGTTAGATTCTCCCAAATTATGTGCAGGTAGGAGTCTCGATCGTGCATGTTATGCTGATGGTCCAGCCCTAGTACATGCACGAATAGATGCAGCAAATCGTTTACAGAGTTGAAACAATCCGAATTTATCTCCAATACCTTGAAAAAATCTCCATCAATATTTTAAACAGTAACAAAAATTACAAGACGGTCTATGCTTCTAAAACTTTTTACCAATGTAATTTTATGAGTTATGGTTTTGGTTATTGACAATAGTAATTAAAAATGAATAAAGGTGAAGTACCGAGTATCCATTAGGTCGGCCTGGAGGTGGACATACGCAACCAGGAGTTGGTGATCTTGCCAATACCAGTATGTCATTGGCGTGTCGTCGAGACGGTAATGGTGCTTTCCGTTTCTTGCTAGAGGTAAACCTTTTTAATGGGGCTTTAGGAGATGTTGCTGAAAAGAACATCTAATATTTTGTATCGCTACGCTAGTAATAAAAAAATAATATTATATGGATGATGCGAAAAGGACATGTTTCTTAGGATGATTTCGCCTAACAGATCTGCATCAGCAGAGCCAAACCGAACCATCCTTATGTTTCAAACATAATACCAATAATTCGACTATTATTTTAAATAAAAGCGTTTAATGCAAAGTGTATGACTTCACAATTACAAAATATCACTCACCCTTTTTTCCATTTTTCTTTTTAATGTCCATTCGTATACTTTTGGTTTTACTTCGCAAAGAATCTTTATTTAGCGTGAAGTTGACTATTCGTACATTAATTGTTTCTTCGCCAGTTCTACTTCCAGCATCAGATTGGGGGCTGAGAACTTCATTTTCAGAACTAGACTTATTGAGATTTTGAATTTCCTTCAATTTTAAAAAGTTACTTGGTTCAGGAGTGGTAATTTGTTTAAGCTGAACATAGCTCGATGGTTCAGCTCCATTTATTATGATTGTTTCATTTCCCATTAATGCTTCTTTGTCGGATAGCTCGTCTACTTCAGGCTCGTCATTGATTGTCGTAAGGTCTCTGAATTCCAAGCATGTTTCTTTTTCTATGTGTCTTATGACTGCCCTTATGTTTTCCCTTTCTTCAGCAGCTGGAATTATTTTTATGATTTATACAAAATACTCACATGAATTGGAATTTTAACCTAGGTTCTAATTCCTTAGACGCCGCATTCGTTTCTGTTACATTATTAAGGAACAATAAAAATAGCATAACAAACAAGGAAAATTACTCACAGAATTCCATCTTGTCTCTCAGTTTGAAGTTTATGATTCCGAACGGCCACAATCTTTCTTTGAAATAGTCCTCTATTTCGGCCTGCGTCACGTTTTTCAGGCGCGTATCGGATTTAACAACGCTGGGGCATGTTTTCAAAAGGTATTCTCTGTTCCTTTTCAAGCATTCGTTTGAATACACTAAGCCGATTTTCTCGACGTCAATTTCGCTTAAGCCTTCGCGCTGGCCAATTTTGATGCCAGGCTAAGAATGAAAAATAATAAAATGATTCGTATTATTTATAATGTATCTAAATATTTGAAGGCACGTGAATTTGGTATCAATTTGGTAATCCCTGAATACTCACTCCAAATAGATAAGATTGTGAGTATATTACAGGCCCTAAAAAAAGTAGAAGAAAGGTACACAGGAGAAGGAGAGAAAGAAGGAAAATAGAATAAAGCTGTTAGGCCTTTAACCGAATAGAATTAACCTACCTCATTCAGTTTAAGTGATTATTTAGCAGTTTTTGCAAATAAGCATATTCACATACATACGTCGCATTATATGCAAATAATGCATTTAGATAAAAATCAATGTTTTGTTCGAAAGGAGACTGGTTTAGAGAAATCACCTCCGTCATGATAGTGACTTGGCCGTTTTTGGAGAATGCTCTGGGAGGGTAGTGCAGTACGCTCGTGTAGTCGTATGGAAGACTTTCTACTAGACTCTGGTATTCGCCTTCTCGTATTTCAAAATATTTTTTGTAGCCTGAAAGGAAACTTCTATTACACTTTTGTTGATAGGGATTTTTTATCACGTAAACTTTATATTATTAAGTCGAGTTTCTACTGGTCATTTCCGCCTAATAAGTTGAATTTTCGATAATGTTTCTTACTCTGCATGGTACAGATGAATTTTTTATACACTTTTATATATAAAATACAGATACATAAAGATCTTAATCATTTTAAAACTATATGTAACTTATCAATTACTAAAATTATATAGTTTTTTCTAAACTATGAAAGTAAAGTTTATTTTAAATAATACTCGCCAGGCTTAATGTTGTCCCACATAATGGTGACATGCTTGTCCCTGTCGGAGCGGATATGTTCGTGGGAAAATCCCAGCACGTGCATTATTTCATGAGCTATATCGCCGAGTGACATGCAGTCATAGCCAAATACAACCATCTGTGACAAAAAAATCGTATTATTGTCATGTTTAAATATTTATGTGAAGAAAATCTTTGAGTTGGCGTTTCAGCAAAAGCCTCGGGACAAGATTTATAAAGAAGGAGGCATGCAAGGCGGAAAACTATTCCACTTTATGGTTCAACAAGGGTTTGAATTAATGAACTTAGTCATTGGATTGAAGATGGCAGTTGTTCTGTAGGCCAGTGTTTGTTGTTTTCTTAAAGATCTATCCTTGACCAGAAGAACAATTACCTCTTTTAAAATGTGAATTATAACTTAGATCCAATTTGCAACACGAGTTCGTTCTCACGATATTTATAATTAATTGAAGGTGTTACTAACCTGAACACCCTGAGTTCTTCTTCGTTCGTTACTGTGAACGCATTGCCGTATGCCCGAAGGGTTGGTGATGTATAGCCAGCCAACACTCTTTAGAGATTCTCTGTCTGTAGGCCTTTCTCGTAACTTCTGCAGACGGATGCAAGTGGCCTTCTCGAAGTAGTCGAAAGCTTTCATTATTAATTCTGCTAAATCAGCGTCTAAAATAGGAATACTGGTGTAAGTGAAATTAAAGGTGTCTTTAAAGTAGTACATTATTCGTGTAGCTTCAGATAAGAAACCATTATCATGTGCTACAATTCGGAAATTAATTTCATGTTATGAGTTCTATACCAAACAGACTAGGGGGTGGAAGAATTAAGTCTAATTCTAGACGTAAATTCAAACAAGCAGCATAGACCATCGCAAACCTCTTACTAAATGCCTCTGTAACGTTTACATAATCCTGGCAAAGTAAAAGAAAATAAAATTTAAATCCACGTTTTGAAAGTGACAAGAAAAATTGTTAATTGCTTTTGTATATGAAGTGTCGTGTTCTTTTTGTTAGCGCTAACGTTCACTTACGTTTTTTACTATATTTTAATTTGTATTTTAGAAACGTTCTATGCACAATGGTTCCAGGTTAGGTATTGGCACGCGATTAATTGGCTTACTAATTGTTGAAAGCAGGCAATACTCGCCTAACTTGTCTTTATGTCGCAACGAAGTAGATAACAAAGAAAATAAATAAACGGACTTAAGAAAGCATGTGATCATAAACACTCAAACACACATGCACACACATACAATGATAAACAACCACATCACGTATTTTTTATTTCATAGGTACCGGTTACCGAGCAAACAGGTCACCTAAGGTAAATGATCACGGCCGCCCATAAACATCCACAACGCGTCTATTATAGATGTGGTCCCGGCCCATTAAATCGAGAGGGGAGTAGGAAGGAAAAAGGATGGGAAGAGGTGATAAGTAGTGGGCATCACGTTTTGGCTGGTGCCAGCAACCAAAGCTTAAGAAAATCCGAAAAAGCTACAAAAAGTTAAAGATTTCAAGTCTTTTAATATTATACCAATGATTTCCTCACCATAAGTTTTAGAATCAATGAAATAAGGGACGATTCCACGTCGAAATCTAGCTCTGCTCATATCTAAGTATTCGTCCTGTGGCGCTTGAGCTGGATGGGATTGTAATTCGGGACCTAGTAGTATTGCTGGCGCGAAGTTAAATCTTCTAGCCGTTACATTCTTCGGTAGCTGTTGAATATGATTAGTAAGTTAATATACGTCTAGAATACATATAAATTTTCCTTACTTAACTGATTGCTTTTTGTTAAAAATAGAAATAGCATTGAGTTAACTGAGTGAGATTTAGACATGAGTCTGTCGGCCTTGCCTATGGCGGTTGTGGACTTCAAATAACTTTGAAAGCGTTATAAACTGTGGCCTCAACTTCTTAATCTGTGAGGTATTCAGTGCCCTATTAGTGAGACGTAAATGGGCTGCGTGTATAATATATGTATAATATTCATCGTGAGAAAATTACCGTCACGGTCACTGTTGTAGTAGGAACATTGGCATGACGATACGTTACTTTTTCTCCGTTCTCCTCCATATCATCGTATATTTTCTCCACAATCTTTTCAACGCGTTTCTGGTCTTCCTCATTCAGCGCAGGGTTTATAGAATAAATAGGGTTTCCAACGTCCCTCTTGTTCCTACTTCGAATCTTTGGGTTGTTTTGATTTAGTTTATTTGGTTCGTTAAATTTAATTTTATCGCTGTCTTCGGTGAAAATGCGACACATTTCTAAAGTGTCTTGGCGTTTTCGGGCTATCAGTTTTCTATCGACTGCAATAATTTGTTATTATTGTAGGTGGCAGACCAGAATTATAATATTTTAGACGAGAGGTATTATTATATTTAAAATATAGCCGAATAAGTATAGAGGTGTTATCTAAGTATTTTATAAAACATTTTTTGCTTGAAGTGTGTAATTTGATGATTCAGAGCGAAAAACATTACGGTTTTAATTGCAATTAATTTATCAAGCGATGAGGAAAAAATCATATTGTATTCTCACAAGTCAACAAAACCAGTTTTAATTCACACATTATGGTATTTATTTACTAACTAGCCGTCCTTGTGACGGGCATTGTTGGATTTTATCATCATTGCGTACAAAAGGGCTAAGATTTTTTGTATCGGTTTTGTAAAATTTATGTAGGTACTGGTCGTTCTGATGTAAAAGAGTTTAATATATTTTGAATGCTTTTCAAAAATGAGATTTTAAAGAAGCATTGCTCGATTTTAAACCCAGCATTTGAAAAGTCTGTTCGAAGAATAAGTTCCATTATAATCGATTGCTATCAATTACGCAATCATTTTATGAAACGCTACCTCTTCATCATCAGCCCTTCTGCATCCACTGCTGGACATAGGTCTCTTCTATAGCAAGGCTCGATCTTCAGCCCATTGTCTCTAACCGCTAACGCTACATCAGGTTATTAATATCTACAATTTTAAATAAGAAAAAATATTTTTCTAAAAAACGTTCTCTATTCTATATTAAGCTACGTTTTCCTCTGTACTTTGACCATATTGAAATTGATTGAAAATATTAATATTGAAATTGAATTGATTGAATATGTCATAGACGTAGTTTAACTTACGTTTACGGACACTTAAACTTGGTATTGACGATTCTACAAATAAGTGACATAGGTTTATTAACAACAGCACTTTTAACAAGCCCAACATTTCCGAAGAATTAAATGAAATAATACGTTATTTAAAAATAAATGGAAAACAATAAAGTTTGAAATACTTTGATTGAACTTTTTACGATGCCATGTTGAAATTTTATTTCGTGCGATCGATTTGATATGATTTTTCAGGTTAAAAAATTATTTGATGAACAATTTACATGCACACATGAGTAATGTGTAAGTTGTTAGGTTATTTCTCTTTCTAAACAAAATGATGGTTGATTACGTCATATGTTTAGAAATCGGTACCAAATTGACGAAAAGGAATTGAATTAATGAGCTAGACAAACCATCGTAACTTATACATATTTGGTGCAAATGTTAATAGGCCTGTGTATTTGTATGACTAACAAATGTAAATGAAATGAAATACTGTATTTTTCTCGATTAAATTGAGTAAGTAGACAATTGTCTGGCTCTTAGTATAAAAATAAAAAATATTAATGATGCAGTAAAAGTGGAGTCGAATTTTTCAAGTGATGTTATTAGGTCAAGTGCGGTTTCAAATGAAAAGGGCTTCGTTTGCACATTTTAAAAACGGCTTTTATTTCCTTGTATGCAGAATAATTTTGTACTTTCAATGACAGAAATCTTTTAAAGTCCCTGAATTGTTTTAGGATCAACGTGTACGCCTTATGAACCGTGAAATTCTGAGTCTACTTCCCAGGTTGGGCTTTCAGCTTTTAGTGTATTTTTCTATCGGACTAATCATTTAAGACCTGCTCAGAGATAAATAATAATTGTATGGCATTATTACCTCCTCTGCTTGTCTCTTCAGGTATACCTACCGGTATGACCTTGCGTTAGGTAGAGTCTATTGCTTAATTTTAAAGTCTATCATGGTTAATTTTATTTTAAATTTGCGGTTGGGGTTTAATTTTGCATTTCGTGTGGTATACAGCAAATAAATTCTCCATACGTATGGAAACTTGCCAGATTTTATATTCAGTAGAAAAATTATACATATTATTTTGATTAAGCGTCAGTTGAAGAATGTAGCTTCTAAATTGTTTACAATTTTAAGAGTTTTAAGAAAATTGGGTTATCATAATATACATTGCAATTTTTCCATCAACGTAGTGGTCAATTCGCATGCTCCTATTACAGATTTTTATCATTTGTAATTGAAGATTTTTTTTAATTTAGTGATATCGACGTTTTAGAGTAAAACAAATAAAAACTTAAATTAGACAGATTTTTAATTATGGTTCAAAATTGAAGAACTTTAGCTAAATATTCATAGTACTTTGTAGCAATCTGAGCGTATTTAAATAATAACCCTTATTGTATACCACATTGAATAGCCAAGGGCATCGCATGCGAGCAGGGGGTACGAACTATGCCCTCAATTGTTCAACGCAATTCAATAAATACGTTTTCACACAGCAGCCATTGTCGGCATTCTGTTCTTCCGTTGGATTGGTGGCTTCACCTGTTCGTTCGATTCGCGAATTTTGAATTTAGAAAGTTAACTTTTTATTCCGGCACAAGTTTAACAAGGTTGGAGGTGTAGCCGACTGGCCAGTCGCGTTTTGTGTGTCAGTGTACGTACACGTACCAGTTTGACGGAGGTTTGTCAAGTGTACGAACTGTTTATGCCCTCGCGCGTCTTGTGAGAACATTTATTTTCAAAAAAGGAATTTATCTGAGTAAGCATTATTTTAATGTACTTATTTTACATATTGCATGGAATATATTTATTACTGCACATGTTTGGTCAGTGTCGCTATTTATCGAAACGGCAGCATTTTTGTTGACATGATTAGCGATTATTTGTGTTTTGATGTCTATGGTTTAGATACCACTTCGCATTTATTTTTTATGTGGCCTGTGTTTTATTACTTTGATAAATAGAAAACTTACTTCTCATCGATATCTTAAATAGCATAATTTATGGCTATTATGTATACTCGTCATGCTTGTAAATTATGTCGCTCAAATGTCAGCTGTTTTTAATGTAAGTAATAATTATCACCGTTATGTGTAGTTTCTAGATATTGTGTTAAATTTCCGTACACTATGGCACTGTGGCACAATGCTGAGGTCATATTTAATTGCATATCTTGAGTTCTTAGTAAATCCATAAGAGTTCTTACTACTATGGCCGGGCATGCTAGGTGTGACTTCGTTGTAGAGAACTTATGAGTTGCAATAAATCATTGTTTTTTTTTATTACATTATAAAAATATTAGATTTTATTGTTTAGAAAAAAAATCAACGCAATGACATTAAAACTGTAGCTTTAACTTAACATGTTCTAGTATTATTTTAATTTTGCAGTGTAAAAGTTTTACTTAGGTACTCTGTACTCAGGTAATATTTTTTCAAAACTATGACTAAGAAAGTTTTGAACATAATGCCTTTAAAGATACTTTCGGAGGAAGGGAGGGATTTTTTCACTGATCGTGGTCAAACGTTACCTGGCTTAGGAAAAATGAAAAACCATGACGTCTTATATCTGGTGATGGAGATTTGACATTTGTTGTGTCCGCAGCTCATATACCACTATTCTATATTCAACAGTATATCCATGATATATTTTTAGTTTGTAAATATTGATTGTTTATTTTTTATGTGACACCTAATTTATCAGTTTTAAATATTATGTTGATTGACTTTTAATGGAATTCTTGTAGTTTCTAGTATATTATCGAGAAACGATAAAGCGGTTCTGTGATTGTAAGTGGCTACTGCGGTGTATAAACAATTTTATCACTTCAAGATTTTAGGTGTGTTGCCAGTTGGTAATTATTGGGATGAGGGTGGAAGAAATAAGGTGTTCCTTGAATCGTATGCAATAGTTCTTAGTTATTAGCTTGACAGCCTCCGTGGCGCAGTTGGTTAGACGCCGACTGTGAAACAAGAGGCCGCTGGTTCGATTCCCGCACCGAAACAAATATTTGTGTGATCCACAGGTATTTGTTTCGGGTCTGGGTTTTTGTGAGAACGAAAGAGCTTCTCATAGTTTCTGATACCCACGACACAAGATTCAATCTTAGTGTGGGATTAGGACTATGTATGTGACTGTTGGGTGTATTTATTTATGGGTGTACTTATTACTCATTGCAGCGTTTTTTCATGGTGTTTTATGTGAGAAAGAGTTTTTGAGCTTCAAACTACAGTGAGGCGCTACTATTTAGTATCTAATGTCCATGATATTTATGTATACAGACTTCTCGAGGTTAGGGAATTCTTGGTCTATGTTTTGTAGTGGATTTGCTGCTGCTGACGATGGTGATATTACCTATAAAAGTGAACAAATCTTTACTGATATTCCGTAAGTTTTTTTCTAGGCTGAGCATACAAATAATAACTATATACGAATCGCAGTCAAATCGTCATAAGTAGCTTTATTTAGGTCAAGAATCAAATTCACAATGATTTGTTTCAAGCTTACACTTAATTCATGCATTGAATATTTGAAATTAATGTCACCTAGTTGAAATAGGCAATAAATTATTACATTCTTGGATCGGAATCTACATAACTTCAATACTTTTGTTATCATTTAAGTTGTTATTAACTTTATAATGAATGTTTTTATACAGAACTAAGCTACGTTGTGACCTACATAATATGATCATTGTTATGTTGATGTTTTATGTAGTACATTATATGTATAAATACAGTTCGATATATTTTGTTATTGTAATTAGACACTAATATTTTAATTAAACATAATAATTAGTAGTTTGGTCAAGTTAATCAACTTGAATGTTTTGAAGTTTTGGTCTATATTTAAGCTGTTAAATACACGACACTCTAGCTATATGGGTTGAGAATTGTGAATCAACTGTGTGTGTGATTTTCAATTTAAACGAACTCGCCAGTCGTGGGATTGTCAAATGTCCACTTTTCCGAAAATATCCTATTACAACTAAGGGCTATATCGAGTTCATATCTAGTATTCATGTACACTACAATTATACAAGACTCTACTCGAAAATAAACCTTATGCCAACCACATAAACGTTACATAAATGGCAAATCAAACTCATAACATTTGCGGTATTTTTAATAAGCTAGTACTATCTCGCGGCCCGCTTTTGGTTCAATCTTGGCTGTAATCGTATGGCCGGGTCAATGACTTTAGAGGCATAAATAAAAACACGTACCACATTCAAAGATAAAGACATCGAATAAGATTTCTGCATTCGCCTAATATTGCAGTTGATTTGATTCACTTGGTATTCAACAATGGCTCTTAAAGCTTGTTTTGAATGCGCAAATGGTCTGTGTTACCACACATTTTATAATTATATATTTAATTGAATTATTAATTCAAATATTTCATTGAGAATCTCTTTTATTACATAATTAATATTATGTATTTAACAAATATAATTAATGAACTTAAATTAATTAAAACTTTTATGACTGTATTCATTTTAAATGCCATACCCATATGTTTTTTTGTATTTCCATTACACTGATTTAATAACCGAATATTACATAAATTATACAACGAACTTCAACACATATTTTTAGAGTTAAATATGTAGAGTCTATTTTATTTATATACATATAAGTTATATACTTTTAATTATTGATGGTCATTTCTGCAACGGTTCTGTGACACGTTTCGACTGCGAGCAATCAAGAGGCCAGGCTTCATGTCGGCCGTGCGAATGTATGAAGAATTTCTCACGAAGTTATATTGCTGAAACTCGCGCTGCAATTCTCAATGCCGTGTCAGGTTGTAACTGTTTAAGGCCGTGTGCACACAGAGCAACTTTAGTTAAAGAAACTGTCAACATTTCACTAGTTTTCGATAAAAGTTGCCAGTTGCAGCAACAATAAGGCCCAGTTTTCAGTTGCCGCGAATGTAAATAAATTTCATCAATTACATGGACATTGTGACTTTTAATAGGAGATGGGGGGAGGGAGTGAAATTGCTCGACGTGTTGCGATTGCTGATTGGGAAACTATCAACTTGACACAGCACAAAATCATTTGCTAGTTCCATTAATATGAAACTGTTCTATCTTCGAGTGCAGCAACTTGAAACTAACGTTGATCATCGAAAGTAACAACTAGAGTGGGCATGTGTGTGCAGTTGTTTTAGGTTGTGTGGGAGCAGCTAGTTGCGAGTTGCCTGTTGCCGCAATTCGGAGATCCAAGTTGCCCTGTATGCACAGCGCCTTAGATAATCTGCGGATGAATCATACTCGGTCGAGTTAATGGACCTTTTTTATACTTACGCCGATGTGACCACACTAACACCTGATGGTATGTAAGTGCGGTGCGGTGCAAGTATGTTGGCTAGAAACTGTTCGACACCGGATATAAACAGGCTGAACTCAGAACACAATACACTTGCGTGGGTTACTGTGGTACTCTTCACGGATATGTCTCTGTGTTAGCTAGCTATACAAGTTCAGCTTTACTCGTCGGATACGTCTAAGATCTGATATTTGATTCCACCACATACCGTCTCTTGTATTTGTTGTGATCCTATTTTTGGTAATTATTACATATTGGTTTTGGGCACGGGCAGCAAGTTGGCAAATTGCGCCTATTCTATCGTTAGGGACCCAGCCTAGCTGCAAAATCTGCTCGCTGCAGACAATTGTCCCCTCGTGCCAGGCTGGTAGGCCGAAGACCCTGACACGCCCCTTCCGTCCTGCCCTGAGGTGCCGGAAGGAAGGCTTTAAGCTTCTTTTAAAAATAATGCAACTCTACCAATAAATTCAGGCGTATGGCACTAGCTATTATGCCTATATTTCTTTACGGAGCTTGACCGTAAAATCATTTCCTCTCCGATAGTAGTCGTTAGATACCTGCTAGATAAACTGCCTCGGTGGCGTAGTTGTATTACGGTACGGTTACAAAGCTGAGGTCTCGGGTTCGAATCCCGGGTCGGGCAAAGTGATATTGGATTGTTCTATTCATTATCAGCCCGGAGTCAGGAATTTGTGCCCGATATGGCGATAGGCTCGCCCCCTATCACACCGTGGGACGGAACATGCAAGGCGAAATGTGGGTGTCCTGGTGGCGCCTTTACCCCATCGAGGATAAAGGCGTGAGTTTATGCATACTATGTATGTATGTAAGATACCGGATGGTATGCATTTGCATATTTGCATACGCATTCGTTTATTATGGCCACTTTCACTCATTATTGCATATTTCATTCAAAATCTAATGATGATGCATATTTTTGCTACATTTACTTCATTCTTTGGCACCACGTAGATTAATAGGATAGGTTTTCGAACATTGCAGTAGTCTATTACTGTATATAACAAATATACGAACGAACAACAATACGAATTCCGTACAAAAAATATATATTTATAAAAAAATAATAATATACGTGGGGTGCTTATAACAGTTACTTATCATCAAGCACTTTAGCTTTTTAGATATTAAGTTGTTTTTTAGTTTTTTAAAGTATTATTTATTTATTTATAATTAATTTTGCTCTTAAAAGACTGTAACGTGATCAAATCTAAATGCTATAACTACTGTCCGGTAGATCTCTTTACTACTCCCTAACATTTCTACCAACACCGACAATTGTGAAGCATCTTCACAATTCGATAGAGATCTTTACTCCATAGTCTTGCATGGTCTCTACTCTCCACCACTCTATTGAATGTCAGTCATGAATGGAAGCAGGCACTCGTGTATTGTTTAGTGATTGTGTATGTTAATAAGTGGGGACAACCAGACGCCCTGTCTGAGGGGTTATCGACATCGCCTTTGGACGCTTGCCATGTAATAGCCAATGAGATCGCCCCGCCGGCTTTTAAATCTTTCGATTTTCAGCCAGTTACTGAATTACATTTGATGGAAAATCTGGCATCATGTTCTATCTAAGCTAATTTCGTACAAATATTATTGAGTGAAGTTTCATTAAATGTATTAATTATGATAAAAGAAATAAACATACATAAGTTCACTCCTTGGTCCCGAAGCGGTAAGCAGAGTTTAAGTGAGAATATGCTAGTGCCACCCACATTTCGTCAAGCCTATTTCATAAAACGACAGTCCATGAAACGATTGCTTGTCTAAGACTTTATTGTGCCAAAAAATTGCAACATACACGAAGAGATAAATAAAAGACATAACCCATAATTGACCTTGAAGTTCACACCACAGTTACTTTTAGTTGAGTTAGAGGTAGAGTTACGGACCAGGTTATATCATTAAAGTTTTAACGATAGAAAAAAGTAAATAATGTTATGCTAGTTTTAAATCTAATAACCTTTTTAAATTAACCGTCAATGGAAAAAGATACGAAAATTATAAAACAGTAAAAACAATATTTTTAATTAAATCATTAGCAAATTCATATTTCGAAAACTCCGGAAATAAATACTTCCGGTAATTCCGGTAGCATTATCACGATAGGTACGCCGGAATGCTCCCGTTCGTTTTTTAAATAGTGTTGGAACGAAACGCAACGGTGAGTGCGCGTACGGTAACAAATCACCACGTAACAGTTACGTGGTGGTTACGTGATGCTGGCCCGCGGAGCCGTGCTTCGTGGTCACGCCACGATAATCGTTTTGGTGATACCAGCTTTATGCTGAATATTCCCGATTCTATTAAAAAACAAATTTGAGGTATAAGGAGTAAATATATTCATGAAATAATTACTCGAATGTTAATATTGTTTTAAGTGCTTTTTTTGTAAATTAATCTGATTAAAGAGAATTTCATTTAAAAAAATCAACCGATGGTTTTAGTCTTACACTTTGATCTCCGGAGAGTTTAGTCGTATAAACTACAAACAACCATATTTAAAGTGTGGTGTAATTATGTGAAACAATATGTATCTAGAACTTATTTATTGAGTCAGAAATTTTAAAAGTGAAATACCTGGAACGCTTGCTTACTGGGACAGTTTTCCCTGACAACTCCTAGATATCTTAAAAATAAACAATCTAAAACAGTGTTAAGGACCATACAAAATCCAAGAACCAAATTATAAATAGTTCTAGTACTTCATTTCTGAATCTCCCACCGTGAAAGATTAAATAAGCTAACTTTGTTGTTGGGCATTTCATTAACGTAAAATATTTATTTTCTGACGCCGAATTTAGGCTAGGAAAGTAGGTCGTGCATTTATTGCATTCTTAATTGGTGTAAAAAGTGTAAAAAATATATTATAATTGTGTTTACTATTAAAAGAGCACGTGTGGTAGTTTCCGATATTAACATAACAAGATTTTATGATGCGCATTAAATTGGATGAATATATTTTCCTTATGATATTATCACTGTAGTCTATTCTTCTCTTATAACATTTTTTGATGATAAATGTGTTAGATTTTGGTATCTTTTTCAACTTAACATAATACTAACCTAGTCATGGGCTCAAGGATTTTTGTAACGTAGTAGAAAAATTGGAAGATGTATAAGATCTTTGGTAATATATTTTTTGTACGAATTGTGCGAGTTTAGAAACGAACCAAGACCTCATAGCGTTTGTATGTCGCCAGACTATTCAAAACTATTTCAAATCTAGCATGTTCGATATAATGACTGTCAAACCTGTTATCGCCACAACTTCAAAGTAACAGCGTATTGGAGTATTTCTTTGTGCACTTTTTCACTCTTGGACGGATTTTTAGTATTCCGTGGTCAAATTATACAAACCGTTTTATAAATTATCGATTCGTTCTTTCTACCTAGCTTTAATCCCGTCAGGGTCACTTATATTTTTCTATTTTTGCCATTTCGCTTAGTCTTAAACATGCTAGATTGTCATAATATTAACTATCCATACTTTACTATTACGAGTATTACTAAGATCAGTATTTTAAAAATACATGGTTTAAAGATAGGTTTCTTACATGGCAACCCTATAATTTCATCGTGCGTCAGTCAATGTTCACACGCCATTGGCACCGAGTAAATAAATGCTGTTATCTACTCTTACAATAAACTCCTACTTTGTTACTTTGCATTAACAGTTTTTGCGCTCGTTAAATTTTTAAATTAATGCAATGAAATTAATAAGAGGTTTATAAAGTCATAAACGTTAATACATATAGGTATATATGATAATTTGCTGTCTTCCTCGGTGGCGTAGTTGTACTACGGTACGACTACAAAGCTGAGGTCTCGGGTTCGTATCCCGGGTCGGGCAAAGTGATATTGGGTTTTTCTATTCATTAGCAGCCCGGAGTCAGGAATTTGTGCCCGATATGGCGGTAGGCTCGCCCCCTATCACATCATGATACGGAAAATACAAGGCGAAATGTGGGTGCCCTGGTGGCGCCTCTGCCTACCCCTTCTGCGATAAAGGCGTGAGTTTATGTACGTATGTATGATAATTTGTCTCTAGGTAAATGCTTTGATATTTGTCAATCCTATGTAATAGATCTATATTTTGCATTTACTAGGTACCTCTGGTTATTAAAATTTGTGTCTTTACATATTGTTTTTAAGGTACTTGATAGTGGTTAAAGTAGTAAATTGGGTACATTTGCGACATAAATACTCGAGGATTTTTAAGCAGCGAATAATCTGACTTTTTATAGTGTGTCAATACACAGGTTCATTCCATTGTAGTGTTGACTCTATCATTACCAACTTCAGCTATAGGCAGTTCATTGTGAAACGTATTTATCAATTAATGATATCCACAGCGGCTTCATGGAAGCACCATGTATCCAACGACTTCCTACAACCTTTTTTGTATCTGTATACCCAGTAGGACATCCAAGATATTTATTCTATATTTATACCATAAATTTATACAACTCTCTCTCATATGTGAGAGGCTGCCTAGGTACCACCGCAATGTCTATTTCTCCCGCCAAACAGCAGTGTAAATGCATTGTAGTGTTGACTCTATCATTACCAACTTCAGGTATAGGCAGTTCATTGTGAAACGTATTTATCAATTAATGATATCCACAGCGGCTTCATGGAAGCACCATGTATCCAACGACTTCCTACAACCTTTTTTGTATCTGTATACCCAGTAGGACATCCAAGATATTTATTCTATATTTATACCATAAATTTATACAACTCTCTCTCATATGTGAGAGGCTGCCTAGGTACCACCGCAATGTCTATTTCTCCCGCCAAACAGCAGTGTAAATGCATTGTAGTGTTGACTCTATCATTACCAACTTCAGGTATAGGCAGTTCATTGTGAAACGTATTTATCAATTAATGATATCCACAGCGGCTTCATGGAAGCACCATGTATCCAACGACTTCCTACAACCTTTTTTGTATCTGTATACCCAGTAGGACATCCAAGATATTTATTCTATATTTATACCATTTTATACCACTCTCTCTCATATGTGAGAGGCTGCTTAGGTACCACCGCAATGTCTATTTCTCCCGCCAAACAGCTGTGTAAATGCACTCTTGTGTTCCGATTTGAAGGACACTGCAGCCCTCTGGCTGCAATGTCCTGTAACATGTAACTACTGAACATATGTTTTGCTACTGTCCATGAGCTGTCATATCGCTTACTATTCACCCAATAAAAAAATATATGCATTATCTTCATACATCTCATTCCACTAATCTAACAAATTGACGGGCCTTCCGCTATGGAAAGCGGTGCCGTCAGTTACACATAGAATGTGACTTGACGACCGATACTGGATTTTAATATTTAGAAATGGAAATTTAAACTGCTTTCGTCATAACCAGTTTCTATAGTAATCTTCCTTATATTATAGAGCACAAAATAGAAGACAAGCAATTTTAAAATGAACTTTAATGAATTGGAACGAATATAATTTGTGAAATGAAAGCCAGTCGTTAATGAAATTATGGGAAATAAAATTCTTGAATGTTATCCATTTAAAACGTGATATTTTGATGAGTGTGAAATTATTTATCTTATAAAAATCACGGGCAGACCTAGTATTAAAATCTAGAAAAAAACAGAAACCTCGTTAAGCAAGTAATCGCAGTAAAATGATAGGTAGTGTTGTAATCTTGTCATGATGAATAAAAAGCTGCTGGAATTAAATTCCATCACGCATGCGATACGGCTCGCATGCCCTGTATTTATAGATAATATCTGCGACTAGACTGATACGATGTTATGATATGCAATATAAGCCAAACTGTCATTAACTAAGTAGCGAGGCACCGCGTTCAATTATATGAGTAGCATTAATCTATCTGCCGTTTAACCCTAACCTACTGACTCTCATGTGTAATGACTTGTAATCACAGTATTCTTAATTTGATTTAAAAATGAATAGATGTAATCGCGTACCTATAAATCGATTATGCATGTATATAATCGAAGCGATTATATTAGCATTGAAGTATCATACACACATATAGTACATACATAAACTCACGCCTTTATCCAAGACGGGTAGGGGCGCCACCAGGACAAATCTTAAAACATTTTTTTACTAACAAAAAATTTGTGGCAAAGTAATATTTTAAAACATTTTTTAATTAACAAAAAATAATATCGAAAACATTGTTTTTAACAATTACCAATAGCATTCTGTTAAAGGGCAAATACAATAACCAAACTTAACCCTTCAATCCTTTAATAAAATCCCTTATTCTAAGTATATCACCTGTTAGAACAATTTCTCTAAAACTACGTGTATTCATATATTTATGAATGAGTCTAGTTGAGTGTGGACGGGTTTCCGCCGCTTGCTAGCCGCTGTTACTTTCACACGGATGCTGTAGAAAGCGAGTTACGGCTATCGCGTAAACATTACTATGACGTGTTAAATACACATTTCCACACGGAATTTTAATACTTTTACGTGGTTATATTCAGTGGGGATTATGATAGATATTTAGTCTGGAACATGTTTGTTACAAATGTCTAATTACTAATTAGTAATTAGTGATCATGATCATCAACAGTTAACATGCCTCGGAAGTGGCGGAACAACTATCACTTGTCGAATTCGAGATGCGAGAGACCTTCGTAGGTTATGGACTTACTTACTAAGGATATTGTGTCAAAAACATTATGACGAATTTTCCACCATCGTGTAAAGTGCTATGCAAGCAGATACGAGGGCCCCACGATATAAATTGTATGTATTTATAAATAAGTCTATGGGATTCTTGTGTCGAGGCTTAAGAAATCTAGGCTTTTTTTAAAATAAAGATTACAAACTTGTTAATGTAGGTAGTTTAACTCATTTTTATTTTAAGCATTTTGAATAAACATAAAGATTATGCTTTTAAACGACTCGTGTTGTTTTGACTTGTGTTGTTTTGTTTTATTAACAATAAACAGTGTTTTCAATCTTTACTTTATACATGTATATTAAATAATCAAAGTCGTTTGGACAAAATTAACATTTTGCTTCATGTTATTTTTAAGCTATAATAATATTAATATTTAAATTCCCAGGTGTACCGGGTTATTGACATAGCGACCTTATTTCTACCCCCAGTAAATATATTGCAAAGGACATAAACATTGTCGTTGTGGGGCGATGGGAAAAATATTTTTTCCATCCATTTCATTTCACAGATAGACTGTTAAAGTATTGGTCGTTTCGTATTTTACAAATAAAACTATTATATGTTCTAATACCATAAGCTTAGTTGTAAATATAGTTGATAATTTTGAATTGGAATACGCACTGAATAAGCAAAATAACTATACAGCACCTGATAAAACTGATAAATGCTGTCTCTGACATTAAGTTAGCCTTATAAACAATGTATATGAATCTCAATACATAAAAGCAATGCTGTAAAGACAGAGTACTTACTGCCATAAGACGAGTACCTTTGAGCTCCCAACACAGCTGGAAGCTTCTTGCGTTTACGGTTGGGCTACTGTTTCGAATCTTCTACGGCCTTATTCATAGACAGATTTGAAACCTATTTTAGCTATCGAATATTTTGTCTTCTTCGCTCAAACTGATTTCTAAAGTTGTTCGAAAGGGATAAAATATTCGATAACTAAAATAGGTTTTAAATCTATCTATGAATAAGGCCGCTATTTAGATTTATTAATTACACAAAAAAAAACATCTATTGATAAATAGACTAACATAAATATTTCAATTTGGCAACGGCAGGCCACATTAACACTTGCAATTAGTGGAAAAAGTGGTTCCTCCAGTGTTACGCGCACGTTCCGCGCCGCTGCCTGTGTAACATCGTACGATACTTTCGGTGAATAATACGTTTTACTCGTTTCAGTTTCGTTTTCATTTGGACTATTTGAAGTTGGAGGGAAATGCGATATTTTGATTGAAATAAATATATGAATACCGCTGAACCGATTTCAATAATGCTATTTCCATTAGGAATCTCCTTTATTCACAACTGACAGATTGCATTTCATTACATTAATACTTTATTTATTTCTTAACTCACGGATTGAACACAGTAATTTTATTAATGATTGAACAAGGACTCGTTTAGCCAGAATGCCAATCGGTCCAAATAATTCTTCACAGAATTATTAAAAAAATAAATATCTATTTGGACGTTGTTCAGTATTTATTTAAATCACCTACTTTATGTTATTTATTTGACCTTACTAGACATTGCTTTATCATTTCCGCTTTCAGTAGCATTTTATATTATGCTTTATAAATAGGCATAGGTAATTAAAGTTATGTCACCAGGTACATTTGAAGCCACTTTCAAATGTACCTGGTGACATGTACAACAGTTGAATAAAGTCTTCGGCCAATTTGGTTTACGATTTTAATACGATGAGCTTAAAGTTTAAGTTGATTGTATTTTGTCTTTTAGAGCGGCACGGGCGATCTTAAAAATGAGACGTCACTTTTATTGGTTTGCAGGGGCTGTATCGTGAGATCCTAGTTTCGATTCATAAGTAACGTAATTCACTATAAGGCCATGTTAATCTTGATTTAGGTCATATGGTCGCGCCGGGGAGGGTTATTGGTAGAAAGAGTTGATGCCAAGAAGCCGATTTTACGCGTTAACTAAATATTGCTCTTTTCTTTTTAATTTTACATTCTCTTTTGCCCAGGTCGTTACGTTACCGGTTTGAGTATGGTACTAACCTAAACAAAACAAAATAAATAAGCATGATAAGTTAAACATTTATTTTTTTGTATCAAAAATAAGCGATCATGTGACTAATACGATTATAATATGACCTACAATTACCAGCATGTTGTTAACATACTCATGAAACAATTATACTTAACTAACATTACATTTAATTGCAAGTTAAACATTATCTTGACCATTATGTCTATTTATATTGCGATTATAAATACATTATAATAATTTGTACAATTAAAATTATGCAGTCGATAATTCGGGGCAGTGCTAATTAGGATTAATTTTTGGTCACGTATTATTCTTAAGTCGCGAATTTTTTGATTAAATAATATTATTACGCATAATGCCTTCATATTTGAATAGGATTTACAATAGTTTAGACTACAGAGCATAAATGCTAAATTGCTTTGTATTTAGTAAAATATTTTGGCGTAAATTTCATCGCAGATATATATTTTTTATGTAGTAGTAGTAATTTGGAATATTTGATTTGGGTATTTGATTTTAAAGTAATTACTAGCACAGAGAACGCAATGAAAAGCTTTGTACGTGAATTTTAATTATTTTTCCATTAATCATTTGATGTATGAAAGGTCATGATCTTACAAGCCAGGATATTAAAGTCCGGTTGGAATGGCGAACATTAGGTAGGTAAGCAGACCGTCGCATCGGCCGGGATAATATTAGATAAAAAGGAATATATTATTTAAACGAATTGAGATTTTAGAGATACGTAATTAACTGATATTATATTTAAGTCCTTTGTTTGTGTTATCCCTATGTTTATGTTTTATGTACAATAGGAATTATTAATAAGTAAAGAAAGGAGGGTTCATAAGGCTGTATAGAGCGGGACTCCTGTACATATTTCTTCTAATAAATGCAATAATTTTGCGAAGCACATAAAGTATGCATCTACGATGAACGAGTATGTACGAGTTATGTAATAAAAAAGACATGCAAAAAAATACTCGCACATTAATTATTTTTATTGAGGTAATTTAGAAAATAACATAAATCATACTGTTGTTCTCGTACGTAATACTTACAAATCGTGAGTGATTTATATGCATATTCAGCGATGCAGGAAAAATGTATGGCTCATTATGCGTACAAATAAATGTATTTTTCTGTAAGGGTCGATCGAAGTGTTTACCAAGTGCGTGGTGGTGTATTGGTAGCATGATGCGATATTCCAAGACGATAATCGCGTGAATCTCAGGCCTCACCTCAAACTTTAAGAATTTATTTACATGTAATGACGTGCTATTACCATGCATTTTAATGACTATGGAAACAAATGTGAGGAAGCCTGTATAATATTATAATAAAGATTTTTACAAGTTTTTATTAATGATGTTTGATTAGGCCAACGTGGTTGGCTATGACATTAATATAAAGAAGATCTGTGCTCTGCAATGTATTTGTAGTGTCACCTGTGTATGGTCTGTGGTGTCCATAAAGCGTGTGACGGTCACCGAGAGGTTTTTAGTCAGTATGCTGGCGTAGGTTTTGTTAGGGTTCCGGCTCAGCCACAACATCCGCAGCTTGCCAAGCTGGAAGGCCAGTGACACTGACATACCCCTTTCGGCTTCCCCCGGAGTACCGAGTAATATAGCCTTTCTTCTTGGACAAAAATCAGTATATATGTAATGTGTGTATACATACTATATCAGCCCTCATATTATGTTCCACTGCAGGGCATTGGCCTCTTCTATAATCGGGAGTAGGTACGATTGAGAGGGGTTAGGCCATATAGTCCACCACATACCATAGAAATGTAGTATGTGTATGTGTGCTGATATATAACTATGTATTTCAAAGGGCCGATCAATAAGTAATTACTTAGGTATCGAGTATGATTTAAATTTTTAATCAGCAATATCTGTTATTCTGTTACGTAGCGGTTATAGTTTGATAGAAAGCGTTACTTTTTGCTTAATTGAGTTGTTTGCTCCGTTATTTGTGGATAAAAAGCGTTTTGTTTCTTGTTTCACTTGTTCCGTAGGATTTCGAATTGGCTCGGTTTGTTTTGGGTAGGTGTGAATTGATTTTGCGAATGGTAGAGTTGAAGTAAGGGTTATTTAAGCTATCAGTGTAGCATTCATGATACACACATTCGGGACGATATAGGTAAAATTATCTATATAGGTAAGCATTCGTTTGTGTCCTTTTGTTACATGATTTATACTCCTGCGTCTAGATAAATCTTGTGATTACTAAAAATTGGTTTCAAGAGTGGGCAATAGACGTTACGGGACCTAAAAATCTCTCTTAGCTTATAATATGTAGAAGACTGGATGCATAGTCTTACTGAGTTTGGGTCATTATGTTCCATGTATCTTTTGAATTAAGGTATAGATACTTATAAGAGGTAGTATTTATTGTATGTTTTTTTTTAATGTGACGAATGGCGAGACGAGGATGCCATTCGCTTGGTGGTAAGCGACACGACCACTCATGAACAGTAAACCAACACCATGAATTACAAAGCAATGCTTGGCATTCCACCGCGCTCGCCATCTAAGACATTAGATGTTAAGTCTCAATATGTCCAGTAGGTACTCTGGCTACCATGTCCTTCAAACCAGAACACAATAATGCATTTACACTGCTGTTTAGCGGGAGAAATAGATAAAGCGGTGGTATTTATTTTATGTATTGGTTTTGTTGCAGAAGAAAGCGGGTGTAGAGCCATGGCTGCGACTAAGTACTCGCACCCGTTCCTGCGCGGGTTGAAGCCGGTTCCAGAGGGGCACGAAGACGACCTCCAGCAAATTAGAGAATGGTAAGTTATCCCTTACAAGAAATTTTTCTTGTTGTATGTATTGGCCATGCAATAATAAATGTTTTTTCTTTCTTTCTTTCTTTCTAAATTGTTTTGGTGACGCTCTCTACAGTGAACCAATATATAGCGCATCGAGCATTACTCCGAAATAGAATACGAATGGAGAAGAATGTATTGGGTCCTTTTTTATCTAATTAACTTTATCGAAAGCTAAAGCCATTCGAACCTTACTGTTCCTACTTTTGTCACGAATTATTTTGTGGATATGTGTAGCAAAAACGTAACTTATTATAAAATGTTTTTCGGTTTATTTGCTAAGATAGTATTCCGGCTTACATGTTCTGGTATTGGTGATAAAACCACAGTCGCAATTTCACTTAATTGTTATTTTTGGCTGGTTGTACCTGGCTTCAGGCTTATAGAATATGAAAATTATACACGTGTTGTGCCTCATTATTGAAATCTCTACATACTTTATGCAGTTTCATGTTTTCTGACCGGTTTAATTTGTGTTTTTTTTATAAATGATCGACCTGTAAGCAGTATATATATTAATGTTGTTTTTTTTCTTTGTTAAGTGTATATAGTGTACAATAAAGGATATAAATAAATATATTTACTGAAAACATACATGTATTAAAATGTAATGAATTTGAGTAATCGATTTTGTAATGCAGTAAATTGTCGTTATTGAAAACGAAATGTCATGGCCGAGTCGAGTTTTATATCGAAATAAGTATATTGAAGAGGCTTTCATATTTGTTGCAGAGATTGTAAACATACTGAAAGTATTTACTTTTTTTTAAATTGCCGGATTAATGATGGTTATATAAAGTCGCTAAACTTTAGTAGATGGTTCTTATTTACTTCTAGAAAGCGTATCAAATTGAAATCCTAGCTTCTGACTATTATTAACTATTGATAAGATTCACCAGTTCCCACGGTTACACTAGTAATTTATTCCTCAAATTTACCGTTCTTACTAAAATATCCGTCTTTAAGAATGTCACATCCTCACTATAGGTATAATTAATGTGTACTGACACATTAATAATCATAACACAGAATAATAATCTAAACGGACTATGATGAATCAGTATTCATTATGGTCCGTTTAGATTATTATTCGTAATCATCATCACTTAGACGACAATCTGTTTTTTTATTAAGGTCTTACGATTAGTGTAATCTCATGACTAATAATATATAAGTACTCCATTAGATATAAATACTTTGATTAATCCATTGAAAACATTACCTCCCACGTCAGATATTTTTTTTAAAAGATATAACAGATCTCGTTCCCCCTTCTTCTTTCTTTCTGTTCTCTTTTCTTACTCTTCTCCCCTGCTATTTTGGAAGACCGGCAACATATCTACAATCCAAGTATTATAGATATTCATTCATGGGTGATGAGAATCACTTACCGTCAATAGAGCCGTTTGGTCCATGGCATGGCACTCATAATGCGTTAAAATCTCTATATGTTTTCCTTATATTGCAATCTCGGTTAGGTTTTCGAGTAGATACTGATAATATTCGTACTGCAAATCGCGGTATCGTATGATGAAAGGTAATGTAAAAATGTGACAGCCTCCGTGGCCCAGTTGGTTAGACGCCGGTTGTGAAACGAGAGGCCGCGTGTTCGATCCCCGCGCCGAGACAAATATTTGTGTGATCGACAGGTATTTGTTTCGGCTCGGTGTTTGAGAGACCGAAAAGGCTCTCGTAGTTTCTGATACCCACGATACAAGACTCGATCTTATTGTGGGGTCAGGACTAGGTATGTGACTGTTGGATGTATTTATTTAAATAAATGTCACTTAACACACGTATTGCACTATTTGCCCATAACACATTTCTGCAACGATATTTAGCTCGTCTTATCTGTTTATATTTTTTCTGATATCAACTACTTTTTTTTTTTTTTTTTTTTTATTGCAATGAATGACGAGACGAGCCTGCCATTCGCCTGATGGTAAGCGATACGACCGCTCATGGACAGTAGCAATACCAAACAACACCATGAGGTACAAGGCAATGCTTGGCATTCCACTGCGCTCGCCATCCTGAGACATAAGATGTTAAGTCTCGATATGTCCAGTAGTTACTCTGGCTACAATATCCTTCAAACCGGAACACAACAGTGCATTTACACTGCTGTTTGGCGGGAGAAATAGACATTGCGGTGGTACCTACCCAGGCGGCCTCTCACATATGAGAGACCTACCACCAGTAGGTTGGTATTTTACTCAAAAATATTTACAAACCCTTATCAAAAAGTTATGTTAGGTATCAATGCCCCTTGATATCATTATGTTATCTCATAGAAACTGAATGTATGCTGGCTAATCCTGGAGAGCGACAATTGACCAAATCAGTATGACGGGTTTAACACATTTTACAGATGATCATAATATAACATAATATTATAAACAAGAATTTAATTATTCGCTAAAAAAAAAAAAGCATAATGAATTAACAATAGCGTCGGAGATGTGTGTAAACAAATGCGTTCTTCAAGATTTTGTTTTATTTTCCTGCACCGATACAATTACTGATCAAGGTTGAAAATGTTGAAGCTGAGGTATAATATACATGACAAACCAGTTGGACTAGCCTAGAATAACCTGCGTAGTAAATTATATGCGGTGTTTTGTGACAGTTATTGTTATTGTTTTTGCCGTAGCAGTTTGCAGCAATTTGTGCCAAGTGGCTAATTACATGTACGCGTTTTAAAGTTTATGTAGTGCGGAGAACTAATGGTTTATGATGCCGAAAAACTCTCTAAAGAAGGCCTTGTACCGGGAGCGCAGCGTCTGACGATTAACCATAAAGTGAACCCAACTTATCAGACAATTTTCGAATGGTTGCTGGATGCAGACCAACAAGATATTTCAAACAAGTCACTTACTACTTTTTACAATAGAGACCCTTGGGGAAGATTGCGCTCATAGTTGACTTCCTTTGGTTGAATATGAAGTGGGTGAGAAGCCCAAAACGAGACGCATGGTTCGAGGGTAACAGTAACATTATTGTTGTTTTCATATCTGGGTGTTAAAAGAATGAAAATTCGCTCGTAGTTTTTGGTTCGCAACATCGTGTTGTGTCTTATGCACGGATATCGAATATTGTATGTATTTATTAATGTTATTATAGCTATAGTGCAGTTCAGAATATGGCCACGTCTTCTTAGGTAATCTTAATTACTATAGTGGCCTTCTTATATCTTTTTCAGATTTTATAAAACATATTTAAGTTTATTTTCCGTATCTTTTATAAGTTTTTTGTTGTTGTGAACAATGGTAAAAACATCAATATGATGTTGGTATATATTGGTATTATGCGTGGATGATAAAGAACAACATTAAAATTGCGCTCATCAATACCCAAAAGTACCATAATTAATCGTTTATGGATTCAAAAATATATTGAGATACGAGGGGGTCCTAGACTTTATAAAGTGAAACAAAGTCTAGTTACAAGTATATTCTTGCCTATAGCTTCCTTTGATTTCTTAATATTGCTATCAATAAACTTTTTCTCTGAAATAAAAGGTCGCTTATCAAGGACATCATATTTTTTTGGATGGAGGCTATTATGCTGAAGAAACTCTACGTTTATCGACAGATCTATTCAATTATTATTTGAATTGAACCGAGCAAGAAACAGTTTGTTGCCAGCACAAAGTTCGTCTTTATAAAAGTGACAGTAGGTAATGATCGTTTTTACGGAGTGATGTAATGAAGATTTTTTTCACGAATAGATACTAATTGTTTTGTCAAACGGTTTTTGCGTATTCTGCCGGACATGAACGATTCTATCAATTCGTTGTTTATGTGTGTGTATGTTCTATGTACGCACTATATACAGGGTATCTCAAGACCGCGACCGAAAACGAAGCCGGGTGATAGTATTAGTGATTCCAAACACGATACCATTAAAAATATCGCAAAATAAATCGACGAAAATTAATAAAAAAAATTTTTATTTTCACTCATCATTGTGTTTGGATGGATGAATGCTACGAAATTATGGTAAAATAATAATTATTTTACTTTCTTTTGAAAAACGTAATGAAAGCGGGATAAATAATCAGCTGACGCTAGAGGTCAACGCACGGCGCGCGCGATCCTTTTCAAATAGTACCAAACAGCGAGCAGCGGCCGCCGAGGCCCCCTCCTCCCGCCGTCCCGCCCCGCGCTCCCGCCGCCCGCGCCGCGCTCCGTCCGCGGCCCTGGCTGCGACTCGAACTCGCGCGCCGCGCCGCGAATGGAGACTAATATCCAATGGCCCAAAGTAGTAACAATTACTATTTACTACAATATCCTCGCGACCACTGTTTATTGTAGTTCACATAAGTACACAAATTTTCAGCAGTTTTTAGTACAGTAGCTAAAGCAATTGGTCTTTGACGCTTAATCATTGCATTGGTTCAATCGCTACAAGAATAATTTGTGTAAAAACAAGATAAAGTTATAAGAGAACTTACCTAAACCCCTCGGCATCCCACGATATGAGGCTCGAAGTGTTCCATTTATTACATAATACAAACGAGTTCGTCTTTGCGTATTCTCGTACAGGCGGGGCATCGGCGAGGTATCTTCAGTACACTCCGCCCGCTGCCTATCGGAGACACATCAAATTCAACGACTCATTTCGACTGCACTTTCATAATTCCGACAGAACACTCGGTACTTGACGGGCTCCATGTACCTTATTAACTAGCTACCATTACTTACTAACTATTCCCGACAAATTCTCAATACGTGAGAAGCATTTGAGCTTCTCATAAACCCATTCGACTATTGCCCTACTCACGAACACTGCACACATTAGCCATTATTCAAAGAACAACAAAACGACACAAACTTCACAAGAACCTAAACCAATAACAAATCACTCAATTCACCACATACCAACAGTAATTTGTACATGTCACAACAAGAACTCAATACTCATACTGAAGACTACAAAGTCGAGCCGACACGTTCCCCTCCAGTCTCTGCATCACCTCTCAAATGAACCCCGCGTAGCCCTGATTCCCGCGTTTTTAGGTATTTACTTCATAAAAAGAACGTGTTACAATTGAAAAATAATTTTCTAATTTATCAGGTTGTTATTAAACTTCAATACATACTCCTCATGGTTTACCATAAAAATAAAACATTGAAATGAATGAAAACAAAATACTTATTCGCCTCATTGGTCTCGTGGCAACGTGTATGTCTTATGTCGATTGTTGCGATCCTGTGATCGAAACCCAGACCAGACAACACTGTTTTTGAGTTTTTTCAAATAGTGTGAGTTATTTATGACGTTATTAATTACGTTTAGATGTAAAGATGAGTTTATGTATTTTTCGTATCAATAAAATCTGCTTAATTAAGTAAAATAACTATTATTTTAGTTGCCCTCATAAAGTCGATAGAGGGCGCGTTGTTAAATTCTGTCGCATTCGCCGGCAATGTTGCTTAGTGACAATGGGTTTCGATAGATGGCGTAATAATACATAATTTTGCATTCGCGGCTCATTAATGTAAGTACGTGGAGTCCTGGGCACGCGGCAAAGTGCCGGGGCTGCGCGCGCGTCGCGGTGCTCCGCTGTGTAAATACAGCGCATGCGCTGCGCCCAAGTAGGGCTTCGCATGCATCTCCCGCTAATGCGGCAGAATTTAACAAAGCGCAATGTGTCGACGTTATGAACGCAACTGAAATAATAGTTATTTTACTTAATTATGTAGATTTTATTGATACTAAAAATACATAAGCTCATCTGTACATCTAAAGGAAATAAATAACGTCAAAAATAACTCACACTATTTAAAAAAAATCAAAAACAGTATTGTCTGATCTGGGTTTCGATCACAGGATCGCAACAATCGAAATAAAACATACATACACGCTGCCACAAGACCAATGAGGAGAATAAGTTTTTTTTTTCATTCATTTCAATGCTTATTTTTATGGTAAACCATGAGGAGTATGTATTGAAGTTTAATAACCACCTGATAAATTAGAAACTTATTTTTCAATTACTTATTTTCCTCATTGGTCTTGTGGCCGCGTGTATGTTTTATTTCGATTGTTGCGATCCTGTGATCGAAACCCAAAACAGACAACACTGATTTTGAGTTTTTCAAATAGTGTGAGTTATTTTTGACGTTATTTATTATGATTAGATGTACAGATGAGCTTATGTATTTTTGGTATCAATAAAATTTACATAATTAAGTAAAAAAACAATTATTTCAGTTGCGTTCATAACGTCGATAGAGGGCGCTTTGTTTAATCATGTCGCATTCGCCGCCAACGTTGCATAGTGACAATGGATGACGATAGATGGCTTAATAATACATAATTTTGCATTCGCGGTTCATTAATGTAACAACGTGGAGTCCTGGGCACGCGGCAAAGTGCCGGGGCTGCGCGCGCGTCGCGGTGCTCCGCTGTGTGGATACAGCGCATGCGCTGCGCCCACGTAGGGCTTTGCATGCATCTCCCGCTAATGCGACAGAATTTAACAAAGCGCCCTCTGTCGACGTTATGAACGCAACTGAAATGATAGTTATTTTACTTAATTATGTAGATTTTATTGATAATAAAAATACATAAGCTCATCTGTACATCTAAAGGAAATAAATAACGTCAAAAATAACCCACACTATTTAAAAACAAATCAAAAACAGTGTTGTCTGGTCTGGGTTTCGATCACAGGTTCGCAACAATCGAAATAAAACATACACGCTGCCACGAGACCAATAAGGCGATTAAGTATTTTTTTTTTCATTCATTTCAATGCTTTATTTTTATGGTAAACCATGAGGAGTATGTATTGAAGTTTAATAACCACCTGATAAATTAGAAACTTATTTTTCAATTCATGTTTTATGAAGTAAATACTTAAAAACGCTACGCGGGGTTCATTTGAGAGGTAATGCAGAGACTGGAGGGGAACGTGTCGGCTCGACTTTGTAGTCTTCAGTATGAGTATTGAGTTCTTGTTGTGACATGTACAAATTACTGTTGGTATGTGGTGAATTGAGTGATTTATTATTGGTTTAGGTTCTTGTAAAGTTTGTGTTGTTTTGTTGTTCTTTGAATAATGGCTAATGTGTGCAGTGTTCGTGAGTAGGGCAATAGTCGAATGGGTTTATGAGAAGCTCAAATGCTTCTCACGTATTGAGAATTTGTCGGGAATAGTTAGTAAGTAATGGTAGCTAGATAATAAGGTACATGGAACCCGTCAAGTACCGAGTGTCCTGTCGGAATTATGAAAGTGCAGTCGAAATGAGTCGTTGAATTTGATGTGTCTCCGATAGGCAGCGGGCGGAGTGTACTGAAGATACCTCGACGATGCCCCGCCTGTACGAGAATACGCAAAGACGAACTCGTTTGTATTATGTAATAAATGGAACACTTCGAGCCTCATATCGTGGGATGCCGAGGGGTTTAGGTAAGTTCTCTTATAACTTTATCTTGTTTTTACACAAATTATTCTTGTAGCGATTGAACCAATGCAATGATTAAGCGTCAAAGACCAATTGCTTTAGCTACTGTACTAAAAACTGCTGAAAATTTGTGTACTTATGTGAACTACAATAAACAGTGGTCGCGAGGATATTGTAGTAAATAGTAATTGTTACTACTTTGGGCCATTGGATATTAGTCTCCATTCGCGGCGCGGCGCGCGAGTTCGAGTCGCAGCCAGGGCCGCGGACGGAGCGCGGCGCGGGCGGCGGGAGCGCGGGGCGGGACGGCGGGAGGAGGGGGCCTCGGCGGCCGCTGCTCGCTGTTTGGTACTATTTGAAAAGGATCGCGCGCGCCGTGCGTTGACCTCTAGCGTCAGCTGATTATTTATCCCGCTTTCATTACGTTTTTCAAAAGAAAGTAAAATAATTATTATTTTACCATAATTTCGTAGCATTCATCCATCCAAACACAATGATGAGTGAAAAAAATTTTTTTTTTATTAATTTTCGTCGATTTATTTTGCGATATTTTTAATGGTATCGTGTTTGGAATCACTAATACTATCACCCGGCTTCGTTTTCGGTCGCGGTCTTGAGATACCCTGTATATGTCTAATTTTCAAGTTGTTCTTAACAGTTTCCACGGCTTAATGTTAGAAGAAGAAGCGGACTCTATTTAGCGGATTTTTTTAGTTTATGTTCATTAGTGGACTTTCTGTGACTAGAAATGATGACGATAATCTATTCTTATACGAGTAATATTACCTTTATAAGCACCAAATTCTTTAGTAACACGTAACTTTCCGTTTCGGTTTATATTATTTTTAATATGAAAATCATTATCGTCATTCATTGAAAGTGTCCGATACGGCGATATGCTTACCCCCTATGGCATCGTGGGATGGAACACACATGGCGAAACGTGGGTGTCCTGGCAGCGCCTCTGCCTACCCCTCCTGGGAACAAGGCGTGAGTTTATGTTGTACTGGTGGTAGGTCCCTCATATGTGAGAGGCCGCCTGGGTAGGGACCACCGCAATGTCTATTTCTCCCGTGTAAATGCACTGTTTTGTTCCAGTTTGAAGGACATTGTAGCCAGAGTAAATAATGAGACTTAACATCTTATATCTCAGGGTGGCGAGCGCAGTGGAATGCTAAGCATTGCTTTGTAATTCATGGTATTGTTTGGTTTTGCTACTGTCCAATAGCGGTCATATCGCTTACCCTCCGGCGAATGGCACGCTCGTCGTGCCATTCTTCGCAATAAAAAAAATGTATGTATGAAATCATTAGCCCAAACATCATCAGTGATCCGTTGCTGAGGCATTCTAGTGCGTTTTTTGCTGTGCAATCTATGAGTAATGCTTTTGTAATACAGTAATATTGGATTCGCGTGTCCTAAGCGATGCAGGTCGTAAACTCGTAACCTACTTGTAGCCACTTGTTTTCTGAATACTTTTAGAGCGTAAGCTGAATTTTTATAAACTATAAATGAAATTCTTTAATATTACATAATGTATTTTTTGGAATGGTGTCTTTAAAATGGTTTTTATATTTGATAATATTGGAATAGCAGATTATAGACTATTGCGGCTAACGATACTATATTTAATATTATTGCGTAAAAAAAACAATCTGATATTCCAATCCATGCATTTTTTACAAGTTTTTTGGTGGTTTTTGTGACTTTTAAAAAATACATATTTACTTATCGCCTGTGTCGTATCAGTAAAGTTGGGTTAAGTCATTCTCTGACTAGAATATTAGGAAATAGGGAACGAGATTGATAAATTCGGCCGTTAGTCATGAAATCGAAGACATCGCGTGCGCTAGTTACCAACTGAATTCAAATTACTGTTGCGAACTACATATTTTAACATCAAAAATTTAATTGTTTTTATAAGTGGTTACGTGGCTAGTAGGTAGTTCTTGTATTGAAATTTTAACGAGTTATATTGCTATAAGTAAATGTGGCTATAGCGTTTGTGAGCTGAAAACAGAAATCTTTTACTCTTTGCGAAGTACTATGTTTAATTAAGGAAATCTTTTCTGGATTTGCTTTGTAGTATAACATTTTCAATATAATTAATTATAGAAAATATTAGAGAATGAAATAATTCTTTCTTTATGATTCTAATACCGCAGGCGCGTCTATACCTTTGATTTAATAATTAGCGAATCATTTGCAATGAAAAATAATTTTTCAGTGCATTTCATAACCTCGAAAGACGTCGAAGAATGCTCAAACAACTCGAGGGAAGCCGTAAGCCGATTGCCTAACATCGATTAGCATGCAATGTGTAAAACTTGCCTCCAGCAAACGAGCCGTGAAAAGCAATAGTTGGCGATTATCGGCACTCGTGATTAACAGTCCAGAAATATTGATGTCAACGGAACTGGGCCACTCCGCTGGATGCCTTACCGTTTGCCAAACCTAATGGATTGATCTTTTTTTTCGTGTTTTTTTCAGCCGGCTTCAATAGTTGTGGAGCCTTAATGAGGCTGTGTTGTTTTTGTTTTGTATTCATATCCTATTCGAGTTTTACAAAGACAGTTTACTCATTTAAGTTTCGTGGAAATATGAGTCCTATGTTCAACAGTGGACTGTAGCGGGCTAATGATATTGTTAACTAGTAAGATATTAACGCAGTTAATGACGACAGATGAGTTAAAAATAATTCAAGAATTCATTGAAAGCAGGCATTTTATGATGTCAAGTTATAATAAAAACATGTTAAGCGAATTAATTCCATTTGTTAACAAACTTTAAAAATTATAATTTGGTAATGTTTTTTAAACAATACAACTTAACAAACCCCCTACCCCTACCTACAATACATTCAGCTTTTGCTAAACGCTTCCATCCTTATATTACCGCTATGATTTATAATAATGTTACAAAACAGAGTGACATCCGACTATGCTCAATGCGAGAGGCAAAGAAAATTATAAAAGGTTGGCTATTTAAGCTAACATATGAGGAGACAGAAAAACTAATTAGCACATTACTTTAACTGTATTAATTAATTAGGAAGGAAAACAGTATTCTTACATAAATCTATAATTAAGTGGCTAGAACCTAATACATAGTTTCAAGCTTTATTTAGAATTTATTACTTTGTTATTTTATCTTATTTGGAAATGTATAGTCTATTTTGTTTTATATCCCAAGGATTTCTTATGTTTTCTATTCGATTATTTTAACTTTATTATTTTTAAACTACCGTGTACCTGTGTGTAGTCAGTGACAATGTAAAACAAAGTGTTGGGACCCCACGGTACAGGCTTGCCTAGTGAGGGGACCACGTATGATTTACAATGTTTAATTCCAAAAATTACAAATGTCTTATCCGTATTTTGTTTAATGTCAACATGCTAAAATTCATGTAACTATTTGTGATTTATAATAAATATTTTTTTCAAACATCTAACTATGGTATGAATGATTATTAAATGATTTCAAACATAGCACAAACTAAGCTTGTTTTCCCACATTACGCTATTGTTTACCGGTATGCTAATGCGTGACGGATTGTAAAATCGATGACAATGCGCCCGTATCAGGGTTGCTCGGGTCAATGGCGAGATAGCCACACGTTACCGCGTACACATCACGCGTGCATGTTTAGTATAGATTGTTCCGGAAATTCATAGAATTTCGTTATATTGCTCCGTAGCGCTGTTGGTTAGACGCCGACTGTGAAACGTGTTGCGGGTCAGATCCACGCACCGAGACAAATATTTGTATCATCCGCAGGTATTTGTTTCGGATCTGTGTTTGCGAGAGAGTCTCTCGTAGTTTCTGATAGCCACGGCACAAGGCTAGATATTAGTGTGGGGTCAGGACTTTGTATGAGACTGTTGGGTGTATTTGTTTATTTACCTGTAATATTTGGATCCCATAGTAGAGCTCAAGCCTTAACTATCCAGGTATATGTTGCCATCGTACTCTAGGGACAACCTCTTTGTTCGAGGCTTACACCACTAAGGTGTTGTTTCGTAAGCTAGCAGGCTTGGTCCAGTTAAAGAAAGGGATCAGAGGAAAAAGTTCCAGATATTTTATTTTATTTTTTTATTTTATTTTATTTTATTTATTAAGGAAAACTTACAACTATCATAATACAGAATAATTATAAAAATACTAAATAAAGAAAAGGTCAATTACAAGTTTCCACTTATAATAACTGTATACATAAAAAAAAAGAAGAAGTAGGTAAACTATAACTAACTTATAATACATATAAACAGAGTACAGATCTATTGCTTTTTAGGTGCGTGCGCCAAAGTAAATATAGCACATAATTTTCTTAAATTTAGTACTATTGGTATTAAAAAGGTCAATATCAACATTCCAGTAGATAGCATTAAGTGATCGACAGGCTCTTAGAAGGTAAGTATTTTCTATCTTAAGTTTATTTAAGTTAATTTGATATCTTAAGTTTATCCGCCACGATAATTCACCCATTAAGTAATAAGTATTTCCTTTCTGGATTGTGAATATTTAACGTAAAGTATACATCGCGTATACATGAAATATGTATTCTAATATTAATTTACCTATGAGGTAACTATCGGAATGCAACCGGGGCAGTATTCACTCGTTATTCAGTTTTCAAGCAACATCCTCCGAGTTTTTACGAGCGAATTGATTGTTTTGCGTAATTGCTGTGTTATTTGTAAACCATGGTATTGTGGTGAAACTATTAAGAGCCGAAAACAATGTAGCAATAGCTAATCAACTGGAATTAATGGGAGAGCGGGTCATGGATCAAACAACTCTATGATTTCCAGCTGCTACTCATATCTCAAATCTATCTTGGACTAACATACTGTACTGTATTGTACTATATCAGCCCATATACGTCCCACTGCACGGATCAGGCCTCCTCTACTATCGAAGGTAGATTGAGAGGGGTTAGGCCATATAGTCCACTGCGCTGATTAAGTCCGGTTGGCGAACTTTATATATCATAGAATTTTTGCAAATCGCTATGGTATGCACGTTTCCTCACGATGTTTTACTTCACCGTTTTAGTGCGTGGTGATTTACTATCAAGACACACATAACTCCGAAAAGCAAATAATCCATAGAAATTGTGGCTCCTGACAATTCAGGTCAGGACGAAACATAGGTATGGCGATTCATACCTATGTTTTATTTACAATATACATCGAGACGTAATGTTACTTTTTCGAAATATCTGATAATGAGTTTAAATTTGAATTACGCCAAGTATAATTGGGCTAAATATTTTTTTGCTTAGACTTAATGCTCTACTAGTCTAATTAGGCTAACATAACTACTATAAGCTCGTGTAACAATGCTAAACTCTTTTAAATTCGTGACAAAATATGCCGAATAACCATGTAAACGAAGTTTATCGATTCCCCGCACACAAGGTAATAAACTTTCGGATTTGAAATAGTTTCGTTGGTTAGGCATACTTAAACCCAACTAAATTACTATAAGCTAGTCGAAATGTAAGCTCAACATAGACGATAAGACTAGCGTTGGTGCTGTAACCAGACGGAAATTGTAATTACAGTAATAGATTTTAATTTTTAATTGGTGTGTTAGTAAATGAATTACTATTGATAATGAATTACTTCCGAATGTTCTACCGATGTTTTCCTATTACAAAACGAATTCTCGCGTTAAATATTTCTTTATAATAATAAGCAGATTGATCGCCGTATATTTCTTTATCATCATCTTTAGTCAGTCATCAGTCCACTGGAATAGACTTCTCACAAGGAGTTCCTCGGCGGTGTTATTTAATTTGTTTAATTCTCATTTTCAGTTGTATTTATTTTATGACCGATACCAATAAAGATTTTTTCGGTCCCACGGGTAAACCATTTCAGTTTCGTGAAACAAATTTTGCAACAATTTGTATATTTACTAACTATTAATAATTTATCCGAGGTTATTACCTCTCGACTAGTATACAGTTTTGTCTCTTAGTTCGCTATGAAGGAAAATGGACGAAATTTTTTTTGAATTCCTCCTATTCATTTTACTATTTACTTTCGGTTAAAGACATGTTAGACATTCCCGAAGACTCGCAGAGCCTAAATGCTCTGTGTCATTAAAATGCGTGCCACTATTGATCCTGGCTTGCAGGATTTGTAGTGGCAGTTGTGAGGACGGGACAGTTTGTAATTAATTTTTATTTCTATCTTCCAGGATGAAAAGCCAACCCCACCTGCCCCACATACCAGACGAGTACGTGTTCCTGTTTCTTCACTCCAACTACTACAAGCTGAAGGAGACGAAGGACACCATCGAGTGCTACTTCACCCTACGCGCCAACACGCCCGACCTGTTCACCAACAGGGACCCGCTGGCGCCCAAGAACAAGACTATCATGGATATTACGTAAGTCCATAAAGTCATTAGATTTGGTGAACTATAAAGCCCTAGACTTCCATCTTTTTTCTCAAAAAAGAATTCAAATGGACAAACTGTGTACCTGATGATAAATGACAGAGAGATTCGTTATTAATTAGTAGAAGGTAGGGTATGGTGGAAGAAATGGCAAAGGCTGAACGGGAGGAGTTCAGTTGAGATGGTGGTGGTCGGATTGTCGTATTTGTCTTCACGGAGACCAAGGTGCAAAAAATGTGGGTTCCCGCAGGTTGGCATACGTGTCGAATAGTGAGAAGTGATTTTCACTTACCGATGGATACTTCATATATTAATTTGGCCATGCCAGTATACAAAAGGTTTCTTTGGTACTCTTGCAATATTTCTGATTTTGCAAGATTTGATTTCGAACATGATTGAGTGTTTCTCAATGACTAGATATCTAGAGCTAGCCAGCCTATCAACAACTGATTATTATTTTAAAACTGATTTAAAAACCGCATTGTTTGGGTCAAGAAGTGTCAATTAACTTTGAATACAATGGTAATGGCGTCTTGAACTTTTAATGATGTTGTCGAAGTTCTACGTAATTGGCATGCTGAATTACTTTTTTGTGCGAATAAAGTGTAATACTGGGAAAATTGAAAATATATTAGAAGAGAGTTCTTTAACATAGAAAAATGTTTTGTTTTCATCCTACGTGGGCTTTGGATAAAGGGTGTTTTGTACAGACATGATAAAGTGACAAAAGATAGTTAATATAGAGCAATTAAGATTTTAGAGTAGCCATCTGCAGATAAGTAGCTGTTGCCTGTGGGGACTCTTAAGCTCTTTATCATATTCTTAATCGAATGTTCCCAGGTTATACGCAAGATGCAACACACTTGGGTCGACCAGAATGACGTGTTTTCCATTTTAATATGGAACTAACAAAAATGCATATTAAATGCTCTCATATCGTATTTTATTTATATATCAACACAAACTGTTCACTTATATTGAAGGTTTTTCCGAGCCATCGACTATCGACATCGAAGTTAAACTGGGGCAAACTGCATATCTAAGTTCTGCGTTTTGACTTACTATTAGAAGTTTGTGTTTACGGTTCATTTTTTAAAATATAGGTAACATTATTCTAAGCCGAATTGCTGCGATGGTGTATTTAAAGACGAATTATAAGTAAATTAGTAATTAGTTATGAGATAAACAACACGTTTTTTCCTTGAGAAATGGTTAATTGACGTAGTTTTAATTATGTATTGTATCATGTATGTGGGTACAAAATTTGAATATTTTATTTGAATATTATCACCTTGACAACGTATGCAACGTTTTCAAGGTATTACCTAATTAATTATTACTTATAACTTAAAATTTGAACTGAAAATCTTAAAAATCTTGAATTGCAATCAAATAATTTAGGGTTTTTAATAATGTCTTTATACCTAAGCCCTTTTAAAATATACCTACAGATTTTATAACAAACTGAACACAAAACTTGACTGTAATTAGTTCAAAAACTGCTTTACTACATTGCCTACTTGATAATTCTTATTACGCCACAACTCACAAGGCTTAATTAGGCGCAAGAAATGACTGCGTTCACTGAAGCCTTATGAATTGATTTTACTCTCCGATTCCCTGATTGATTATTAAAATGATTGCTACGGATTATTTCTAGAATGGTCTTTCGTATATTTTTGTTAGTTCAGGGTTCAATTTATTACAAGAGGCTGTGTTACTTAATTTTAGAAGGAATTAAGGATGAAAAATAAGAAATACAAACTGTAATTGGGACATTAACAATAACAATTAGAATTAAAAAAAAAACTTTATTAATACGATTTAACGTCTTATTTTTATTATTAAAATAATTATTTCTCAGATATACTAAACATTTGTATTTTTTTTTGTTACAGATTGTGTTGCTATCCACACTAAGTTTAATTAAAATCCAAATCACCGTAACCTTTATGCATCTCTTTTCCATTGTCCTATTGGCTATTTCCTACATTAGTATTTTTTCTTGCAGGCACATGGTAGCTCTACCAAACAAGACCACAGAAGGGTACCACGTGCTCCTGTACCGGCTGGCGGACTTCGATTACAGCAAGCTGAACTTCGCGGACGCCGTGCGCGTGTTCTGCATGTTCAATGACGTCAAGTTGTCGGAGGACAACCTTTCGGAGGGCTACATCGTCATCTTCGACATGAAGGGCTGTAGTCTTGGACATCTGACCAGGGTCACGCTGCCTGCGCTGAGGGCTTTCATGCATTATATTCAGGTAGGTGTTTTTATTTAACAATTTCAGGACAATATATTTCGCGATACGTATACATACTTAACTCAGGTGCTTTTTTGTGTAGAATATTGACTAGTAGTTTATGTTGGCTGAGGTGAAGATTGATTAGTTACTTAGAATGAAAATAGAAGATTGGTTTTCAAATTTCAAATTTTATATGATATCAATCTTTTTTTTAATAGTTATACGTCGCAATAGCATTCAATAACTCACATCAATGGTTTTTATCGTTTCAGAACGCCCATCCATGTCGCCTAAAAAAGATCCACGTGGTTCACACCGTCTCTTTCATCAACCAAGTCATGTGCCTCGTGAAGCCGCTGATACACTCCAACCTTCTGAACCTTCTCAACTTTTCATCAGAAGGACCCGAATCCGTGGTAGACAAGGAACTATTGCCAGAAGACTTCGGCGGGCCAATTAAACCAGTAAAGCAATTGCATGAGGAACAGAGGAAGAATATGGATGAGAATTATAGAGAGTGGCTGATTGAAACAGAAATATTCAAAGCCGATGAAAAGAAAAGAATCAAGAAGCCAAGCAAAGGGATGTTTGCAAGCTTTACTAGCAGTTTTAAAAGCCTGGATATCGACTGATTTAGATATTTACGTTTCGTGATGCGCGAGGGACCTGATGTTTCTTGTACCTACGCCTATGGCTCCTTTAGTTGTAAGAATGTAGCCAAAAGTTTCTAGTTATTATTTTTACTCACTACGAATATTTTGACACATTTTAATTAATATTTACCATAGATTTTCTAGGTTGTAGAATCTTGTTCATTTTTTACTACACCAATTGTGTTTCATTTGATATGGGAACATTTAAAGCTCTTACTATTGGTGTAATGGGTTTTGTTGTTAATAGTGTCATCTCATTATATTTTTCATCCAATGCCAAGGACAAGATTAGGTGTCGAGTTATTGCAGAAAATATTCCACTCAAGTTTAATACTTATTCCATTTTGATCTACTGCTTCTGGTTATTGAAATATATTTGACTGTTAGTCATCGCGTCCTATTCACATATTACGTACGGGTCCATGCAGTTCTTTATATCACTTTATATTATTTTCGCATGGTTTTAATGTTCTTTCACGTGAAAAAAAATAATGTTAAAATATGAATTTGTATAGTCAAATAGAAAATGTATATATATATAATCATCATTATAGTTTTAAATAGGTGTACCGGTTGTGAGACTTTCACTTGTAAATATATTGTTTTTATTATAAGCTATATTCTTACAAATTAATATTTTGTAGATTTTTATTGTTGCATAATCAATAAAAATATATGTTAGTGGCAATATGAGTCAGGCGGTTTTATCATAGCAACTTAAAGAAAACGCTTTGAATAATGTTTCTTTGATTTTTTGTCTTTAGTACACTGATGGAAAATGTTAAACAACTGGAAAACGACTAAATCAATTAATTTCCCCATTGATTTCTACATGAATCAGCTGCATTGGTGCTATCGTTATGGTTTTCAATGTCTATTCTCATTTAGCCGACAACGTGCATTGTTAAAAGTTGAAACATTTGTCATTATCGACTAAGACAATAATATTTTGTTAGATAATCTTAAGTAAGAAGATTTACAGGGTTTGTGGAAACTGTGAATAAATTATATTTACGCTATGTATTTGTGTCGTTACCAAAATTTGCAAAAGCTTCTATTTGATTGTATCATGAGCTGTTTATATTAATACCTCTTGAAATATATTTTTGTACGAATTTCTATATAGTTCTCGTATTTTATTGACGTTTGTATATTTGTATTTTTGTAAATAGTCAAATAAAAGCCCTTTTCATATTCTGTGTTTAATTTCGGTTCGACAGATAACGAAACTAATTATTAAAGATATCGATAGCTTATTGTGATATCTGGGAGATAATAATACCAATAAAACAGGGAATGCAGCTTTATAACAGTATTTACGTTGAACTGAATACACTGCAAACTTATCTACATAAACATGAAATTATTGTGTTTCAATTCCGAATTCCTTGGAAATAGGTTATCGGTTTGCTACAGAAATGTTCTTTCGGCGGTAATTTGCAAAGTTAAATTGACTAACGATATGTCAGATGCAGAAACTATACCAAGTGACTGGCTCGCTGAGAAATCTAGAAGTAAATCTAATAACATGCATACAGGAGAGAATTCAACGAGAGACGAAAATGTTTTAAGTAAAAAAGAGCTATCAGTGGGTGGTAAAAAAGAAGTGTACACAATTGAAATTGATCCAATCAATAAAACCAGTAGTGATGTGATATTTATAAAAGTTTGTAGAAAACACTCCGACAGTACCGACGAAGACGACGTAAGTACTCTTATAGATGGAAAATAATTGGAAGTCAGCAATCGAGAACGCTCTTTTATGAAATTGGACGAATTAGAATTAACTTCAGAGTTCAGACTTCTCTTTTATTTTATTAACGATGTACATTTTTTTTTCAATTGTTACCCTCGAATTACATCAAAGGAGATCGGTCGATTTGGTCCAACCGTGGACAAGAAATTCATTATTACCAAAAAATTTGGCGTATTTTTTTAGATTTATTTCTCTATTTACTTTTATCCTACGCCATTGGAATTAGATTTACAAAAAAATGAGGATATCATGAAATATTTCTACCATTTTTGTATTTGTCAGCAACATTCATAGAGTTGACATCTGTCACTAGACTATTATTATATTATTATTATTTATTTCGTCGTGTACTCATGTGTATATAAAATTGAATTAATTTGAAAATCATATCATTTCGTTTTGTGGCTGGGTGTTGTGTTTATTCTCTACGGCGTCCCTTGCAGTCAATTGCTTACCTCGATCCAACAATACTATAGCATATAAATAAGTTAAAATGTTTATAATCGTCATGTAAGCAAAAACTACGGGAAATCATTGATGCGCGCCTGAAGCCAACAACTACGAGACACCGATCGTAAAGGCGCAAAGGCTTACATGATCTGTAATGTCTGAATGGATTCATCCTCAATCATTGTTTTATTTTTTCATTATTGTGTACGGTAGCTTCAGATATTTTTTAAACTAGCGCATGACAAAATGACTAACTACATACAATAAACCTGATATCAAATTATTATACTTTTAAATATTCAAATGTGTTTTTCTGTCTTCCTTGATAAGCTTACGTACTTTATAATAATGTATATTCATACTCATCCCAAACTTAAAATATAAGCCAACTATGATATTACGTATTCAGATAGCAGAAAATGGTAGATTTTGTAAAACTTTAAGAGGATAAATCTTAAAAACACAGACATGTCAGATGGCGACACTGGCCATACTATTGTGTTGCTCCGCGTATTTATTTTGGAAAAAATAGTCTAATCGTTCTTTATGGTATTATCTAACCTTATAATTACTGTATAATCTCTAATTCATTTGTGACAGCGTTATCCGGAACTTTTATAACTGTTTAGTGCAAAATAAGTGAACTTTAACGGTGTGAGTGCAAAATTTAAATAAACCCTATCAAAACTTTCTTAATTGGACTTATATCAAATTTAATAGATCGGTACAGTTATACAGTGCTAACTACAGTGTTAAAAAGTGCAAAAACATCATAAAAAGACAACAAAGTTAAAAAACGGTTATTTTAAAAACTCTAACCCGCTAACCGTTTCTAAAACCCTAGCGTCTGTACTATTCATTAATTTCGCCTACTCAACGTCAAGCGTGATTGGCCCCGTGGATATTAACCCATATTCACTAGGAACAGCGCGCACGCAGGCCGTCGGCGGTTCGAAACCCCGAAGATCCACATTATTGAAACTTTTTTAATTTGCATTTTTTCATTTAAGAGAATTAATAATCAAAATGACTCCAATGCGTCACGATACCTGTGTTGGGTGTGGCACGAAAATATTAAATAAAGAATGTTTAAATTGTACAACATGCAAGGGTCGATACGACTTAGCTTGCGCTAAAGTCCCAATGAAACGCTTCCTTGTAATGGACACCGATCGCAAGAATAATTGGAAGTGCCCTGAGTGTGCAAACAAACAATCCAAACCCAATCAGAGTACTACATTAACGGATTCGAATGCAAAAACTACACCGACGTCTGCAAATTCTTCAACAACAATAGTGTCGACACCGTCGTCTGTGCAAGATAGTAATAATATAACAATTCGAAACAAACTTAGATCACAACAGGTAGCGAATAATACTCAGACATGTACCAACCCAACTTCACCGACTTCTGTTCTCTCAAAAGATGAAATAAGAGAATTGTTTCGAGAGGAATTTTCAGCGATAAGACAGACGATAATACAGGAACTGCGTCAATCTTTGAGTGACATGGTAAAGGAAGAATTTCGATCACTTAAGGATGACATGTGCTCATTAGAACAAAGCGTTAGCTTTATGAATAGCGAATTCGAGACCATAAAACAAACTTTTAATAAGCAAGGGGAATCGATTAAACTATTACAGAAAGAAAATGCACAACTCACTAATACCACCCAAACCTTATTAACCCGACTGCAACTCATGGAACAAAATACTCGATCATGTAACTTAGAAATCCAATGTTTACCCGAACATAAACAGGAAAACCTGCTCACGACCATAACCCAACTTGCGAAAGTTGTATCATGTGATTTAGGAGAAGAATCTATACATCATTGTACTCGAGTTGCAAAGATAAATCCACAAGATACGAGACCTCGGGCTATAATTGTAAGGCTGGCTACTCCAAGATTAAGAGATACATTCTTAGCCAAAGTGATTTTATACAATAAAGCCAACCCAAATGAAAAACTTAATACAAGTCACCTTGGTGTAGGAGGACCCAAACGACCTATTTTTGTCTTGGAGCATCTCTCGCCAATTAATAGAAAATTACACGCAGCAGCTCGATTGAAGGCAAAGGAAAAAGGATACAAGTTCGTGTGGGTGAAGCAAGGACGGATTTTTATGCGAAAAACTGAAACCTCGGAGTTCATATATGTGAAAGATGACCGTGTGCTCGACAATATTAATTAGGTTCCATCACTCTGCTGGTTGTTATTTCAATTATAGTATTTTGATTGGTATCTTAATCACTAAAATTCAGTTCAATTCAGTTGTATTACCAGAACGTAAGAGGTCTTCGGACCAAGACTCATGATTTCTATTGTAACATCACTAGTTCTAACTTTGATATTATAATACTTACGGAAACATGGCTAAATAGTAGTATCAGAGATTCCGAACTATTTGACAATCGCTACATTGTATATAGAAGGGATCGTGAAAACTCGGGCTTCCACAAACAAAAAGACGGAGGCGGAGTATTAATAGCTGTTTCCAGAAAAATGAGAGCTTCGCGCCTTAAAGATAAAGAAAGTCTTTGTGAGGACCTTTGGGTCAAAATAGACCTTACAGATAATTATAGTTTCAATTTGTGTGCAATATATATTCCGCCTCCAGTGAATCGTAATGTTTTGGAACACTTCACGGACCATTATAACAGCATTTCTGAAGGTATGACCAATGTCTGTATCGTGGGTGATTTTAACTTGAGTTCCATCAATTGGCCTCTTCCTGGAACTAATGCTCCATCACAGAACAGAGGATCCTCCTTAGGTCAAACATTAATAGATTTTGCCTGTCTTAATAATTTAGCTCAACATAATTTTATATGTAACAGTAAGGGAAAAGTTCTGGATTTGGTGTTGTCTAATATATCAAAAATACAAACCAAAGCATCATCTGATGTTTTGACAAATGTAGATCCTCTGCATGTTCCGTTGGAGCTATTTATCAGTACACAAACTGTAAATTATCTCGAGCCGAAGCATAGAGATGTTAAATATAACTTTTACAAAGCTGATTATGACAGAGTAATTACGGAATTAGATAAAGTGGACTGGCCCGGAGAGATTTGTGCAATCGACAATGTCAATGAAATGGTAGATAAATTTTATAATATCCTGAACCAAATTATTAAACAATATGTACCTAAAACTAAAACCCATAATAATAGATATCCATGTTGGTACACTAAAGAATTAATAAAATTAAATAGAGAAAAGATAAAATTACTACACAAATATAGAATATATAAGAACCCTTTAGACGGTATTTCATTGAATATTTTAAACAAAAGATGTAAGGCATTAACTACAGTCTGCTATAATGATTATGTTCAATATATTGAAGAGAGAATAACTGTTAATCCAAAGTACTTTTGGTCGTTCATAAAACAAAAAAACAACTCAATTAATGATTACCCATGTAAAATGAGCTTCAATAATACAATAGCGACAGAAGGCACAGACATTTGTAATATGTTTGCTTCATATTTCTCTTCCACCTACACTAGCTCCATTATTACCCCAAGTACAGACACTGTGACTGATAGTAGTCCGAACGATATCAACACTATAGGCACAATACACATTACATGTTCCACAACCACAACATTTTTAAAAAGTCTCGATCCCAATAAAGGTTTTGGTCCCGATGGCATACCTTCGTATTTTATAAAAAGATGTGCATCCGCACTGAGCCCGCCTCTAACTTTTATTTACAATAAATCATTAGCCACGGGGCAGTTTCCGGAAATCTGGAAAAGAGCAAAGGTGGTGCCAATTTACAAATCTGGAGACCCCGAATACATAGCTAATTACAGACCCATCTCTATACTACCTGTTTTCGCCAAAGTATTCGAGTCAATCTTGTATCCTAACTTGATATCCCATTTCAAACAACATCTCAGTAATGCTCAGCACGGCTTTGTCCATTGCAGATCTACTAATACAAACTTGGTAGCCTATTCTGATTATCTTATACGATCTGTTGACGCTGGATTCCAAGTAGATACTGTTTATACAGATTTTTCTAAGGCGTTTGACAGAGTCTGTCATGATACTCTTATAAGGAAATTACAATACTATGGTATATATGGGACACTGTTAAATTGGTTCAAATCTTATTTAGAAAATCGTCAACAATATGTAGTTATTAAAGGTTACGAGTCGGTTACGTACAGTGCTAGTTCAGGAGTGCCACAAGGATCCCACTTAGGTCCTTGGCTATTTAACGTACTTATCAACGACATAACAGATTCAATTGAACATAGTCAAGTATTTCTTTTCGCTGATGATCTTAAAATATGCAAGGCCATCAAAGTTCCAGGAGATAGTTTGTTACTTCAAAATGATGTGCATAATTTAGCAGTTTGGTGTTCTAAGAATAATTTAACATTAAATCATTCTAAATGTCATCACATGAAATTCACAAGAAAACATAATAACTATCCCACAGCATATAAAATAAATAACATGCCGTTGCAAGACATCAACACAATTCGCGACCTAGGGGTTATCTTTGATACGAAGTTAACATTTCTCCCCCACATAGACGAAATTATTAGAAAGGCATCCAAAATGTTTGGTTTCATATTGAGAAACGGCAAGTTATTCAAAAATCCACACACGAAAGTAGTACTTTACAACGCCTATGTTAGATCTATATTGGAGTATTGTAGTGTAGTCTGGTCACCACATTATATTAAACATCAGTTACGAATTGAACGCCTCCAAAAGAGATTTACGAGACATCTTGCCTATCACAGTAGAGTTAGAAGAAATGTCAGGTCTTATACAGAGAGACTTAACTGCTTCGGCATGATAAGCTTGAATGACAGGAGAAAACTACTTGATATGAAATTTTTGTACAAAATTTTGAGAAACCATATTGACTGCCCGTCACTGCTGGAGTCAGTGACACTGCGCGTCCCCAGCCATTTGCCGCGGCGGCCTATGGGTTTGTTATATCCAAGGAGGGCAGGAACCAAACTTGGATTCAACTCTGCTTTACCCAGGCTCTCAAGAGCTTACAACTCTTTAGGCCGGTCTGTCGACATTTTTGGCAGTTCCTTGGGATGTTTTCAAACAGAGGTCTTGAAGGCTTTGAAGAGTAATATTTAAGAGTAATATTTAATATTTAATTTTTTTAGTAATATTTGATTTTTTTCTATTTTTTTTAACACACTGTTTTAACTTATTTACTGTCTGTTGAAGTCACATTTATGTTCCTTTTAGTTTTATAAGCATTAATATTAAGATATATAAAAGCTATTCCAAATTATTAATTGTTATGAGATTTATATAAGTTTTAAATAGGCTAACATTTTTTTAATTGCTATTTCAATTTTTTCTCAAATGTCAATGCATGCTGTGGCAACTAAAGGTAATACATTTAACTTATTGTTGGTGTATTTGTAACGTTAATTTAATGTAATGTAATTACCACTGATTGTCCTTAAACAATAAAATAAAATAAAAAAATAAATAAATAAAATAAAAAACCCCGTATCCTAGCTCAAGAAGACTATGTTATATTTGAAGGATAAAAAATCCTTATTATTTAATTCTATGTCTCATTTGTCTCCACCATGTTTCCACTACTAGGCCCAATATTCATAGGAAAACGACCGATCTCCTTTGCTCATGTATATAAGCATTTTTCACATTGTAATAATACAGTGAGTGGGTATTTTTTGCCGTTGGATAATTTTTTGTTGTTATTGAGCTATTAGTGGTTGGCAGGGCGGCAGGTAGTATCTGAGTGAGTGATCGCCGAATAACGAGCTTGTATGAGTAGAGTATCGGCGGTGGCGGTGGCGGAGACGGCGGCCGCTGCTTGCGGCCCATTGAGGAGGTCGCGGCCTCAGGGCGGCGGCGCGAGGGTCGTGACGTCACGCGGCGCCGCGCCTCGCGCACGCGCCCGCCTATCGAGCGGCATGTGTCTCTCGCTGCCGGCCGACCGCTCCGCCCGACATATTCACACTTTTTTATTTTCCTCCCGAACGTAGTCTGTCGTGCCATCTCGATATTCACACGGTAGCCGATTGAAATCACAAAACCTGGTACCGTGTGACCGCGAGGCGCTTTGCCGCGGTCTCTCGTCGACGCCTGTCGCGCCCGCACTTTAATCGAATCCAAAATGGCAGGACGAAGGCTGAGAGCTCGTGTGCTCCCCAGCCTGTAAGCGATCGGTTTCCATCACGAGCGGTATGTGTCTCGTTATATAAATGTTACGCAAGTTGAGGACGGAGTGGCCACGAGAACGTGCATCTGTTGTTACACGAACTCATACGACGGTCCGCTGGTGCAGTGTACCGTGGACCTCATGTAACGCGCGCCACCTATACATCCTACCGTGAGTATATCTATTATTCTCGATACATTTATTGCTTCTTGTTTACTCGATGTCGATTGCCAACGACAACAAATTGATTTATGCGTAAAGTGATTGCCTTCGAGTTTTACCTCTATCGATCGAATCATTATCACGAAATTGAGAATATTGTTTATCACCTGGGAGTATAATAGATATTCTATGTTCAAAAGTTCTGATATAATTTGTGAGAATAATTTGTAAAGAAAGATCCAGTAGGAGTGCCTATGCGAGTAGACCTTATTGGAAAGGATTCGCGCCTGTCAACATAGAATGCTCGCAGACTGCGTGCCTCTTCGCATGTGGAGCCTTTATTGATCAATCTACTTATAGTTTTTAGACGATTTCTATTTTCGATGAGCTCTTTTATTCAAGGATGACCTTTCTTTGCTTAACTAAGTGAAGCATAAGAACTAACGACGTAGACATTTTCATATAACCTAGTTTGTGGTTTAATATTTTAACGAGGTTATCCTGAATTAAAATTGTTTCGTGTAAGTGTTTTATTATTATCTTTGCCGTTGGAAAAAGTGATCTCGTACATAACTTAGTAGTAATTTCAAAAAGTATACATTTTTTTCACTTCTTCTTTGGCGGTACATTTCAGTAAGGTTTAAGGTTTTTTGGTTACCTCATTTCGGGTAACAATTTCTATTTCCTTTTGTTGTATATTCTTATATAGATCGTACACATTTATTTAACTTATTCGTGAACTTCTAAGGTTAAAATTGTGCTCCTACCCGTTCTTAGATTATTTTGATTCTGCGCAGCCGTAAACGTTTTAATGTGCTTATGCTAATTTAACGTTTTTATCTTAATATTAAAAAATAGCATTTTCCGTATTAAGTAGAACTGTTTTGGCTTCACGAAGATCGCTGTGCCTTAATGCGCCTACATACATATTATAATTAAGAATTACTTTAAGCATGTTTTCTTTGAATTTAACACAATTTGCATGTATTAAATTCTATGCAAGTACAACATGGCTCCATTTTTATTGTTTATTCATGGGACATTATTTAATAATACCGTGGAACTAACTATAAATGGGTAGAAAATAACTAGTATGTAGAACGCAAGTAATATTCCATTTGGGAAATATTTTTTTTAAACGTTAGGTATGTTGTCTATCGTGCGTAGAAAAGATGAATAGGCTACTAGAATCGCCCAACATATTTTTCAGGATTTAGATACATTAATAAAACGAACGGATAAGAAATGCCATCTTGTTAAATAAATATTTATGAAAGCCTTATTATTTTAACTAATGTCACAAGATTAACAACTGATAGAGCCACTGCTTTATTATTAAAATCCAAATATTCACAGTTTACAGTACCCTTATGTCTCAGCGTGAAGCTCTATAAATAAATCAAAAGACTGGACATTAACGTAAAATTAAAAAGGTTTAAAAATCATAAATTATATTACTAAATCCCATTTTCTGTTTCAATTGTTAGACCTAAGCCCGTCTTTTCTTTCACAATACAGCACGCGTGATAGGCCCTCATCTCGCCGCGAACCAAAACCTAGGCGTCATTAAGTTATACAATAGTTTGCTCTTTCCCTCTCATAGTGTTGGGTTCTTAAAGCAAAGCGTGAATAATTAAATAACCAGGCCGACATCATTACGTAGGATGTTGAAGTAATTTTGTGCTTCTAGTTTTTCGGTTTGTTCATTTTCTTTACCATACATACATAAACTCACCTTTTTCTCCAAAAGAGTAGGCAAAGCTGCTACCAGGACACCCACGTTTTGCCTTATGTGTTCCATCCCACGATTTGATAGGCGAGCCTGTCGCTATATCGGGCACAAATCCAATATCCACTGCCCGACCCGGGATTCGAACCCGAGACCTCAGTTTTGTATTCGTACCGTAGTACAGCTGCGCCACCGAGGCAGTCTTTACTATACACCGCAGTTAGTATATAATATTCTCTTTCAATAAATATAACAGCTAGCTTGGATTTTAATTCAGGGTTCGGGCAATTTGTATGTAACTCTTTACCTATGCAATCAATCATGAAAAAGCCGCGACCGTACCTGCTGCGTTTGTACAACGAAGTGCTTTGCAGTTATATATCGTTCTGAAATAGTACACTATTTCGATATTTTTTTCTATATTATTTAAAACTGCAAATTTTTTTATTTATTACCAAAAATGTAATCTGCTGAAATCATTCTATTTTGTACCGTTACTAACGACTGCAGCCTCTTCGAAAGTATCCTCCCCCATTTTATGTTCTTGTATAATTATCACTATATTTTTATAATCTGTTAAACTATACTTTAGGCAAGCATAGTATGGTGTTACAGCTAGTGAAATAAGAGGCGTGGTTAAAGAAATCTGGAGTTGGCACGGTGCGGGCCAGCGCGCCGCCGCTGCGTACTCGATAGACGGAATTAAAGGAGCCGTTTGGCATCGCACAGATTCGGCAGCTACTGTGTTTTATGCATAGGCTTTTGTATGCAGGGATGAGGCTTACGTTTATTGCCATGCTTCTTGTGTTTAGAGTGTTTTATGAACGTTTTGCTCGAATTCTTAACTTAGGTCTAGTTTTTAGAGGAAACCTTTAAGTGTTGGGAATTATGAGACTGTAAGGTTCGGCCAGTCTTAGAAATATTATCTGCTCACTCAATATTCTTTTGCACAGTAATATAAATATTAGTATGAACTTCTTGCAAAAATCAGGATCATCTACACGATCTTCTATAAATACAAAATAAATCCCCTACACAAAAGTCGAGAAAAACGCCGCGAAACGTAAGGCGGCATTTTAATTTCACTTCTGCAAGTACTTGAGTTGATAAGTCAGTTATCTGTAACTGATGGGCCGCAGAGTTTAATCTCGAGTCAGATGCGAGACAGTTTTCAACTTGTCCCCCACTAAGCGCGATAAAAACTTCTAAATGACTTTTATATCGCAGCCTCTGTTGCGTGGCAAAAAATTGCCTGTGAAATGGGAGGCGTTCGATCCCTGCACTGAGATTTTTTTTATCCTGGCTCAGCGAAGTAACTACACTGCGCCTGATAGTCAGTGCAATTTTCGATACGTATTTGATAAAAACGAAGGGCGAACCCAAGAATGTAGAGGGAACACGTGACGTTTGTATTTAGGTGATGCGAAAGACCGGGTGAAATGTCGAAGGTTGAGCAACAAAACGAACCCGGCATAACTTTAGATAGAAAGAATAGAATGTCTGATTTTGTGTACATATATTTGTTTCTTACAAGCGTGTTGTAGTTTAGAAGAGCTCGTAGTTTTTCAAAAACCAAATTTGTTTGTTTTATTGGTTCAGGACTATGCCGTGAATCTGGTTCCATTGAGCTCAAAAAACCACACTATGGCTGAATTTAACACATCTGCCACGCTGAAGCACACTACTGTGCTTTTAAATCGCTCAGGACTGCGGCATCGGGGCATAATAGAGCAGTACGACGCTTGCGATCTTTTGTTTAGCTATACACCCCATTGTGTGCCTTAAAGTTGAGGGATAAGGCACAAAATCAAACGTTTTGTCAATTAATGCAGTGATGCAGATACGAAATACGCACTGGGTGCGTCTGCAGCTGGTCGATTTACAAGAGAAAGTGGTAGCAATTATAATTTTCTCAAAGTTTCCCAAGAGTAATGGAAAGGGTTTAAGGCCAAAGAATTTATTCTACTTTATTCTGGCTTTGCAAAGTGGCTATATTGCATCTGAAGGTAGCTGCAACAGCAACCAGACAGGGTATGGATGCTCTATAATAAACAACTGTCTCTTACCATTCAACGCTTGCTTAGCTAACTCCTTCACACTACGGAAGAACTCAAAATTATGGAAAGGAGTGAACACGTGGGCAGGCAAAAAATGTATTCGCGAACTTATTGGTTTGGGCCGAGATGGTGAAATTTACGAATTTATAAGTCAGTACTCGAGTTTCTGGTAAAAAAGGCAAGTATAAACAATAACTCACAACATAGCATAATTAACTAATAAAGTCAAAGTACAGGAACTGCTGATTAAAACGTTTAAATTAACGTCAAAAGGGCAAATCTCTGAGCGTGATGAAATATATAAAAAAATCTAAATATCGTTTATTCATGCTTATCAGGTTATCCAAGCAAAATCAGTAGCAAGGGGGCGACATAAAAAATGAAATCGGTCATTGTACCCGAGCGCGTTACGTCAAATATTCAGAGGCGGGCACACGCAAGCCGAGCGGACCCTAAACGGAAAATGCCAAATAAAATATGTGTATTGTTCTGTAGTTGAGTTTGTGTTGTGCGCTTTATGTTCGGATTACATGGAGTTTTTGGTTTAAAAGTCCGAACAAAAAGGTATTCGTTCGTATATGAATATATAATGGATGAATGAATGAAATGAATGAATAATGCGCTGGCTTTGTTTAGCAATGCTTGGCAACATTGCTTCAAGGTTGCAGAGTGATTATATACTGTGCTTTGAACAGCTTGCGACTGGTCTTGACGTTTTTGAACGGGTATTCGTAGGCATGGAATCTCCTAGCTATTCTTTTTTCAATCTTGGATGCCCCTCAATCACAATTCACAAGTCTATTTTTGCATCAATTATTTGCATAATAATTTTATAAATGACTGTGTGTCCGACCTGAACTCTATTTGGAGTTAATCAAATTCTAGACAACTTATGCTTTCTCTACACTTGTGAAATCATCATGGACATTTCGAAATATTGAGAGCATAAGCTCTCCGTCTCAATGTTTGACCACAGTTAATGAGGCAACTACTCACACGATCAATCAAACGAGTCACTCACTTCCTGCAGCCTAAAAGCGTATAACCGTCTAAAAGCCGGCTCATGTATCACCATTTCCTCCTTCTCTGATCCATTCAGCGATATTCATAAATCTAAGCTGAACTGCAAATAACAAATTGGTATGCGCGTCTTATTCCTTCGTTTGTTCTGACTAGCATTCTGAATAACGATTCCCTTTTAGTTATTCCTGGTAAAAATATCAAAATATAATAAAATAACTGTAAAATACAGTTTCATAAATAAGATAATGCATTTAACCCTTAGATTACTTACTCACACTTTCCTGAGACTTGAATTCACGGAAATGAAACCTCACAAAACCAAATCGATTTAGAAATCGGTGTCTATTATAATACAAGGGTTGCTTCTTATCAAAAGAATCATTGGTAAGCGTGAGAAATTCAAAGTATTAAATCCTCCTGAAGCCATTAGCACGATACACGTCGTACTTATGATGGATTGTGCCTTTGAAAGCGTATTTGAAGATATCTACGGTAAATGCAGCAGGATTATCTATCGCTCCCGTACTGTTGGAACCCAGCCATGATTTTCGATTTAAGATATCACTTTATACGATTCAACCATACTGTTATTTGAAGGAATAATTCGTTTTGCAGACTGCGTCGTCTGGCTTGTACGTTGCTGAGGAGAAGACTTATTTATTAATTTTATTTATTGTATATGAACTTAACAGGAATTACAACGCGGTATAAGTATATTGGCATGCAATTTAAAAAGCACAAATAAATACTTATATTATAGATTAGTGAGAATATGCATACCTGTATGAATTCCGCCAGTTACCAATCTATTTCTTACCTCTTGTTGACTATATTTATGGATTTTACTACTGGAGCAAAAGCTATCTTAGTGCGAGCCGAGCGGTCTTCGAATAGCCTCTGTCTTAAATTAATTCACAACCGTAGTTTTTTGTCTTAATGTTGTTGACAAAAATTTTAAGTGCCGGTATTGCACCAATCATTTCCCTTCACATTAGTGGTTGGAGTGTGGTAGTAATCATTTATTTGGGTTAGAAATAATTGCCTACTTATCTTCTTTGCTATACAAGAAATTGTATACCCTAAGATCGTTATTTTTGTCCGTATTTCTCACAGTAAAGTAATGTTGGACTCAAGCGTTGACGCTGCTGGACATTTTACATTCATGCTTGAATGAATAATCAGAGCGAATCATCGGATTATGTCTTTAAGCATCAGTTTCTCTTGAGGTTTGTTTAGGTAAAATATATATTATTTAATACAACGTTACTTACATGCGAAATGATAAAATCAGTGAGAAAATTATCTGTTAGTACTATAGTGGGGAAAGTCGAAAAAACTAACTGCAATGATATCCATACCAGTGGTACCAGATCTCAATTCTCATCCCACATTCGTATGTGACCCTCGTCATAATTTACATGAATACGACAATCCGTCCGAACTTCTTCAAAAATGGGCAAAATTGCTTATTCACCGGGATTGCGTCATTACGCAAATTGTGATTCCGCAGAATTGCGACGTTCAAAGCTTTTACTTGGGTCAGTTTGCGTCTCGTTGAAATGAGGTTGAATCGGTGTTCAACCTCTTTCCAATTTAAGAAAGCGGGAGAGATCAGAGCCCGCAATTATTTTTTTAAATTTGTTATTTTTGAGTTTGTTTTGGGCCCAATTATAATGAAAATTAGTTTAATTAACAAGGCGGTTGCAGAGTGCATTAAAGTGTAGTATGATACAGCAACACAACTAAGGAATTGATATGACGTCGACCATTGCTTCATTTGATATTAAAGTGTAGATTCAAATCAGAAGCCCTACAAAATCCCAGTTTTCCAAGTTTTACAGAGCTCGGCTAATAAACTCTTACTGCGTAATGTCAGAAACTGCTCAATATTCCAAATTACAAATACTTTTCACCTGTATGATTTTGATCACAAGTTGAGTCAATCAAACAAAGGGATATTGGTATTATCAAATCGTAGAAGACTATCGCCCGAATACTCAAACGCCATTTAAATATTAAGTTCCACTTCACTACCCACGTCCCACTTACCCAGTACATTTAAGCGGGCCTTGCGTAGTTAAGGCCAATATTTAAATGGCGTTTTAGTATTCGGGCGTATAAGGAGTAAATATTAAGTGGATTTATAATTTAATTGTTGCTTTTTATCTATAATTATAGTATTCCATTAGTTCAGCGATTTAACTTTTCCCTGTCGAATATAACTTTTACTGTATAAATGTTTCAATAAAACGACATTATTGCTCCAAATTCAATCAAGGATCGAAATGTAACCGCCAAGACGATACAACTGGCAAGTATCGAGCCAATTGTTTATTTCAAGTTCTGTTTCAACAAACAAAATATTCTATATCAGGCTCGCCAAGTAACATCGCCATTTGGCACATAAAACTTTTTCGTTTAGCCAATATTTTCCGTTTATAACTTATATCTGCAGCGTGATCTAAAAGAACACTCGTTTATTTGTAATTTTTTGGATAGTTGGTATAATGTCCCGTGTTCCCTCCCCGAAATTGGGTTAAAGTACTGCGGCATTACTTTTTATAGGCCAACTTATTTGTTTTTTATTTTATTCCGTGGTGCCACAATATGTAGTTTTAAGTACTGCCTACTGGTAAATTAAACGAATGTTATTTTACAAATCGTAAGGCTGTATGGTGTTACTGCCTTTGTGTACTTTAAAAAGTGTTAATGAATAAATGCTTGTTTTGGCGGGAAAAGTAGCTGCTAGGTTTTCATAATAATTTTTATGATACGTTTATATTTATTAAGTTAAATTATTTAGTGTTGCTATAAGTAATGTTAAAGAATGTGCACTAGTCTTTTGGCACCTGTAACTTGTGAAAATCCTATTGAATTTATGGTAAGAATTGCTTGCTTTATTGCTTTTACTTCTCATTTATTAATCGGAAATTTGCGAAATTCCGATAATCACTAAATTGTTATCACTAATAAAGAAATCTAAGTCTATCGAAGAGGGCGACCGAATTGGCGTGCCTGTTAGATGAATGTTGTTGGAGCAAAATATACTGCCGTATTTAGGAAAATTTAGTGATTCTCGGAATTTCCAGATATTGGGATTTACCCGAATAGACCATGCTTGATTTAATTATCTTTTATTTTTATATATGTAATGCATTTGTCCCTTATGGGCAATAACATATAGTGCGTTAGGGAACACCGTAATAGTAATTCGTAGGAGTAAGAACGTAAACTCCTACAAGTATAAAATGTAGGAGTTTATGTTCTTATCCCTTTCATCCTTGTATTACGGTGTAACCCCAAGGCACCGTATTTATATTTTCTGTCATATACAGTCACTGTGGTAGAGTCGTAGACATACAAACAGATTTTTCTTATGATTACTGCACCGAGTTTTTCTACTTATGTTTTTTTATATGTTGAAATATCTAGGTAATTTGTTCCAGTTCTATTACGCCTATGACCAGCAGCGGTAGGCATGCTACTTTGCACGACCGTTAGATATTATTTTCGTTTTATCTATTTTCATTAATCTCTTCATACATTTTCAAAAATGTCTTCACTTTCTTCGTTTAAAGCCCAAAAATGCTCTTAAAATGTCTTTAAAAAAGTGTTAGGAATCACTCCCATGAAATGAGTCGTGGGTTCGTTAATAAACATAAAACACCATGTAAGTAAAAAGTGAAGTTTGCAACAATCCTAGGCAGAAAGTTATTTCGCGTGTACGAATAAAAAACAGTTGACAGACTCTTTGTTCTGCGCATAATAGAAATACTCGTACGTATGTGGGCACATTTTGGTGGCGTACGTATTGAGCAAGTACTCAAGTAAAAGTATTTTATGTCTTTCTAATCGTGCATGTCGCATTTTTTATGATATATTCGTTGATAAAATGTGTGGTAACTACTGCAGAAGAGTACCTAATATTGTTATTGCTTCTAAGGTAACATAACCAGTTAAATTATTACAGACTATGAGACGGCTAACATGTGGCACATTAAACTAGTATTGACATACAAAAAAAAACATAATTTCCCAAACCAATACAAACAATTCTCGAATCAAATACTTGGCGAAGAATGTCGCAGACTCTCGATCCGATGTCTAAATATCGAAGGCCATTGTTGGACGGTGCTCATTTTCGGGACGTCTAGGCCAGACGCCATGAAGTCTAGGGCTCTGCAAGCGGGTCAGCGCACTCGCCAGACAGGGCGGCGGCGTCCTTACATAATTCACCGTCTGGACTATAAAATTTCAAGTCTCGTTGGTTACGAATTAAAAGGGATTATTTGGAAATATTTATGGGCTTTGTGATGCAAAAAATTGAATAATTCATGTAAAGGTGTGATGTAGCGATGTTTACTGGCGTACGTCGTTGAGTAGTGTGACCGAGTTACGTGGATTCGCATAAGGGATCTCGGCTGGAGATGTGTTAGTGCTCTTTCGTACTTCAAAGATTATGTTACGACACATGAGATCTGTTTATTATACAACATATTTCGATTTACGGTTTTTATTGTAATTTGTGGTGTTTCCTGGTATTAGAAAAACAGCAATACAATTAGGGTTAATGCTTCGATATCAATGTTATGGGTTAATGTTATTTGGATGCTTATTGATTTTCTTTGCAATGTATAATAACTCTTTTGGCCTACTAGTAGAGTGGTCGGTTCTTTTTTACTAAACCTATCAAATATATAGATTTAATTACCTTACAATTATCCTTATTCAAGAGAATTTTATACAAAATCTTCGTCCTTGCAACCCTTATTATACGCATACTTATTACACATAGCAGTGTACACAAATTTCAGTTTTCAGCGAGCGCATTTTGTAGAAAAGCGTAATTTTCCGTCCCTCGGGGATAAAGACATAAGACGCGATGAACCCGTTGCTTTGTGATAGGCGCCATTTGTCTGGCGAGAAGTTGCTTCCTTCCTTAATTTTCCATTGCACGTTGCGACGCAACACGATATGACGGCGACGGGTGAGACGGCCAGGCAATTTCACAGCATAAATCGACGCACTCGCTTCGTGAATAACAGCTAGACTAAACTTTTTTATTTCTTGAATGTGTAAATATAACACGCTTTTTTACGCTATGACTTCAATCTGGATATGTTTAAATGAAATATACATATATTGTATATATGTTACCGGAAATGTATGAAATTTAGGAATTGTATACATTTCCTAGGAAATGTATACAATTCCGTAGCTATTTAGGAAATGTATAAAATATTCTTTCAATAATTATTTTATACATACATATCCTAGGAAATGTATACATTTCCTAGGCATTGTATACAATTCCAATATCGTATTAGGAAATGTATAAGAATAATGGTTTCTGTAATAAAACACGTTGTTCAAATGAGAGTAATATTTTTTATCACAGGTAACAATCATAGCAGTAAATTCTATAGTACTCCTATCTTCATATTACCTATGTTACTAATTAAAAATAACCCTTCCGGTGTCCAAGAAGCTCATTTCGGGCTCCCTGTCAAGATTCATGTGACATTCTCCATTGTTCTCCAATGGTAGGTAGGTAGGTTAGGTTAGGTTAGGTTAGTTTATGTTAATTAATATCTTAAATACTTACATTTACTTACATTTCCGATTACTATTTAGGAAATGTATAGATTTCCTAGGAAATGTGTCTAATGTAATTTATTTTACACATTTCCGGGCGATTTTAGGAATTACATACATTTCCTAGGAATTGTATACAATGACGGATTACACACATTTCCGTTAACATATACACATTTTACTACTATTCGTCTACGCATATTTATTTCTTTGTTTGTCATGCTTGTGGGATATTGTATTATTTCGTGATATTTGTTAGACAATTATATGATTACATATTTTTGATACGATTGAACCTACGAAAAATTATGTTTAATCTATCAAGTGATTAGGTAGTTTAAGGACTAACGTAGGGTAGTTATTTTATTCAGTAAAAATAAATGCGATACGACTTGATCTTCCTGGGACTTAACCAGCGGTATATCATGTTTTTATCAAGGAGTAAATAAAATTCCGGAATCAAATACAAAATACTCACCTCATTAAAAGTATGAACACGCGACCGTGCCCTGCCGTGGCAACTAGCAAGCAATTAGTCCGATACGAGTTACATCCATTAAGCCATAATTATTTGCAACTGGGCATCCTGAGCGAATTAGTGACTCACGTTCAGACCAGAGATTAGACGTAGGAAGGAAATTACCATATTAAATGTATCAGGTAAGGTGAATTTATAAAGGGGTGGGCGACACGAATTAATCCCTTGATTTTGATACTGAGCCAGTCATTTCTTCTCTTTTTGCTCTCATTAGGTCTATAGTGTTATATGGTTTGAATATGTTATTAATATAAAACTCAAAATGCTTTTTAAAAAAATCATTTTCAGTAATTATTTTAATGAAATGAGAAGTAAGTGGGTAAAACAAGTTTTAAAATGCTTGTGTACTAAATGTAGCCATTGTAATTTTACAATTTTTAGTCAAAAGACAAAAGTCGTATTTAAATATTAACGATAATTCCATGTTTATGTTAGATAATAGGTTTAACAATAGTTTTATTGGTAATATTTCATATTGTAATTGCCTACAAATATAATAAACAAATAAAGCACGCTTTCAGTGCCGAGCGTGTCAATCTTCCTTCCATTGGGTTCATTTCATCAAATATTGTGTCGGCCAAGGGTTCTCAAATTCGTTCAGCCACAGATCAGTTTCATAAAGTTATCGATTTTTATTGATGAGAAATATGAAATACCCACTACTAGCTTTTTATTTGAATTTAAAATCTGCACTTTTGAATATAGTATCTGAATTAACGTCCTGACTTTCTTTACTATTTAGAAAGATAGGCAACGGATCGACTGTCCCATGTGGGTGGTTTATAGTCAGTGGTAATAATTTTAAATTAATCGCATTTCGTATTTTTTTTCTATAATTATAGGAGTAGGTACTACAAGTTAATGAATGTGAGTAGTATTTGGATTAAGGTGCGTATTTTCTTAAATTGTCTCTTGTAGGTATCTATAAAAGAAACATCTAGAGGAAAGTTAAATAGCTAAGAATACCTTACTAGTATTTTTAAATCTACCTATCGCATAAGGCCAGTTTAATAGTCCGTGAGCCAGGTGCAAATTTGGTCAATTATTTCCTCTCAAGAGATAATTCGTGAGACGCATCAGAGTATAGTATTATAAAGCCTCGTGAACGTCAGCTGGCGCTCGGTTGGGGGGATGAGCGGTTGTAGCCTCCCACGCACGAAGAAAAAAAAAATACATTCACTCATTTCCTCTCAGCTAAAAATTTGTCAAATTGTAGCTTATCTAATATCTCAACGAAAAAAAATAATCAGCTGGTTCCAACATAGTGTATTGTACGTCAGCTGGTGTCTCGAACATGAAATTTTTTTTATTATTTTCAGTGATTTCCTCTCAAACAAAAATTTACCTGATGATAGCTTATATGTAACTGTGGATAAATATATAGGTCAGCTGGCTGTATCTTGGTGGAAAAACCGTCAGCTGATACTTTGAAAGTTATTACATAGGAGTTAGGCAGGAGCATCTACTGTCAATTTAAATGCATCAGCTGACTAGCTTTTCCTCGACTTATTGCAAGCTGATTTTTTTTTTATTTATCGCATCAGTATATTAACAATCAGCTCACAAATTTTCATCTGGGAGGAAATGACGCATCTTTAATTATTCGACATAGCGCTGCTTCAATATGAGATTTGAGTTGAAATAAATATTCCGTATCAATGTTTTTGAAACGAATAAGTATGTCATCAAATGATATTAGATATATTTAAATAATTAAATAAACAATAATATTTATTATATAAACGTGATAAAAAATGAGAATGAGAATAACAATGTGATTTATTCATTTTCGTTTTCGCTCTGGCTTGAGTCACTTTCCTCTCTTTCCGATTCATCGTCAGAGTCGCTGTCAGAGCTGTCTGCTGTTATATCTTCATTGTCATCATCAGTACAAAAATAAAAAAAAATATTAGGATGCATATTTTAGCATAATATAATCAAAATGATAAAAAAATGTTACCTTTTTCAGGCTGAATAGTGATTTCATTAATCGATGATGGTAACTGACTTCCAGAAAACCAGATGAATTCATACTTGTTGTCGATTTCTGCCCAACCATAATCTACAGGATCATCAGAAGTTGGAACCTTCAGGTGTGCATGTGATCAAATTTGAGCAATGTAACATGCTCTTAAAATTGCTGATATAGCTCTGATCTGCATGGTGGTAAAGAAGAGCCATCAATACCTTTTTTAGGTAACTTGAAAGTTTCAGTATCCAAAAATTTATATGTTTTTTCAAACGACGCTACTCTTGCCTCATTGATCTTTTTTAGACGATTAAATCCATACATATGGCAAACAAACTCTTCTGTCTTCTCAAAAATATTTTCTCTATTCTCTGATGGTTTTGATTTTTTCTCGCCTTTTTTACAGACTTTTAAAAATTATCAACGAAAGTAAAATTAAGTGCTATCTATGTGATAGAGATTTTCCCTTATCTATGGAGTGTAGCTAAAAAGTACTTGCCAATAGTTGCAACTTCTGAACCCTGCGAACAGTTATTTTCATATGCAGGTCTAATTGCAAACCAGTTGAAAAGTTGGTTATGGTCTCTGCATTTAAATGAGCTTATATTCTTACGATCGATCGATGAAAAAATATGGTTTTCTTAATTATTATTTGATTTTATTTTTTAGATAAAAATGCAATTTTATTATTCAATGCATTTATATTGACAGTAGATGCTCCTGCCTAACTCCTATGTAATAACTTTCAAAGTATCAGCTGACGGTTTTTCCACCAAGATACAGCCAGCTGACCTATATATTTATCCACAGTTACATATAAGCTATCATCAGGTAAATTTTTGTTTGAGAGGAAATCACTGAAAATAAAATAAAAAATTTCATGTTCGAGACACCAGCTGACGTACAATACACTATGTTGGAACCAGCTGATTATTTTTTTCGTTGAGATATTAGATAACCTACAATTTGACAAATTTTTAGCTGAGAGGAAATGAGTGAATGTATTTTTTTTTCTTCGTGCGTGGGAGGCTACAACCGCTCATCCCCCCAACCGAGTGCCAGCTGACGTTCACGAGGCTTCATAATACTATACTCTGATGCATTTTACTAATTACCGCTTGAGAGGAACTTGGTCATGAAAATCTGTCGCTGGCTCCCGGACTATAATGAACCATAAGGCTTATTCCCAAAAAAGTTAATATTGAATAGCTGACCGGTCGAAAAATTTGAAGCCAAATTCTTCTGCAACAGATTGAAAATCATGTAACGTCGACCCCATGTAAGTTGTTGATAGGTGCAGACAGAAGAAGATAAGAGTGCGAGTTCTACTAAACTTGTATTCGATATAAATGCCACAGTTTGGAAATCTGTGTCCCGTCCAGTCCCCTGAGTAGTTTTATGATTAATGATTGTTTGGGCAGACTATAGCACATATCGGCTTTTATCGGTTGACGTCAATGAGCTACTACGACCCTGTTTACTTACAGACTTGGGATCGATAACCATGAATTAGTTAGATCGAAACTTTCGGCTTGTTCCACTGTTATTACCTTCCAAATGGATTGATGTTATTTCTACTGTATCATTACATGTATGTATATGATTTTATGTGTTATGGCGATATATTGGTATTTGGTTGTAATTGATTTTAATAAAGTTGCTGTAGGATTTTAGAACGTATGGCATTTATTTAGGCAATGTTGAATTAATATTTATTCTTTTTTACTTTTAAATAGCTACTAGGAAACAGATGTACAGGTAATACTTACTAAGACAAATTGTTAATTAACGTTGGTAGTTTTTTACGAACTAGTTTCTGTAACTGATGGAGAAACATACCTATGGTATTTATTGTTCCATACTATTACAATGAAATTATTCTGATCACTAATAAAATAGTTATTCTTCGTCTGCTTGGCGTTCTTCCACATTTTCATGGATTCGTCGAAAAAAGAATTTCACACATGTTACAAAGTTATTAGGCTTATTATTATACCACCAGCTGCACGCTCGATATCAGTTCTTTCAATATTATGCAATTCAGTGTAACACCACGCTGGTCGTAAACGGTTGGTAGAATTCACATACTTTCGAAAATCTTGTCGAGAGGTCTCGCGTAATGTTACTCAGATATAGATGTTTAAGCAGGTTTTCTCGCGATGTTTTACTTTGTTGTTAAAGCCCTAGAAAGCTAGGTACCTTATGAGGTACCTAACTACCTAGGTAGGTTATGAGAACACATAGGTAACATTGAAAAGTTATAAATTTAGCAAAAGTTCCGTCTAAATTCTACAATCCTTTTCTCTTAAATTGTTATTGTTTTAGAATATGAGTGGTTACGGCGCGGGTGGGGGGCTGTCGGGCGGGGGGGACACGGACGCGCTGTCGCGGCGGCTGCGCGACGCCGAGCGTGCGCGTGCGGACGCCGAGCGCGCGCACGCGGACGCGCTCGCGCAGCTGCGGTCGGCCCAGCGCGCGCCGCTAGACTCGCACAACGTCGAACAGCTGCAGTCTAGGGTGCGGGAGCTGGAGAAGAAGGTAATATACTGTATTTTTCGCCGTAGATCTAGTTTACGTAGCATTGGATTCAAAATGATTGACACTTGACAGGAAAGAAACTTTAGGCAGAAACTTAAGCAAGGCTTCAGTTGCGTGCTTAAAAACGTAAAATATGTAAAAAGTGATTTTTAATGATAACGTTTAAATTTGCTTTTAAAATTTCGAATAAACAAAGCATCAGAGAGGCTTTTCGCAAACCGTCGTACTTTTGCTAACAGGCAGCGTTAGAAACGGTACGATGCGAGGAGCTGCAACTGGAACTGTCGTCTGCCTTGCGGGCGCGGGGCACCTCCACCGCCGCGACCTGGTCCACGCACTCCACGCAGCCCGCTTCTGAGATCGAACGCATCATGGCCAAGATTGAACAGGACAACCGCATCCTAGCCGAGCTGGAGCACACCAGATCCACTACACACGGTACGTGAGCTATTATATCGCTTTACAATTGTCACACTATTTATTATCGTTGTGAAATTAATTGGAGATGTTTTTAATCCGGGGTGTAGCTCAGAGACAGAGGTATGCCGGGGTCACCAGCCTGAGTACAGAATCCAGACGGGAATGCAGAACCAGAGGTGATAGATTCTAATAAGTCGTACAGTTGTGTCGGTCCACGAAGTAATTGGCTAGTCTTAAAATGTCTCTTATAGGAATGGTGTAGGTATATATTATGTGGTGGTTGGTATATCTGCTTTTACCTACTTTTCCAAGTTAAGCAGGTGGTCGCTCGGAAACCCTTGGTCTGCTCCTACGCCATTTTAATACATGTGGGCTGATTGCCCTATATAAGCCATCGTCTTCTGGTCCCTTTATGTTATTTAAGATTATGCATGCAGACATATTTTAATCGTTATTTGTTTTTACACAGGAATACAAACCAGTGGATCAAACCAGGGCCTGGGCGAGTTCCATTCACCGACACCATCGCCCTTACCGCACTCTTATACAAGCACGGCGGGACATGCGGTCATATGTCAGAGCAGCACAATGCCAACGCTTTCCTCGCTCCACGCGACCGGACAGTTCACAGCACCCAGCTCCAACACAGTAGCCTACTCCATGAGTGCACACAACCCTACCTCATACGCTAACCCTGTCTCCGCTTACTCCACCAGTTCCTACGGCTTGCCAAATACCCACCAGGTCACCTTTACCAATCCTGTCACTGCTCCACTTGTCAACAGCATTGGTCAAATCTCCAGCACTCTAGCTGGTCTACAAAGCAACTTACAGAACATCACCGGCAACGTTTCAGCGATGAGTTTAGGCACTGGCCTCACCACGGCGGGTATGACAGGCACCCTGCCCGGCGCAGGATTGTCCAACTTGAACAATGTACAAACTAGTTTATCTGGAGGGCTGACCAGCGCCCTCGGTGGAATGCAATCGACTTTGACTGGAGGGCTAGGAAACGCACTGACCAATTTAACCGGCGGGACACAACTGATTCCGCTAAACACTAGTTTAAGTGGTACAAGTGCATATGGCACTGGTACATATACAAACCCTCTTCTATCTACGAGTTTAACAACAAATCCAATGAATATTAAATTAAAACCACTAGACGAAATTGATCTGGGTCTAAGTAAATATGCAACGACATCAGCGGGCGTGGGTAGAGTAGCGACCCCGGTGACTCCGCACCAACCAGCGTGGGGTTTAGGATTAGATAGCCAATTCGGAACTGATAGACTAGGAGGCTTAGACGCGGGATTTAGTCACGATCGGAACCAAAGAGCCTTGGTGCGGATGATGCCCAACTCTGGATTAGACATGGACGGTACGTATACATTAAATATGATACCTTGCAAGTAAGAGTCGAATCTATATAGAAATTCAAAATTTTAGTTCGAAACACGCATTACATGAATGGAGCTGCACAACCCGATATGGTTGATATGTTGGATATTCCTGGTAAAGGCCGATGCTGCGTGTACATCGCCCGGTTTTGTTATGACCCACCTGAGTAAGTCTTTCAATATTACCACAATATCAAAGTATTCTTTGACACATTAATCACATATATTATCTTTCAGTATTGAAGGTACAGAAGGTGAATTATCAATTTCTGCCGGCGATTATTTACTAGTATGGGGTCCCCCAGATCCAAATGCTGCTATGCTAGATGCTGAACTACTCGATGGTCGTCGAGGCTTGGTGCCAGCAAATTTTGTTCAGAGACTGGTTGGAGACGATCTTTTGGAATTCCATCAGGTACCTATCAAATATTGTTTATCGCACATTTTCAAAGCTTGATAAATTTATTAATTCTCATTATCCAAGAAAGAAAATAAAAGCGTAAGGCTAGTTTTTATTTAAACAGGCGGTGGTGGCGACTCTGAGGGACGTGGACGAATCTGCCACGACAGCAGTCAGCGATCTGTCTCTGAGCCGTGACGTAGCACGTCTCAGCGAAATGGCAGACATGAGCGAAGGACCTGAAGACGACGACAACGGTAAATAAAAAGTTGTAACTACTCTGAACACGAATCTAAAGAACAATCCACATTTATTTTATTAAAATGAAGCTGAATATTAAATTTACTTTACTTTATTTACTTTTATGACACTCGCATGCCTCCAAAAACATATATCATTTAAATACAAATAACACACAAAATCATTAGTAAAACAGCGCTTTCAGCTTAGTACAGCCGATGAGACTCCATTCATTAAACAATGAACATTATACATCTAGTAGAAAATAGTTAACATGATAATTTTCAGTCCATAGCATCAGCCAATTTTAGTTATCTATAGTAAATTCCTTCCTCCCCATCCCTTGGACTTCGCTGCACGCTTCATATATTCGCACTCCGGAACTTCCGCGATCAACGCACGGACTGAACGGCAGAGCTGTTTTTCTCGTCGCTAGTGCCCGCGCCGAAGCTGCTGACGCTCGAGAGACAGTTGAACAAGTCCGTGCTGATCGGTTGGAACGCGCCCGAGGGCGTCCAACAGGCCAATATAGACAGCTATCACGTGTATGTGGACGGGGTGCTTAAGACCACGGTCAAAGCCACGGAACGCACCCGGGCTCTGGTTGAAGGCGTCGATTCTAATCGGGTGAGTTTGTTTTGAGATAACCAACTTTTTAGAAGAATTATTAATTTGGTTTAAATTTGAACGTTTGTCTGATGCGTAAAATTTGTAAAGGGTGTGTTTTTAAAGCCCCACCGCATCAGCGTGCGTTCAGTGACGATGTCTCGGCGCACGTCCCGCGACGCGGCTTGCACTATGGTGATCGGTAGAGACACCGCCAACATGGGCCCCACGTGCGTGCGGGCCAGCGGCGTCACCTGCTCGCAAGCCTGCATCTCCTGGCTGCCGGCCAACTCCAACCATCAGCACATCATTTGTGTGAACAATGTTGAGGTCAGCATGTTTCTATATCGAATTGAGCACTTAAATGCCTGTGAAGTTAATATTCTGTGTTATAGAAAATGTATTTTTTAAACAACACGTATATTTAAAACGTTTACACTTTTCCAGGTTCGCATAGTAAAACCAGGTATATACCGGAACGTAATTACAGGGCTTTCGCCCAGCACTCAGTATCGCGTCACCGTAAGAGCCAAACACTTGAGAGCAGGACCTCCGTCTAACATACCCATAGAAGAAGCCCCGGGAGCCTACACTGACTTTAGAACGTTGCCGAAAGGTCTACCGGACCCACCAAACGAAATAATGGTAGGTGCAAATATGTAGAGCAATACGCATGTGGTGGACCCGGCATGCATTTCCAAACTCTGACATTCCACTCACATCAATTCCTAATAATACTTCATAAGATATGTGTTAATACAAAATTACACTGTGAATACTGGAACTACTGAACATAGGAGTGTAAAGTTTTGCTTCCTCAGAATTAACAAGTGACTTAAGCACGCGCACAATACGATAGCTTCCTAACGCTCCACGAATATGTGACGATCCCTACCGACTTACTCACAGAGACTTATACACCCCCGTTCCTTTCAAATAATCACGACCTCAGAGCACACAGCACGCCCGAAATCTCGAGGAAGTCGCGTCAATCGCAACCATAAATCCAGCTCCAGGACTAAAATTATGTAAACTGACCCAGCGCCCTCATCGCCTGATAGTTCTAGTTACCCAGCCGTGTGAGTCCCCCCTCGCTGTGGCTACTGCGACCAGGAGCGCGGTTGCGTACTTCATTTGTCAAACCCAATTGGCTAGCGTGATGAACGTGTGGCTGGATTGTTGGTGGTGATTGGTGCGGTGTCGCAGGTGGAAGCGGGCCCGCAAGACGGCACTCTGCTGGTGACTTGGCAACCAGTACTACGCCCCCCCGCCTCCGGGCCTGTCACTGGGTACGCAGTGTACGCCGACGGCAAGAAGGTGACCGACGTGGATTCCCCGACCGGTGACCACGCCCTCATCGACATTGGCAAACTGATCGGGCTCAATCCTAAATGTGTCACCGTAAGTATGGCTGTACGGAGCTTGTTTGGCTATGTGTGCGCTACATTTTATAAATAACTCTCGGACATGTCGCCACTTTGGTACATTTAAAGTAACTTGATTACATAGACTTTGAGTTTTTAAAAATGGTGCTGTCTCGATTCAGTATTGTTTTTCCAGGTACGTACAAAATCACGGGACAGCCAGTCCAGTGACAGCACGCCCACACCGATCCCACCCACTGTGTTACGTGGCGTAGTGTCTAGAATCCCACGCGGCCCGGGCCCGGGGCCTGGGCAGCCCGGCCCAGGGTTCCGAGGCATGCAGCGACCTGCGCCCTACCAACAACAGCAACAAGTCATTGAGCACGATGAGAATCTCTCTGACAAAGAGATATTCCCGACGACTAATAGACACGACCAACAAGCCACTCAGGTGATCAATCAGTTCTTGTTTTTGCTATTGTTGTTATCAAAATTTTTGTATTAAAATTGACCCCTTTTGTGCTGAAAATTTTTAATCATATTCATGATCTAAATATTTGAAGTAATATTGGCCCTTTATTGAAATTCTTTCCCCGAGTAAACATAAATTAGATGATTTAATATACGTACCTATATTGAGCTGAATTCATCAAACCGCTAAAATCTTATAATGTTGATCGTAACCGCACTTTGTCATACGTAATTGTTTTGCAAATAAATGTTGTATATTTTGTGTGTATCTTCGATTTCATTTCCTTTCCAATATTAAGTATGTATTTTATATGAGCTTCACATTTTAATTTTCATCTCTGATAATTTTCTTCGTCTGTGTCTTCTTAGCTATCATTAAAATGATCAATGTCATATGCTCTTGTCTTGTGTGACGAACTATTGCTGTTCTAGCTGTTGATTTTGGTAATTTGATTGTCTCATTGAACATTGTTGAGTTTTGTAATATGTGTGTAGTTTGTTTGTACGCAGTACTCGTATTTGTTTGTGTAGATAGTTCGTCACGCAACATCGGTGTTGCAAACTGCACTCTTTATACTATTTCCTGTGGTTCTGTCGCTGGCATCTTCTAAATGTCCAGTATTTAGTTCTCTGCCGAACGGTATCACGGCACAACCACGCGCGCCATCGAATCTAGCTATGCACTCGGCTCGATCGTTCAAAATTAAATGCATATTGCTTGCGACTAGATCAGTAGTCTCTAGTGCTATTGGCCGATACCCGATACAACGCACGACACCCTACATACTCGTCTATACTAATGTTACAAATAAAGAGCTTGTACTTTGTGACACAGACTACATCGGCATCGTCCATGTGAGCTCATGAGTTGTGATCATGCCACTTACGATTAGTGTTACCTGACCTCCTCACATAACTTTACTGTTATACACCTTTTCGTAGCCAACGAGCGGATTCGGCACAGGCCTACTAAAGAGTATATTCGACAAAATAACCCCTTCGGTAAGGAATTTTAACACGTCTTTTCATATATCTTCTTCTTTTGTTTTGTTCTGAAGTATATATACACAACTGATTTTCTTTAGCGTTTTATCGATTTTGTTTTATTTTGTGAGTGATTTTTGTTTGGGTGATTAGTTACGTAATTATTTATGTACGATTTAGTTTTATTTTATTATAATCACACAATGTGCCCGTATTCTTATAGTATAATGTACATTATAACGTAGACATATGATCAGCATATGAGGACGATATTTACTTTGAGTATGCTTTTATATATTTATCTGAACGTAGACGAGAACAATCGTAGAAAACGAGTACATGTTAGCGAAATGCATTTATTTTTTTACTAAAGAAATTAACTTTCAAATAGCGGAAAATTTATGAACTTCATTCTATCTGACCATAGAGAAAACTTTGATAAAGATTATAGCAGATATGAATAGAGTAGAAAGGTTCGCATTTTCTTTAACAAGACACTTTGGTATTCAAATCTAGTTTATTATTATTAGTTTTATTTCGTATAGCCTTTGGTGATACAATGGAATTTCATTACTCATACATTCATATTCATACATAAACCATAGACACTGGAGATCATACATCATAAACAAACTATATGTATGGACAAGGAACTTAAGCGAGACTCTATAAAAGTCGCAAGCGCAATATTAAAACATCATTTACGTTATAGCCGAATGCTTTCGAGGCAGTGAACTTCCTATTTCCACTTCACCCTTCCTCTATATTGCGGCTTCAGTTGCTCTGTATACAACCTTCTATAAAATAATGTCACTTCATAATAGCTTATATTCGTTTGCTTCACTATGTTATTATAATATTTAAACCGCTTTTATAACAATGTTATAAGACAAATAGTCGCACTGAACAGGAAGCAGCGTTCACGCCATCAAGTACTGAATGAGCCATAATGTTATAATTAATGTATCGACGTACATTTCATTCGTCAGCACGTTCACATAATTGAATTTAAACATTTCTCGTTGGTGATAAATGCTGTAATGTAAAATGACCATGTGGTGTCAGCAATCGGGAATACCGGCCATCGAAATCACTAAAGAGGGCGCCGCGGAGCTGGCTTGCGAGGACGAGGAAGCGACGCGCCGCCGCCCGCAGGTCTGCGATCTCTCTAACTGTCATCGTTGTGCTGTCCATGTGCTAGCACTCACTGTACTTTCTCTTTCGCAACTTTACCGTCCCGGATTTAACTTTCCACTTCTCGGTGTGTCTGTATTGTGAACTTCACTATCTTCTTGATGTACGCCCCTACACCCGCGACACTGGACCACGCGCTCCCGGTTACTCCTGTATTTGATACACAAAGCACGACGTCACGTGGAGAACCCCTACGGGTAGAGATAGGCGATCCTCGGAATAGGTCTCTCACAGAGCACTCGATACTGACACAATCACAGAAGCATGACCGCGCGTGTCTGAATGGTTGTTCCTGCATGTTGTCTTGGCTTTGACGCAAACACTCATCACAGATCTGACACACCTGTCACACCTCAATGTCTCTATGTCAACAGTAAGTGTGGTGTTCTAACAAAGGTAACGTGATTCAATCGAATGTCAAGGTTATCTCCGAAATGAAGCTGTTTTATTCTTAAAATTTCTGACAAGCACTTTTGGAAATGTTACTGTTACGGCGTTACTGTTTCTGCTGCGAATGACGTGATATCAAGTGTAACCGCTGCACGCTAGCTTTCGTTATGCATGGGGGTTGTTAGCGCTACAACGGAATGTCTCGTTTTGATATTGACGTCCGAAGATCAGGTAATATTTTTGTCGCTTTGGATCGCAATGCCGCAAATGAAGATTATGGCTATGGGCTTTTTATATTGCTGTCGGCTTTGTTATGGAAAATCTAACCTTATTAATGTGTTGGTTCGTACGGACGTCAGCAGCAACCGTCCCAACCTGCGCAAGCGTCGCAGCCGCCATCGGGTCAGCAGTACCCGAATACACCAGCCTTCCATGGCACGCAGCAACCCCCCTATCCACCAGCCGGTCAGTTCAACCCAAGTAATCAGCAAAACCAGCAGTACCCCTCGCAACCGTCGCAGTACCAGAACGCACCGCCCAGGAACCACCAGGAGAGAGGTCGTCCGCCCAACCCGCACCAGGTTACTTGTTTTATATTCACTACACTATTTCTATCATTATTCAAACTGCAGATATTTTCTAATAATTAGCATAACATTAAAAAGGATAGGTATATCTTCTTTATTCGGAGCTTCAATACTCAGACGATGCATATTAACGTTGAAAACTTCTTAATGTTGTTTTACTACGTCAAACATTCAATCAATAGCGCATTTACTTTGTAAAATAACTATATTGATTAATTGTTGTCTGTTTGTTACTTGTTTTTACCATAGACATAGAGTATGGACTGCGCGTATTACAAGTTACAACATAACTATCAAATAAAAGGTGTGGGGTATCTAATATTCCATATTTTATTGTTTTACAATATAACTCGTTAGTAACGGTAGCCGGTGATGTGTGTTTATTTGAATTCTATAGACAATTTCTCTCAAAATATCTCTTTATTTTTACAATATAGGGTAGTCAATTTTTCTTTCATCAATGTGCAGTCTATTCTCTATATCTCTTTTTGCCCTGTACTCCTACTGATACATTCCTCTTTGTTGCAAGAAGCAAGCCCAGCAAGGCATGCAGTTCGCGGGCAGGGGGGCCCCACCCCCCGGGGCAGGTCCACGCGGCCCTCAGCCCGGGGCACGCCACGCCACGCAAACCCACCCGCAGTCCAAGCGATGCCGCTACTTCATCGCGCTCTTCGACTACGACCCGGCCACCATGAGCCCCAACCCGGAGAGCTGCGATGAAGAGCTGCCATTCAACGATGGTGATACCATCAAGGTATTGTTTATTTATTGGAATAATATTAGTGGGTATTTCTAGGTATTTCTATTGAAAAGTTCGTTCCCCTTTTCGTCATGTCATTGGTCAATTGTTGTATCCAGGCAATTTTTAAACTGGCTTGGCAAAGTGAGTGTGTATTATACCTGGTGGTAAGTGCAATGTTGCCCAGTGTCGATTGGCAAAAAGCCATTATCTCTTGGCTACTGTGGTCGAACGATCCGGGATTTTAGGATAGATTTTCTAAAATAAGCCTTGTAAATTGATCCACACTTTAATGGTGCGGTATGACCTGGTGAATCTTTTGGTACGATAGATTATGTCTACCACAAGGCGACTTCTAATCAGTGGTTGTGGAAGTCCTTGCACAAGGCCCATGTTATGAACTTCCCGTGCCTGAAGTTAATAATGTTCTATAAACCCGCCACGTGATCCAGGTATGGGGCGACAAAGACGCGGACGGGTTCTACTGGGGCGAGTGCCGCGGGCGGCGGGGGTACGTGCCGCACAACATGGTGATGGAGGTGTCGGAGCAGGAGGCCACGGGGCAGGTGGCGGCCAAGCCCCGCGACCGCTGGACCGACGCCTACGCCAACCAGCCCGTGCGCAGGATGGTCGCGCTCTACGACTACGACCCGCAGGAGCTGAGCCCTAATGTAGATGCCGATGTCAGTCTCATTCATAGTTTTTAATTTCTAGCTTAAATGACTAAAATGCTGATGATAGCAACTATGGGCAATATAGTGCCTACGAGCACGAATATTGTCTCGTGCTTGCTTAATAGTGTATGCAACTTAATAAACGTGAAAACAGAAATAAGGATAAAGAAAATAGAAATTAAGCGTGTAATAATAAAAACTTGGTTAATACATTATAAAAGTGGTTAAAGGAGGAAAAAACGGTGTTATTATTTTAAAAATAGGCTAAGACATTACAGAAATCAATTGGAATGCTCCTCAAGTCGTTTTGTTCTTACAAGTTCTTTTAATAATAGTAATAAGGCCAGTAGAAGAAGGTCATTTACATCATAGATGGACTTACCTAGGTATATCGAAGTGACGTACGAAAGTAACTCAAGGGCTTTCGTCATGACGCAGATTCACAACACAAAAACATATGAATGTCCTATGAGGAAGATATGAATTGCTCCTATTAACTTCAAATTACTATTATTTTCAAATGGTTACTAGTTCTTATTTATATTTCGGAAGGAAAATGCTTGTATTTTTTACTGCTGCGCGGCGGGAAATTCATTTACAAAATATGAACTGATAAATGGCGTCAAAAATGACGTTACAAATATGAGTATTACACGTAAAAACTGAGTTTAGGATGATGACGATTGGAATAAAGCAAGTTATTTATTTATTGGTAGATGAGAACAATGCTTTTCAGGTTTTCTCTCGCTTTACAAATACAGTTTTCTTAGACGATCTATGGGAAATACGAATGAATATCGTTCAGGACTTTATAGTCTCACTCAGGGAGACACACACACACACAACACGCATTTATCGCAGAAGAGTAGGCAGAGGTGCTAACAGGACAACTACGTCTCGCCTTATGAGTTTCGAGATAGGGGCGAGCCTATCGCCATATAGGGCACAACTTCCTGACTATGGACTGATATAATGAACAGAAAAATTCAGCATTTTAGAATTTAAATAACATTAAAAACATAAAATTCCAGGCCGAACTTAGCTTCCAAACGGGGCAGATAATCCACGTGTACGGCGACATGGACGACGACGGCTTCTACATGGCGGAGATCGACGGTGTCCGCGGCCTGGTGCCTAGCAACTTCCTCACGGACGCCAACGATCAGTTCCAGGGACAGAGTAGTCAAGGTCAGTGTAGTAATCTACATATTTACTTGACTTTAGTCACTTTAGTTATAGGAATTAGGGTGTAGATAGTTTAGAAGAAGAAGTAAGAAATGTGAATACTTGATCAAGGGAGGAAGTAATACACAGCACTGAAGAACTACAAAAGAAGAAAAAAGCATTAATTGCTAATCCTAAAAGGTCGTAAAAGCAGATTGAGATAAGTGACTTTCGATATGAAGATACTTGAAGTAATGACAAATTGCAAAATACAGAACAAGAATGAAAACATAGAATGCTAATTAGAACAGATTCGTAAAAATCGTGAAACAGAGCTAGATAATTATATGAGGAGTCATGAAATATGATGATAAGGAAAGAAATAATTCTGAAAAGATAAGAGCTTCCACAGCGCTAATATCGATAAAACTGAATGCGTATTTTCAACTCATTGTATTAAAAGCGTGATTTTAAATTGAATAAAATTAAAAGGGTTTCATCAGCGTAGTTTCTAACAGTTTGTTTCCACATAACTAATAAATTTTCCATGCTTAGTCGAATAAACCATGATTTGTGTTCTTTCATTAATAGTCAGTAGTGTTTTTTGGTAAAATATATTGTAGCTTATTGGGAATTCCTAGTTATTCGGATTTATATTTTGTTTAAAATTAGCTCTGTCAAATTTTTATTCAACGTAGCAATTTAAACTAAATACAGCAGAACATTATACTTTAGCCTTAAATTTTGCTTTAGGTTAGGCTCTAGAAAGACGGACTGCATTTCAACTGCAAATTTGCAGTTCGGATGCAGTTTGAATGCAGTTGACACGACTGCAATAGAACTGCAAACCAACCGTGCGGTCCAATTGCAGTCGGCGTGCAGTCGTGTGAACTGCACACCGACTGCATTCAAACTGCATCCGAACTAGACCTGTGTCGATCGTGATTGACCGAATCTTTATGATTCGATCGCAACTTAAACACGAGTAATCGAATCATGGTTCTAGAAAAGATTCGATCTTATTTCATCCGATTATCAAGTGATAAACTAAACCAATTTGGACTCTATTTCAATGCATGTACCGTAACTAATTGCTTGCTCAAACAAACAATCGAGTTGTGCATTCGATCGCACAACGACGTATTAAACAAAACATCTTCTATCTCTTTGGTTTATATACAACATCGGACATAAATTCACCACATCTCACTCTTTCTCTCGTTGTTTCGATTCTTAATCGGAAAGAAAACGAGTACATAAATAAGTATAGTAAATGACATGCTCATGTTATAATATTAAAAGTAAAAAGTTAATAATATTTATTATCATGCTTACATGAAATTGAAAAAAATATGTAAGCTTTAAGTAAAGCAATAAGAAAATGAATAGTATTGTTATCAATATCGTTAATCTAGCCATCAACTGTTCAGTAGGTACCCGTTTTTCGGGCATACAAACAAATTGCGAGTTGCGACACACATGATTGAAATGATCGAATCATTTTAACTCGATCACCATACGAGTGGGTCATGATCGACCCGGGTCACGACGAATGATCGATCGACTCAGGTCTAATCCGAACTGCACCATACCCACCCGCCCGCACTACTTTAACACTCCGCCCCCCCGCGCATAGAATAAAGTAAAGTAGTGCGGGCGGGTGGGTATGGTGCAGTTCGTATGCAGTTTGAATGCAGTCGGTGTGCAGTTCACACGACTGCACGCCGACTGCAATTGGACCGCACGGTTGGTTTGCAGTTTTATTGCAGTCGTGTCAACTGCATTCAAACTGCATCCGAACTGCAAATTTGCAGTTGAAATGCAGTCCGTCTGTCTAGAGCTTTAGAGAGTTCATTAGGAAGTTTAAAGATTTGTAGAGGGAAGCAATGAGAGACGCTTGTTTATTAGTCTTTATTAACGTTAAATCTGAAATTAAAGTAGCCCTAAAATAGAAGTAAGGAATGATGTTAGGTCCTTCTAGCTACGTGTACTTACCACAGCATTACATCCTAAGAGCTTTGTACGAATGTGGGTGCAGCTGGCGCGGCGGGCGTGCGTAGTTCAGGTGGCGGCGCCGGGCGCGGCCGAGGCATGGGGCCGGGGCCAGGGCCGGGGCCCAGCGTGGGCGGCGCGGGGCCCGCGCCAGGCCCGGGCGCGCGGGGCCCGCCGCCCCCGCCGCGGGACAACGTCGCGCCCGCCCCGCGCAACCACCACCGCAAGACAGGTGCGTGTCCCAATCGACACCTTCCCCTCACCACTCTCCCGCCCTCTCGATCTTTTATATATTTTAATTGTTAGCTGATAAATTTAAGATATAATGGACCGGTCGATTTGATCCCATCAATAGAACGCATTTTAGAAACTTAAAGTATTGCGGCGACAGTATACACACCCAATGATCTCAATCCTCAATTAGAATACGGGTAGTTTCTATTGATAGCGTCAGGTCTGCCAGTCCCCTAATGTTTAGGTAAGTGTCGGCGTCGACTCCAGTCGATTCCGATCACCGAGAGCTTTGAGTGTTTCATGTTTGCACCTTGGACTTGCTATGTGGATACTGAGAGACGCTAGCTATTTCGCTCTGATGCCCTCTATCATCTTTCCTGTACACTTGCGATTGCGACGGGACTTGCTCGGTTCAAAATTGTTGTAACAAAATTAAATATTCCGTTTTGCCACTCACTCGTTGTATAGCGTTACGATGTTGAGTTCTATATGTCGTGTATGAAGTATGCAATCTTAGCACAAACTACACACATAGCAGCAGACTAGATACAGAGACATGACGCCTAAGTTTTTGTTGGTCCGGTGGTAGTAAAACGGAATGGTGGTGCGAGTCCGGTTGCAATCTACGGAGCACAAAGACTCTTGGTGTACACTATGCTATAACACCATCTTGGATTACACAATCACAGACATCGATTGTATATTGTATAACATTTATATATTAACGCAAACGACACAATATGACAATAGCGTCGCATAGGATACCCAGTACGGATGCAACGGCCCTTATTATAATTTTGTCTATCCAATTTTCTATCCTCTTTTTATTTTTGTTTTTGCAACTGATATGTTTATTTATGCGGAAACTAGTCCACGCGTTCACGGTCGGTGGGTAGGCTGCTATGTACAAATACACGCAACATAAAATCGCACAGATCCCACGGTGTCCGTGAGGTGTGATCCAAGATTCAAGTGGTTGTCTGTGGTCACTATATATGTTGTGTGTATTGTCTGTTTGCTAGATGCCTGCCCTCTTCCCCCTTCTCAGTTAGACCACAACACATGCGCCAGTAATCCAGAACAGGCGAATTCTCAGGTAAAAAAAAACGTTTCTAATCGACCCACAACAATACTGTTTCAAATATACTATGCAACTATACTAGTCGTTTTTATGTTCAACTATCACTTCATACCTTTAGATTATGTTTTCACTGTTTTCTTTCTTCATTATTTTCTATATTTATATTACTTTTCATGACTGCGCTCAGTGTACGAACGAGGGCGCCCGGTAGTGGAACCTTCACTGTCGCGTTCTCTTGGTCCATTAGTACATCTGCGGACTGACCATATTACGAATAGAATACGTCATTAGCTGTCATGTCATATACTGGACCAGATACAGATACTAGTACAGAACATACACTGGCGTATACTTCACTCACATATGATATACCATTACCCATTCACTATATTGAGACTACAGCGCGTTCTGAAGCCTGTGAATGTGGTCGCGTTACTACACGATTACCGCTGCACCGTAAAGCTGTGGCGCGTCACGCGGCGCCGTCCACATTCAAACCGACAGCTTTCGTTTCTCCTCCTGTGTAATCGGATAGTAATGTCTGTCTCGATGGTACGCTTATTGTCGTAGTTTCAAAGCATGATCTGTGGTCTGGATGATGTCACGGTGTATACAATTTTATTGTTGTTCAATTTCACAATCTTAGAAACTGTACTGATTTTCATCACTCGCTTTGCCTGCATGAGATTGACTGATTGCATGCACGTGAATATAGTTTTAATTGGAATTAAGTTTTGAACTGTGTGATAAATAACAAAGTGTGATTACGATAGACCTTTCCAACCCCATAATTAATAGATGATATATCTATCTGAATATTTCTTTGTTCAATATGTTAAATTTAATGATTCGGTAGCGGTTTTTCATCAACTTAATCATTTTAATTATCATGAAGTGTGGTCATTACATTATCAACGTAGTTAAATTTGAATGAAGTTGCATTTATGATTTCCTCCGATTCAATTACATTATAAGAAATTGAAAGCGCACTCGCTCGAATTTTTGTATGTTTTTGAGAATTTTCAACGTATTGATGATTTTTATGGTTCGCCAATACTGAACTTGATTAGATGCACGTGGCACGGTGGTAATCATTCTGATGTCACCACGGTTGAACATGTCGATCAGACGGGGAAGGATGTGGGTGTAATGTAAGTTTGGCGGCAGGCGAGGGCGAGAGGCGCGGCGAGCGGGCAACCGGCGAGCACGATCGCGCGCACGAGCGCTGGTAACGCGAGCACGCCCACGGCGCAGTCGCCCGGCACCGCGCACGCGCCGCACCAGCAGCACCAGCAGCACCAGCCGCACCAGCCGCACCAGCCGCACCAGCCGCACCAGCCGCACCAGCCCGGCGCGCCCGCCAGCAGCGCCGGCACGCCGCTGGGCAGCGCGGGCGGCGCGGCGGGGGCCGCAGGCGCGGGGGGCGCGGGGGCGGGCGCGGGCGGCGCGGCGGGTCCGTCGCCGGCGCGGCGCGGGGGCCCGGCCGTGGTGCCGGCGCCGAGCGCGCAGCCGCTGACGCCGTCGCAGGCGCCCGCGTCGCAGCACAACCTCATGCAGAAGTTCTCGGAGATGACGGCGCCGGGCGGCGACATCCTGAGCAAGGGCAAGGAGCTGATCTTCATGAAGTTCGGGCTGGGCGGCAAATAATGTCGGCGCGGCGGGCGGCGCTGCGGCGGCGGCTGGCGGTGCGGGGTGGGGGGCGCGCGGGCCGCGGCGGGGCGCTCCCTGTAGGGTTGTACATAGTAATTCAATAAACGCACAGTCTAGTGAATATTGAGCATTAGTGCTGTCTCGGTACTCGGTAGCATCCTCGGTTGGAGTTGTGAAACTGTTAGTCGTGTGTCTGACGCTTCTCTCTCGGACTCTCGCCCGTTTGTTATTTGTTAGGTTAGTCTACGGTATGGAGTGAATTGTTTACGCGTTAGTAGAGTTTAACCCGTATCATTTTTATGTGTGGGTATATATGTACATTGTGGTATACCGCCTAGCTGTTACTTCACAATACTTGTGGCATAGTCGTTGTGATTTTCTACTTACGTTTTGGATCGCTAGCTGTGAGTTACCCCGAATATAAAGTAGTTGTAATGTTATACATTTCTTCCTCTGTTTATTTTATATGATATATAGTGTATTGGAATGTTTAAACAGTTTATCTGACCTGTTATAGATGTTGAACTTCTGTGAGTTGTGTAACGCTCTGTTACGACCGTCCTATTGACCAATTGTTTTGTTGATACTTTAATTTTAATACATCCTCATGAACGGATAGTGCATGAGCGATCGCGCGTGTACATAGTACTCGTACGTGCTGCACAGTATACAGTACGCACTAGACTACAGACTACAGACTACACGAGGAGCAGTAGACGACGATTAGTCCTGTACATCTGTTGGTAGTGATACATATAGACATACATGAACCGGTTTATAAGCAATATCAGTGGTTACTGTACGACGTTATTGTACATTTTTGAAATATAATGTATAGGCTGCCGTATATGCCAGTATTCCGAACAATTACCAAGCTTGTAATTCAGTGTAATGATTTTAAATAAGAGTTGATGTGTAAGCGCATTGGATTTACATGCTGATCTTTTTAATATTCTCGAATAATAAATAATATTCTGTGATAGTAGAAGTGATACCATCTACATTCTTAAATTATAATATAACTGCGTCATTGTCAGCTCGTGTTTATTGAACAAGTCTTCATTGTCTCGTATCGTTGAGGTTACTCCCCACGGACCCGCGCCTGTACAACCAACTTCTATCGTAAACGTTACTTTACCTAGTCAATCATAGTAATAATCCTGTTTCTACCATTTTGGTACATATTTTACAGGCAAGCCACGGCATACACAAAAACAATGGACATTTGGTCGATGACGATATGAAAACGTTTACGACAGACGATGGTGATGGCAGTGTTCACTCATCAATCCTCTGCTGAAGACGGATGTAACTTCAGTCACTCATGTGGACGTCATTGGATTGCGAAGCCTTTGCTTTTCTAACGGCCACCATTTACAATGTTTATACAATGGATATTTTCATTAATGGTAAAGTTATTAACTGCAGATAAGGCTAACGTCGAATAAAACCGACATAAGACTGCTTGCATGCAAATTAATTTTACCTTAGGTTATCTGTGATTGTTTAAACTTTATATACTTCTTTGTAACATTGACATTTTATCGGTTCTATATCGAAACCTAATATAACGTTTCATAATTTAAAAAATGTACTGAATTGTACCAAACGACTTGCGTGGTGTTGCTTGGCGGGCTTGGCACTCGGCACCAGCCCGGGTCACTCGGCACTGGTCGGGTACACTCGGCACTAGTCGGGACCACTCGGCTGCGGTCGGGATCACTCGGCGGCAGCCGGCACCGGTGGGGCCAGTGGAGCCGAATGCTGAATATTGTTCTGATTGTTACTGTACATATGGGTAAGGTCGGTTGGGCTGTAGGCTACTCGGAGATTGCTCACTTCGTACAAGGGATTCTCTATTAAGTCCTTTATATTGCTTGGTATGTATCCAAATACATTCGCTCGTGTAACCTTTCACATGATATCCGCTTGCGATTCGTAATATTAAGCGTTAATATTATATCCCAGTGTTTATCCAATAAATTGCAATTGTTTGTAAATAGCGAGACGCCTGGATACGTATGTTTTAGCTAAGCACCGCTACATATCTACATAATATATGACATGTATTTGCAAATTTTTCTATCATTAATATTATCTAGCGTTATTTCTAACACGTTCCAGTTGTTCACTTGTTTATACATTGTTATGAAATGTATTCGCGACGCGGGCGCGCTGCGTGCCGCACGCGTGACGTCACGCGCACACACGCACGCACACGCACCCGCGTGCGCTCGTCTTTATATACGGGATTATATTCATTATGTATATGTATATGAATCGTGCAGCCATGTATGCATAATTTAATATAAAGAGTTGTATATTACGTATATATTTAATGATGAATTATGGCGACACTATATAACGGATAAATCTTTAACAATGTACCAATGACATATGCTGATACAAAATAAATAATACGAATGCCGCTTCTTTATTTATTGTATTTTTACCTATTTATATCGTATTTTAATTACGACACTATATTTATTATGTGTATCGTTAAAGTTATTATTTCGATTTATATCATATAGGTACAAAACAATCTCTCTTGACAATAAATAGAAAACCGTCTTATATGTGAATAAATTGTTTTCTGGCGTATTTTTTTCGTTGTCCTTTATTCCAATTTATAGGCACATCATAGCTGCTTTTATTGGCTAAGTTACGGTGCTTCTTCGAAACACTGGTGATAACTAATAAGCCTTGGCAAATATGAGTACCTATCAAGCACCGATATCAAATCTAGGAATTACCTACTAAAATTTATGAATTCATTACGTGGGTATATCTCACAATCTTACTAATTTCCAGAAAGTACATAGAATTGCAGCCGCAGCACTTTTTTTATATTTAGAGCATCTTGTATATTTTATAGAAAGAACTATAATACTGAGCTTTTTCAAGGAAAAAAAATAACACAGGATTTAAATATATCTAAAAAAAACAAAGATTTGCTTCAATGTAGCCTTCCATAACCATACTAGTAACGTATTGGGTAAAAAATATTCTCTGTACGAATTTTTAAGAAACACTGAACACTAGACCCTGCCTCCCGATCCTTCGAAGCTATATAGGTAGGCACCTAAGAATCCCAAGATTGAGGAAGTTCATAAAGAAACAACGACTTATTATTTAAGCAAAAATATTCACCCAAGACATACTACATACGATCCAAACAACTTAAGAGGTAATAACAAAAAAGCGGACGTTATAGGTTAAATTTACCAGAAAAATATATATTGGGACATCTTAAACATTTGCGAAAGTGATCTTAGTAAGTCGACCTTTGTAAGAAAAATTGGATGGATGGCCGACCAAACTTTTCGAGAATAAAACAATATTACTCTGGCTTACTAATTTACTTTTTGTAGTAAAATTACTGAGTCGATCCACTAAATTAATTTGAGATAGGTACACATGAAAAGCGTAACTAATATTATTGAAGTTCTTACAAATATTTAAGTTCAATAGACTGATTTAATGTTTTATATTTGCGTCTAAAATATATATTTTTTATTTAGTTTATTACTATGGACATGAGCAGCGACCTATTTATTTTGAAACGACGCAATATTCAGTAGTTGTCGACGTCGAACCATTGGTACAGCTTGTCGGCCGCGGTATTGTACGAGTACTCGACGCATTTCCTCTTGAACCATCTGAAATGACGAGCAATATCAACTTTAAATTCTGCACAATTATAATGGCTGGTACAATAAAATGCGCAATGTAAAAAATGACGTTATCACATCAGGAATCCCATCTTCTGCGCGAGTTACCTTTTACGTTAGGTGTTATGATTTCAATACACTAATACTTTAGTATTTATAAAAAATATTGTTGAAAATGAAACAGTGTATACCCGCCGTGCGCGTTGCAGCCAGTCACCGGGAAGGTTTCCCTGTAGCACTTGGTGCCCAGCGCGTTGAAATAGATCTTGCCGATCTTATTCGCGACTCTGCTGTTGGCGGCGCGCAGGCACCGCTGGAAGTTCTCGTCACACTTGCACGCCAGTCTAAAAGCAAATAATTAAATCGTAAAACTATCATTTGCAAAATAAGCCAATCTTGTCATGCAGTTTGATCTGTAGACGTACCTGGTGTAGAAGGCGGGGTTGGTGAGGTTGTACTTAGTCTCCCCGGCCAGGATGAGGTCGGGGCAGTTGTCGTGCTCCCTGCAGCACATGTCGGTCTCCCTGGCGGAGCCGAGGTCGTCGTAGTTGTCGGCGATGTTGCCGGTGCCGCACCACTTCGTGCCTGGAAACCATAATATGTCAGGTATATCTATCATGTTGTACAAGTACCATAAGTACAATAGCAAATGTATTAGGCATATGGTTGTACCTCGATATTCTCAAGCCACACTTAAAAGTACCTGGGAAGATTAAATTGATTTTTTTCCGAAACATTCCTTCGCTGATATCTTCAACGACTTCGTCATGGAGACCGCTGTTGCTGACTTCTGATTGCAGACAAAAAACATTGTCCATCTGTAAGAACTGAGGACGACCGCCAAAACAAAAATTACACTAAAATTAACCATTATCTCTTTTAAAATCGCTTAATATGTTGTAAAAGATCGAATGGTTAGAACTGAATAATTTACTTTGAACGTTTTCTTCTATATATACTGATTTTCTTTTGGATTGGATCGGAAGACTGAGCGTTTAGTGACTAAGTCGTAGCGGTAACATATTATCCTGTTACACGTGCATAGGTAATTTAGAATATAATTATCAGTTTGCTTTTTACATGCGTGTCCTTATTGATATTTCTGAAATAATTGGGACAACAAAAAACTCGTTTTGAACTTTCTTTAACTAGCAAAATAATTAGGAAAGGATATTTCTTATTTAATTTTCGAGCGCGACAATTACGTAAGTTTAAAATATTCTAACAGTAATGAGGGCATTCAGGCCTAATGTCGCCTCACGAAAACTCACTCGAGGCTTATTTCTTGCTCTGCCACACACTAATCTGTGCTTAAACAAAGATACAGGAAGCACTTCTTCATTCCATGAAGCCGATGAAACTACATCTCGGATTGCTAAGGGAGTAGAGTACTTAATGATGGGCGTTTTTCGTTCGATATGCCCTGCTGTTGCTCGACATTGCGCAAAGGGATTAATATCTTGTTGAAGATCTTGTTTTCGGGACCCCACCATTGGTAAGTAGGTACATCTGAGGGGTGTTGACGCAGTTCCCGCAGTATCCTAGAGGCTGATCCTACGATATCGTCGAGATACCCAAACTCATCTAGGACTTGTAGGAAGGAACCGAAAAAAAGCTTTAAATCCAAATAAAGTAATAAACAGAGGAATATGAAAATGCTACTCGTATATTTGTAGCATTCTACGAGTACTACGCGTCATTTCCACATAGTATCATTTTATCAACAATTACCTCAGCGGAACACTCATAACCCTGAGAGGGTTTTCTCATTCTATTACGTCGGCAGAATTGCACGTGTTTGTGACTATGTAAACAATACCTAATAATAACAAATTAGATGACGTTACTTTCAAAATACGTCACGGTTTTCATACATGTATACATCACTACCTGTCAGAGACTAATAAACCAAAACATGTTTTGATGTGTTAAATTGACGTCATAATTACGACGAAAGTAATAATTAATAATATAATTAAAGCAAGTAAAATTGAAAATGGTTTTCCATATCACAAATCAGCAATAACTCTATTTTATATTATATTCTATTTTATATTTTATTAACGTTACCTTTCGGCATCGAAGGTTTTGTCAGGTAGATGCTGCCCAAGACAATCTGTTGTACAACTTCGTCAGAGTGAGTTTAGCTTAATATGTGTCTTAGTGCTGCAAGGAGGTCTCCTTCCATATCGATAACATGAAGGCGACATTGATTGATAACACTGGAGCAGATATCGCCCATAAAATCTAAACGCACTGCGCATGTGCTAACCAGGATTGCAGGAAACCAGTAGATTGAAAAGGTCGATAGTGTTACTGCGTGAGAGTGACACAAGCGCGAATTGAAATAGTGAGAATTTTTGGCTTTACATAGTATTTTTTTATAATATCTGATCTTACTTCTTAGCATATTAAAAAATGTAGTATTCGGAAACGGATAAATATTTCAACTATTTACCTATATCTCTAACAGGCTAATACGCGCTCGGTATTACAACGTCATTAAATATACAATCTTCCTCAAACGTAAACAAAACTTAGTATATATAGAGAAAATCGTCGACAGTGAATTATTCAGTTCACAGCACTCGATCTAATACAACACATTACTTCTTCCTTTGATTCCAACATTTGAACTTAAAAAGAAATCATGTTTAAGTTGAGTGAAGTGTTCGTGTTCTTGGCGGTGGTGCTGAGCTCGTGCAGATGCTGGGTGCTGACTGCCGGCAGCAGCGAGGAGCATGAGAGGAGTGGTAGGCTCCACGATGAAGACTTCGCAGACATCACCAGCGAGGAAGTGGCGAGACAGAAATACAACCTGATCTTCCCAGGTAATGTGGCTTTAATTTCAAAAGTTGATTTCCGATATATGTATGTTGATAGATGGTTTTATTTAAATTACAATTCATTATAATGAATTTCTTTGGCAAAATATTTAACACCAAGTTATTTGCAGGCACGAAGTGGTGCGGCACTGGCAACATCGCCGATAACTACGACGACCTCGGCTCCGCCAGGGAGACCGACATGTGCTGCAGGGAGCACGACAACTGCCCCGACCTCATCCTCGCCGGGGAGACCAAGTACAACCTCACCAACCCTGCCTTCTACACCAGGTATGTCGACACATCAAACTGCATAACAATAGTGGCTTATTTTGCAAATGATAGTTTTTTTTACGATTTAATTATTTGCGCTTAGACTGGCCTGCGAGTGCGACGAGAAGTTCCGACAGTGCCTTCGCGCCGCCAACAGCAGAGTGGCGAAAAAGATCGGCAAGATCTACTTCAACGCGCTGGGCACCAAGTGCTACAGGCAGGACTACCCGGTGACTGGCTGCAGCGCGCACGGCGGGTAAGCATCTCTACACTCTCACATTGTCAACGATCACTTCATTGATAATTTTATTAATGAATTAGAAGATATTATTGTTCAATGGTATTTATATAAAATGGTCTGTTGTTCCAGATGGTTCAAGAGGAAATGCGTGAAGTACTCGTACGACACCGAGGCCAACAAGCTGTACCAATGGTTCGACGTGAACAACTTCTAAACATCGCATCAACAATCAATATTAACAGTACCCAGGTGTGCAACACTGTACTGAACAACAATCATTTTAAGTGATTTTCCTAATCTCAGAAGACTGTATATTTAGGTGTAGGTAAAGAGAGCGATAGCTTTCAATTCATGTTCCTATTATTTCTATTTGCCATATTAAATTGTATATTACACTCACCGTTTATAGTAAGATGTATCCAAAGACTACATTAATTTTCACGGTTTGTTGGTAAACAAATTGTTTAAAAGTTAATTAAGTAAGGATCTCATAAGTTGGAATATCAATTACGTTAAAATATTACTTTTATAATTAAATGTATAATGTACTTGTTCGGCCGAAACCGTCTTTATAATATTATTTGTATATAAGCTTTTTTATGTGTATCAATTTTAGTATGTAATAATACCTCAAGGAGAAATAAAGGTTTTTTAAAGACTTGAACAATGTATTTCTATTACCCTATGCCTTAGTCTTAATTACCGAAAAGAATTACAAAGGAAAAGTTTAATAAGCAAGATTTAAATGTTTGTTAGTTTATGTAATATAATTTACGATGAAAAGAGCTCCTTACTCTTAATGGTACACATTGTTTCAGTACCAATGGTATGGCATTTCTATACTAACCATAACCTGATCCTATACCCATGCTGGGCTTCAGACATAGAAATTTTTGATCAGCATAAACACTAAAGGACTTTAAGCATAAGCACTTTTTAATAAGTTTTTTTATCCAAATTCGAGAAAATCTGATTGTACCTATGGTAAATTGATTAAGACAGCCAGCTTACGTTCTCAAAACACATCTGACCGTAATTAAACTACAGCTTGTTGGGCGGCACTTGAGGCACCAACATTTCTTAATTTCTAAGTCTGATTTTTTAAATTCTTAATTCAAAATACATATAACATTCTTAAGAAAATTCTAACAAGTAAGTGAAGTCAGGTGCTTTTGAGTAATAAAAATAGTGTCCAAATAGATTATTATACGTACAATGTTTTCTTATAACTTCAAATTCCTTAGTTCTAAATCGCGCAAAATAAGTAATATAAAATAGCATCAAATATTACCCTTCGAGTTTTAATCGTCATGTAGGTAGTTTGATAAAATTAACAAAGTAGCTTTTGGGTGAAGCATTCCATATAACTTTGTGACGATAGAATTACGTAATTCTAAATACTATATGTAATTTAAATACAGTGCGGTCCATCTATATTATCATATCTCTACTTTCCCGGGATTTACACCTTGTTACGATAAACAACAAAGGGAACATTTTATGTAAGTATTACAAGTGAAGCACAATTTATGTTATTTAGAGCATGCAACTAAGCTTGCATGATGATGACATGATTGTCAGTGCAGTAAAATTCGCGTATCAACGGCGGGCGAAGATTATTGCTGGTCGATATAATTTGCCGGCCTAACCAAAACTAACCTATAACTGTGTCGAGTTTTCATCATTGGTACGGTGATCACTGTCCAGTTGGATGCGAATATGCTAGGATCCTGCGGATGGATGGAACCGTAAGACATAAGTCGCACAAAACGCTCTCGAGTCTCAATAGTAAATCGTCATCTGTCTACATAAAAACTACGAGAAGACACATTGTATTTATCAATTAAAATAAATGCCCTGATCATCAATTACCAGAAATGTAATAGACTATACCATACTATACTATGACTATACTAAAGCACTAACACATTCTTATGTATCGGGGTGACCAGTGCAGGGCCAAGCCATAATAAGCTCTGAGTGATATTGCTCTTGTTTGTATAGGTAGAGGTCTAACACCACCCGGCGAGCGACCTACTCATCTAGTCATTCTGGGTGTAAAAAAGACAATCACGAGGCATAAATAAATGGAGGTCCCAAGCGAGCCAACTCAAGCGAACTGGATTACAACAACACTGCTACGCAACAAGTTCCGAAAGAAGTTATGGCTACGTTACAACTACTTTTAACGAGAAGAAATCTAGTTAAAACTTGACCACCGTGGCGCAGTTGGTTAGACGCCGGCTGTGAAACGATAGGCCGCGGGTTCGATCCCCGCACCGAGACAAAAGTTTGTGTGAACCACAAGTATTTTGTTTCGGGTCTGGGTGTTTGTGAGACCGAAAAGTCTCTCTTAGTTTCAGATACCTACGACACAAGACTCGATCTTAGTGTTGGGTCAGGACTTTGTATGTGATTGTTTGGTTTATTCATTTATTTATTTAACTCTCTTCCCGCAATCCCTAGGGGTTTAGGTAGGAAGGTTATGTCGTGGTCACCGGCTCGGCACGCGGATGTTTTCGCCGAGCTGGGTCTCTAACAATAGAACCCTTTTCAAAATTAGTAGAGCCACGCTGTTATCAATCATGTTATCAGGCAGCATGAGTGGGCAGCCACGTTCAGGGTGGTAACGTTGCAGTCGCGTTTCGTTTGATGACTGAGATTGCCAGAGCCCAATACATCGTCCCTCTTCCCATCCTTTATCCTTCCCACTCCTCTCCCGATATGATGGATTTAATTTTTTTACTTATCGTCGTATTTGGGTGGTAAGTACATAGTTTTCTTAAAATAATAATGTACACCTTTTTGTTTTTAAAGACACAATGGTATGAAAGTGTTTAAATTATAATATTAGTAAAAGCTGGGTATTTACCACCTAAACTAGCTAATATTTTAAAAATTGCAACAAAAAACCTATCGCTTGTTTGCGAAATTTTAGTTTCATTGTTTTTGTAATCACTAAAATTACCTCCTGGCGTCGTTTTCGGTCACAGTCTCTATATACTCTCTATTTGTATGGCAAACAAGTCCAGAACATCTAGATGATCCAACGGATGTCCCTACCAGTAGATGTGAATCATATCCCAACAATTAATTCACAATTACACTCACTATACCGCATGGGTTTTGATTCTGTTACGTCAGCAGTAAGCACGTGGCTGGCACGATGTAAACAATAACATAACAACTACAAATTAGTTCACAACTTTCTCAATACGTCACAGTTTTCCTGTAATTACGTCATTACATGAACAATTAACAAGGTGACTTGCGGATTATCCAAATTTTTTGTTTCATTCAAAATATGTTTTGTGTTTTTTTTTTATTAATCGCAATATCGTCAATTTACAAAAAGGAAATTTAAGAATAATATCGGGATGAATTTTATTAAAAATGATCCTCCATTAGCAAAGACTTGTGATAACAGAATTACCAAAAAGTGTTAAATTTAATTTTCTTTTAACATCGAAGGTTCTGTTCTAGAATTGCTTTACCAAACCAGCTATTGTAAAGTTGTGTATGCAATAAACTAATGTCTCAATATGAAATGTGGCTCAAGGATTAGTATTATTCCTTTTTTCACGTTGCCTGAATATTGATTTACTGATCTGTTTAGTGTTCGAATTTTCGAGCTAGTTATATCAACGTGAAAACGTGGATTCTGTCAAGGCCTATTAGATTCTCACAATTACCTCCTCCTTAATTGCTACCCACCGGCAACGATACTTGACAAGGTTTTAGCTACAAAGCTACTACAATCATTATGTTCATAATTGCCAAGTAATATATTTGAATTAATCAAGTTTATACCTCAGGAAATTGTATATACTCGTATTATGTATGATAAAAGTGTACATTTAAGGGTTAGCGCGCACGGGTCACTTTTGTTAGAGTGTTATAAATGTTTTTGCCACTTCACGTCTCCAAAGCATATAGTCTATCTAAACTAACAGGTTCCATTTGACGTTTCATTCTTTTAACGTAAATAACTTTGTGCAGACGTAACCCACACAATTTCAATAACACTTTCCGTAAATCCATGGAATTATGAAGCTATTCTTATTTTATCACTAGATATACAAACCATAATCACTAAATTTAAACTAGAATTCTTTAAATTAAGCTTAATAACCATTTTAAACAACATATTTTTTTTCTAGACGTCATTACAAAGTCACCTCGTTAGGTCTTTTACCGGTAGAGTCGAGACTATTCAAATGCATTTGTATACGCATAATCGGTAAAAATATTTAAATAATCGAGCAGATATAAAATAGTTGTTTTTTAATTTTTAAAAATACTGAACTTTCAGCTAATAATAGGTATGCTGTCAACGAACATACATCAATAAATAGTGAAATAATAATATTAATATGAATTAATTTATCATTAATTAATAGATTTGGATATTACAATGGAAATGAAGGCAGTATTGTAGGATACGCCACACATAGTGAGGAGGTTCCTCACTTTAGAGTATATGTATTGTATTGTATGTATGTATCATGTGTTCATAAGCATGTGCGTGATGTGGACTGGACTCGAAAAAGTGTCTGCACCCGGGTGAAGCCCGGACGGGCCGCTAGTAATAGATAAATCACTCCTTTTGTTCCTAAATAGTAAAGTGACATGCAATTGTAGATGTCTCATTAGAATAAAAATGTTCATGAAAAAATAAACGAAATGATGTAAACTGAAAATATAAACTGTAATCGATTAAGAAATACAAACAAATATTATCGATATCTCTAAATAATCGGATATTGTAAGAACCGATTTATTTGACAGCATCCCTATTTCCCAATGTCAAATGGAACTTCTTAGTTTAGATGGACCATAATACGCTGACGAAAGGGGTAGTGACAAAAATGTCACCCAATTGTCACATCGTAACATGCGCGTATCTCCATATATAGCCTAGTTAGTTCCAGAGATAAAAGTCACCCGTGCGCGCTAGCTCTAAAACGAAACTTCACATTTGAATGCTAGACAACTTACAATTTGTATCTGTAATTTGAAATCCCGGAAACGATGCGATCCTGGTAATTCCTATTGCTTATTACGACGTAGCTAATTTATCCCGGCATTGTGACGTCGTAAACGTAAAGGGAAAACTGTCTCACAACATTTTACCTTCATTGATTCATGCATTTATCGCAAGCCTGGGGTGTGCATATGAGCGGAGCGGATTCTAATAATAAGATTTATTAGAATAGAAATAATAGCAGTAATTTGTAGCTGGATTTCCGGATACATACGACTTGGCGCCCTTTTAAAACAGAGCGTTTCCACCTTACAGGCCGGCAACGCATCTCTATGCACTATGGTGTTGCAGATGTTCGTCGTCAGACCATCAGAGTGGTAGACCATCAGGTGAACCGTATGCTCGTTTGCCCCCTATATTAAAAAAAAGATATATATTTTAATTCCTTATTACGCTAAGTCTAACAGGATAACACGACCTCACAATTGTTTCGTCACTAAACGCACAGTTTTCCCTAAACGAACATAAACAAATCTTAGTATATATAGAGAAAATTGTCCATAGTGAATAATTCAGTTCACAGCACTCGATCTAATACAACACATTACTACTTCCTTTGTTTCCAACATTTGAACTTAAAAAGAAATCATGTTCAAGTTATCTGAAGTGTTCGTGTTCTTCGCGGTGGTGCTCAGCTCGTACAGATGCTGGGTGCTGACTGCCGGCAGCTGCGAGAAGGAGTTGAGAAGCGGGCTCCACGACGAAGACGTCGCAGACATCACCAGCGAGGAAGTGGCGCGACAGAAATACAACTTGATCTTCCCAGGTAATGTGGCTTTCATTTCAAATGTTGACTTCCGATATCTTGACGTTTTTTTTTCATTTGAATTATAATTCATTATAATTACTTTCTTTAGTAACTTAATGTCTCAAAGTTCCAAGCAAATATTTAACACAACGACATTTTCAGGCACGAAGTGGTGCGGCACCGGCAACATCGCCGACAACTACGACGACCTCGGCTCCGCCAGGGAGACCGATATGTGCTGCAGGGAGCACGACAACTGCCCCGACCTCATCCTCGCCGGGGAGACCAAGTACAACCTCACCAACCCGGCCTTCTATACCAGGTATGTCGACACATCAAACTGAATCAATAGATTTTCTAATAATTTAATTAATTGGATTGATTGAGATTATAAATAATAGGAATTAACGTGATAGTTTTTCGCGTGTTTAGACTGGCGTGCGAGTGCGATGAGAAGTTCCGGCAGTGCCTTCGCGCCGCCAACAGCAGAGTGGCGAAAAAGATCGGCAAGATCTACTTCAACGCGCTGGGCACCAAGTGCTACAGGCAGGACTACCCGGTGACTGGCTGCAGCGCGCACGGCGGGTAAGCATCTCTACACACACATCGTCAAAAATCATTTCATTGATAACTTCATTCATTAATTAGAAGATATTTATCAATGGTATTTATGTAAAATGGTCTGTTGTTCCAGATGGTTCAAGAGGAAATGCGTCGAGTACTTGTACAACACCGCGGCCGACAAGCTGTACCAATGGTTCGACGTCAACAATTACTAAACATCGCATCAACATCAACCGTACCTCGGTGGACAACACTCTACTGAATGACAATTAATTTATGTGATTTACTAAATCTCAGAAGACTGTATTCATGCTAGAGACAGCTATTAGCTTTCGTAATAAGTTCCTATTACTTTTATATTTAACCCTACTATTAAGTTAATGCGTAAGTCGTAACCAAAGTTTTAATTAGGTATAGCTAACTCCTGTTTTTACAAATAGTAATATTGTTAATTAGAAATTGTGAATTAATTTTAACAATTTGTTGATACACAAATTGTAATAAAGTTAATTATATAAAGTCACAAAAAACAGCTATTTTTTAAAGATGTAGATTATGTTTAAGTGAAACCGCCTCTTTAGTATTAAATGTATAAGAATTTGAATTTTAAGAACTATAATTGTAATTGTAAAGCTGAGCTATATAATTGTACCTATGTACCTCAAATAAAAATAAATTTTATTTTAAAACATGAACAAACTATTTTTATTGTCCGTTTGTATACGAAGATCCATCCATCATGTATATTATTTTCCTGAAATAAATACTTATATTATTAAAATTATTTACTAAGCCAGAAAAAAAAAGAAATTTTTCTATAAAAAAAGAAAGTATTCTAAGATTATTTGTAGTATCAAAATAAATAAGTAATCCGATGTATCAGTTGAAATAAAAAAAAAACACTAAGCTAAGTGTCCAAAAATGTTTAATAAATCGAATCTAATCTTTCTTTATTCAACAATTAAAATATAAACTTTGAAAATGTATGTATCTCGCCGTACCTATATACATATATGACAAATAATAAACTGGTATAATATTGTTTAATAGAAATGCGCCTTTCTACACTGCCTATGTTTGAATCAGAATATTCCACCAGACCTGACACATATTAAAAAATTAATCATTTACTAAAATTAATAAGATTTGGAACTAAATTACTGCGTATTGTATAACAAATATGTACGTAGTATGTTGCTGCCAAAATTCAGGCCGCTTCTAACACGTCATCGTGTTTTTTTTTTCAGGAAGACCTATAACCAGCAATGGACTTCATGTTGCTATGGTTGAGGGTGATAGCTTGGGCAATTCTAATAACTTGAGTGTTCCGTTATGTTTATTGAAAAAATATCAGATTTAAAATGATAATGGAAGGAAGTGGCTGGATGCAGGCCGCTTCCAAAAGATCTATGGGGCGATCCATGGGGAAGGCCTAGTTCAACAGTGGTCTTCCTGTGACTGAAGAGAGAGAGAGAGAAGGTCATTATGTTGATTAGGTATAAGTAACTATTTTTCAATTTTGTTGAATTTCAAAATATAATTAAAAAATATTACTAACACGAATATAAAAAACCAACCTTATCTAAATGTTCTTAAGTTACCAAAATGATCATCAAATTAAATCAGACCCGGATTTTGTTACATTGTTCATTTATTTTTTTATATAAAAGTCAGTCGGTGATGGTTTGTCATAAATTATTTTAAGTGTAGGTATTTAGACATTTGTATGGAGTATTAATATGAGTCTGGTCGCTTGTGCTTTTGGAATTTGTGTGTTGGAAACGCCCCCACGACACTGGAGTATTATTTAATTGAGAAAACGTTTTTAGAAGAAAGAAAAATACCCTGGGAAATGTCGCGGTAAGTTTTTAACAGTTCTATAATAAAGAAATCAATCGTATTTTTAAGATTAACTAATTTTTTACTTCATCCATGTCTGACAAAATTGTGGTTGAGATATTGTTTTTTTTTTCCAAGACAGATAGCCATTAGTCAATTCTAAGGAGTTTCTTGCCAGATCATACAAGTCATTATGTAAAACCAACCAAAAGACGCTATCTTTGTATGCCAAGCTTCAAATAGGCGGGTATCAATTATAATCAATGCATGTACTATATTTCCTGTGTCCTTCCGCCGTAGCCTGGAGAAGAAGCTCCGTGGGCGGGCATAATTGTGTCGAATGGCTTGAGATCAGTGTAGTGCAGAAACTTTGCCGTACCAGATTTTTTTATATCAATGAATGGCGATACGACCGCTCATGGACAGTAGCAAAACCAAAGAACACCATGAATTACAAAACAATACTTGGCATTCCACTGCGCTCACCATTCTGAGACATAAGATGTTAAGTATTATTAAAAAAATCTTTTGTTTTGAACTTTCCTATCTAGGGGCTGTCGCTATAGACAGCAGCGTATGTTATAATGCGAGGTAGAACGAGCTATCATCCGACCAATTAATAGTGGCTATGTCTAACAAACATTACAACTGAAAAGCTTGTTTATTAAACGTTTTCATTGTCATCCATTCTATTGTTAGACCGTGAGATGAGGGATAATAGAAATACTTTGTTAATGTTTTAAAATCTTATTTATTTAGCCTTGATATACTTACGTACTAAAGTACTAATTTAAATATGGCTTATTTAGGTACTACTTATATAATAGAGGCGGTTTCAAACACATAATCTACATACATCTAAATAATTTAATTATTGATGCGGAATTGAGATTACAATTTCTGAGATCCCCTATTTAATTAACTTTTTACAATTTATTTAACAACAAATTGTGAAAATTAATTGTTTACTCTTAATTTAAATCTTTTGGTGGCATATTTTATGATACATTGGAGTTAAAACTAGACTTTGGTTGCATATTGCCTTAACTATTTCGCTAAATACAATTTTACATGAAAAATATAAATATTAGGAACATAATTCGAAAGCTAATGCTCTCTCTAGCTACACCTTAATGAACGCAGTCTTCTGATATTAAGTAAACAACTTTAAATTCATTGTCATTAATTTAAAAGTTGTACAACGAGGTAATTAGATATTGTTAACGTAGATGCGATGTTCAGTAGCTGTTGACGTCGAACCATTGATGCAGCTTGTCGGCCGCGGTGTTGTACGTGTACTCGACGCATTTCCTCTTGAACCATCTGGAACAACAGACCATATGATATAAATACAATTGAACAATACCCTATAATTATTAAATTAAACGATCAATTACATGATTGTTGACGATGAGAAAGTTCTTGATCTTGCCGAAGTTGTAGATAATAAGAGTGTAGAGATGCTTACCCGCCGTGCGCGCTGCAGCCAGTCACCGGGTAGTCCTGCCTGTAGCACTTGGTGCCCAGCGCGTTGAAGTAGATCTTGCCGATCTTTTTCGCCACTCTGCTGTTGGCGGCGCGCAGGCACTGCCGGAACTTCTCATCGCATTCGCACGCCAGTCTACACACGAGAAAAAACTATCACGTTAATACCTATTTAAATCTCAATTAAAATCTCAATCAATCCAATTTTTATAAAATCTTATGATTTAATTTGATGTGTCGACATACCTGGTATAGAAGGCAGGGTTGGTGAGGTTGTACTTGGTCTCCCCGGCGAGGATGAGGTCGGGGCAGTTGTCGTGCTCCCTGCAGCACATGTCGGTCTCCCTGGCGGAGCCGAGGTCGTCGTAGTTGTCGGCGATGTTGCCGGTGCCGCACCACTTCGTGCCTGCAAATGTCGTTGTGTTAAATATTTGCTTGGGACTTTGAGACATTAAGTTACTAAAGAAAATAATTATAATGAATTATAATTCAAATGAAAATAATGGTCAAGGTGTATCGGAAGTCAACATTTGAAATGAAAGCCACATTACCTGGAAAGATCAAGTTGTATTTCTGTCGCGCCACTTCCTCGCTGGTGATGTCTGCGACGTCTTCGTCGTGGAGCCCGCTTCTCAACTCCTTCTCGCAGCTGCCGGCAGTCAGCACCCAGCATCTGTACGAGCTGAGCACCACCGCGAAGAACACGAACACTTCACTCAACTTGAACATGATTTCTTTTTAAGTTCAAATGTTGGAATCAAAGGAAGAAGTAATGTGTTGTATAAGATCGAGTGCTGTGAACTGAATAATTCACTTTGGACGATTTTCTCTATATATACTAAGTTTTGTTTATGTTTGATTAAGGAAAATTGTGTGTTAAGTGACGAAGTAGTGGCGGGCGCGCACATCCTGTTAGGATTAGCGTAATATAGAATCAAAATATAATAGGTAATTAAATTAACGCTAATTAACGCTACTGCATTCTAACTTTGTGTTGGTATGCTAAAAGATAATAGAAAAAGCTTTATATGACAGACATTTTTTCCTTAATATTGATTTTCTTATACCGATATTTTGTTATTATAAAATGAAAACGAGATAGATTTAACATCATTATATTTGCCCATGTTATAATTGCTAGCAAAGAATATGAAAATAAAAATACTTCTAAATTATATATCTGTGTTCAATTTATACACAATGTAATGAATGCATTAAATTACAAGTAACTAAATTGGTATTACAAAATCAATATATCTGTATAATGTATTGTATATTTGAATTATATAAATAATATTCCGCTCCGCTCGTATTCGTACTCTCTTGCGATAAATGCAAGAATCAATGAAGGTAAAATGTTGTGAGACAGTTTTCCCTTTACGCATTCGACGTCAAAATGCCGGGATAAGCCAAAATCAATTAGCTACGTCATAATAAGCATTAGGAATTACCGGGATCACTGCGGACTAATGCTTTCGCAAATACCTACAAGATAAATCAATTGTAAGTTATCTAGCACTTAATTGGAGTGTCTGAAGTGACTACCTCGGTGGCGTAGTTGTACTACGGTACGATTACAAAGCTGAGGTCTCGGGTTCGAATCCCGGGTGGGGCAAAGTGATATTGGATTTTTTTATTCATTATCAGCCCGGAATCAGAAATTTGTGCCCGATATGGCGATACGCTCGCCCCTTATCACATCGTGGGACGGAACATACAAGGCGAAACAAGGGTGTAAAAAGAAAAGGATTACTAAAACTTTTGTGCGTGGTGCCCTGTTAGCAACGGACCAGATGCGGCTGCCTACATGTTCACGGTGGTCGCGGGTTCAAATCCCAGGGCACACCTCTGACTTTTCGGAGTTATGTGTGTATTGATAATAATCAATCACTACTAAAACTGTTTACTAATGTTTTTTATCATGAGTCATTGCAATAAAGTGAAGGGTCGTTTTTATTAATTTCAACCTTTTTTTTTAATTTGGATGTATTTGATGTTGAATTAAATATTCCGAAACATGTTTTGGATGAAACAGGAAATCTGAATAATATGCGAATCGCATTGTTATTTTTTCCTGTGATGACGTATATGTAGGAATATATGACGTATTGTGAAAGTTGTGGACTAATTTGTTATTATTATGTTATTGTTTACATCGTGCCAGGCACGTGCTTACTGCTGACGTAACAGAATCAAAACCCATGCGGTGTAGTGAGTGTAATTGTTACGAGGTGGTTCACATGTATTGATACAATCAATACATCGTGTTCTTGGACTTTTATCTAAGACCTAATTGCTTAAAAATGTAGTTGAGATCAAGACCTCATTAATTGACTTGCTCGGGACCCCATTTATTGATGCTATATTGGTGTCTTTTTGTTGATAGAGTGACGAGACTAAGAGTTCGCTCGCATGAAGTTATCTATTTCTAATAAACAAGAGAAACACCACCGAGTCACAGAACTGTCAGTCACAGAAGTAACTGAGTGTTTTTTATTTATCCCCGAGACATTAGGATATATTCTAATACATACCGCCAAACAGCAGTGCAAATGCACTGTTGTGCAGTTCCGGCTTGAAGGACATTGTAGCCAGAGTTACTACTGGACACGTTGAGACATTGACTTATATGATATCGATGTATTGAGACTTAACTTCTCATTTATCAGGATAGCGAGCGCAGTGGAATGCCAAACATTGCTTTGTAATTCATGATTTTGTTTGGTTTTGCTACTGTCCATGAGCGGTCGTTTCGCTTACCATCAGGTGAATGGCATGGCATGCTCGTCTCGCCATTCATAGCAATAATAAAAAAAATATCCCGGGTTGGGCAAAGCGATACTGGGTTTTTCTATTCATTATCAGCCCGGAGTCATGAATTTGTGCCCGATATTGCGATAGGCTCGCCCCCTATCACATCATGGGACGGAATAACAAGGCGGAATGTGGGTGTCCTGGTGGCGACTCTGCCTACCCCTTCTGGGATAAATGCGTGAGTTTATGTATGTATGTAATAAAAAAAAACTTGCTAACATCCACTAATACTCAGTATACTCGTATACTGGTGTTTATTTTATTGGTGCTCAAGTATTGGGATCGCTTATATTATTCCGGGAATAAGATGCAAAAGGTATAAAAAAATATTGAAATACCTACTCTATTAGGGAATTAATGAATATTTTATTGCAAGCAATTAAAACCAAGTAAAATATGTCTATTATAATACTGTAACAGAGTTTTGTATGTATCATACATGAGTTCAAGAAATAATAAATATACTTGTGCACGGACTGCGCTACACCGACGACCGGTGTTCGTGATTCACTGCAGACACCAACAACATTATTGAGGTAGGTCAATTACAACAGTTAGACACCATTTGACAGTCTCCGTGGCGCAGCTGGTTAGACGCCTGACTGAAACAATGGGCGGCAGGTTCGATCCCCGCACCGAGACAAATGTTGGTTTTACGCGCCAGTGTTTGTTTCGGGTCTGGGTGTTGGTGAGACCAACAAGTCTCACGTAGGTCCTGATACCTACGACACAGACTCAATCTATGCATGAGATTGTTGGTTGCATTTATTTAATAACCTGCTCTAAGCTCTTTATATAATGGAAATGTTTGCGCTTCCTAATGGGTGTTTATTTATTAACGACTTCAAAAGCGAAGGTTCTTAATTCTACTGAATTTTTAAATGTCTTTTTCGAAGTGACTTCTCAGAGTGGGAAAAAGTTGGGCTCAGTAGTGGTCATTGACTTTTGAGTTTAATTCTACTATTGCCGCAAGCCCAGAAGATATCAGTCAAAGAGTGCAACAGATCAGTTCGTGTTATGTTATGGCAAGGAGAAGTATTTCGTCTGCGAACCTTAGACACGACAAGTACGTATTAACTTTAACTATTCATTATTCAGGAAGTCGCTGGATGCAGGCCGCTTCCAACATCGACATGGAGATCCTTGGGGGGGGGGGCATGTTCAGCAGTGAACTTCCTGTGGCTGAATAGATAGATAGATTCACAGATCTACACGCATTAGCAATTTCTGTGTATCGCGGACTAGGTATGTAAAAATATGTAATGGCTATCTATTACTACATTTCATAAATAATTTTAATGCGAGTCTTGTGTCGTGGGTATCAGAAACTTTGACTGACTTTTCGGTCTCAGAAACACCCAGGCCTCACAAACATTTACGTCTATGCGAGGATCGATCCCGCGGTCTCTCGGTTACTAAAGAAGTTTTTTGTTCTTCATCACGGGTAAACACTGACGGCTGAAGCATGGTTCGGAACAATGAATTAATGACCGATTCAAAATATATATGTTAGAGATCACACAAGTTTGATCCACGCAGGATGAATGCCATACGCAATGTTGACACAGGTCACTTATTTTATTGGAATTGCAACACAGTCCGACATGATTGACGTCTTGTAAGTTATCAGTTGCCATTGGTAACGTTGAATGGTCTGTCAGTAGAGTCTGTGATAGGTTTAATAATATTAAATGGTTTCTATTATAATCTTGCCCGGAACAGCGCCAAACGTGCGCACTGACTGATTAATAAGAATCATCATGTCGGACGGCAACGACGGCCATATAAATCGCAATCTGTATGATTCTGCGACAGCAGCGGTGGGATAGATCTCAAAATCATCCCTCGTGTCTACCGCATTGTCTGCTACCCAAACTGAAGAATATTTTCGGTCGAAATGTGAGGCTCAGTAGTGCGGCCACGTACATCGAGTATTCTACCAATAAAGCGGCGCTGATAGATGGGCTAGATACTGACAGCTCTAACAATATCGAGATTTCTAGAATCACAGACGTCTAGGCAAAGAACTACGGATGTGGAGAATACGCCAGGAATTATACGCTTACGATGGCGAATATTTATTAAGATGCAAAATCAGCAAAATCAAGCGTTGATTCTGGCATGTGAAACTCCATTGGAATTGAAAAGAACATTGATAGATCAAATTGACGTTGAAAAAGATGATACACTTTCATCAACATGCAATTGGTGGCAGTAATTATTTAAAGGTATCAACTTGTTATAGCGATTGGTAAAATATTCAGAGGATCCATGTGGTTGTTGCGGATAAATTGTCCAGGTATGACGTGAACATTTGAATAACTTTGTCGTACGAATTGTACCTAAAGGTTATGACGCTTTTGGTAACGTTCCTATTGTGGTCAAAACGAGAAGCGTCCAAAATCTACTCCGCAGTCGTAGATCAATTGTCATGCCTGCGATAAGCTTGGACACAAAGTTTGTCACGTATAGAAAATAGACTAAGATATGCTCAATGCCATCAATTGCTCTAACAATGAGTTTTGGCTATCGCCAACAATCTTGCTTGCCAGTATGTTACAGGTGTGGTTCGTCAGTTCACATAGCGAGTCGCTGTCCTCACGAGTCCAGCGCCGCAGTATCGACATCTGTTGTAGAACGTGTTGACATATTATGTGTGGTCGAGCTGCTCTCCGAAACACTATTTAACCTTTTATTTGGTTTTTACTTTGGCGCTGAGTACCCCTTTGTAAAAGAGTCTGTCGCAAGTTAAGAGGTAAGCGAATTGATATTGTTTGGCCAGGTGTTTTCTTGATGTGAATTGTCACGTGCGTTGATGGTGAAGGAAAATATCGACAAGAAACCTGCATGAATTGCTGTGATGTGTTAATTAAATCAACGTACACTGCCTGAGCATGGTTGATTGTGGCCTAGCTCTTTTCAATCGAACTCTCGATTGTGGAAAAGTCATATGTTCAACAGCGATACGATACCTACTGTGCAATTGTTATGTTAGGTAGAAATTAATGATTTAAGCATCGAAATTGTATTTCACTTTTGGCTGGTAAAGAATCTTCGCAAAAATATAATATTGGGTTGCGACATTTTGAATTATAGTTTTCAAATAAGCATATCCGCACATTAGTGGTATCACACATGGCACGTTTAATACTGTTACAAAGATGCAACAATTTGTCTATAATTCATCAATTCTTATGGATCCAGCTTTATAAATTGGCGTTCGGTAAATGCCTAATTGAATTGGCAAATAATTGCTACAAGACACGGCAGTGAACTAGTGAACAAGTTCCAATTATATTTAAGCCACAGTATCTATACTATTAAAGTTTCATGCAGATGCCAGTGCCAATGGCTATGGTGCTATTTTATTCTAACCTGTAAGAATTTAACTAAGGCCTATCGCATACTTTAGCAAAACCACGATGTTAGCAGAATCGTGTTGTGACATACGCAAGCCACGTTGCAGCCAGGTCTTTAGTATGAGGGCTGGATCGAATGGTGTTTTGCCATTTTCTTATAGAAGGCCGGCGTGACGTGTAGAAATATTATTATTATTATTATGTGAGTGAGATGGTCGAAGGCCATTTTGCTAGTGGTAGGATTTTCATTCTGCCCGGATGGCTACGACAGTGAATAGTGGATAGATACCCATTATGGTTACCTAGGTAAGCGTATCGACATCATCTCGTGTTTATCCGTGTGTAATCGGACCGGCATAGTTGTGTGGATCGGCAAGTGTGAAACATCTAGTGCCAATTGATATTCCATCTGGTCTTCACTGCGTTTGCCATCGGACGCGTTTTGGTCACTTTGGCTTTGTAAAGTGTGAAGGTAAGTACCAGAAACTTTTAAAGGATTTCTTTAATGAATAAAAGTATGAGTAACAAATTACAATGATTGGTACATATGAGTGAACTTTCTGTTGTAGAACGCTGTCGACTATCTTAATTGCCCGGAGTGTGGCCAGCCCGGCGCTGTGGATCCCGCACGATCCTACGCAGTGCACCCGGTGTCGAGTGGCGCCGACTCCCGACGTGGCTACTCCCGTAATCTCCGCTAAGGAGTTTTTATAATTCTGTCACTAAGTGTCGTGCCGTTATAAACAATAATAACTGTAACTCTTGCAATTGTAAAGGCAGTTGGACACTTCAGACAATACTTCCGTGGCCGGACATTTACGATGATGACTGACTGTAACTCTTTTGAAGTCATCTTTTGTTTTTTTTTATAAGGTAGAATGGGTGGATTAATATTGATTATTGCGTTTTACACTTTATTACTGGCCATGGTAATTTAAAGTCTTAAACTGTACTATAAATTTAAGCTCGTTGATTCGCATGCGTGTTCATATTCAGCACTTAATGGCGTATATAGACAGTCCGCTACTTTGGGAGTCTATTCTTTAACAAAAAGAGCGTAGTGTTGGTTGTGCAAACAACATCCGGAATTGTATGCTCCATGGACCTAGTGCAGACTAGGACGAAATTTTGTTGCTTTGCGGCGTTTTGAAGTTCTGGAATCAAGTAAAACAGTCTCTAAACCTTTGATTTTAACATTAATAATAATAGATGATATGTGTACGGCACATGCTGATTTCGTTGCACTGAATTTATAACTCCTGACATAAAAATAGATGACAAGCAGAATTAATTATCTGGAAGATCAGGCCTCTAGCAAACTTAATAACACAAAGATATTGAAGAGGTAATTGCTGATCACAGTCAGGGAATACTAATGAATGATGCAACCATAGATGTAGTATAACATAGATCGGCAATGTATCATTTTGAGTGAAACCAAAACGAGAATATGGTAGTGTGCGTGAAGTTTGCATGTGTGCGTGACAGATAATGCTGCGCCATGCACTGTCGATACTATCATATCGATATACCTAAGGGCCCAACCAATAAAATTAAATTTTATAGATATTTATGAGATATTTCATGGTATTTCAACAGAAAAATAATGATTGTGTTTATTTCAACACAGATACGTAAACACAAGTAAATAAAGATAAATCGTCATATTTGAGAATAATTTTATTTGACAAGTTTTGCAAAGCATTCCTTATAATAATATCTAATGTTCTATTGTTTTATTAGAATGACAGCCTCCGTGGCACAGTTAATTTGAAACCGGCTCAGAAATGGTAAATTACGCACACGAAATATTAATTAATATTTAGCAAATATCAATAGTGAATAAATAAAGTGAAGTAATATCTGTTATTATAGAATTGATGTTATACTACGAGATTATAAAATGAAGTGAAACCTCTATGGTCATTGACTATTTTTATCGACAAAATATTATTGATCGAAACTGTCAATCAATCTCTAGCAAATGTTGGTTGAAATTATTATAAATTCACGTATATGATATCATTTTTTATAGGCAATGGATGCTTTCTACGCATTTAAATAATGAATAAGGACATTCTGTTCTACCGATATACATACAAGGTTTGTCTTACAATTCTACAATATTGTCACTAAACAACATTGAAAAAAGTGATACGATCTTATGAAAAACTATGATTATTCGGGTTTTTACACTAAAATCAATCACATCCAGGTACTGGACAACTCACCATAATAAATTACATTTAATAAAAGTAGCTCAGTACTGAAATATTAAATAAATCAAGAAAATAAGCGAAATTTGTCGTGCGCTTAAATGACATATTTTCACACAAATCGCTAAAGTTAGCTCTCCGTGTAAACGCATGGTCGCATCATGCATCTCGCTTTAATGTATGATATAAATCATTCTATCTCTTTCACATTGCCGATCTATGTTATACTACATCTATGGATGCAACTAAGATATACGAGTTAAGACCAGGAATAAGATAAGAATAGGATGGACGAGCAGGCGACGAAAGATAAAAATCGTTATGACTAATAAGCCACTATTCGTCCTTTTGTGGTGATCTAGTAATGGTTCAGAAAAAATCCTGAATAACTAATAAGTTAATTGGCCCATGTAAAATTACTAAAGTATGTCTGATTGAGCGTTACATTGTTGAACTATCTGAGGAACAGGCCTAATACGTGTGCCAGTAACTATTATGTGTGCCTAGTATTGATTCAAATTAAATTTCTATATTATATTGAATTGCTGTACCGAATTGAATAATAAAATAAAAAAATAAATAATCATTGTTTGAATTTTAGTGACAATTCTGTAGTAATTCTGTGTGTTGATAAAAAAAAATCTTATATTGGTTGCTGATTGATGATTGAATGATTTATTTAAACTCAAAGCTGTTATGCTTTATTGAAAGATGGATTGAAAGTATTATCACTTTGTCCTTGTGGTCTGTTGAAAGCCATTACGCTTTGCAGGATGGATTGAAAGCATGAACGCTTTGTCCTTGTGATCTGTTGAAAGCCATGACGCTTTGCAGGGTGGATTGAAAGCATGAGCGCTTTGTCCTTGTGATCTGTTGAAAGCCATCACGCTTTGCAGGGTGGATTGAAAGCATGAGCGCTTTGTCCTTGTGATCTGTTGAAAGCCATCACGCTTTGCAGGGTGGATTCAAAGCATGAGCGCTTTGTCCTTGGGATCTGTTGAAAGCCATCACGCTTTGCAGGGTGGATTGAAAGCATGAGCGCTTTGTCCTTGTGATCTGTTGAAAGCCATCACGCTTTGCAGGGTGGATTGAAAGCATGAGCGCTTTGTCCTTGTGATCTGTTGAAAGCCATCACGCTTTGCAGGGTGGATTCAAAGCATGAGCGCTTTGTCCTTGGGATCTGTTGAAAGCCATCACGCTTTGCAGGGTGGATTGAAAGCATGAACGCTTTGTCCTTGTGATCTGTTTAAAGCTATCATGCTTTGCAGATGGATGGATTGAAAGCGTTAACGCTTTATCCTTGTGATTTGTTGAAAGCTACCACGCTTTGCAGGATAGATTGAAAGCATTAACGCTTTGTCCTTGTTGTCTGTTAAAAGCTACCACGCTTTGCAGTGAGATTGGGGTCTGATCTATTTTGACTGATGGTCGATGCTGAAAGCTACGACGCATTGCTAAACGTTAGAAGTCACGTGCTGAAAGCTGTTACGCTTTGCTTTGTGTATGAGGTTGAAAGCTGTTTGTGTAAATACTATGCTTGTGTGCTATGCGCTGTTCCATCTAGCTTGGCTCTGATGTCAATAAGCAACGCGAGAGCGCGTTGAGGCGCAGAATGGCCGTGTTAGAGATCACACAAGTTTGATCCACGCAGGATGAATGCCATACGCAATGTTGACACAGGTCACTTATTTTATTGGAATTGCAACACAGTCCGACATGATTGACGTCTTGTAAGTTATCAGTTGCCATTGGTAACGTTGAATGGTCTGTCAGTAGAGTCTGTGATAGGTTTAATAATATTAAATGGTTTCTATTATAATCTTGCCCGGAACAGCGCCAAACGTGCGCACTGACTGATTAATAAGAATCATCATGTCGGACGGCAACGACGGCCATATAAATCGCAATCTGTATGATTCTGCGACATATTTCTTGTCAAACATTATTTTGATTTGAAGGGTAAAGAAAATACTTTGTTCATGCCTTAAAATTAAATTTATTTCTATTTGAGATACATACAATCTAATAGCTAAACCTTAAATAATAATATTTGGGATTCTGTACAATTAACACTACAGAGGCGGTTTCGAACGCAGTCTACATCTAAATTAAATAGCTGTATTTGGGGAAGCTAACATTATAGTTTTTTAAATTTATAAATACTTGATTAATTTTGCAACAATTTGTTGACAACAATCGACAAGTTGCGAAGATTAATCTTACATTCTAAAGTTCGCATAAATACACTTAGGACCAGTTGCACAAAGTAACTTTGCCCATAACTTTGACTTATAAATCGTCAATCCCATACATTAGCAATGTCAAATACGTCACCTATGTATGGCGATGAAATTGTCAAAATTAAAGTTATCGTCAGAGTTAGTTTATGCAATTGAGCCTTAAATATGTAAAAAATTAACTTATAACTAGAGCTTTGGCTACACTTTTTGATAACAGTTACGTTAAATATTCTTAACTTAAATAAATATTAGGAAAATATTTTGAAAGCAATTGCTCTCTAGCTATAACATAATGAACACAGTCTTACGAGATTAAGTACGTAATTTAAACTAATTATTAACAGTACAATTGGAGATCGATTGTCAAAAAATATACGGAGTAAATAAATAGTAGCAAATGTTAACGAAAGTAAAAAATTAGAAGTTGAATATTTAAAAATACAAGTGAAAATACAAACATTTAAGTGCCTAAGAATGAATTGAAGAAACAGATTTTAAAAAACATTACTGAAGATGAACGATCGGCGTACATTCCAATACTAAGTGACGATGTTGGTGCTGTACTGTTAGTTTTGATGCGATGTTTAATAGTTCTTGACGTCGAACCATTGGTACAATTTTTCAGCCGTGGTGTCGTACAAGTGCTCAACGCATTTCCTCTTGAACCATCTGAAACAAAAATCAAAGTTATTTTTACAAGCGCTCCAATAATTGAATCGTTTACAATTGACATCAATTTTAAATTGCCACAGATTTTAGCCTTAAACCTTTAAAAATATTTTTCTTCATTCAAATTTTTGTTACGTTAAAGTCACCACAGACATTATTGTTGAAAATAAGAGAGTTCATAGATCTTATCATCTCTGCCTCACCCTAGCCCATAGGTTCGACTAGTACAAAATGCATCACGCATTAGGTCCACCTATACTCAATTTGTACAAAGTATGAATATAAATAAAATATAGATGCTTACCCGCCGTGGGCGCTGCAGCCAGTCACCGGGTAATCTTCCCTGTAGCACTTGGTGCCCAGCGCGTTGAAGTAGATCTTGCCGATCTTGTTCGCCACGCTGCTGTTGGCGTCGTGTAGACACATACGGAACTTCTCGTCGCACTCACAGGCGAGTCTACAAAATGAAGATACGGTTAATCAAACCGTGGCTGTCTTTTCGTATGACTTAACACCTTATTTAAAGGAATTAAGCGAGGCAAATAAAAACTCCAAAACACGTCTACCATTAAAATGTTTATAACTCTGATTAAATCTCGAGCTAATTGAGCAAGAGATAGAGTTCTAAATTACAGACACAATTGATTGTGACTTGGCTTGGTTTCTTTTTATTTGAACCTACCTGGTGTAGAAGGCGGGGTTGGTGAGGTTGTACTTGGTCTCCCCGGCGAGGATGAGGTCGGGGCAGTTGTCGTGCTCCCTGCAGCACATGTCGGTCTCCCTGGCGGAGCCGAGGTCGTCGTAGTTGTCGGCGATGTTGCCGGTGCCGCACCACTTCGTGCCTGCAAATGTCAATTATTACTATGGGTCCCACTAAGACATTTAAAGTATACAATCGCTTTGGATTCTATGTGGTTGCACAAGTATGACATAGTTTTAATAATCTCTCCAAAATTGTTTATACAGAAATCATAAAAATAATATTAGGCACGTAAAGCAAAATGTACATTGCATTTTGAACATTGTTGAATGGAAATTTTAGTTCTAAGAAAAATTACTATCAATATTTGAATCAAAATGAGTAATTACAACATTATAATTTCCGCCTGCAAAGGTTACATTTGCATTATGACTAACTTAATATGCATTACTAAAACCATTGTGCATTCCCCAGTTCTCATCTTTATATCCTTAAAAGATTTTATAATAAACTTAACATTAATAATTACATCAACCTTTTTCCTATTAATAATAAACAGTCGTTAAAAAAATCCGCATTACCTGGGAAGATCAGGTTGAATCTCTGCCGAGCCACTTCCTCACTGTTAATGTCTTCAATGTCGTAATCGACGTAGCAACTGTTGCTTTCGAACTTCTCACTGCTGCTGTCAGTCATCACCCAGCATCTATAAGACCCCAGGACCACCGCGAGGAACACGAAAATTTCAGTAAACTTGTACATGATTTTTTTCAATGTCCAAATATTGAAAACAAAGGAAGAATTAATGTGTTGTATTAGATCGAGTGCTGTGCACTGAATAATTCACTGTGGACGATTTTCTCTATATATACTAAGTTTTGTTTGTGTTTGTTTGAGGAAGATTGTGCGTTTAGTGGCGAAGCGGTGGCGGGCGTGTATTTTATCTTGTTAGACGATGCAACGTAATGAGTTAAAATATTTCTCCGCTACTATTTATTAATGCTACGCGTTCTATTATGATTTAAATTCTATTTAATTAAGCCATTATTTAATTAAAATAAATATTATTGCTACATATGATAACGACAAAAGATCCTCTGCGCTCTGATTTCCTTGCACTGATATTTTTGTGTGTCGCGTTAAACAAATAAGCACAACATCTCTATTATCATTGTGTTTGCTCCATTTTTGCTCATCAATTTGGCATTATAATTAATTTATTCATGTAATGGGTAATAATGTGTAATATACAACACATATATACACGTAATACCTAATAAGAGTAAAAGTCAGTAAAGCCTAATTTTAAGGATACTATAACATGAAAAACAATTCTGAAAAATTAAATTCCGCTCCGCTTATGTCCTTAGTGCAGTTTTAAGATAAGTGTAAACCAATGAAGGTAAAATGCTTGTAAAAATATTTTCCCTAACGTATTCGTCGTCATAATATTGGGATATATCTACAGTAATTAACTCGTCATAATAAGCTTCAGGGATTACCGGAACTAACACACAGTCCTGTGTCCTTCGGTCATTTTTATAACAATTATTTAGGGTAAAAAAAAATTTTATATTAAAACTTTGGCTTATTACTTGACGAATATAATGTTTTTTATCGCTTGCGTTTCTACGCTACTATAAGAGCACTTTTATTCATAGAGTAAGTTCAAAACTTTATAATGTTAATAGTTTCGGAATGCCTTAACTGCTGGTCCTAATTTCTAATTGGTCATGTTAGCAATAATTAGGACCCATAAAAAAGTACCTACCTTAAGCAGGCCACCTTAATCAACAAAATCCATTAAATTACATTAGACGAAAGCAGAATAATATCTAAGATCCAAGTTTTCTCATAAAATGTGTGTCTTCAATGATTCGATACCTGGTCGAACTGTCAGATATCATAGTTGACTTCTTTTGTTTAAATGACGATAATTAATTAATTAAACTAACGGTGTCATCATTAATTTTGTTATCATTATGAGTAGTGTCAATGGGTCAATCGTTAGCGGAATGAAAATAACGGTAGCGTAAGAAAATATATGTACACCATCCACGACGCCTTTTTCTTACTCGCCTTAGGCAAAATCATGAAATTACGAAGGAGCCATAGTATTCTTAAATTACATACTGTATGCATGTAATAAACATAAGCCTTTTTCCCAGAAGGGGTAGGCAGAGGTGCTACACTGCTACCAGGAAGCCCACGTTTCGCCTTATGTATTCCGTCCCACATTTCGATAGGGGCGAACCTATCGCCATATCGGGCACGAATTTCTGACTCCGTGCTGATAATGAATAGAAAATCCTTAAATCACTTTGCCTAACCCGGGATTCAAACCGGAGACCTCAGCGTTGCAATCGTACTGTAGTACAACTACGCCACCGAGGCAGTTTAGAATAATTAAGAACAATGTACATAATTTACATCTTCAGCTACTGCTTTGTTGACTGGTGGCAGGACACATTATGACGTAAGTGAATACATATGTATGTTTTGATAATGAATTTCCATGACACGCAGTTCCCGTAGGTTGTAGGAAATGATGTATGAAATTGTGAAGTATTGTGAAAGTTGTTCATTTGTTGTTATGTTATTGTTTACATCGTGAAAGACACGTGCAACTTACTGACGTAACTTATTATACAGAAAAACCTCGTGGTATTCAGTGTGTAGTGAAATAATTGCTGCAATGTGATTCATACTAATACGGCTATGTCTGATAATTGTGTGACTTCTGGTGTTGATACCTGCATCGCAACGTCATCTGCGTCTAATGGATATTCCGCAGTGATTCATAAAGATATGCTCTTTAAAGCTATTGAGGTTCTACCATCCTGAATTATTCTTTTAATACAACTTTAGACGCTAACATTTAATTGAAAATCTGAATTTGAAGAAGAATTATATTTTCTATATGATCATGAGTTATCAGTATTAGGGTGATAGAGATATCAAATAAGAAATGAAACAGAACCAATTCAATGAAATGTCTTTAAAATTACTTAAACCTAAAAAAAATAGCGACACACAGCGCTATTTTATTGAGTCATGCAAAAGGACGCTACCATTATGGCGTCTCTTTAAATAACATAAGCATCACGTAGACGGCAAATTAACAATAATAAACAAGTTCCTCTCTACAATTATTTACCTCAAAAGAAATAAAGGAATGATGGATTAGTCAGAACTTTTACCCCGCGTCACTGGCGGTCAGTCTGTCACTCTCACCATCAAGGTTACCACGTCAGCATTGGTCATTTGTGTTGCAAAATTTATAATATCTTGGGTTTTATGTGACGTATGCGCAATTATTTAACTGCGCTGTTTGTTGACGATTCGCTTGAGGAAACAACTGCGACAATTAGACAGAAAATGCCAGGTCAGCTCTTTGATGTTCGTGACATGCTGAAGATTACAACTCATGCTTATGAAAGTCCTATAAAACATGGAGTTAATTTCATTAGGGGTGGAAAATTGAGCTAATATTCTGTTGTAATACGTCTTTACGCGTGCCATATCTATTGTCACATTAATGTGTTCTATAACAACAAGATGTCTTTATTTTATCCATAAACTACTACGGTAACGTTTCCGGCCTTATTCATAGAAAAAATTGAAACCTATTTTAGTTATCGAATGTTTGGTCTTCTTCGCTCAAACTGAATTCTAAAGTCATTCGATAGGGACAAAACATTCGATAACTAAAATAGGTTTTAAATCTGTCTATGAATAAGGCCGTTCGTCTATTAAACTCATAATACCGTATGGTTCTACCGGCAAACACAGGAAAGAGCATCTTGAAGAATACAGCAAGGTATAGAGACACTAAAGACTTTTACTCAACAAATCTTTAACTTGCTTAATTTATAAATACAGAGTGTACACTTACGACCTTATTAGACGTAATAGACAGTTTTTAAAACCTATTTTAGTTATCGAATATTTTGTCCCTTTCTAACGACTTTTGTTTTCAGACTGGGCGAAGAAGACAAATAAATAAATACACCCAACAGTCACATACATAGTCCTGACCCCACACTAAGATCGAGTCTTGTGTCGTGAGTATCAGAAACTACGAGAGACTTTTCGGTCTCACAGACACCCAGACCCGGAACAAATACCTGTGGATCACACAAACATTTGTTTCGGTGCGGGGATCGAACCCGCGGCCTTTCGTTTCACAGGCGGCGTCTAACCAACTGCGCCACGGAGGCTACCGAACAAAACATTCGATATGTAAAATTTTCTATGAATAACGCCTTTACTACGCATTCCATGATATAGTCATAAGTTCAGCATTTAATCCAATAGAGAGCTGGTAGCACCCATTTGAATTTGATGAATGTGTCCAATTCACAGAATTTATGCAGTCGTAAAAAAATAACGTGACACTTAAGGTGACAATAAAAGTGCATATCATGCAATTATGCATATTTGCAAATATTTAATACGTCAGGGATATAATCATTTAATAAACTTTCCTGCAACCAGTGCAAATGCACTAGTGACCGACTACCCGACTACTCATACTTTCGAAGCAAGTGCAATGGTAAAAATCATTTTCCCATGTTGGGGTCGTTGCTCCCCGTGGGAAGTATGGTAATTGAACCTCAAATCCAAAAGTATAGTAATGTAAGGGACATTTTTATGTAATTTTGAGATATCTTTAAGCAACTCCACGAATAGACACAGAGATTATATCTAAATATTCAGAACATAGGCATCATTACATCACAATACCTATATGCAAAGACATCCTTTTAAAATCAGCTTCAAGAGTTTCATCTACGGATATTTCTAATCTTTCTGTCGCTTAATACTCAAACTAGAATTTATGCCCTCGTTCGTGACCATAAATGGGTTACGAATCAGCCACCATTACGTAAATCTTGACGCGAACCCTGTAACGTTGGATGGCGAATCCCTAGGGAGTAGCGTACTGACAAACCCCGATTAAATGTATCAGATTATTAAAAATACTTGAAGAGGACAGGCAAGAACCCTGATTCAATAATTGCACCTTAAGATAGGTATTTAATTGTTTACTTAGTTGTACTTCCTGACTTGATGCTATAAGCTATTATATGAATGTACTTTACTTGCCATTGCAATACTATGTTAAATGTTTCATAATCCTTTTGCCGGCAATAAAATAATGTAATATGTAATGCGATTCATGAACATTTTTTTTATTGCAGTGAAGGGCATGCCATTCGCCTAATGGTAAGCGATACGACCGCACATTGACAGTAGAAGTAGCAAAACCAATCAACACCATGTTTTATGTAGGTGTCACGTCGTCTGCGACGTATTTCACAGCATGCAAGTTGAGGTTGCAGGAAGTTGCTGGATGCCGACCGCTTCCAACAGGTCGATGTGGATATCTTTGGGGGAGGCCTATGTTCAGCAGTGGACTTCCTGTAGCTGAATAGATATAGAATTGACGGAATACCACGTTTTAAGATTTGTCATCTGTTGCAAGCGTTTTAATAATATCCATAAAATACATTTATGATTACAAATTGGAAACACGATATGACGAAGGTAACTGCATTTTGTTTATAAAAAATCTCAAACGGTGATTTCTTGGTAATACTTGTGTCATTTCCTGAGATGTGTCATTAAATGATCAGGTTTTACAAATATACGACGCATCCTGTAGAGTTTTTTACATTTCAACACCTTATCTACCAAAACTGCAGCAGTTCATCGCCCAACCACGTAACCCCTGTGGCGAATTATCTTGTTTTGACCTGTTTACAAAACGAATAACTTAAACGATAATCGAGACTTTGTAAGTAACCAATTATTGTTATCTTCATTTTTACATTTACAAAATTTTAGTCGTATTTACATATACGTATACTCGTAGAAAGTGAGGTTGTTTGTAGAGGAAAAAACACTTTTACTGTCGAGACGTAAATATTAACATCATTATTTTAAAATACTTATTGACTAGTTACCTAATTAGAAAAGTCATAACAAATGACCCACAAAGAAAAACCCATTTCTAATACGACGTCAAACTATATGCATTGTTTTGTGTTACTCATAAACAAAATAAAGTCGTAGAAAGTGAGAAAGGAAAGACCAATTACATACCAATTAGAATTTCTTGAATCATTCGACTCCTTGAAAACGCCTACTTTTACGTGACAATAAAAGTGTACGAATGCGGTTGTTGGAAAACGTCTATTGTTAAGAAACCGCATTGATGCTTTCTTTTCAAGGTTTTTTTGTTACTTATAACTTCAAAACAATTTTGTTGTCCTCACATTTCCTTAATGATCAATCGCCGTCAAGACGAGGCTGTGATGAAATACAAAATAGTTGGGTACTAGCGGCCCGTCCCAGCTTCGCCTGGGTGCATATAATATCTTTTGATTCCACTCCACATCAGATAGATGTTATTTTTCGTACAAACTCTTGTATACCTAAACCTTTTGAAACCTAAACTCGCCGTAGCTATTCTACTGTCCCTTTTTCTTCAAACTATGACCTGTCCGCCTCAATACCGTCCCGTCCCGTCTGTCAAGTCACTGATCCGTCCCGTTATTTCTCTTCATTATCCATCCGGTCTCATCCCGTGCCTTTACATTTCGTCCTATCCCATCAAATGAAATCTGTCAACTATCCCAGTTCTATACCGTCCCTCTTACTCTATTCTATCCCATCTCTCTAATAATAGTGTGCCTTACGATTTTTTGACATTAAAAACTTCAGCGATTGCGGATTAGCAAAATCGGATCAGTAATACGGGTGCTCCAGCAATTTTGGTTTCCATACAATATGTCATCCCTTATTTCACCTGCATAATGTTCTTTTCCAAAATTGTTGATCGCCATTATTTTTCGTTTGTAATAAAGAGCTGAAATAAAATTTTTCATAGAACTAACTGAAGTGATTTCGATTTTCGACACAACATTCAAACCCTTTTTTCAACCCCTTTGGAAAAAATATAGCCTATGACACTCAGGGATGTTATATACCTTTCTAACCGTGAAAGAATATTTAAAATCGATTTAGTAGTTCCGGAGATTATGATAATGTGTGATTTTAAATGATACTCGCAGGTGAAGGATAGGACATTGTAAAAAATTGTGATAAAATGACTTTCGATCTTAAAAAGAAGTTTAGTTTATATTGTACATTTCTGAACTCAGGCATAAATATTTGAAAACCAATTTAAATGTCAATCCTTTTTCATTAGTGACATTATTCTACATATTTAAAATCAAAAATACGCCATTATCCGAATATTGTGGATATATGTTGTTGGTTCGAAACATTTATTTAAATACGTTCTTTAATTTGAGGGAAGAGTTTACTGTATCGACAGGATGAACATTAAATGTTTGACAGTTACGAAACTTATGAACATTTTGTATGGGAGAATATTTTATTTTTATTTATTGTCACGTTCCTCGGGAACGGGATAAAAAGCATTCTATGTCCGTCTCCTGACTCTAAGCTACCTCCTCACCAATTTTTAGCCATATCGGTAAAGCCGTTCTTGAGTTATAAATAGTGTAACTAACACGACTTTCTTTTATATATATAGATTATGAAGAATGTTTATAAGCTAAGTCTAAAATCGATCTTTATGTGTCCTTGCAATACTAAAGATATCTATCTTCTTTAGATAGACCAGTCCTTGACTCTAAATTGTGTATAATATATTCCTCATGTATGGGAGTATTTGCGGGATGGTAGCATGAAATTTACAAGAAAAAAAGTGAACGGCCTTATTCATAGACAGATTTAAAACCTATTCTAGTAATCGAGTGTTTTGAACAATTCGAATGACTTTAAAATTCAGTTTGAGCGAAGAAGACAAAACATTCGATAACTAACTAGAATAGGTTTTAAATCTGTCTATGAATAAGATAATCCAGTGTTTCACTGTTGACAATTTATTTGTGCAACTAGCGGAAACAATCAGCTCTTAGGTAAATAGTAGTTAATCTAATGCGGAAATAATATTTTCCGACCCTTCTGTAATTAACCTAATTTCAATAAACAAAGCATTAACAAATCAATCAAGGCTAAGGTCGCCAGTAATTTTGACCCGCATTTGTAATCAAATTATGGCTTTGTCATTGTTTTCGTCAGTTTTTATGACAATTAAACAGATGATTACGATAACTTTGACAGCCTCCGCGGCGCAGTTGGATAGACGCTGGCTGTGAAACGAGAGGCCGCAGGTTACATTCCCGCAACGAGACAAATGTTTGTGTGATCCAGAAGTATTTGTTTCGGGCCTGGGTTTTTGTGAAACCGAAAAGTCTCTCATAGTTCCTGATACGACACAAGCCTCAATCTTAGTGTGGGGTCAGGCCTAAGTATGTATGTGACTGTTGGGTGTAATAAGTATTATTAATAATAACTGAATAAATAAATACACCCAACAGTCACATAGGTACATAGGCCTGACCCCACATTAAGATCAATTAAGTCGTGTGTCGCAGGTATCAGAACTACGTATTATTATGTGTGTATTAAGTTACTTGTTAAAGCGCCTAACTTAAAAATATTGCATGATGACAGCTTGCGTCGCGGAGTTTGTTATGATGCTATCTGTAAAACGCGAGTTCGCCGGTTCGATCCCGCACATGTCAAATGTTTGTGTAATCCACACAATATGTTTTGTCTGTTTGTGAGGTGAGAAAATTTTTAACTCCCGCGATACAAGAGTCGTATTTTAGTGAAAGGTCAGGGTCTATTCCCGCAATAATATATTAATATAACTACTGGAGAGTATAGTATAGTACTACTACTAATATAACATAGAAACTACTGGACGCTGAGACTCAAGATCTTACCTATGTCTCAGGATGGCGAGCACAGGGTTGAAGTTATTATTTTTATTATTTACTCTGAGACGGAACACACAAGGCGAAACGTGGGTGTCCTTTTAAAACTCCACATTTTAAAACTTAGGTAATAGATAACATCTTTTAATCGGTTTCGTGGTAATTGGTAAATAAGTCATAAGGTTCTGTGAACAAAAGCGGATGTACTGGCTGGTCCTTAATACCAACCATCGCCATTTGCAAGTCACCGCTACGAGCACGCGCTTTAGGCAATGATTAAAGAATAAAGGCTTTAGGATTTCCGATTAGTTGACTTTTTGAAATTTGCTTAAGTAGGAGGCTACTGGATGAAAACAATTGGTAGGCGTGAAACAAAGACAAATATAAAAATAATCATTATCCGAAATTATCTAATTAGAATATGTGAGAATGTCAGCCCAATTTGTTTACCATACTGCCAAATCCAAGGCTCTCGGTGGCTGTCAGTGTCAGATATGACATGCGTATGGTAAAATTTTTGTTTACGTTACGTTTTCCAAATAATCACTGCCGCGATAATTTCCCAACACCTTGACACACTGACATAAAGATTAATAATAAAGTAACGTCAAGGGTTGACGAAAACAAATATTTGCCATGGAGAACCTAAAAAACATTTGGAAACCTGAGCGTAAGTAATTTGTATGGGTTTACTTAGGAATGTTTGGATTTCTGTTTCAATACCATTGATAATTGCAGTGTATCGTATACAAATGGAGGCGCCTTTGCCTAAACGGCTGGCGTGCGATAGTTGCCCTGACCGACCGGAGTTTTATGGCAAGGAATATCACGGGATTATGGGCCACAAGGAAGCGACATTGTTGCTTGAAAATGAACCGAACGGAGCGTTTTTAATTAGGAAAGGAAACCAGTACAATGATTTCTACACTCTTACTTGGAGGTAATGATGAAATCTACTTCCTTTACATAATCTACCACAGAGGCTTAAGGGTAGGAAGCAATTGGGCAACTGCACAGGCCACTAATGAATTAAGGGGCGACGGACGTCCATTTTTCTGTGTTTTACGTGGGTTTAAATAGCAGATAGTGGACCATTTACCTATCTCGTTTAGCACACCCTAGTGAACTTACTGAGGTAATTGTAAGTAATTCCATATCAACTTCTTGAACTATAATATTATGAAACATGTGAGACATCAACGGACACTCCCTTAAATTATATTTACATTAAACAGAATGCTCTAGATAGTCTGTATTATTTGGCACTGCAGTCTAATGTCATCATCCGTAACAATTTCTTAATTTTCTAGATTCAATGATAAAATACACCACTACAAACTTTACTATGACGGAACACATTACATAAAGGAGAAGAGGTACGACACTATCTATGACCTGGTCGCAGACGGATTGATCACATGTCATATGGAGTTACGAGCTCATCACATTCTAGAGATGATTAACTCAAGGACAAATTACACTGAAAGTCCTTATGTGACATTGAATAGACGGAAGCTGAATACATTATCTAAGATACAACAACAGTGAGTATTATATGAATATTTTATTTGTTCTTCTGTTTCTCACTAGAAGTCCACTTCTGTATGTGATATTAAGGAATAATAGTGTAATAAAATTAACACTTCCATAACTCACAAAGGAACATTTAATTTGCTAAGTCTCTGCACTCCTATAAATTAAGACAAAGCCCAACAACTGAATAAATAAATTATGGGAGATTCAAAATTGAGTTTACAATTGAATATAGCTTTTACTTTTTTACTTTTCAGAGCATCTAATAAATCCAGTCCCATAATAAATAAAATGGAGCACAGAGAAATAGAAGTTGATCCGAAAAAGCCACTCTTTGATCTGACACCAACAATTGAGGACAATCCGTTAGTGATTAAGTATTCCAAGCCACATGGCTTCAAAGTGCACACATTCAAGGGTCTGAACTGGTGTGAGCTGTGTGCAAACTTCTTGTGGGGGTTTACTGCTCAAGGAGTGAAGTGTGAAGGTAATTTATTAATTTTAATATCATATTTTTAGATTAAGTAATGTTATACTTAAGCATTGAGTTGCTTCATTGCTCTAATGGCAGGATTTAAAGGCTGTGGGCCATGAGTTTCTATCCTTATATCCAATGTGAGTCATTTCGTTTCGAGTTTGTAAGTCGTTGAGTTTAAATGTAAGCAAATTTTTATATTACTTACTGACACTGATATGCCAGGGTGACATATGTTTCACTTTTCCTACCCCTTTGTGTTTATGTATAAAGGGTGCATAAGATTAAAATGCACAGTGTTTATTATATTGTATTTATGTTGTATTTATTGTACATAGTATTTATGTTGTGATACGCCCTTACAATCACAAACCTGCAATATCAAATAGAACTTATTATAAAAATCAAAAACTATAATGCATTTATGTTACATGATACATACAAGATAATGTTATTTACATTAGATATAGCTATGTTGTTGAAGTGCAGATAACATGTACAAATAATAATATTCCATTTGTTAACTATTACATGAATTGAGAACCTTGACCAACCCTTTTTGGGTGAAGGGCCCAACACCTTGACATCAAAGTCTATATTGCTAAGTATTGGGATTATTTAACAAATCATTTAAAGCTTTAAAATCCATTTATTTGTCAAATTTCTACATGCATTCATACACCTATATCGCCGAATTATACACGTACGAAAGAGAGACAATGGGTCCTTTTTTGAATGCTGTTCCATTTTTTATATTTCATATGATTCCCTCATGTATTTTACCCAAAAACCATCATCTGTGGAAGTTGTTACACCGTTTGATGAAAACCGCATCAATATACGATCAGTAGTTTCTGGGATATTAGCAAAGGACTTGTAGCTTTCATTGGGGTCAGGGTCATGGGTGTGACTAGTAGCTGTATTCATTAATTATAATTACTTATTTTTTCAGATTGTGGTTTCATAGCACACATAAAATGTTCAGAAAGAGTGCCGAATCATTGCGTGCCTGATCTCAAGAAATTGCGAGGAGTGTTTGGTATAGACCTCACTACGTTATTAAACGCACACTCCAGCACCCTTCCCTTCGTAGTGAGGAAGTGTGTCAATGAAATAGAGGCCAGGGGAATGGACTCCGAAGGTATATACAGAGTCTCCGGGTTCGCTGATGAGATTGAAGCTTTGAAACTGGCGTTTGATCGAGGTAATGTTATAAGATTTTTTAATACTCCTTTTCGCCTGTCCCATACCTTCGGGTCGGAGCTTATGCTATTTATCTTTGTTGGATGATGTCTACGTAAAATTGGTCAATGTTTGAAATTAAAATGTATTTTGCTGTTTTGTATAATTACTGGACTAGATCGTTTAGGTTATCCATCGGAGACATTTCTTTATATTCAAAGTGTCTGATACGTTCATAAAAGTGGGGTGCTTACAAGTTACAATAAGTACTTATCCTCAAGTACCCTAGCTTTTTAACCATAAAATGAATATATTTCAGCCAATTTTCTAATCTTAAACTCATTGTCAATTAATTATGTTCACTTTTTTAGTTGTCTTTTGCTAAAGCGTGTATTTTAGTTTTTAAACTATTATTTATATTATCATTTTAGATGGCGAGGCTACAGATCTGAGCGTGTACAGTAATATAAACGTGGTGGCTGGGACACTGAAACTTTACTTACGGCTGCTGCCTGTCCCGCTAATTACATACGACGTCCATCCTGTGTTGGTACAGGCTATACGTAAGTATTCGTGAATAGTGCTACAGTATCGCATTACCAACACCCCTAGATTAGGATAGGACGTTCGGACGACGGACACCCAAAGAAGTGACGTTATTACAGCGCCCCTTACCTGCCGTCCAAACACTTGAAAAAAATAAAAACAAAAACAATTGTATTTGTTTCGGGTCTGGGTGTTTGTGAGACCGAAAAGTCTCTCGTAGTTTCCGATACCCACGACACAAAACTCGATCTTAGTGTGGGGTCAGAAGTCAAAACTATGTATATGACTGTAGGGTGTATTTATTTATTTATTGGCCTGCTTTGTCCCTTTATTTCTGGCACGCGGGCGGTTCCCCATTGCGCCCTGACCTAACACCAGTACCACGTACCTGTAATCTAATTTAAAGCTTTAAAAAATGTTATTGAATCGTTTCATTCTACAGAGGCAAAAACAACAGCACAGCAGATAATAATGCTCCGCGAGTGTTTGGACTCTTTGCCGCCCGCGCATTTCAACTGTCTGCAATATATGGTACAACATCTGCACAGGTAAGACCAATTAACTTACTGCTCAATGAATATTAATAATATTTATTAAACTCAGTTTATTTTCAATAAATAATAATTAGAAACAATAAGAAGAAAACCGATGTGTTTTTATATGTTTTCAATGTAAACAAACCAGGGTGAATTCACCTGGTATGACCTATTCTCTATTGAGAATAATCATCACCTAAAACCAAATAAAATGGCAATCCCGCACTCTTATACTATCTTCATCACAAAGAAAGTAAACTTAATTATATCGACATACAGCCGAAATCAATAAGCAATCCTATTCTTTAACCAATGACCGATCTCTAATATAAACCAATCAAATTACGTCAATTGTGGGCGCGTCTATCATGCGATTGGTCCATTTTCGAGATCGATATTACGTACAGAGCTCGATCGTTTATTAGTTCACCCATTAAAAGATACTCCAATTCTTTCTTTCAGAGTGTCACTACAAGCAGAATTAAACAAAATGAGTGCACATAATTTAAGTACAGTATTCGCTCCGACTTTAGTCGCTACGCCTCCCGCCATCACAGACCTCGCCTTCGAGATCCGAGCACTACAGGTGCTTATAGAATTCTGCCCTCAAATATACTACGGAAATAAGTAAAACAAAATTAGTTATACGGAGTATTTTAAAAAATATTTTAGATTGAGAGCATGGAATATTTGAGGAACTTTTTAAATCAGCCGGATAATACGGCTGCGGAATGGTAAGGTTGGTGGAATTTGAATTTGGGCATTTTTTGACGAGCCATGGTTTTGATTATTTAGTGTTTTGGTTCAGTGGTAGCGTACATTGTTGTAAACCGTGAGGTATTGTTGTTAGTACCCAAATACTGCCACTTATATAAAGATTTTAGTTGAAACACAACGTAAGTTTTAAATATTTTCATTTTCATTCACTCAAAACCAAAAATCAATAGTTTTGTGGAAGAAACAAACATGTGAGAGGTTGAGTGAGGTGAGCCAAACCCACATAATTGTAGTATTGTCTTAAAGTAGTTTAATTTCTGATGACATTTATTGTTTTTTTATATCTCAAAAGCTATGAGGCTATTATAAGTAACTCGATAGATTCCCAGCTGGTTTAAATGAGTACAAATATCTATGTGCTTCAGGAATGCCAACTACCTGCATCATAGTTATTTTACTAAGATTCTTCAATTTTCTCATTCATCTTAATGGAAAAAAGTAGTAAATGATATAATTACATAACATGGTATGGATTATACCAGTATCTAAGTTGAGAAATTTAAGTTAAGGAATCGTTTTATTCAATTAAATAATCTAATTGACTGGCAAATAAAATACTCATTAATAGTAGTTTTAGCGTTTTTGTCTATGATCCTTAGGCTTAAATAGCACTGACTGTACCATAGACAAAATTTGCCAGTCATTAATAAAAACTAAAACACTGCCATAGACGAAATAATTGTATCTAACAAACTTTCCTTATATCCATCCTAATTTTTATCCCGTATTTAAAAATAATATGTAGTAGGTATTATTACATAGGTATACTTAATTCTTTACAACTTTATACCTCTTAGAGGTGCAGCTTTTTCTTTTTTCTTTTATTTATAATAAACACTTGATTACATACATATATTAAGCGCACTACACACCATAGGCCGACCCGCCGTGCCGGCCTATGTGGGCAACTTTTTGCTGACGGGCTAGTTGTCGGTTTCACTCATTGCATGTCGGAACTTTGTCGACGACATTTCATGAGGAAAATTTTTCTGAATTTGTGGTGTCGCCGGGCAACTGAGCAGAGCGCTTGCTTCGACAACATGTCGTCGCGCAACAAGTGCAGGCGCTTGTTGCCGACATGATTATTTTTATATAGGCCGACGAGTTGTGTCGCCTGGCCGGCGACTTTGCTGTTTAGTGCGCTTTACATAGGTAACTGTATTTTTAAGGCATCTACATAAATTGCGGTAAATATTTAGACGGTTTGCTATGTACAATCAAACCCTTAAAAAGAAGGCTTAAAATCCAGTCAGAGCTGGTTTTCTACAGCGCCAAAATTTCGTCAATCATTATGTCAGACGTTCACTCACAAGCTGGGACAGACAAACCGACAATGGTCATTGCGGATATCTTCGAAGGTCCTTGTTCAGCAATGGACTTTGTGTAGCTGAAGATTGTGATGTTTGTTTTCTAACTCATTTTATATTCGTATACATGAATCAGGAATGACAATTCGTGTCTGTGCTACTTACCATAAGGTAACATAATTAGTTGTTTGCCGATCACTAAGTTAATTTGTAACTGATTGTAATGATTTTAACACAAATTAATTTGATGCACTATATTTTTAAAATTAAAAAATGTATGACCTTCAATGTATTATAACTTGAACTAAGTATTTTTTCATATTATTCATGCGTCTTACTAATGTCACGTACTTTTATTGGTTTTATTTTTATAAAAAACTTATGTTAACTTAAGATAATGAATGGTTGCTTAGAGTAACTTAGTCACAAAAAATAGTGTAAATATAAATATTTAATACGCATACTTAATGTTTATTGGTATATATACTTAAAAATGTTTTTAATATGATTTTGGCTATGTCTGAAACAGACTGTTATTTATCCTTTTTATCTAATGAATAACACGACCCTGGGGACTAGGAAAGCAATTTGTATTGGTTTTTTTATAGAAGTCATTTAATGTGTGACTAAATGAACATAATCCTGGGCCTAAATTATTAATTATTTTAACTCGTATTTTTCTCTTACCATTTTGTCACAGTTTTTCTATTATGCATATTAATCACTAAGAAATTATTAACGAAAAGGCACAACACAAATCTTAGATATTTCGGCATAAAAGAAAGCTGAATGTGGGTAGAACTCAATTTTTACACAAATAAATGACATTCGATAACAACGTTACAAACTTTTTGATGGAATGTTTGTGCTTGTGGAATTGTTCTTTATTTATGTACAATCTCTAGCCTTTACGGTGTAGCCATAAGTGCTATAACTGAAGTTTCATAGCTCGATGAACTGAATGGCACAAGTAGCATCTATGGTTACTCATTCGGAAAGGCAGGCCTGAGCTTACGTATGTTAAAACTCAAAGTACATGGAAACTTAAACTGCCAAATTAATGTTATACGATTTTATGATGTTTAATTAAATAATTATCCATTGATGTCCTGTTTTATCCTATGGATAATCTGTTGCATTGTTAAATCAGCATGAATCATTGAACCTTGTTAACTAAGTTATAGTATATAAGATATCTAGAAATCTCACAAATTAGAATTAAGTTTTAGCTTAGCGTGCAATATTTGCTTTTTCGGTTTTAAATTTATCGAAATGTGATATCGGAATATCGATCTTTCAAAAAGAATAATGAATATATAAGCCATTCCAGGTTGTAAGTTTTAAGTCATTTGTATTGTCGTTTATAAGTTACGTATTTTATATTTTTTAAATGTAATAACGCAATATACTCTCGAAATAATGTTGGTTATTTTATTTATTTAGTCTGACTAGTATTATGCTAGTACAGAAATACGATAACCCACTTTTTTAAGTTAGTTAATAAATCGCAGTCAATGTGCTCATAAGCACGAGTAATACACTTCTTAGTCACTATCAAACTCGTCTCGTTGGTGTATTGGTTGTGAGAATAGGGCGTCAGTCGTGATGTCCTGAGTTCAATTCCCATACCAGGCATCCAATTTTATGTGCGTTTTTCGGTATGAGAAATCTATAAGTAGCCCGAGTCTAGGTGATAAGTGCGCGTGCGTGTGTGTTAGTGTGTGTGTAGTAGTGTCTACTGAATCTTCAACGCAATGCGCTACACACAATGAAAAGGAGGAAAATATGTCAAGCAAAGGTACCTTACATTTGTTTAATATCAAGACCTACCGTTATTTTCACGTAGAATAATCCTTCTATTTGGGCATATTATGAACTGTTCATAGCCCCAAAGGTATCAGTAATTACGAGAAGAAATGGACCTTTCGAGCCGTTCGAAGTGATCTAACGCAGAAGAAAGCGCAGGGAGAAAGTAGGGGTCAGAGTTACAAATAGGAAGAAAAGTAGATTTGTGTTCGACTTCGTTGAGCAAATTTTATTTTATTATGTACATATCACAATTAAGGCAACTATTTCTTCCTCTTCTTTTTAGGTACTTCTCCATTAGATTCTTCGGGTTTTTGAAACTTCTTCAAATCCGCGCAAAATAGAACCTGAAACAAAATATACACAAAGTTAAAAAAAAAAACTTATTTTCTTTCTTTCTCGAAATGTTTGATGTCGGGCAGGCGGTCGGTCGTAAAATCGTAAGCAATTTAACACAGATTTGAATCATGTTGTATTGATACTATGTAGGCGATAGGCTAGCCCCCTATCGCATCGTGGGACGGAAAATACAAGGCGAAATGTGGGTGTCCTCGTGGCGCCTCTGCTTACCCCTTCTGGGATAAAGGCGTGAGTGTATGTATGTATGATACTACGTAGGGCATAAGAACATACCGACGTTTAAAGGTAAACAACACAGCACCAAAACAACAAACTACCAACCAGTGCTGCTCGGGAGTATTATGTATGAGGCGTGTGCGTGAGCCGCAGTTAACGAGTTAAAATAATTAATATAAATTAAGCATAAAAATAAATAATGAGACAATTACCGTATGTGCCCACCCCGCCATATCTCCATAAAGAGTTCTAAAGTGGTCTCCAATTTCGGTGTACATTTTGTCTGTGACATTCTTCTTCCCTCGTAGGTGAGGTAGGTAATTTTGAGCAGCTATTTGATACACATGGGTGTCCACTGGTAATGCTTCCAAATGGTTTAGCGACATTAAACAGATGCAGTCTGCTACCTGTAATATAAAAACCATTTAAATAATATATACATTGACAGCCTCCGTGGCGCGGTTGTTTAGACGCTGGCTATGAAACAAGACGCCGCGGGATCGATCCCCGCACAGAGACAAATGTTTGTGTAAACAACGAGTATCTGTGTTAGGTCTGGGTATTTGTGAAACCGAAGAGTCTCTCGTAGTTCCTGATACCCACAAGACTGACACAAGACTCGATCTTAGTGTGGGGCATAGATAATACACTATATAGGAAATAGATATGCCACTCTACAAAAATATTGAGGTAAAAAAAAATTACTCTGCTGAGCGCGAGATGTCGCTGGAAATATTCTGTTTTAAATAAAATCCGCCAGAGGGTGCTGCTCATGCCTTTTTATTATCTAAAGAATGGAGGGGTCACCGGTCACGACAATTCGGCACCAGCTCATCGTTTTGTATCCAAATCCCAATAATTTAATTTTAAAACGAAGAGAACTGGCACCAATTTGCCGTATTTAAAAAAACAGCACGTTTGCAATAATATTATCTTTATTTTTACCCGACATAAAAACGGACTTATCATTTTGTTACAATTGCGCAATGTTTGCATGTTTGTCTATGTCGATGTTTCAATAGATAGGCAAAATTTCATATGTGCATGTATATATTATGTCTTTTTGTATGTTTGTTTCTCAGGTTAAACTAGGTGACTTTTCACATTTACTTTAAGCATAATCAAATATGGCTCAAGAGTTTTCAAGATATAAATTGTTTAATGCTGCAATTTTCTTAGTTAGTATTATATTTTTATGTGTCATCTACGGGTTTCCTCGTGTGCGTAAATAATATATACATGCAGCTCTGATAGAAATTAAGGACAATTCTATAATATATGCTCCATATTTAACATGATTTTAAAATGCAAAAATCAAATAAAAGTGCAAGAAAATTATTACATTCAACAGGATTTTTAAATTTTATCGAAAAATTGCCCGAGCCCATCCGGGTATTTAGCAAACTCCAAATGAAGTACAAAAGTAAACCACGAGGCAGAAGATATATCACGGAGGAAAAGATTCTTGCATTATCTATGTACAAACAAAGTGGTTAGGGCTTATAACGTCCTCAGACGTACACACCATTTCAAAATAGCACTTCCAGAAACACTTCCTAGGCGCCATTGTTATTCTTGAAATATCCAGTAAAATAAAGCCAAATCGGAAAACAAGTATGAAAATCCAGTAATAGGAAGCCGAGGTCAAACGCAAAAGATATCAAACAAGTCCAGTTAAAAGCCAAAGTCGCAAAATTATAGCTATTGAATCGCAGTAGTACGCACACGAAAGTTTTCGAAAAACTTGTGTCAATTTTTGACACAAATTGTAAAGAGGGTAATGTACATAAATTAAAAAATGTAAAGAATGTAATAAAATGGTTACAGTAATAAATAAAATATACTTGATTTTTTTAAATAAATAAGGAAAATAATTAATTATTTAAAAGCAAGACTGCTTATTTTGTTTATTATTTATACTTTTAATTTTTTAAATTTTTTTGGCACTTGCCGCGACATCTAGTAATACTTTAACAAAAAGATCATCAGGTTGGACCCGTGGTTTGTGTCTAATGCATTCAAGATGGCGCGACAAGTACCTTATGAATAGAATGCAAGAGAGTGGCACCCCCATGGTGTGGGGTCAGGACTGTGTGTGTGACTGTAGGGTATATTTATTTATTTATGCTGTAAGTCACATATAGCTCCACATTAAAAAGTATTTTCTGCTGTGGATGTTGAAACAACGAAAGATTTTTGGTCCCACAAGACCTATACTTAAAATAAATGTATGTTAATGTTAAAAATAGTTGTATTATGAGGGGAGAAAAGGAGCAACCTGTCATGTCGTTTTGATATCGATTTTCGCCCATTCCGCTAGGAAGGCTATTAAGAGATATATATTTTTTTATTAGTGATCAAACTCAACAATTTTGTATTGATTACATTGTACTACATAGAAAGTTAAACATATCGGCATATTAATTATAATATTATTTCTCAATCGTAGTTTTAAATCATAGTGGAAAATAATTAGCCGAACTATAAATAAAATACAATACTTCTACGAAACAATGTTACTACACATGTCCTTTCTGGTCTTCAAGATAATAATAAGGCTTAAATCTCACCTTTGGTCCTATCCCGTGCAACTTCATCAATTCCTGCTTAGCATCTTTGTATTTCATGTCTTGTAGACTCTTAAACCAATCAACACCACCCCATTCAACGATCTGTGATGCTGACTTCTGTATGAACTTGGCTCTGTAACCAAAACCTAGCTCTCGTAACTTTGATTCCACCTAAAAAGTATTTTAAATTTAGATCTTAAATTAACAGAGTAACTACTGGATATATTGACATTTAACACTGATGTCTCAGGATGGCAAGTGCAGTGTAGTGCCAAGCAATGCTTTGTAATTCATAGTGTTGTTTGGTTTTATACTGTCCATGAGTAGTTATATCACTTACCATCAGGCGAACAGCATGCTCATCTCGCCAATCAAAGCAATAAAAAAAACTGTGTATACTGTCAGAAAGTCTACCTATATACATTCATAGAATATATATGCTTGTAGCCTTATTCAGATTTACAACCTATTTTAATTATTAATGTTTTGTCCTTTTCGAACAACTTTATAATTCGTTTGAGCAAAGAAAAAACATTTAATAACTAAAATAGGTTTTAAAATTCTCTATGAATAAGGCCATTAGCCTTTATGTGAATAAACTGTGGTCAGGCAGTTACTTGTTGATGTATTAGCAATCTCATATAGGGCCCCTTGCATTATAGACCTAGGCTATCAATAGAACTTAAACCAGCACTACTGGTCAGTTATCCTGCTTCTTTTTCAGATATCAATGAGATAATGTATTTTATATGGAAAATCGAGTGGTGAAAAAATACCTCAAAAATTTACTATTTTTATTTTACCTCTGGCTGAGCTAAACATTCAACTTCTGGAAATGCATAGTAGGTGACTCCATCATGTTTACAAATCTCCTCTCCATATTGAGTGCACAGTTTTTCCACCATAGTTGATATCCTGTGATAAACAATATAGTGATGTTACATTTATGTACAGTTTAGGCCAATTTTGATTCTACAATATAATCATTTTTAAATTATAAACATCCATAGTTTTTTTTTGTTTTACTATGTTATTTATTTTAGTGGAATTGATGTTACTTTACCTTGAAATATGATTATTCTGGCTGCAAATAAAAGAAAATAAATTTTCCACTGGCTCTTGACTCAGCATCCTAATTCCATAAAACTGAACGCAAGCTGATCTAAACAACTTATCCTTTTCCGACCACTCCTCGTAATACTCTTTCAAGTTCAAATCAAGTCTAAAATATTTTTGTAACAGACTTTTAAACACACTGGCATCTTGCTTGTCCTGTTTTTTTCTTTTATTGGTTTTTTCATCTGTAAATATTGATCCAATAACTTGGTATAGTAAATAAGCATCATCTTGTTTCAACTTCCATACGGTTTTGGAAAATACTCCAGTCCATTCATCATTTTCTTTGTTATGTGTCCATCTAAAAATTGTATAAGTATAAATCAGATTATTGTGCTTTTCTGAATGAAAAATAAAGTACCTATTAGATTTGTTAAATTTCATACAATTTTGTATGTACAGACCACATAGTCAGAGGGTCAGATTCATCAGGGATTTCATTCGAATAATATTTTAAATAAAAAGAATCGATTATATCGCAAGGAATGTCTTTCATAGTTTTCATTTAACAATTTAAAATAAACCTTTACCTGAAACTCTGGCCACCCGATAAAGTACCAAGTAACTGAAGTTCCCGGTGATTGCACATTAATTTATTCCAAGACATTTTAATTAAAGATTTTGTAAAATTAAATTGGCATATTATTTTTTATAATTTTTATAAAGCAAGGCCGATGATTTTTGCAAGGCGCGCGAAATTCTGAAGTTTGACATTAGTGACAGTCGCAATATCGTTTGGAAACGTTATGGCAATAAGCGTGATACAGACGTACAATAAAACATGAAATCAAGCCAGCTTGACAGTTTATTTGATCAAAATCATTAATCAAGGACAACATTAATAATGATAATATATGGAAGTAATACAACTACATGAATAATGATGTATATTACTTTCATGATTTGGTGAGTTGTGAGACGTGTCAAAATACATTAAAGGTAAAAGGGCTACATTAGATAAATATCTTATTTTAGGATTGCATTACTTAGCCTATTTTGATTTTGAACTATGAAGCAGTTTCAAGTAAAATTGGTCGAATTCATTTCTTGTTACGTAAAAGTCATTGATTTGTATAATACATGGTAATGGTATGGTATTGTATAATACGTCCATAGTTTTGCACTGTGCAGTTTCAGTTATACCAAGTATCCTGGTGTAGGTACCTATCAGAAGTGTATCCGGAAAAAAACTATATAGAGTCATAGTACTGTGATTACTTAATCTAAAATATTTAGGTACATATTTTACCAAGTCAAATAGACTTAGGCCCCGTGACATAAAATAACTTTGACGGTAACTTTAATTTTGATAATGTCATTGCCATATATTTGGGACGTATATAGATTACAAATATATGGGTTTGACATTTTCAAATTCAAAGTTATGAGCAAAGTTAGTTTGTGCAATTGGGCCTCACGGTATAAATGCAAAATAAAACAACTTGCACCTTAAAACTAATTTATTGTCGTCCAGTCTATGAAGATGAATAAGTATACTTATAACCTATTATGCCTCCTGCGGTAGTAATAAGTATCTATTCTCGTTTTATTTATATCAGTCAATTAAATGTTTAATCATAAAGGTTTTGCGACAGAATGTTTTTCATCCACGGTAGATACTGTGCTGTATCCGTGAAGACAATGTATTCGTTCAGATTACAAGTATTGTCTCCATTTTGAGGGCGGAGGGAAAGGGAGACCACTCCTCGGATCCTCCAGCGTCCTCCATCTAGGATGTAGAGACCTCCTCCAGAATCTCCAGTGCAGGGACCAGCACCCTTACGGTCACCTGAAATATAATAAATATATTGCCTTTGAGCGATAAGACCGCCAATTGTGCTTTTAATGTATGTGATTTTCTTTTTATTTGTATTTTTTGTGTGTGTGCAATAAAGTGTATATAAATAAATAAAAAAAAATATATATATTAGCTGGATTAAGATTCATTCTGATAGTTTGAGTGAATCTAACAGTGTCCGTTATCAAGTTGGTTAAAAAGAAGGCTGCTATGTAAATGTGTGGCCTATTATTTTTGATTCGGGGCTGGCTGTTATGAGTCACTCGAAGTTTCTAATACCTAATATACAAAACTTGTTATCTTTTTGCGGAATTAGGTGTGTATATGACATTGTTAGGTGTATTTATTTTATTTATTATTCATCACTCTGTAGTTATAGGGGGGAGGGCCGTACGTAGGCCTACGATAAAGTGCAACATACGTAATTTGGTTTGTAAAAAAATATGGAAGACATAAAGGTCTTGTACGACGTGGCTATCTTTTGAAATATCAACTACCAGCGGTATTTATTAAAATCTTGATGAGTTATGTAAGGAAATACGCTAGAAATAAATTTTATTTTGTGACGTATGTTAAACGTTTATATATTTCTGAGTAACAAAAAATATGAGGAAATATTAGCATACAAATATTAATATCGTAGATCTTTGTCATTAATCAATACTTCTGAATGTCATCTTTTCGGTCGTCTCGTCTTAGATCATTTATTACTTTTTTTTTACGTTTTGGTTGGACTATCCATTTCGTATGTGTTTGTAGGGTTAAAAACATATGTTGTTTGTCGGTGTATAGGTGTTGAGCCAGAAATAAGTTGACTGGCTACCTTTATTTGGGGGACCGGTGTAATCCTATTTAGGAAAATGTGTAGTTATATGTAATACATACCCGCGCATAAAGTTTTAGCGGAAGTAAGCTTATGAAACTCAGGTTTGCTTGCCCTGCACTGAGCTGTGCTCACCACTGGGATTCGCACCATTCGCGGCTCTCCCTGACCACTCGGCCCCAACTCACTGGTGCCCCATCCAGCTACCTGAAACATTTGAGGACTTTTAAAACGATTAAAATATAGACATGTTACTGTAATATATCAACCAAAAATTGCCCAATGCCGACGATGGAAGTTGAGATTTCTCCATTACCGATAATTCTATTTAAAGGGCTCAGACTATAGTCCACCATGCTGGCTTAGTGCGGGTTGGCGGCCTTACCATAGAAAATATTGTTAAGACTCTATGGTACGCAAGTTTCCTTATGATGTTTTCCTTCACCGTTAAAGTTAGAAACAATACAGTATGCAAAATTGAATTCTGTAAAATTTTAGGAAAAAGACTGATTAATTGTCATGAGATATTAGATTTATCATTCCGTTCTCAGTTTGTTATTGTGACCTAATAGACAACATCTATGCCAAAAATGGAGTCATTGATAAGTTTCCCAGATGTTATATTAAGTTAAGAAGACAACAATATTTTCGTTTGTTGCCGCTTTACTCAGTATTTTAGTACACAAGATGTGTTTAATTGTGTGCAAACTTTTTACGCATTAATAGTCATGAGATATATTTATCATAATTGACAGCCTCCGTGGCGCAGTTGGTTAGACGCCTACTGTGAAACGAGAGGCCGCGGGTTCGATCCCCGCACCGAAACAAATATTTGTGTGATCCACAGGTATTTGTTTCGGGTCTGGGTGTTTGTGAGACCGAAAAGTCTCTCGTAGTTTCTGATACCCACGACACAAGACTCGATCTTAGTGTGAGGTCAGGTCTATGTATGTGACTGTTGGGTGTATTTATTTATTTATTTATAATTATGCATCTGAGGTTGACATAACAATCTTTGTGAGTGGCTATGTACGTTACAACTTATATAATGACATCAGCTTTTAGATGAGGCAAATGGTTTTTTACTAACTTGACATTTTGTTAGGATGTAATATATATTTTTGCGAAATAAAAACAAGTCTATGAAATTAATTCTTGTGTAACTTATGAATATTGGAAGTCTTGACTTAAGTTTTGCATTAAACTGCATATAACAAATCAGCTATTTTATTGAATTGGCTTGATATATTTAATTGGATAAATCGCCTCCATTTTCTAGTTTAATAGCGTAGGAATGTGTTGTGAACTGTGAGATCTTGAGGTGGATTCTTAATACTAATAATATAATATACTTTGTGTGGATTATTCTGCAAGAAATATCACATTTTTATGCCTGAGTAAGTCGGGCAATGCGATATATTCGACTCATACGACATCTTGGAAACTTGTAATAAGCTCTCGTCCAAGCCCGGATGGCATAAGCAGTACTTCTACCTACCCATCACAAATACAAACGTGTCTTATACTAAGGAATAAATTATAAATGTACTTACCACTCCAGAAGCTCCTACAATCCTACTCAGATCCGTATTTCCATTCCACAAACAAGCAGGCCGAATGTATGTATTAAATTCCACTTTTTTCTCGAAAGTCACTACTAGAATATCATCTGAAAACCAAATAATAATTTATATATTATAGGTATTTAAGATTTGTACGTTGCTATGCTATGGCATTCTAAATAAACAAAAAGGTCAAGATTCAAATAAAATACAGTAATTAACATTAATATCTTACGAATTTCAATATCTTTACGGATGTAGAACTATAATCAATTTTTGCAAATAATACGAAATAAAATATTTATAAACCGGATTTTTTTACTTCTCAATAAGACATATGTTCGCATTATTTCTATAAAATTACACAATCAAGATTAAATTAGAGAGTAAGCACCTCATTTGCATTAAGTAAGACATAATCAATTGTAATTACGGATAAGAGTTTAATATAAAAACTTACTAAGTATTTACTAAAAACTAGTTTGAACTAGAATTGTACATAGTAAACTTGGGCGAATCGAGATTAACATAGACACAAAAGAAGTAGCTAGTTACGTGACCTAAATCTCTTAGGATCCATACAGCCTCAATCAGGCAGTTTTTTTTAAATGTTCCTAAGGGGAATACTATTAACGTTAAACATTTCGTATGGTATGAGGTAACCGTCTGATGCCATTCGTTACTCTGTCTGGACGGCCTTAGCAAATACCACCAGGTGCAATATAGTCACTGTGCCGAGCCATATACAAAAAAATCATAGTATAATACTTCTACGCAAGATCCGAAAGAAAGCAGAAACATTTATCTGATTACTATAAAATTATATATTATGTGAATTATTGAACATCTTGCCCAGTAAGTTATTAATTCCCGTAAGGAGAAAAATTATGTTATCCACGAACGTTTGTTTCGGACCAGTGTGTTATGACACCAAAATTATTTATGTAGTTTTGGGTACCTACGCCACAAGATTTGCACCGCAGTAAGAGGTCAGTAGGTGCATGGCTGTTTAGGTTCTAAACAAACATTCTAGGTATATAATTGACTGTAAGTAGCATTGCAATTGACGTCGTCAAGTCCGACATGAGAGCCAATGGCCTGACTGAAAAGGATGTTGAAAATCGGGCAAAGTGGAAGAAGCTCAGTCGGAAGGCGGACCCTGGCAATAGCCGGGATTAACGCCAGGTAGAAGAAGAAGAAGAAGTAGCATTGCAATATAGGATTGCGCAATTGAGCTCCATTTACACGGGGAGAGTTTCTCGCATCGAAGATACCATTATCGTAAGGATATAAGAAAGATACATCGTGTAAACAATTGTCAGAACACGATAATCTATGGCGGTTATGTCATGCGATAATCGCATAAGATTCTCAGCGCGAGATACTCTCCTCGTGTACATGGCGTTTAAGTGTCTGAGTACTCACTTTCTAAAGTAGAGGCGTTGTATAGTTCATGTATATCAGCGGAGGCGAGAGTCCTCGTGACACTGACATCGTCTCCCCAGTCTTCTAGATTGTACACGCCGATTTTAATTACTATGTCTTTAAGCGTTGATATTTTGCTCTTTTGCTGCATACAGTGCGCAGCTGTAAGAAAACATGTATTGTTAATAACATTAGCTAAATCAATAGGTAGCTATGTTAAGTTTATAAATTACGATAAATTATCATAGTTCGGTAAAGTCATCCGCGGCAAACATGCAATAATTTTTGTGATCTAAAATTTGTAAGAAATGAATATAATAACTTTATCAATATCAAGTAAACATTTTAACAGAACTGTCAATAAGTACTGATCCTGTTAGGTCAGTTGAAAAAGTTTGAAAACGCTTGGGCATAATGGAAAAATCAAAAAACAATTACCAGTTACAACATGTCGGTCCGAGACCAATGTTCCCGAACAGATGAAAGTCAAGCTGCCTTCTTTTCTTCTGTAGAGCGCCACGAGCCACGGCCAATCTCCCCGGGAGTACGACTGTCCGTTGAATATGAGTGGCACGCGTTCGTTGCCCCCGGCTATAACACCGCACTGAATGGGCCCTATCTCTGATGTTCTTGTCGGGGTTGGTCTAAAAAATGACGGTATATTCAAAACTTATGATAACATTTTTCGCATTTCAATTTTGCGCCCAAAAATCTATATCCCTCCTCATGCATTTGCTTTCACTAAAAGTGGGAATCCGATATCAGAGCACGGTGGCATTTGGCAACTCTGTTCATCCAATGGCAGTTGCTTATTTCTTTGTATATGTATATCGTAGTTGGTTATTACTAGGCTATAAAAGATTTAAAAACGAATATATGGCTGACCAGCGCAGTGCAGCACCATTCAGCTCATGATACTATTCGTTCAGGGTAGAGTTATTCTTGTTGATTTGTAGGCGGGACGCTTACTGCTAGAAGAACTTATTCGGCTCATTATTCTGGCAAGAATGGCGAGATAACCATCAAACCACCTACCAAGCGTGGCGATAATTGGCATCACCTTTTCTATTATGACACAAAGAATTACTACTCAGTATACTTACACAACTCGCGGTGGCGGTGGTAGCGGCGCAGGCGGCGGTGGTCGCGGCCGCACCCTCGATGGTGCGGTGGGGGGCTCCTCGTAATAGTTATAGGCGGGTTCTGGTCGGTACATTGGCGGCGGCGTGGCTGGTTGCGTGTATATCATAGATGGACGCGTGCTGTTCGGCACGTCGTGGGAGTAGTAGTCTGGAAGAAATGTATTTTGATCTTTCTATACCGTCTACACTCAGGTCGCGCTATGATGTTTATAGAACAGTGTTCATCTAGAAATTGCCTACAATCTTAATCAGGTTGTCTGTACCGCATAATACCGTTCGGGAACTTATCAGTTCAAATCTGTCCATTAGTTTTTAAATACTGAAACACATTAATACTATTATATTTTCTCATTTAAACTGAATTTTAAAAGTGCGTTTCTTTGCATATTATCCTAACTGTTTAACTAGTGGTACTCGTTCATCGGAAACTATGGCTAACCAGCCATACTCGCGTTTTGTTGGACGAGTGACATTGCCGGATGCCAAATACAGGGGGAATACTTCCCTATAATCTTCGTTTCGTTTCTCTCAGCCATATTAAAGTAAACTTATTCGTATTAAAATATATCTTGCAAATCATAACAAGTTATTAATGAACTGCTCTGATTTAAACCAACTTGTAATTTTTGTAATAATCACTACACATTGTAAACTGGTTTTGAAAAGAGCATCACTAGAGTTTCTTGCCCGTTCTTCTCTAGTGAAAACCGCTTTCCGAACCGGGTGGTAGTTCAAAAAATGACTGAATCTAAACAATGTTGAACATTTTAATGGATTCAATAAATTATTTTCGTTGTCATCCTTTTTCCTTCCTGCTCTCCTCCCAATTTGATGAGCCGGCAAGACATCCAAATTGACAGCGTTGTTAATGTTCATGGGCGGCAGTGATCAGTGATCATTCAGATGACCTGTTTGCTCGTTTGCCCGACTTATGCAATTAAAAAAACTCTTACGGCCTTATTAATAGACAGTTTTAAAACTTATTTTAGTTATCGAATTTTTGTCCCTTTGGCCTTTCGAACGACTTGATTTCAGTTTGAGGGAAAAAGACAAAACGTTCGATAACTAAATTACGTTTTAAAACTCTGTATGAATAAGGCTTCTACGCTCCATTCCAAACCTATTTTTCATTTATCTAAACAATTTCCACTCACTAGTATTCCACGCGTTGTTGTCGATATCGTTGATTGTGTACATTTGTCCGTTGTTCCCGTAATCTCCAATGATTTGCACCACTGCGTCTCGTGAAAGATGGGGTGCTGGTAGAGCTGGCTCGTAGTTGTTGAAGCCACCGCCAGACCCGCCGCCAGACCTCAAGTACAGCATGTGCTCCAGACTTATTGTGGTTACGTACTGGTTCGGGCCTGGGATATCTGCGGAAGATATTTTTGTTATTAGTGAAATTACTTCTGTTGCAAAATTTGTTGAATGAAGTGTGTTTATGGGACGTCATAAATGTTTAAACCTGATCATCCAGGAAATCTGGACGTAAAAGACAAAGGCAATTTGAGAAATTATGCTTTAATGTTTGTGGAGACTTAAAATCAGGCGGCGTAAAAAGAATTAAGGAATAATCTATATTCTAAACAAACTCAAATTCACGCACTCAAAGTAGATGGCTATTGCAGGACTAAATCTAGCATTAATTGTTGTATTAACAAAGTGCTTACCTCCCGGCCCGAAGCATAATACATTTCCATTGACGAGTAACTGGGTGAGTCGGGGTAATGGTGACATTATAGGGAAGTTGACCCTGTAGGTGAGAGGCTGCCCTCGGTTGAAGTTAAGAAGGGCCCGCTCATTGCCGATCGGCTCTATTTTGCCAATGTATGTCTGGAAGAAAAAAAAACTGAGTTAAAAATGAGTTTTAACGTTTAGTTTAGTGAGTAGCAACATCTAACCTGAACATAACTTTAAAATGGCCTAATTAGGTAACTATCTATTTAACCAATCTAATTTTTGAAGCGCAGATTGTTAAGATGTCTAGAGATCCATTTAATACTATTTTGTAATAAGTCGTTGCAAATATTTTAATAAAAGTTACATTTCTAATCAAGACAAGTGGTAATTGTTAATGTGAATATTCTAGGGGGAGGTCTATATTCAGCACATGACAGTTGTGGCTGAGGTAAGAGGTTCATAATGATGAAACTTCATAAATAGAGCGTTTAGTTTGGGTTTGGTTGAACAACTGCCAAGTTCCCCAGTGATAAAGGGGCATTGCAGGATTTACTGTATTTGCCTCTGTTTGGATAATACGCTATCCTTGCGTAATTCCAAGAAATTAAATTCGTTATTCCTAAAATAGATACGGATCTACTGAGCATGATATTCCAATTTTCAGTGTCCCAAGTAACATTTTGAACTGTATAAAAGCTGTATTATAGACTATTTGTTTTCTACAGGCTGTTAAACGTTGCTGTATAAAGACTGTATAGCAAGCTATACAGCCCTTATAACTCTGAAATGGGCCCCAAAATTATACAGCTTTAAGTGTAGATTTTGCTGTATAACAGCTGCATAATAGCTGTACTATTTGGCTGGCTAAGATACTATTTAGATACTTTTATACAGCTTCCATTCTCTAATTTTCCTTTTTATTCTTTTATACAGAATCAGGCTTGTGAAAATCTTAATAGAAGAATAAATATATTATAATTGTGTTCGTTTCTCCATTTCCATTCTCCATTTTATTTCTTAATTTACTATGTGCCAAGGCAGAGACCATATTTGAAGTATAAGTGAAAAAAATATTTGATAACTAAGTGGTATTAAGTACTCTTTCCTGTTTATCGTTGTTATTATGCTTGCGACTGATATTTTTATGTGAATATGTATACTATTTAAAGCTCAAAACTCACGCCCCTTCGAAATAAAGGATATACATACATTTTTTCTGTAACAACAAATATGTGATCATATCTGAAAGCAGTTTTAAGAGTAACCCGGACTGTTCTATTGATAGTAAACGTAATTGTGTGTACTATACAGTTAAAATCCTTTGTAAATTTGTACTGAAATTTCAAAAACAAACAAAAAATATCTCGTAAAATTGGAAAGCAATTTATAGGTTATGATAAAATGGCGTCCTTAGTTTATACAGCTCTCGCTCTTCTAGTACCTCTTAATGCAGCTTTTTGCATAACAGAGTCGTTATTTAAGAACGCATCTCAGCCTAAAGAGTAACATTGTCTGTACATTACTATTTAAGTACTGTAGAAGCTATCTTAAAGTCTTATTCATATTCATTTATACAGTTAATTAGGGTTCAGTTGAAAATATAGAAAACCTCATTATGACCAAAAACCAAGGCCCGTAAGGCGGTGAGCAAGGAATCGGATTGTTTTATCGAAAGTGTTCCAAATATTTTCATATCATATCATATCATATCTTTATTAATAAAATAATTTACACGTCACAATTTCAACATAAAAACATTAATTATTATAATAAAATAAAAATAAATAATTACATTACAAAATTTATTTTAATTTATTTTAAGGCTATATTAGTTTCAAAATAATCTATAAGCTGGATAATTGTGTATGCCAACACTATAATAATACTTTAATCTTCTAAAACACGAAAAACTGTAAAAAGGGAAAAATGTACGCCAATCGCATTTGGCTTTAAAAAGGAGTAAGTCTAAACTCTTCTACATGAGATAGAATTGTATTACACTATTATAAAGGGAATTGCTTGGTAAGAGTATCCTAGATTTCCGTTGTACAGCTATTATCAAGCTTAACTTGAAGGCTGAACAACAGAGTAATTTTACACCAATATTCAGGCTATAACAATATTTAATGCTCTTGTACAGAAGTAGGTTATACAAAAGTATAATTTGAGAGCAATATACAGTTATTGTCGTATAAAGTTGCTGAACGCAGTTTTTTACGCCGCGGTCTGTATTTTAGCGTTTTCCAATGCTATTTAAAAGCTAAAGGTAAAAATTTAGGCTCTATACAGCCGTTAATCAGCTATACTGTATACAGTTGTACAGTTATACTTTAGTCCAGTCCTAAACATATTTTTACACTCTTGTACAACATTTTTTAAGCTTATAGCTGGTAATGCGCTGGTAAATATAATATTTTTCCGCTTAAATGTTACTTGGGGTTCCACAGTAGTTCAAGGTGATACAGGTTGTTATGTAGGCGGAATAGTCTACGTCAATAAATAAATCATAACATTTAACAAGTATGTATATTAATAAACGTTATTAAACACGTTATTAAACGTCTTAATAAATAAACTTAAATATCAGTAATTAAGACAGGTATTTGCAAAGCTGTATTCAATTGCGCTAATGATACAATTCCGCAATAATTTATCAATGTCCAACAGTTCGGCACAAATAAAATAAAGTTTTCTAAAATGAGCTGAGCAACATGCGTTGTAACATGATAGAGGAAACCAGGGAAAAAAATAACGACTTTCAGTTTTCTTGTAATACCCTGTAAACCTTATTAGATCATAAAATTCTAATTACTCCACATGAAATATTGGTCAATAAGAAAAGTGTATTCTGTTACAATCATCCCTGCCCCTAAGGTTGGCTGTAACAGGGTTCAAGGATGGTTGTAACATTGTAAATAAAAACGAAAAAAAAAACGTTTATCAATATATATTCATTTTTAATCAGTCAATCAATCGAAATAACTAAAGTCCGTCATACAGCATGTCAGTGTAGGTAACATATTTTTTTCACAAATTCATTTGTTACATTCATCCAGCGCTACTTTGGTCCCTGGTCTACTAAAGTTATACTAAAGTTTCCTCAGTATATTTTCCTTCGCCAAAATAATTACTTGTTGTAAGTACCTACAAGTAAAAAGAAAAACCAGAGTGGAGCCTTAGGGCAGAATCCGAGATCTCAGTTTCGAAAGATCTTTTTACTCCTAATTATGATATCGCGTGCTGTCCTTAACGGACAATAATACTTTGGAATTAATAATGTTGAGGAAAATAAGCTAAGGCAGCACGTGAAAAATAACAGAAGCGTATATGACACGTGATACTCAGAAAGCGATTTATCCAAAGTCGTGAATTATTTAATTATTGCCAAATCGTTGAGAACACGTTTTGATGGCGAATATTTTACTTTGATGCGTGAATATGATCATTATGATTTGGGGTCGAGGAACTTCAAACTCTGGTTTTTAATTTTTGCGTCTCCGTTGACACTGTGTGATGTGAGCTCGATCCCCAGACCAAAAAATATATAATTAAGATAGTGTTCAAATATTTATAGAACGTCCCTGAAGAGTGATGGAATGGTCTAGTCACTAGTGAGTTCCTTCAATAGTAGTTACTTCAAAAGTCATATTTTTTTCTGATAGGTTAATTGCAAGGACATATTAAATTACGTTGATACCCAAGAGTTTGAGTTCTTATCTTTATGAATCCTGTGTTTAAGGAAAATTAGCAATGTAAACAAAAGACGACTTTATGAAATATTCCTATTAAATAAAATAATAACATTTGAAACAAAATAAATGAAGATATATTTCAAAATCATCGTATATTTATCACCCTGACACCTTTAATTGGAAATAAAAATAAAGCCCAAGTTGATCTGCGTACTGCGGTTGTAAAATTCATTCACGAAACGTAATATTGTAATATTATTTGCATATTATGGTGTGGGGCGGAAGATTATATAATTTAGATGCAAATGAATGCTTTTTGTTGCTCTGTAGTGTTTCCAGATCAATATTTATGTCTTCATTGGCTGTTTGTACTCGGTGCCTTATAAAAGGATGCATTATAAAATAAATATTAAGGAACTGGTTTCGGTAATGGATCGTTAATCAAATTTTTTACTCCATACTTTTGTTATGAATTGTAAATGTTACATAATAAATATTGCTATGACGAACTATGATACCATAACATGACATTAATAACACACATCTATGTGGTTATATAGTTTTTGATATTATAGAGTTTAAAATTATGCAAGAATCATCAGAGGAAAACCAATTAAATATTTCAAAACAGCCGGTAACGTGTCAGAACTCAGAACCTAGCTTATCAGTCTACTACCAGAATCATTGTTGCTGGGATTTTAAATTTTATTAAAACTTCACCAAATCTTTTTTAAGCAACATTTTAATTTAGTTTCTAACTAACTTACAAATTAGGTAAAAAGGTTTTTCTGGTAAATAATGCGATATTGTCACCGAAGAATGAAGATCATTCATAAGCAAATCGCATTCTTACAAATAGCAGAGAAACCACTATTTGTAGCGAAATGTATCTTAGCATGAATCCGGTTCTAAGAAATGTATGTTCACACCTATATCAAAACTAATATCGTTAAAGAATTCAAACGCACAATGCTGAATACAAATACACTAACTGCGCCTTCTGTATGGCTGGGTGACTAATGACTTTGGGTAATGGGACAGTACCTTTTACAAAGCTTGGAGCAGCAATAAAAAATTTCCTTATAATTATTTTACCGCTTTTAAATCGACGATATAAATGTGTTTTAAGGACAAAGGCCTAAAGTAGGAAAAGGCACAAGAAGTAGTTAACATTTTAGTCGCCAACAGTTGTAGGTGACCTTGAAGACACTTTCATACATAGGGACTTTTGCCTTCTGTTGGTACTAGTTTTTGTAGCACGTTCTTTCAAGTTCACACAAAAGACGGCCAGATCTATATCCATTGATTAAAATTATCCGTCCTTTTTTTTATCCTGGCTTATACGACATTTACTGTAAATATATTTTCATTAATCTAATTTTGTATTGACAGTAGGTACTTAGATCGAGCCGGTAATAAAAATAATATATATTGTTCCAACGATTACCCAATGTGCCTGCCTCGGTGGCGTAGTTGTATTACGGTACGGTTACAAAGCTGAGGTCTCGGGTTCGAGTCCCGGGTCGGGCAAAGTGATATTGGATTTTTCTATTGATTATCAGCCCGGAGTTAGGAATTTGTGCCCGATATGGCGATAGGCTCGCCCCCTATCACATCGTGGGACGGAACATACAAGGCGAAATGTGGGCGTCCTTGTAGCGCCTCTGCCTACCCCTCCGGGGATAAAGGCGTGAGTTTATGTATGTATTAGCCAATGGGCTCTTTTAAATTAGGTACACATTCATTTAGAAATCGAAAATGCGTGCTCTGTAATGATTAGTGTCTTTCGACCACCTTTTGATCAACCTCACCAGTAATTTTGATCCTTCAAATAATATAAAATTCACAAAAATAAAGTCTAACAATTTTAATTTCACCTTTATTTAAAAGCCGAAACTGCATTCTCTGTACCTAATGATTTACATCTTACGACCTTTCTTGAACGGTAATTTTGATCCTTCAAATTGAATTAAATTGACAAGATTTTGAATAGGACTTATAATTTTCAATTCACTTTCATTTAGAAACCGAAAATGCATGCTCCGTAATGATTTACATCTTTCGACCATCCCTCGACGCCTAACGGTAATGTTGATACTTTTAATCAAATTAATTTGACAAGCTTTTGAAGAGGACTAATCAAAAGATTTCGACACCGTGTTCTTTAAAATTTATGATTAGGGTTTTCGTTTTGAAAGGATATTTTTTACGAATCATCTTTGTGTTGTAGGTGCAAACGTTGGGAGAAACTCAAAAGGGACAAAAAATTGATTTAGCAGATAATTTCGGATGAGCAATAGAGTTCAAAGCCTTTTCAATGTAGCTCTTTGTCAGCAAAAAGTATGAGGCGCAAACTAACTGGGGCTTCGTAATATATTTACCCAAATAATTATAGCCTTATTCATCTCAAAGTTCAGTTACTGTTTCAAAACTGTAACAATAACAGTAGTTATATAAATTGTGCGCTTGGATATTGCAAGAAATATCTTCAACAGTAAAAATGGAACAGATGGTAATATGCAAGCTCTAACAAATATTGTGATACATGCTATTTTAGTTTAACCAGAGGAAATCTACATCAGAACATGGGTCTTCCTCCTGGATTTTAATAGCAATCTATGGGAAGTGACTAGTTGTAGCCTTTTTATTAGAACGTCTGTCCACTATAGCCTATAGATATGATAAGACTTCCGACTCTATCCTTCCAATATGTGACCTCAACTCGATATTTATTAGTCCCATCGTCCTAAAGTTGTTCGCGCTCTTGGTACTGCGTTCTTTCAATTTATCTTACTTATCCGGTAAGGTACGATGGAGTTACTAGATATTTTAACCTATACATAAATTACAAAATTGTTCGATAACATATATGTTTAACAGTAACAATATTACCTTTTCGTAGGAGTTATGTATGTATGTTCTACTTCTAGACTCTAGTTATATCTAATGTTTACGTAGCCAAACCTGGTATACTTACCCGAGGTATCCAAGGTTAAGTCATTTAGGTCCAGGCTATGTCATAGGTCACTCAGGTCAGTCGTTGTTGGTTCTACGGAGGTCACGTGACAAAACTGACGAATATAAATATAATGACGACATGATTTTAAGCTTTTCCTCAGATGACATTGCATAATTTTGTATTGGTAGGTATCTTTTGTCTTCCATACTGAACAGGAAATCCACGGCGTTAAGATGCTGGATAACATTATAATATACATATTGTATTAGTCATTATTATAACGAATGTAGTTAAGTGAGTAGTGTAAGTAACATGTAGTTAAGATTGGAAATATATTCTGTACATTGCACAATTATATTTAAATGGGTTCAATAGATACAGATAAATTCCCATGTCTTATATGGATAATCGTAATGAAATTAGGTGAGTAAAATAAAAATCTATAACAAATTGATAATATTCATTCAGTGTAGGTACTAGGTACGTAATAATTGCTTAATAATAAAAAAATCAAAATGCTTCATTCATATAATTTACATTTCAATAAGGCGGACGAAGATTTGGCTGTCCATTAAATTAAGATATTGAGAATATGCGTGATAAAATATTTGTAATATCAGTTTTCATTGAAAATAAAAATGAATGTCATACGGAATCATTGATTGATTGATTTATTTTCAAACTGGGTTAACTAATTAATACCAGACGTTACTACATTTTGCGGAATAATTTGTTAAAGTACTTGGTTTGTCTATTTGGTATTTTCTTTAGTAAAGGTACATATTCATGATTTTTCTGTCATAAGCGATATTAATTAGGAGATACAAATTCGCAAAATTGGTGCGTAAATGTTAACGCGTCTCTACATCACTCATAATAATTTATAAATGATTAAAATATTTATTTATCATAATATTTAAATAAATAATACGAGTAGGACTGAAAAATAACATTTCACATCGGATTTCTCGACCCGGACACATTACAATAAATATATAATTAATTTAAAAAAAGGATCTAATATTTACCATACTATAGTCTTTAATTTTTACGAGCATTCTGTAACTTGTTTGTAAAAGTCGTTAAGACGACATTTTTAAATTTCAGTAAGTTCAAAGAAATTTTTCGAGTTTTGGCCTATACATAATCAGACCTGATACAATGATAAGCCTATTGACATGTCACAGTGTTAAATATATTATAAATACCCAAATAATAAAAACAGTTACACGCGTGGTTCTGAACCACACGGAGATAGCAATTCTTATTTCGTACGCATAAGAAAATAAAGTGACTTTTTGGCCTCAATATATTCTGACCTGAAGTCACGGGGCATACATTATTGGAATAATAAAAACCAATACATTTTTTTGTCATAATAATTCGTCTCATTTTTATAATCGCAACCAAGATAGGTACATTTTCTGTAATATACTTTCAAAACTACATAAAAATTAAGTCTCCTTAAAAAGTGCAGGATATATTGGGAAAATCAATTATTAAAACGATTCGGAGTAAAATTTATAAGACAACGTAGGGGCTAGACATTTACTTTTCATTTAATTTGCAAAAGTTCAAGGTTCATCTGAAACGTAATTCTACCACCAACGCAGGCAAACTTGCGGCTAAACTTCTTGGTAATATGATACGAACTAAATCACGGAACTAAACAATAAATAACACAATACGGAACTTACAAATGTTTTATTATACAAATGACGTCATTAAAATTGGTCGTGGGTGTAACGGATGACGTCATTTGTCATTCACGATTATCTCCGTAGATTAAAACTTGCCTTTTAAAAAGGCTTTTTATTGTCGTGTAATGTGATAGTAAATGATAATTTCTTTTTATGCGGGACTTAACGGCTCACACCTTAGGTTTATTCACCTCGTATGAGATAATAAGGCATAACATTGTTATCATCACCAATTAAAGGGTGAAAAATGTTGTCGAAATTATTTTCTGAAATGTGCATCGGCGTCTACCTTAAGCCTAGTTAGTAAAATGTCAAAATTAATTATTAAGTCTTTATTAATAATTTGTCATTCTTCCTTGCAGCAACAGGTCGACATTATTTTCAGACAAGATTTATGCAACAGGCCACAGTTACTAACTCTTAATATCAGAAAAACGCAAAGCTGTTGCGGCAGTTTTTATATGTGGACAAAATCACAGGGAAAAGCCTAGTAACTAATATTTGCTTTGTATTTGTCTTATTAATAATTTTCGAAAATCTAGACACGTTAAGATTTTGTTAAGTTTGTTTGATAATAATAGAACAAATGTTTCTTAATTATCTTTCTTGGATAAAACATAGAAATGCACCTCCGTTTCTTCATCCATGAAAAAACGGGTGAGAATTATTTCATGACGTACGATGCTGAAAGAACCTTATTATATAAATTTTAATAGTAGCTTTTTATTTGATTACCGCTTCACACCTTCGATAAATTGATCGAAGTTTCACACACTAATAAATTCTTAACAACAATATTTTATAACTGTTTTGTGCCAGTTGTCCGGACAAGGACGATTTCTTTGAAAACTTTTATTGGCATACCTACCTAATACCTTAAAAGAAATGGTACGCGGTACAAACATTAGCAATATCTTTAGTTGCATGACATTACCACGCAGAGACCAGACGATAATACCGTAAAAGCCGACTTTAATTAGAGAAAAGGTTTTATGATTTTATAGCATAATTTATTTTAAAAAGGGAATTAGTGTGTTTATCTTTGCATTCATGTTTTTTTACTTTTGTGTAAAATATTTCCTGGCATCGGATGGTGAATATGATGCAGTCCGAACCCCGAGAATGTCTTATTAAATATTAAATGTCAGGTTACAAAACTAAGATCGAAGGGTAGTAATAACGAGCCTGTAGTCGAGGTTATTTTCAATCTCTTATTAATTTTATAAATTTAAAGTGAAACATACTTGGTGATACAATAAGTAACTAAAAAGGAGGTATATATTTATTATTCACATTGTAAATACCTAAATGAAACTTTAAGAACACAATGATCATTAAACACACAAATATAATTTGTTTACGACAAAATGTCATATATTAATTAAATACAGAATATTATTGATGAAAAATTAAGCACCTGTTTAATTTGGTTCTGGCTTACAGGGGTTGTGATAACGAGCGTCAAGGCTTAATAATCTATGTTGATCATTTTGTGGTACGGAACCCTCAGTGCGCAGGTCCGACTCACACTTGACCGTTTTTTTACATAAATTTCGTAACTTTCATCTTATATTTATCTCAAAATATCTCTACTACCACAGATTTAAGATAACAATGGAGTTACAACTTGCCCAAACATTTTTGTGTTTTTTCCTCATATCACAACTGCAATTATATTAACAGTAAAAAATGCATTCACACCTGTAAATCCCGTTATATGCATTTATTAATACAAAACTTATTTTGAACTCTATGTGCAGGGGATAGAAACGATTTTACTTTAAGAGATTCAGGATGCGGGTTTAGTGAATTAACCGCGGGAGAATACAGTCCGTTATGATTTATTACCCATCTAAAAGCTAGCATCTATACTTGCTATATTAAAAGAAAAGACAATATTTTGTCGTGTTTGTGGACAATCAAGCAAGGCTGAATGTAATGGCCTCCTTTGAATACGCCGTAGAAAGTGCTCCTCGAAAATCCCCAGTACCATGGGAATTTACGGCTTCGCTATTAAAAGACAGCACAGTTGTGGATTTTAAAAAGGGAATGAATGTACACGAATAAAACCTACTTTTTTACATGAATTTGTGTAATCATATTTAAGATTCACTGGTGTACAACAAATAATAAAATAAATAAATAAAACTTAAAGCGCGGTGAATACTAAATAATGAAAGAGGAAAAAAGTTTGGCCGCGCCGTGATGACGCGATGTTTTATTCGACTCGATAGTTAGCAATACATTAAATAGTTATCTTTCTTTAAATCGATAAATATAACAGTTCATCACTGTCATTAATTGTATAAAGATTTGTAAATATTACAGTTACAATTACTAGAATTTCAATAAGAATCAATACTTTTAACACAATGGTCCACTCATAAATATGGTCAAGATTAACACACATTTCTTTCGCTGCTTAAAATGTACACATTTAGCTAAAAATTGTTTAAAAAAAAATATTTTGACTAGGTATGTACAGTGTACCTTTAGTACCTTTAGTGTAGTTTTGCCATAGGATCTTATATACACACATAAGCTCACGCCTTTTCCCCAGAAGGCGTAGGCAGAGGTGCTACCAGGATACCCACATTTCGCCTTGTATGTTATAGGATTTTTATCCACAAAATATATTAAATTATTTTGCAATATTTGGAACGAGAGACGATAAACGAGTTAGGTGTCTTTACGCTATTACTATGTATTATAAAACATGCGTAAAGGATAGACAAAATGCAAATGTTATGAGTAAATATTTGAAAATCTAATGGAAACGCTTATGCATATACATATCTTCGAATAATTGCAGTTATATTCTATTATACAACACTGAAGGAAACATCGCGAGAAAACCTGTATACTATAGCGATTTGTAATAAATCTGTGGTGTGTAAAGTCCGCCAACCCGCACTAGCCAGCGTAGTGGAATGTATCGGTACTGAACCGCTCTCAATCGTACTCTCGATAATAGGGGAGTAGGAGGAGGTCCGTGCTTTGCAGTGAGACGTATATGGGCTGATACAGAACCGTACAAAATTCGATTACAAAAGCAAAAAATGATTAGTTCATGTTCTAAGTTCAGTTATAAACATTAATGTAATGAACTCGAAAATTACAGTAACGGTTTTTTAGAGTCAGCTTAATTATATCTTACTTTTGAAGTTGCTTACAAAATAAACAAAAATATAAGTTTGCCGGCACTACGTGATATTATGTTACTAAAGAACTTATTCTTGGTTTACTTTATAATTGTAGCATTCATAAAAGAAGTACGGGAAGGGTTTATTTTATTGTCAAATATATTTTTTAAATCGAGAGATTATTTATTTAAAAGAAATATCATTCATAAGTCCAAGGTCGTTAGGTTTGTGCAAAAGCTTCGAAATTCAAATATTGAACTTTTGTGAGAGATTAGAGTACGTGGCATTTTATGAAATATTTAATTTTAGATAGGAATCTTTACTATAGCTTTTTAGTTTAAATATTTAAATATCGATAGATCAAATACAAAGTGATTTTTATATTATACAAGCTATAGGCAGACATACTGATGGTCGAAATTAATTAACAACGGTAATATGTATCCTGAAAATTGAGCAACGAATGTGGGCGTACCGATACATCTTTGACCCCATTGGGCTATTTTCAGGATTGATCCTCGGATAGAAATTGAGATCGCTTATTAATATTGTTAATTGGTAAGTCAAGGCCTGAAAGGTACCAAACATGTACCGAGTTATGTACTTGGTATTTCGAAACATTTCATATAAGGCGCGTTGGGGTAACACCGTAATAGGGGTCCTGTATAATAAAGCAGTTTATGTTCTTACCCCCATTACGTGTACGTTACGTGTTACCCCAACGCACCTTAGTTATTGTTTATGAATTTTACGATTTTCATCATATTGTGACCAATTAACAACCATATGGTTGTCCAACATGGTATTTTCCCGTCGTGCTCAGCATGACGAATATGCGCGACCTCAATTTCACCTTACGATCAAAAAATTTACGCAAGAAATCCAAAAAACCACCCATTATGTCGAAACCAAATGCGTTGGATAACAAATGTAAAATATTTTTTTAAAAATTTGAAATCACGTTTTAATATCGAAGGAATGTTGTTTTTTTGTATAATTAAAATCCGGTAACAACTTCGTGGATGCTAGCTATGAATTATATATACTGGCATATTATTATAATTGCGTGTTTGAATAATCGCATCATTTATTATTTTTACAGCTAAATGCTTCTTGTTTCGAATTTGGAACGTGACGTCACGGTTTAATTTTTATAAAATATGTTGAAGAAGTGGAACCGAAAGAGATGTATGGACCTTAGCACTTGGCGCTCTTTAGTTTCTGCCTACCCTCAATGGGACATAGGCGTCATTTTCAGTAACTATGTACATTAAATGTAGAATGTACTATGTAGAAATAATAAATACTAGACGTTGGCGTGAAAGCCTGCTAGCCTGAAGTGGAACTGGTCACATATGCCGCATGCTCAATTAACTGTGGACGAAAACAACAACACAATGGAAACCATCTAAGACTCTAAATCGTCGCGGCAAGCCCAGAAAAACATGGCGAGATGAGTTGGACAGGTGGGAGAGAGACTGGCAGGATCAAGCCCTGAACCATGATGAATGGAAGGAGGATAGAGAGGCCTTCCCCTGCAGTGGGACAATGTAGGCTGATGTATGTATTTATGTATGTACAATGTATATATACGTAGAAGTTCTAATTAAATGACCAGTTACCCATTTATGTTCTATGATACTGTTTTGCCTTAATTACAATAAAGAATTTTAGAAACAATCGCACTTAAGAGCTTTTGAATATTTTATAGCCTAGGTAAAATATTTTTATAATTTAAAATAATATTTACAGAATACTCACAGACAACAACTGCGTTGCAACAGTGAAATTAATTCGAAGATGTACCGATGACACTGGGCCATTAGACTTCAGCCGCACTACCCCGTAGATGCCGGATCTATCACTTTGGTACTCAAACACTGACGGGCAAGGCGACTGTGCGTACTGGCACTCGGCAAATAAATTTAATAGTCCTAAAATAACACACAAACACGTCCGTTTCATGTTTATCGTATTAATTTTTGCGTATAACTTATCGCATTTTGCGTATCAATCTTCACGTGTTCGTTTGGCTCCGGTTGGCGAAGGACTGCCATCAGACGAATTGCTAATGGAAGTCGTGAAGAAATTTTTCGCGTGTGGTCCTTGTGGTTGGACCACATTTCCACCCGTACTCATTGTTGTGATTCATGTTTGCCTAGTACATTTGTGTAGTTTGTTTAGTATTTTCCTTGCTTTAAGGATGTTTTTGTTCATATTAATTAAACACAATGTTACGTAATTGTGTTATGTTTACATTGGCAGATAGATTTTTTATTACACTGCCCGTATCTTTTGTGTCTCTGTACCTCTTGCGTAATGCCTAATAAACATATCAACATGGTATAGATACCTATAATAAATTATTTGCATACATTTTTTTAATTGATTGCATACAAAGTTACCGATTAAAATAAAAAAAATAAGAACCAAATATTGACAGCTATTAAAAGATGATGCATACACGAACAACGTTTTTTTTTGAAACTTTTTTGTTCGCAATCATCAAATTAAGTTGAAAATTAAAATGATATTATACGCAAACATATTGACTAACTAGTTATTTACATTGTAAAAAACATAGACCGGAGATCTGACGAGTAGACACCATTCATTATTCGCGTGTCAAAATAATGAATAACAGTCAGGTTTTGGAAATACCTGTTTGGATCTCTGAATGTTGATCTGTCGTTGTTTTTTCGGCTCTACTATACCTGAAGTACCTAAGTGAAAAAATGTGCAGAAAGAGCAACGGCTGATTATGATTAATCCTAATCAGGCGGTAGACGTTTTATTTATGTTAACATGTTTAAATGCTTCCTCACACCATGTGCAAAGAACCCAGGCCTAAAGGAAGAAGGAAACACATAGGCCAATAAACTGTTCCACAGCTATCATATAGCTCATAGCATGCACTTCCGAACCTTATGCCTGCCGTCTTTGTGCCTATGTCCAGCCTCCTGTGGTTTTATATACTAGCAAGATAAACGGACCCCAATGCACCTGAAAATAAGTGCAGTGTAGTATAGGTTATCCACCGATATGGCTATCTCTAACCGACCGACACATCTATGTCATCCTGGTTGTATCCGGATATACATATGTATATTTACTGGTGGTAGGTCCCTCATATGAGAGGCCGCCTGGGTAGGCATCACAGCAATGTCTATTTCTTCCGCCAAACAGCGGTGTGAATGCACTGATGTGTTCTGGTTTGAAGGGCATTGAGAGAGAGATGATGAGACTTACATCTTGCCTCTCAGGATGGCGAGCGCAGTAGAATGCCAAGAATTACTTTGTAATTCATGGTGTTGTTTGATTTTGCTACTGTCCATAAGCGATCGTAGCGCTTCCCATCATGTGAATGGCATGCTCGTCCCGCCATTCATTGCAATTTTTTTTTATATAGGATGAACCCGAAACGTGCGTCACTATGATGACGGCTCCTTATTCAGTAATCACTCTGTGCGGAAGTCACTATCCATTATAGCAGATAATTAAAGTAAAAGTTGCCTACCATGAGCAGAAACGGTAGGTGGGTCGACTTTTAAGGATTGGTTATACCTAACAATTTCTTGAAGGCGCCTAAATTGTATCGGTTCGGAAATACCGCAGATCAATTTTATTAATTTACAAGGTCGTACTAATTACCATAAACACCTAATTAGTACTAAAACGTTATTCTCCATTCAAATAATGATTATAGAATTGTAATTACGTGTTTTAAGGATAACATAAGTTTTTAAGCTGCCTCGGTTGCGAAGTTGTACTACGGTACGATTACAAATCTGAGGTCTCGGGTTTGAATCTCGTGTCGAGCAAAGTGATATTGAATTTTTCTATTCATTATAATCCCAAAATCTAACGGTTCATTACCCGTACACGCTGCCACTAGACCAAATAAGCATATAAGTACATGTAGTCTTTAGTTTTTTTTTTTAATAATAGTACTTTTTATGACGCATACTTGTCCCTAAGTGCTGCAGGGCTGTGGTCAGAATTACTATGTAGGCCGGTATAAAGTGTATAAGATATATCTACATACACATATATCGATAACACTATTCCCTAGAGGGAATCTATTATGCTACAAAACGATATGACATTATAACCTTTACAACGTTTTCTTTTGTTATCTCATGGACAAAATTAAAGTTTTAAGAAATACAAACAATCCGCAATTTATTGCAATATTTTATCGATAACCGTGTCCTCGACATTAAATTATGGGGAACTTTTTTTTAGTCTGTTTTCTCGTGTTTTTTTTATGTCCACGAAATAGTCCTTTGACTAAATTAAAATTTACTGAGAACAACTCACAAAATAAGGATATTCCGATGAAGGCATGATATGGAGTCAAGATGTCAGTGTTTTCGGCATAAGCAATCCAAATCAATGAATTGAAGATACAGTGTTTATTATTCTGTATTATTATACACTTGTATGTGCCTGTTATAAGAAGTTAGCACGTAATAGCTTAATATTCTGATCACAATTCTACAGTTATAAACATTATTATCCTGTCAAAAGGGCCTCAATTTGCACAATACCTATTTAAAACTAATGCTTTTAACTACGTACCTATTGAAATCTTTGGACTTCTTGTGGAAAAACTAATAGGTTAATTGGGTAATTGGCTGATGGACTTAGTTGTTGTAGAGGGTTAAAATACATACAGTTTACGAATTAGTAATTTCTAATACGTGTTTGTATTCACAAAAGTAAGTAAACAACGAAATGTTACAATCTAAATCACATCTATCTTCTATACATATAATAAAAATGTAAATGGTCGATGTCTGTACATGGAAGATTTTTAAGAAATTTTAACGCGAGGGGTCTTTATAACAGCAACAGAAGCCAAAACAATTTTTTTTAGAATTTTTGTCTGTCTGTCTGTCTGTCTGTTTGTCTGTATGTTTGCTTGCGCATCACGCGAAAACTAGTGCACCAAATGAGATGTGGTTTTCACAGTTATATTGGCGCAGGTCCAACTTAAAAATTGGTATATATTTCATTTAAGTACAGGATGTTTCTTTTTGTTTACTTGCACATTACCCAAAAACTACCACACGAATTAAGATGCGGTTTTCACAGTTGTATTGCTGCAGGTTTAACTTAAAAACTGGTATATGTTGCATTTACATACAGGTTGTTTCATTTTATTTAGATGTGAGATGCAGTTTTCACAGTTATATTGGTGTTATAATATAGGTATGTTTTTTTTTTTTCAAAATTAACGGGTTCGAATTTCAAAAATTCAATAATTACAAATAAAGTTAATCACGCAGACAAAGTTTGCGGGCAGAAGCTAGTAATAAGTAATAATAATAATAATAAGGGGTGTAAGGGGGTAGTAACTTAGTATCTATTCCAAATGCCAACCTCACCTGCTCGTGGTGCACCCTGCTATTAACCGACGAGGCTCTGGCGACCGAATGGTAGCGGTATACCTACCAACCCGTGCTGTATTCAGGCTCAAGAACGCAGATGTTCTTAAGAGGCTGGGTCAGATCAGGTAACATTAGTGTAGGATGTTGCCTCAGGGCGGCGGCGGAAGAGTATCAAGCACACCAACGGCGACGCTCCCGAGCTGAGTTAGATAGCTCACTGCACGCTCTCGTGTCTTGGACAAGCACGATGGGTTCCAACGTCCATTTAAATTTTAATGAATATGAAACCTACAGCCAATCCCCAAGTGCCCGGGGACTCTGAGAGGAATGCCAATGATGGTAAGCAGGTACCTCGAAGGGTCAGGGGAGAGAAGAATCTCCGGGTGGCGGTCTCAAACCATCGAACAACGCAAGCTATGCCTATGGATTCCGATATTGATCACACTAGGGAAAGCGACGAAAAGCAAGAGATGTCGAGTCGGACTATAAGATACAATTTAAGAGCAAGGAAAACGACAGGTGTTTCCAATAACCAAGTAATAAAACCAAATTCACACACAGGCCTGGACGCGTCATTATCCCCATCTTCTACCCAAAGCCTATTCGAATCCCCCCCCTCTTCCCCACAGTTATTTGAATCTCACGATAGTCCCAGCTCAGCATCGATCTCATCTGGACCAGAGGATGATGTGCAGGTAGCAGTAGCTAGAGAATCTGCATCCGCCACTGGCCAAAACCGCGTGCGATATAAATGGACGTCAGAAATGAATGAATTTATAATGCGCACATATTTGACAATTACCGAATTAGAAACAAAAACACGAGGATACTTAGATTTACTACACAAGAAATTTAAAGATACATACACAAATTTTAACGTCTCAAAACAACGAATTGGGGACCAGCGTAGAGCAATTGTAAGGAATAATTTATTATCACAAACTGTCATAAACACAATAACATTAGAAGTAAAAAGAAGTCTCCAGTCCAATAAATTAACACATAATGATGCAGATTATACTGAGATAGGAAGTGAAACGCATTTAGTCCCAAGCTCTTCAAGAATACGTTGGACTGATGACATAAATGAATCTATTATGAAAGAATATTACAGGATAACACAACTCGAGTCTAATAAAACTGGATACCGTAAACCTTTGCATGCTATCATTACTCAGAAATTTCCACACATCGCACACGTATCTGAACAAAGAATTTCAGATCAAAGACGAGTTATCGTCAATAATAGACTCCTCTCTACAGAAAGACTGAAAGAAATCCGAACTGAAGTAGAACGGACACTTCTTACGCAAGAAAATAATTTCGATGTAATTGACTATCCTCCGCCTATAAATGTTGATCAAGATATAAATTCCAGCCTACAAACGCTATTAAATGTTGATATCGACCGCAGTGTACACGTAAATCGCACAGAAACCATAGGTATTAATAGAAGTAATTATATAATTTCTGAATCAGAGCTTAACAATAAAGTCAAAGAAACATTTGAAAATGCACATAGTAAATATAGAAATAGTGACCCAACCCAAAGACCTTTCATACCCAAGCAAAAAACTTCCAGAAAATTCTCTTATATTGTCAATTATATTGATCAAAACCTCTTACCTCAGTATATATCAGTAGAACATGATTTTGTAACCACCCAAACATTAATATATTGCGCAGCGTACACTGCAGCGATTTGTAATGGTTCCAAAATTAACGATATTTCTAAGAATAACCAAAATCAAAGCGACCAAACTAGTATACCCGCGTGGAAAAATAGATTACAGAAAAAGATACAAGCTTATAGAAGAGACATAGGAAGGCTTACCCAATACATACATGGAAATAGAAGCAGAAGAATGATAGCACTTATAAATGGTATAAAAGATAAATTCAGAATACACTCACGCTACGAAGAACCAAATTTAACTGATGAACAATACTTAGATAGCTTAAAACAAAGACTCTCAGCGGCTTCAAGTAGACTCAGACGATATAATAATTGTACCCTCAGGAAAAAACAAAACGCACAGTTCATACATAATGAAAAAATATTCTATAGACAACTAAATGAAACCACGAGCAATAGTCGGTCAATAAGTAACACATTACCATCAGCACAAGATCTGCATTGTTATTGGTCTAATATCTGGGCTAACCCAGTTCAACATAATCAGGAGGCGAATTGGATAAAAGAGGAAATGCAAAACCTACGAGATATCCCAGAAATGGCATTTGACCGTATCCCTTTAGATGTTTTTGTTAATGTTTTAAAGAAAACTCACAACTGGAAGGCACCTGGTACTGACCACATACATAATTATTGGTACAAAAAATTAACTTCAGTTCACCCTTTGCTTCACAACTATATAAATATGTTTATTGAAAAACCAGAGTCAATGCCAACATATATAACTCAAGGTAGAACATTTATGATCCCAAAAGACTGTAATGATACTCAAAATCCAGCCAAATATAGACCAATAACATGCTTACAAACTTTTTACAAAATACTGACGGCATGTATATCTCAACTTATTGATAAACATATCTCTGATAATAACATCCTTGCTGAGGAGCAAAAGGGATGCCGCAAATTCTGCCAGGGCTGCAAAGAACAATTAATAATAGACTCAGTCATAATGAAAGAAGCACATACTAATAGAAATAACATTTGCACAATGTACATAGATTACAGTAAAGCCTTTGACTCTGTACCTCATAGCTGGTTAATCCAAATCTTGCAGATTTATAAAATTCATACCACATTAATAGAATACCTACGTAACACAATGCAGACCTGGCGAACCAAACTAAAAGTAGGTAATAAAGCTCACGTAATTGAAACCGAGGATATTCAGATTAGACGTGGGATATTCCAAGGAGACGCCCTCAGCCCTCTTTGGTTCTGCTTAGCATTAAACCCTCTTTCTAACCGCTTAAATACAGGAAATACTACAATAGGCAGCCAATTAACCCCATCACATCTTCTGTACATGGACGACATAAAATTATATAGCGACAGTGAAACATCTCTCCACCTACTTGCAGACCTAACCCAGCAGTTCTCCAGAGATATTCACATGGCATTTGGTGTAGACAAGTGCAAAACATTAACTTTTATACAGGGTAAACTACATTTAACTGATTTCACGCTTAGCACAGGAGAACAAATAGAAGCAATGGACCGTAATGAAAGTTATAAATACTTAGGCTTTCAACAAGATAGACAAATCCGTCAGAAAGATACAAAATTGGCTCTAACTCGTAAATTTAAGCATAGGCTTGGATCGGTATTAAAAACACAACTCAATTCACGAAATATTATAAAAGCCATAAATTCTTTTGCAATTCCTATCTTAACGTACTCTTTTGGCATTATTAGTTGGTCCCAGACTGAATTAAAAAACCTACAACGCATTATTAATACAACAATGACAAAGCATCGTAAACATCATCCACGATCGTGCACGCAGCGCTTAACTTTACCAAGAGAGGAAGGAGGTAGGGGGATAATAGATCTAGTTAATCTTCATAATAAACAAATATCCACACTACGAACTTTCTTTCATAACCGAGCAATAGAATCCAATTTACATGAACGCATAGTAATACTCGATAAACATTTTACACCCTTAAATCTGCATGATAGAAATACTCAAACTAATGAACACATTACAGATAACAAAGAGAAAATTGCAGCATGGGCCCAAAAATCTCTACATGGGAGACATCGCCACGATCTCCAGCAATCACATGTCGATATGTCAGCGTCGAACGCATGGCTGAGGCGAGGCGATCTCTTCCCAGAGACAGTGGGTTTCATGCTGGCAATTCAGGACCAAATCATAGACACTAAAAATTACCAAAAACACATCATCCACAGACCAAATGTCATTGACTTATGCCGACACTGCCACAGTAGCCCAGAAACCATACAGCACATAACTGGAGCATGCAAATCCATAGCCCAAAGTGATTATAAACACCGCCACGATCAGGTGGCAGCCATAGTTCATCAAAACCTAGCTTATAAATACAAATTAATCTCTCAGAAACAACCATATTACAAGTACCAACCACAGTCAGTCTTAGAAAATAATAAATGCAGGATTTATTGGGACAGAACAATAGTGACAGATAAAACCATCCATAACAACAGACCGGATATTACAGTATTAGATAAAGAAACCATGATTGTATATATAGTAGATATTGCAGTTTGTAACACCCATAACCTAAATAGCACCTTCACTGAAAAGATATCGAAGTACACAGACCTAGCCATTGAGATTAAGACACAATGGAAAGTTAATAAAACCAAAACTGTCCCAATAGTTTTATCAACTACTGGAGTCATACCACACACTCTTCATACTAGCATCAAAACGCTAGATATGCACAAATCTACGTACATACTTTTACAGAAAGCAGCTATTTTAAACACATGTCGCTTGGTCCGTAAGTTCCTGAATAATAATTAACCGAAACTAAATAACTATACGTCCTTGGCTTCGGCCCGAGTATAGTATTTTGCCTTCCAATTACGGGAGAGAATGTTACATTTTAAAAAACATAATAATAATAAATACACCCAACAGTCACATACATAGTCCTGACCCCACACTAAGATCGAGTCTTGTGTCGTGGGTATCAGGAACTACGAGAGACTTTTCGGTCTCACAAACACCCAGACCCGAAACAAATACCTGTGGATCACACAAATATTTGTTTCGGTGCGGGGATCGAACTCGCGGCCTCTCGTTTCACAGGCGGCGTCTAACCAACTGCGCCACGGAGGCTGTCCATCTATGAGCATTGACCTGACCTTATTTATATAAACTCTCCAGTAATATTGCATGGACGCGTATAAAAATGAGAATTGATGCCCACATATCTATGTTTATACAAAATAACGTATGACTTATAAATAAAATGCGAATCAATGCTGACTGATGTGATTTATCATCATTCCATATTGGATATTTGACGGGTTACGCAGAATTATTTAACATTTTCCTTCCTTCCTTTAAGCTTTTCTTAGGCAAGGACAAGAACGGTACAACGGGGTCAATGGCCTTCCAATCCGGCGCGCAGGAATTGCTCCTACCCTGAAGACATTAACGCCGGGAATGCCCCATAAGGTAATTGACCTACACCAGCCTAGAACACTAAGATTAGGGACAATTTTCGCGTACCTATTTAATTCTACAAGATGTGTCTCAATTAAAAAAGAGGTATATTAATAGTATTGTTTTTAACATGTGGGGTATACTGTGAAATATGTTTTATAGTGTCAAAATGCAGGAGGTATCCTGTTCTCCCTTCATAATCACTTAGACGCTCAAATATCAAGCAATCGACAATCGACTCCCAAAAAGGGTAACGGGTAAGTATCTGGAAGTAGGGACCTCCAAAAAGCGTATCAACGTCCATTGGATTACTTAAGAAATTATGTATTCCATATTCCAGCCATCATGTGCAAAAATATTGGAAGCTAGGTGTTATTGATGGTGGGTCTCTCATATTGTCAGAGGCCGCCTGGATAGGTACGACCGCAATGTCTATTTTATACTTACACTTTAAAGGCAGTACCTATGAATAACAGTCGAATTACGACCGCCACCGGGCGACCGCTAGATATTAGGAAATCACAATGAGCGATGGATCTATAAAGTTAACAATGAACTAAAGTAACAAATTAAAAGACGAAGATTTATTTTAAGACTTTATGCATTAAAATATAAAAAAATAAATAAATAGGTACCTCTTCATTTTATAAGTTAAATACGCGTGTATTTCATTTCTTTCCTTTAAATGCCTATGTATGTGAAGGTCTGTGGATAATGGTAACCAATTAATTACTATGGATTGAAAGGAAATCATGACAGTACCAATGATTAAAGAATAAAAAATCTTTATTCTTTCCTAATTGGACAGTACCTAGTCACTTGATGGATTGATCCACAGATTGATCGTTTGTGTAAACTGAAAGTCGTATTTCTGAACGAAATATACTTTTTTATGATAGCAACATTAGTTTAATAAAATAATTCAACTACATAGCTTATTATTTTTGTTAAGTTCATTAACATTTCTCTTCTTAGCATGGTGAATTTAGAATTCACATTGTATACAGAGAACATTTTTTCTTTAGATGATCAAGGAATGGGCAGTCAGAATGTATGGGCGACCCCAGTGCTAAGTTGTTTTTTTTTTTCAATGGCAACATTAATCATGGACGTCGTTTTTGCATGAATTTACTTTCGGCATTTTGTTGTAAAATCTGACAAAATGTATTTTTGTTTATAAATGTTTTGAAACAAGTGGCTTAGAAAAAAAATGGTAACAATAGTTGATGACTTAGATTCGTTGAACCTGCAAGAACACATTTTTCGGGACGTAAAGTACTACATATCTGGCGATGTCTCCGAAAAGGTTTGTTTTTTTCTTGTTTTGTTTGGGCGGCTTGCTCAGCTATTGCGAGGAAACAAAAATGTGTTTATTAGAGAATATTTTCTACTTAAAGTGAATTAATAGTGTCATATGTGTTTAACATACCGACCTGTGGTTTTCACAAGTAAATCTCCCGCGCATGGATGGTCGTATTTTCAGTTCGTTTTCAATATTACTTCCTCGGTTTAGTGTGCACAAACTCCGAACATCATTACATTTTTATTGATTTTAACGAGTATTTAGTAAATATCTAAAATATTGTTTCCATTGTTCTTTTATCACATAATAATTCTCAATTATGTATTGGAATCAAAGGTATATTTTAGTTTTATTATAATAAAATTATAAGGCAGTAGCTGTTGATATTACAGTAGATTTTCCCATACAATGTAGACTGTTTTATTTGTTTACTTGAGTATATCAATGATGCATGTATTTACAAAATAACAAACAACAATTAACAGGTGAATGCTTTGAAAGCTCAGTTTGTCACATGGTGGGTGATGTTTTTTTTTATAAAACTTCATTAACTTGATGTGTTGTTTAGTTAGAATAATTTTGTCTCTGTGTTGTGATAATGATTACTAAGTTTGTATTGTATAATATTTTATATATTAACTAATTAAATACTGTGGTATATGATACAAACCTTATGCGGTGTCAACTTTAACAGATACATTTTTTGTGCTATGATGGAATTAAGTTAAATTGGGGTTTATTTAAATTTTTAACTCATTTAGTAGTAATTCATGATCATTGTTCAATCATCAAAAATAATATTGATTTATATTTGTTGAAGGTAAATAAATGTTATCATATGAGACAATACACCTGACTTTTTGAGAGCCGTTCAGGTGTGCTAGCCTTACATAAATGTATTGCTTCCAAAAACAACACCTATGTGTGCTGAAGTCAACATGTAATATGACATTGGAACTAACAAATATAAATTAGTGTAATAATGGCCTCTCATTGCAGATTATGCTTCTTCTCCAATCTGGAGGTGCAGAGAACAAAAAGTATTTCTCTGATTATGTCACGCATTTAATTTGTGGTGACAATGCTGCAGACACCGACATTGATGAAGCCCAAGACATATACCAGATCCCCGCAGTGACCGAGCACTGGGTGCTGGCTTGCGCGCGTCTCAAGAAACTTGCCAACACTAAACCCTATAGTCCTTATAAGAATAAAATATTCTGTAATGTGGTAGCATGTGTGTCAAAAGTTAGTGCGGCTGATGCGAAAGTTTTGTTTGCCCTTATCACATTTCACGGTGGTAGAGTGAAGTTGAACTTGGACTCTCAATGCACGCATCTAATCTGTGGTTCGGCTAGTGGAAAGAAATATAGTGCTGCATTAACTTTGCCTCCTTGTAAAATTAAGATTGTTACACCCGATTGGGTGCTTGAGAGCTTACGGGCGAGGATACAGGCTGTAGTGGAAGTATTTCATCCAAAACTACTCATTGTCCCACAGCCCCCGCCTAAGTCCATGGACCGTATTAGTGCTATTACAGGGTTTGATTTTGAGGAAAGTATTGCAAAAAACGAAGTGCCTACTCAAAATATGGCTGAAAATAAGGATGACAGTACACAGGCGCTGTTGGATAAGTTGAAGCAAAGAATGCCCTGGAATCATCCACCAAACCCAACATCATCAGCAGTGACTACTTCTCCTATCAGTTCCATGGGATACACAACCACATCAGTGCCTACATCTGGTATTATGAGTAAATCTATTCCTCAGGGTATTGTGACGCAAAATATACAAATTCAGAGCAGTCAGGCCAATTCACCTCTTATGCAGAAATTCAATCAGAATGCAGTTGTTTCACAATCCAATATAAATATGCAAAATCAGGTGAATATGCCTCAGCAGCAAACTTATCAAAATCAACAGCAACAACCTCATGGTTTGACTGCAATCCAAATGCAACAACAGAAGTTGTTGCAACAACATCAACTCAAAATGCAAATGTTGCAACAGAACAAAATTAGTAACCAACAACAGTTCTCACAACAGAGTGCTTCAGTGTCGCAGATATCACAAAACATTTCAGGACAGTTACAACAGCACATACAGTCCAATCAACATCATATGCAACAGTCTATAAATCAGCCACCAACATCAATGAGTTCAGCTCAACAGCAGATTGAGAATATCAGTCAAATGCTGAGTCAGAGTGCTAACAATCTGCAACAAGCTCAGTTAAATCAGCAGAATATGGCTATGAAGCAGACTCTAAGTCTGAGCCAGCAAACTGCCTCACAGGCTGTGCAGAACATTGCCCAGCAATTAGCACAGTCTACTCAGAACTTACAGAACATGCAAAACGCTAAGATGAACCAGAATCTTGGACAGTCTCAAGTCATTAACCAACAGATGATTAACTCAGGACAGCAGTTATCCAACCAGACACAAAATCTAATACAACAGCAAACAGTTCAATCATTGACGAACCAACAACAGAATATCAACATGGGTGTTGTTAATCAGGGTCTTGTATCCACCTCCCAAGGCCAGCAAACTCAGGGAGTGCAGCTGAATCAATTAGTTGGTAATTCTGGTCAGCAATCTGTGTTGACTCAACAGATGCAGACTGTTCAGCAGACAATACAAGCTCAGGGTTCAAATGTGCCTGTACAAGGGGCTTGGAGGCAACAGAACATTCAGATGGTACAGAATGTACAAGGACAACACCAAATTATTAGGAACAACTTGGTGCAGTCTAGGAACCCACAGAGCCAGGTCATTTTGCAGCAACAAATTATGCAGACTCAGCAGCAAGCTTTGATAAGCAATCAGCAACCACAGTTGAGTCCACAGCACACCATACAACAGTCACCTCAGCAAATTTTGCAGCAATCCATAAACTCACAAGGGCAGACAATAGGACAAACACACCATCAAATATTGGTGCAGAAGCAGCAACTGTTGAACAGTTCTGGGCAGCAGCAGATTGTTCAGGCGCCTCAGCAAGTTTTGATAAACCAGCATACTGTTCAACAGCAGATTTTGGTACACGGGAACCAGCAGGTGACCCTGCAGGGTGGTCAGCAGATAATGTCGCAAGGCCAGATCGTGCACCAAGGCGGGCAGATAGTGAACCAGGCTGGACAGCAGATAATAACGCAAGGAACGCAGCAGGTGTTATCGCAAGGCGGGCAGCACGTGATAACCCAGCAGGGCCAGCAGCACCAGGTGGTGATCGCACAGTCATCGCAGCAGATAGTGAGTCAGTCGGGGCAGCAGATCATCGGGCAGGCGGTGGGGCAGGCGCCGCAGGTGCTGTCGCAGCTGCCGCAGTCCCCGCAGGCGGGCTCGCAGCTGGCGGCGGGCGGCGGCATCCAGCAGATCATCACGCACGGCGGCGGCCAGCAGATCGTGTCGCCGGGCCAGCAGCAGATCGTGCAGGGCGGACAGAATGTCACGTGGCAGCAGCAGCAGTACTTACAGCAGAGACAGCAGATTGCACAGCCTGGTGGCGTGGGACCTAGGGTATGATTTTTATTTTATATTCTTAATGCTAATCTTATTATTTTAGCGCAAAGACGTGATACGAATTCTAGTGAGCTGGGTCTAAAATGTATATATCATATTGTGTTTGCCCCGAGAATGATATTATTTATTGTAATTTTCGCCCTTCTAGTTTATTGCACATAATAGAGAGATGGTTGTGTGGTGTGCAGGTGTCGTGGACGGCGGGCGGGGGCGGGCGGCAGTTGATCCACCTGGACGCGCAGACGCACGCGCAGCTGCAGCAGATGAACCCGCAGCAGCGCGCCATGTTCGTGGCGCAGCTGCAGAAGAGGCGCCAGCTGTCGCTGCAGCGCGCCGCCGCCATGGCGCAGCAACAGGTCACTATACACAACCCACACACAGACACACGGCTGTTCCACCCCGACTGTCCCCCAACGCATCTGAAATAAATACTTGTCTCAGTTTATACATTTCTAGACCATCTTCACTACGGATACATATAAGATCTCAAGTTGTCTATCACAGTCAATTATTTACGTTGACTGCGCTGCCGAATTAATCGAAAGAATTCGATGAAACGAAAAAGCGACACCAAAGAGACAAACATACTCATAAATAGGATTTAGCCTGCGTGAAAATTTGACAGAACACAAGTATACAGTGTTTCTCATAATCCTCGACTCCTCCTTCTTTCTTTTTTTAAATCTAATTGTTTAGAACCTGATATTTATATCATGCTCTCGTAGGCTACTTTTTTGAAGTTTCCCTTCTATTGTGTACGAATTGTACACACAAACTTTTTTGGGCTCTTATTAGTTTTTTTTCTGATCGTAAGCAGAAGGCATAATATTGTTTTTAAGGAATATATCTTGTGGATCCATAAAGCAACAGACTCAGGCTTTTCAACGTACCTTGGGAGAGGCCTAAAATGAGATAGAAGTGTTAATATGTGTATGTGTGTGTTGCAGCCGGGCGTGGTGGCGGGGTCCCCGGGCGGGCAGTCCCCGCCGGGCGCGCCGCAGAGCGTCACCTTCATCCGCAGCCAACTCGCGCCCGGCCTCGCGCAGCAACAACAAGTCAGCTCCCACCACTCACTATACATACATACATACATACATGAACTCACGTCTTTATCCCAGAAAGGGTAGGCAGAGGCGCCACCAGGACACCCACATTTCGCCTTGTATGTTCCGTCCCATGATGTGATAGGGGGCGAGCCTATCGCCATATCGGACACAAATTCCTGACTCCGGGCTGATAATGAATAGCCAATAGAAAACCCAATATCACTTTGCCCGACCCGGGATACGAACCCGAGACCTTAGCTTTGTAGTCGTACCGTAGTACAACTACACCACCGAGGCAGTATATATGTAGTGTAGTATAGTGTACTATACATTACTTACTGTAATCACTTCTAGATATACCCTAGTTACTTGATATACGTTACTGGCTCCAATCACTTATACTAGGCCCCGATTGGTTTCTGAGTGGATGTCCAATACAGCGTCAATTAAATATTAAGACTTATGATGAAGGATTTTTTGATTCCATTGACCGACAGTTTGGCGAGCTATACGTCTCGCTCAGCTGAAGTCAGTTTGTTGATCCACTGGATGGTATTCGTGTGCACGATAGAGCTACGTGTACGAAACAAACAGTAATAGGTGATAAAGCTCGCTTAAATGACGCGTTGTGATTGGGTAAAATATTTGTCACCTGTGCATTTACATCTTTGCAACTTACATAACACTGGCCTACAAAAAACATTTTTTTTTGGTGCAGCTCTGTTCGCATCTTTATTCGGTAAAGTAGGTAGTATGAACTACATTGCTGCTACTAGATGTCAGCTGACAGCTCTGGTTTACCTACAATTCTTATTTTAACATTTTTACAATTTATTCGAAATCAGTCCATGTTATAACTTATAACTATTTTTATGACATTAATCGTATAAATTTATGATGGCAAGTAAGTCAAGAAGTTGCATTAACGATCCTGATATGTTTTGTTACATATGCGGTAAGTATATAATGAAAGATCAACGGAAACAGATTAATGCCACGGTAATTCGCTTGTATTCTGTATACTTCAGTATTGAAATTGGCAATAGCTGATATGAAAAATGTGACTAGTTTTTTCGTGTCAGTTCATATAATATACCCAAAATCAGGTCTAAAATCTTAGGCTCCAAAATGAGTGTAGGCCAGTGTATCACAATATTTTTGAACAGAGTGTATGTTTCCGTGCAGGTGCAGTGGTTGCCGCAGCAGGGCGCGCGCGCCGCGCTGCCCGCCGCCGCGCCCGCGCCGCCCCCGCAGTCGCCTGGTAAATAACTAATTGCCATCTTCCTCAAACTCCTAAAATATACTATTATTGTCCTGATGACAGAATATGAACATGTATAATATTTGGATTTAGGTAATGTGTGGCTGAAAATTAAATCACGTTGAACTGACGACCTAGTGAACTACACAGACGCCATTTGATGCATGTTTTAATTGGTTTCTGTGAAAATCATCGGCGTCTGTGTTCAACAGTAGACTTCCTAAAGCTGAAGATTATGACAATGATTAAATTGAAAAAATGCTCATAGTTTTATTTAATACGATACGAGGTTTAGGTAGCTTATTATAAAAAACTCTGAACTTTAATAAATTATAACTATCCCACTTCTGGTGATAAAGGAATGTTCCTTTTGGCCCCCAGGCTATTGTAAAATATATGTCGGTCCCATTAAATTGTAGTCTTGCGTTAGAACTTGTCCTATCAGGAATAAATAATAAATAAATACACCCAACAGTCACATACATAGTCCTGACTCCACATTAAGATCAATTAAGTCTTGTGTCGTGGGTATCAGAAGCTACAAGAGACATTTCGGTCTCACAAACACCCAGACCCTAGACAAATACTTGTGGGCTTCACAAACATTTGTCTCGATGCGGGGATCGAACCTGCGGCCTCTCGTTTCACAGTCGGCGTCTAACCAACTGCGCCACGGAGGAATTTGTTACTTCGTGTATATACACATATGTCCTAAAACTATTTACATAGTAATTCATGCTTTATTACATTGGTTTATTGCGGACAAAACAAAAAGGACACTGACTGTTAACACCTTGACTGCGGTGCACACACAGGCTGTGATAGTTTGTGCCTCTGTCACATGACAGGCGTGCTGTTATCTACATAATACCTATGTATGAGCCGCATGAATAAATAGTTCATCATTTTGGCGCCAGTTGACATTGGCGTATAAATATAACTCCTCAAAATCTGCTTACCCCACTGCGAAAATAGCGTGAAAATGTGTGAAAAAGACCGCATATATACTGAAAATAAAACAAAAGCATCGACGAGAACACTCGGGGTTAGACTTAGAAGTTTTGGTATTTAAATAACGCTTCATAAATAATTATGTGGTCCTCATGTCGGTTTTTATCACATTATAATTTCAATGCGTTATCTAGCTCACTTCTAACGGCTATATTCAGTTCACTTTCATGCTCGCAAACATTTTATGTGATGTGATTATATCAAAACAACTATACAAAATGGATTGTGCGGACGTGGAAAGTAAGAAAATTCACTTATTTTTTGTACTTAAATATCCTTGAGTTAAATTATTGGTGTGGAAAAAATGGCGGTTATTTTTTAGCGTGTGACCCGCATAGGATTATTCGTTGTTTATCGTTGAGAATTTTTGAGATGGTAATTTGATGTTTGCTATGGATCTAGCTCAAATTTAGTCGCTAAGCAATATTTTTGTGGGGTTTCTCCCAATAGAGAGACCGGTGTAATTATGGGTACCCGTTAGACACCATCATCTTTTGCCATTTCAGACTTGGTAGCACTAGACCCCTCTTTACGGGCAGGAAAGACATTGCAGCCGGCATACTCTCTTTGGGCCTTACGGGAAACTAAAATGGGAAATTAGGCGCTTATTAACAACTTTCATGTTCAAAAAAATTGTCCTTACAATCAACAGCATCAAGGTTCAGTTTGAAAAGAAAAATTACGTTATGTTCTACACTAATATCTAATTATACTTTCAATTTAATAATATTTTAATATCCACTTACTAATTGTAGTATAAATTTTATAGGTCGTACAATAAAATTGATTTATAACACAATTAACAATATTTGTCATGATGGTGTGAGGTCGGCCATGAAACAAAATCCGTTGACACATATGCGTGTAATCTATACTAATATTATAAAGAGGAAAGTTGTGTTTGTTTGTATCTAATAGGCTTCGAAACTTCTGAACCGATTTGAATAATTCTTTCACTGCTAGGAAGCTACACTATTCCCGGGTAACATAGGCTATATTAAATTTTCAAAAAAAATTGGGAACCTTCCTAAAACTTCAATAAATACAACCCAAGGTGTAAAAAAAATACCTAATATTCTTTACATCGCGTGTGCAGCGAGAACTGTAATATGTTGTTGGCACAAAATCTAATCAGACGGCCTCGGTGGCGTAGTTGTATTACGATACGGTTACAAAGCTGAGGTCTCGGGTTCGAGTCCCGGGTCGGGCAAAGTGATATTGGATTTTTCTATTCGTATTATCAGCCCGGAGTCAGGAATTTGTGCCCGATATGGCGATAGGCTCGCCCCCTGTCACATCATGGGACGGAATATACAAGGCGAAATGTGGGTGTCCTGGTGGCGCCTCTGCCTACCCCTTCGGGGATAAAGGCGTGAGTTTATGTATGTATGTACAAAATCTAATTTTATATGTATTGTTTAACTAAATATTTAGGTTGAGAAATGAATATTTAAAATATTTCTTGAGTTAACCAATCTTTTTATTTTAATAAACAAATGGAGGTGATTGTTGATTTAGGAGTAGAATAAAACCAGGGTTGCATAATTGTGTCGAGTGGTGTTTTATCACAGCAGCAATAAATTTAATGTCACAAATATCCAGATGTACCAAAAATAAAAAATCAGTATAGTACTTAAACTGTAAGCAGCATCGAGCAACTGATGTTAGCTATGTCGTAAGAAACAGTTAACAGTAAGGATTTATTTTGTATTGTAGGCGCGGTGGCGAGTCCAGTAGGCGGCGGCGGCACAGTAGAGACGCAGCTCCAGCAGCTGCAGCTGCAGCGCCAGCAGCAGTACCAGCGCCTGCACCAGCTGCAGGCGCAGCGGGACAACGTGGCGCACCACCACGCCGCCGTCAAACAGGTACGCACGCGCACACGCAATCACGAACACGTACGCACGCACGTACTCCGTTCTCACTCGTTCTATCTTATTGCGAATGTGCGTTTCGTTTTTTAAAAAAATGCTTATTTTTAATTATAATATGTCAATTTACCATTATTGACAGCTTTTTTACAATTGCATAAAAACTTCAAATAAATGAATATTTGGGAAAAGATTTATCGATATCGAAAAACTATCGACTACGCCTAAAATACTCCCTTCAGAAATAAATATTTGTCCCAAATAGTTAATCATATAAAAAAATCCATGGTGCAAAGATATACTTTGGGGGCATCTTGTTTGACAGTAGCACTACGTGAAGGTTTATGATATAGTTGTATGAGATGGTCGGGCGGGTATAACGTGTAGTCCGGCAGGTGTCCCCGGGCGTGTCGCCGCACGTGGCGGAGCAGCAGCTCGACGCCGCGCTCATCACCACCAACGCCGACCAGCAACAAGGTACCGCGCAACATGCCGTTACTTCACCACATTGTCCCATTGTTATTGTGTTTTAATTCTCATTATTTATTACATTGAATTACTTTTTCTATTTAATTTTGTGTGTATGGAGCGTGTTAATAAAAACACGTGTGGAAAGAATGCAAAGCACCAATCAACGTTTTTTTTTGTAATCGAGATAATATAATTATTCGATTTAAATGTTTATATTTCCATAAAACTGAGCTAGATTCTTGAAAATTTATCTTACTTTGCTTATCAATTTGTATAAGAGAATATTCATTCGTTTTCATAACATAAGAGACAGCAATATTACTACAAACGGTTAAAAACAAACCAAAGCAAGCATAAATTGATAAAAACATAAAGACATATATTTAGAACACATATAGGTTATATTAATTCAACATGAATTGCGTGAACGTGATAATGGAATCCAACAGCTGATCTATTGCGCAAATGTAATGTTAGCTCAACACAAATATGCATGATATGTACCAGGCAACGCATTACTAGTGAACCCGAAGACGAAGACGGCGCTGGCCAACATGCTGAGCATCCGCCTGCAGGGCACCGCGCCGCCGCCCGAGCACGAACCCTCCGCCGCCGGCACGCTCCGGTAACTATGTTTTATGTTTTAAGGGTGGCTCTTCCAAATTATTTTTTTTCAACTTCCATGCTTCCAAGAGCTCAAAAACTTCCAAGATTCGAAAAACTAAATAATTGACTTACAAATTATTTTGGGTTGGAAATAATAAGGAAAATATTGGATGTGGTCGTTTAGGCGTTATTCTGGAGCTTAATCGCGAACACAGTCTGTGAACACTGTACACATAAATGTAGGGAGAGAAAAGGTTGTGTGTAGTTATATGGACACAGAGAGAGAGAGAGAAACACAACAACCGTTACGATACCGCTCTTTTTGTTAGAAATTCTTTGTTCGCAGTATTTCTCCTAGTTTAATATCTCTAAATACAGCACACAATGTTAATGAACAGGCTGATGACGGCGGCGCACGCGGCGGGCGGCGTGCGCGCCCCCACCAGGCTGCTGCTGGGACCCGCGCACCACCACCAGGTTACCAACACCTTACTATTTCAACATTATTCTATCACAATCATAGTATCAATATAAAAAACTGAAGTTAAAATATTAAAATAACTAACTAACTCCGCTGGCTCAGCGACCCGAAGTGAGTCTTGGCCTCCGAAATGAGAGCTTTCCACCTGTCTCTGTCCTCCGCCACCTCTCGCCAATTACTGACTCGAAGTTTGCGCAGATTACCTTCCACGGAATCGCTCCAGCGATACCTGGGCCGACCCACCGGCCGTCGACCGGTTGGCCGATCCAAGTATGCTTCCTTTACTTTCCGATCCTCTCCCATCCGCTCGAGATGGCCAAGCCAGCGCAAACGATGAGCCTTTATCTCTCCAATGATATTAGCATGTGTCAGCAGATCTTCTAGTTCCAAATTTTTCCTTATTCGCCATGTACCATCCTCACTCCTAACTGGTCCTAGGATTTTACGTAGGACTTTTCGTTCTGCCACAAGGAGCTTATTTTCTTCTTTGAGTGTTAATGTCCAAGCTTCACAGCCGTACATTAGAATTGGTCTTATAATAGTTTTGTAGATACGCATTTTGGTACTTCTGCTGAGGAGCCTGGACACCAACACTTTATGAAGGGCTGCACTACATTTTAATGTGTTCTGAATTCGGATATCGATTTCGTCCCCTCTGGTGTTCTGATCAGTTACAGTGCAGCCTAAATACTTGAATTTGTGCACTCCTTTGTAGACTTTATCTCCAACGTGCAGATCTTCGCACCTGGCGCGGCTGTTTTTGTATCGCCGTATATGGAGATATTCCGTCTTTTCGTGGCTTATTGTCAGGCCCACCTTTTTTGCTTCCTCTTCGAGAATTTTAGCAGACTGCTGGACCTCATAGAGGTTTTCTCCTAGCAGAGCAAGATCATCTGCATATCCTATTACTTTATACCTTTTGTTAAACAGTTTTGCTCCGACGTCAAGAGTAAGTATTTTGCGTACTACGTATTCTAACACTAAATTAAATAGCACAGGTGACATCGCATCTCCCTGTTTCAATCCTGTGATTACTGCAAAACTGTCCGTTAGCTCACCTCCGATCTTAACTCTCATGTTACTTGCTGAGGTCGCAACTTTTATCATATTGACCAACTTGTTGGGAATGTCAAAGGCGCGTAGGATGGCATAAAGTGTTCCCCTATCGATGCTATCGTAGGCCTTTGTGAAATCCACAAAAAGAGCGTGGATGCTCTGAGCATATTCCCATTTTTTGTCCATGAGTTGTTTAAGGAGAAAGATCTGGTCGATAGTGCTGCGGTTTCGGCGAAACCCGCACTGGTAATCACCAAGGATTTTCTCCGCGTACGGCTCTAGCCTACTAAGCAGCACATATGACATTATCTTATATGCTGTGGGAAGTAGAGCAATCCCTCGGTAGTTCGTGCATTTCTTTTTGCATCCTTTTTTATGAATGGGGCATATTATGGCCATGTTCCATTCGTCCGGTTGGTGTTCTGTCTCCCATATCTTTAAAAGCAGGTCATGAATTTTAGATTTCGCAGCTGAACCACTGTATTTCCATATTTCGGCAGGTATTCCATCTATACCCGGAGATTTGTTGTTTTTTAGCCTACTAATTGCCTTGTATGTCTCTTGGATTGAGGGCGGAGCCACATATTCCATATTACAATGTGCGATCTCTATTGCTGGTTCATCTAGTGGTGTAGAGTTAAGCAAATTTTGAAAATATTCTTGCCATTTGTTCTTTATTAATTTGGTGTCCGTTATAATATTTCCATTATCATCTAGCAACATTTGGGTAGACGGTTGATATCCTTTCCTCAGTGTTCTTATTTCCTGATAGAATTTCCGTACCTTATTTGCATTTAATAGCATTTGCACTTCTTGTAGCATGCCATCCATATGATCTCTTTTTGCCCTCTTAATATATTTGCGTGTTTCTAATTTAACTTCTTTGTATTTATTTTCCCATGCCTCTTTATCTTGCTCTGCCAACAATCTGTAATGTCGTCTTTCTGCTACTATTTGTTCACATTGTGGGGTCCACCATTTCTTTTTGTTTTTCTTCTTTTTACGACCTATTACTTCCAGTGCTATTTCTTTTGTGATATTACGCATATTTTCCCACACTCCGTCTACGTTGTCATCTATATTTAAGTCTTTGAAAGCATTGTCTAATTTTAACTCAAAAGTTTCTCTAACTTCCTTGATTTTAAAGTTTTCTATATCAATATCAATATAGCCTTCTCTCATGTTATGTTTCTTAATAGTTGTTTTAATTTTAGCTTTAATTTTAATACCTAGCATATAGTGGTCGCTGTCACAATCGGCTCCCCTAAATGTTCTCACATCTTGTATAGTACTCTTGTGCTTATCATCTATTAATACGTGATCTATTTGGTTAATTGTGGTCCCATCAGGAGACTTCCATGTCCCTTTAAAAATATCTTTATGTGGAAACATTGTACTTTTAATGACCATTCCTTTTAGTGATGCAAAACTAATTAGCCTTACGCCGTTGTCGTTAGACTGTTTGTGTTTACTGTGTCTTCCAATAGTTGGTGTAAAACAATTTTCCCTCCCTATTTTTGCATTAAAATCGCCCAATACTATTTTAATATCGTAACTAGGCAACTGGTCATAAAGTAAATCTAAAATATTAAAATGGACTGACAAAATACTAATTGATAATCGACTTTAGGGCTTAGTGAATTGAAATGAGGTTGAAATTCCGGACTTTGTTCGATAATGACTTATGATTTATATGCACTGATTGCTTATTTGCTGTGTGTGACTATCACTAAATAGTTTGTTTTTAAGCATGAATACGAGATCAGTGTAACTAAGTACTTAATTTATATACAAAATTCGCCCTATCCCGACATATGGACAATACAATACATATTTTAGCACCACAATAAAAGTTTTAATTATGCCATTATACCAGCAGGCTGGTGTGGGCGGAGGGGCGGGCGTGGCGGGTGTGGGCGGCGCGACGACGCCTGGCCCGGTGGGCGCTGCGGCGGGAGTGGGCGCCGTGGCAGGCGTGGGCGCAGTGGCGGGTGTGGGCGGCAAGGTGTACGCGGGCGCCGTGCGGGCACCTCCCGCGCGAGTGCAGTTTTACGGACACAATCCCAATTTGAAGCTACCACCGGATTTGTTCTTGTTGGGATGTGTCTTCCATATTGTAAGTTGATATATTTATTTGCATATACTATTTAAAAAAAAATGTATTTGTAAAGTGTTGGGGTCGTTGAGTACCTTATTTTTCACATGCTATATTGAGATTAAGATCGACCAAGTATCGTCGGTATCAGAAACTACCAAACATTGGTTTCACAAATATCTAGGCCCGAAACAAGTTCTTGTGGGTTATGGTCATTATCTTTTAGTTCAAACTTGCAGCCTTTGTTTCATAGCCAGTGTCTTGCCATGTGTGCCAAGCCACAGTGGCTGTTCTGTCTTACTCGGCAGTAGACTGCCGTGGGCTGGTGATGATGATGATGATGTTGATGCGTGCAGGTGGAGTACCAGCAGTCGTGGGGCTCGGAGCGCGTGTCCCGCTGGGCGGAGGCCATCACGCGGCGCGGCGGCGAGGTGGAGGCGGGGTACTGCGCGCGCGTCACGCACGTGCTGTGCGAGACGCAGCGCCACGGCGTCGTCATGCAGGTACACATACATACTTATTCAATAAATATAGCCTTATTCATAGATGGTTCTAAAACCCATTCTAGTTATCGAATGTTTTGTCCCTTTCGTACGACTTTTGAATTCAGTTTGAGCGTAGACGATAAAACATTCGTTTACTCTAATAGATTTTAAAACTGCCTATGAATAAGACCGATGGTATATAAACAAGCTCTAGGTACATATTACTCTAATAGATTTTAAAACTGCCTATGAATAAGACCGATGGTATATAAACAAGCTCTAGGTACATATTATGATGTTCATATTAACATTGTATTCTCCAGGCACTACGTGACGCCAAGCGTTGCGTGACGGCATACTGGCTGTCGGACGCGATGGTGCGGCGCGGGGTGGCGCCGCCGTGGCAGGCGCTGCACCTGCCCAGCATGTACGCGCCGCGCGACCGCCCCGCGCGCCACCACCGCGCCGCGCTGTCCGGCTGGCGGGACGACGAGCGGGCCAGGCTCACCTTCTGCGTCGAGCATGTCGGCGCCAAGGTAAGGGTTATCGATTGTAAAGCCACTACATCAATAATAACTTACAGCTTAAATTATGGCGTTTGTAATGCTGAAGCATTGATATATCCAGACATTTACATGTCGCCTAATAACAACTTATTTTACTAACCATAATAATATTGGTTGTAATAGTTGATTACTGTAAGAAATCGCCTTATATTTTCTTGTTGCCTCAGCGGACTCTCTTTCGAGCTTAAATATCGGCGCCGAACGTGTATATGTCATAGAATTGGCATATTAATTTCTTTAGACATGTTACATAATATCACATCGAAATGATGAATATTTTCTAGTTGACGCCGTACATGACGCGCGACAACACGGTGTTGATCTGCAAGCGCGCGGAGGGCAACAAATTCAGGCGCGCGCGCGAGTGGGGCATCCCCGTGGTCACCGCCGCCTGGCTCACCGACCTGCTGCTCGGCAACATGACCGCGCTCTCGCAGGTAACACACACTAACATGCACGCATACACACGGACGCACGAGCACGCTCGTACTGACTTATGCACGCACACATACTTAAAAGTCCTTTCATTATCTCGCACGCACAGGTACACATGTGCAGATGCACACACACGCATGTACTTGCGGAGGCATTCACGCAAACGTACATAAATATTTTACGGTTGCGCTCTTATAAGAATTCGTACAATAATATTGTAACTCGCGTATTATATAACTATATGTAGCATTTTTGGTCGCGTAAAAAAGTTGATAGTTTTTTGTGGCGCTCGTTACGACTTTTTTTTATATCCATATGGGAAATTAAGAAGATTATGTAGTATTTTTTATTATTTCAGATTGAGAATGCCAAATATCAGCAGTTCAATTTGGGCAGTCCATTCAGAATGGACTACAGTTTGGTGTCTCATCTCATGAGTAAGTATATTAGTATTATAATGTTATGTTTACGGTATTATGTTCAGTGTTCACATAATAAAATTATTTAGTAAAGACATATTTTCTATCTTAAATTTTATTAAAGGTTGAGCTTAATCTATAATACAATGTTGCTGGGTGATTTTCGTACTATTGTTGACAGTATAAGAATTAAATAACCCTGAGTAAGATGCACGTCTAGTGTCGCGATTATTATTTTTAACTTGAAAGAAAGTGCAACAATTGATCTTACAAATAAATATTTTCCAGACGCATGGAAAATGCCGATCAACATAACCCAAGAGTCGCACGAGCGCGCCAAGCGAGCCGCTGCGGCCGTGTGTGCGGGCGCGCGCCGCCCCAAGCGAGCGCGCCGGGACTCGCCCCCGCCGCACCCCGCGCCCTCCGCCCCGCACGCGCCGCACACGCCGCATATGATGCAGCACGGCTTGCATGCACCCATGCCGCCCACGCTCAATCTCGCGCCACGCGTGCTGTTCTCGGCCATGCCGCATGGGGAACAGAATAAGCTGGCGGCTATTGTCAGGTGATTATTTATCTTCATGTAACTTAAACTAAGGTATCAAATTGTGAGTTGTATGATTTTCAAATTATCATTGTCGTTTGGTACGTCTGGCTAGCTCGCATTGGACTAATTCCTATCAAAATCAACATTTTTCTTAATTTTAAATTTCTTTTGATTATTTTAGTAATACTCCAGCAACAAATCATGAGCATGATGAATTTCAAATTGGTTACGAAACGAAATGAAAAATCGGTTGTTGTTTGGTTTGTGTTTGTTTCAGGTTGTCAAAATGTTTCAGGTTATTTCATATTCACTTTATTATATTCGTTTTTAAGTAATTTTAGGTTATATTAGAATTAAATGTTATATGACATTTGTTGACATACATAAATATGATAAATGATGTTCGTTCCAGGCAACTCGGCGGTCTAGTAGTGAATTCGGCGACGGAAGCGACGCACCTAGTGATGGATAAGTTAGTCCGAACGTGCAAGCTAGTGAGCTGCCTGGTGACTGTGAAGCATCTGCTCACGCCCGAGTGGGTGCTGGAGAGCCAGCGCCTCGGCAAGTTCGCCGACGAGGCCAAGCACGGCCTGCGCGACGACGCCTTCAACGCCATGTTCAAGTGCGACGTCGCGGAGGTGCTGCTGTGCGGCGAACAGAGGAAGAAACTCTTCGAAGGCATGACTTTCTTCCTCACTCCTTGCGTGAAGCCCGGCAAAGCTGCGCTCACGGAGATGATCGAGCTCTGCGGCGGGAAGGTGGAGAAGAACAGGCGCTCGTACGTGTCCATCCAGGCGATGCACGCGCAGAGACCGTACAGCTACCTGGTGCTGACGGTGCCCAACGACCTGCACTTAGTGTATTACTTGTTGCAAAGCGAGAAGACGTTGAACGTCGTCTGCAGCACTGAAGTGGTGCTCTCCGCCATCATGAGGCAAAAACTCGAGATCGAAGAATTTCTCGTCAAAATAGACTAATTAGTAATTACGTAATAGCTATGTGAACGATATATACATGTCTATGGATTGTGAGACTTTACTATTTTATTTTACTTTGTACAAGTCTTTGTAAAGTGTTGGCGGCCGCGCGCTTGAGCTTTCGATGAAATTTGGAAAAAACTAGTTTTCTATAAATATATTGGCTTAAGAATTACTGTTGGGGGCGCGCGGTCGTTTCAATGAGTTTTAACAAAATATTCTGCGTTTTTCGTATGAATGTATAAGTGTACCATTTAGATAAGTTAAATTGGCGATCTTGGTACAAGCAACCTATCGCATAATTAATTCGTTTTAAGAGCTAATGAAAGGCCTTATTGTTTTACACTATTGGGACGATGCGTAATGATTCAATTATATCCGCCATACAGGCAATGAAATAGCCAATACCATAAAGAAGTTCGCGAGTAAATGGCATGCGTGGTATATAGCTAAAATATATGCCCGCGTATCTAAAATGTATTATCTCTTGTAAATACATCTTTCTAACTTATTTAAATGGTACTATAAAAACGTACAAATTGATTTAATATTCTCATAAACTATATCTTGTTGATACAAAACTATTTTCCGTTAGAGTAATTTTTAGAAGATTGTTTATAGTAAGATATGAAGAACATGTTTTTCTTTCTACATTCTATATTTTCGTTTAATGGAGTTTTTTATGTTACAAAATTTTATAAAGCGACGTGCGTTAAGATATTTAAATCTAAGTGTACCTTTTGGACAGTTCGTTTATGTAAATAAAGAATAGTTTGTGATGCGGACAAGACTACATTGTGAAAAGAAAAAATATAGCATATTATATATAATGTTTTGCAGTTTCGTTTTTTCTTTTGCTTTTTATTTATATTATTAATTACACACACATTACTTCTTTTCGAGACGACACTCAAAACATACAAACATAATGATTACTTAGAAAAGCGATGGTGAGGGTAGTCAGTCAATTACAATGGGGACGGCGCGGAGCAGCGTTGTACGAAAAAGTACTAGGAGAACAAAGAAAGTAGGAGATATTTTATCAAGAAATGTGAAGTCGGTTTTTGCCACCCACCAAAAGATGTCACTCCGCCATTTTTAAATCGAGTTTATAAGTCGACAGCCTTACGAAGGTACTAGGGTGGCAGAGAATTAAGGAGATAATATTAGGAATGTGAAATCGGTTCTTGCTACCCACCGAGAGATATCGCTCGCCATCGAAAATCGGATTTTAGCATCGGTTTATGCGCCTGCGACCATACGAAAGTACTAGGGCAGCATAGAACGTAGGAGTTATATTTTTATAACGAAACGTGAAGTCGGTTCTTGCCACCCACCAAAAGATGTCGTTCGCAATTTGAAATCGGATTTCAACATCGGGTTATTATTATAAATCCTGCAACCTTACGAAAGTACCAGGGTGGCATAGAATGAAGGAGATATTTTATCAATAAATGTGAAGTCTGTTTTTGCCACCCACCAAAAGATGTCGCTCGCTAACGATCGGATTTTTGCAATAAACAGCTTCCACTTTTTGGTTCCTGTTTTATTTTTAAAACTACCTTCATTTAAAACATTCATTTTATATTTTGTTTACCGCACCGAATGATACATTTATATTTTGTATAGTTTTGTGTGAATAAGTGGTAAGGCTGCAATGTGATGGTTAATTATTCAAATGGACTAACTTCATATCTTTATGGGTTCAACAGGGCAATAGGGCAACACTTGGCCGAAGCCGAGCTGTCCATTTATAGAGTGCAATAAAACGAACCAATAAATTTAACGTAAACTTATTTAATTATATATCTTATAAATAAACCGACGCTTATTGTGAAACATTAATACATAACATATCTAAATGTATAATATTTGACGATATAAGCCAAATAAATAACCATAGTGATTATTAAGCGTTCATTTTCAATTTCAATGATTTTAATAGGTGATACCGCTTTTTGGATAATCATTCATGTCAAAAATATCGACAATATACTTATATATTTTTCTAAATTATTTCATATCAACCAACTTACATCCAGACTAACATTACTCAACATACACACAATGGAATTTACACGCCAAGTCTTTCATGGGAATACTTTGATCCAAATATACATATTATATCGATATCGATGAGATTACGACTTGATTATTGCTTCGTACGCTTGGAATATGCAGGTGGCGACCTCTACGGTCCTTGATTTAAGACTGAGCGTCGCTTCAGGGTTGCCGGGTTGTAGTTTTAATTCTAGTAGTACCCAGATGTTGTTGGTGAGTTTGAGCGACTGGTAAAGCATGTCCTGCCCCTCGACATTTCTCTTGGCGATGGTGAAGATGTTGTTGAGCGTCATCTTCTGCGCGATGGTGTCCGCGTTGCCGACCACGTTGGAAAGCGTGTGCTGCACCTCGTTGGCGGCGGGGATCTCCTTCCATGTTGTAAGGAACACGCGCTTGTCGAGCTGCCCGTCCTCGGTGAACAGGATGTGCGCGGGAATGAGGCACGCGAAGTAGAACACGTCTACGTTGTTCTTGATGGCCACCTGGACAAATACGATAATTTTATGACTTAACAGTTCAGAAGAATTTATTGAGTATCTATTTGAATATTTTGATTATTCCCCAATTAATATTAATATTGCCTACCCCTTCGGGGATAAAGGCGTGAGTTTATGTATGTATGTAATATTACGTAAGACTGAAAAGAAAAGCTATTTTACATGTTTGTGATTTGTTATTCAATTTTGTTCGACAGAGTTACTACACCAGTCTCAAAAGCACGTGCTGTTAAGTTCAAATCGATATCGACTTTCAAAACAATGTTTAGCACGTCAGTAAAAATATTTGGTTAAAATCGAATATACAATGTACTTGAGTTTAACATTGTGTACAGTGATCGCATTTTCCTCGATAATCCTATTCCATCGTATTGAGACATGACAGAATGTGAGTAGCGGCGGTACCTGCAGGTTGTTGAGCGGCTCCATGCGCTGCACGGGCCCGGTGGTGGCGAGCGGCAGCGCGGCGTCGGCGCACGCGCCCGCGCCCAGCGCGCCCACCGACAGCCCGCCCACCGGGTACACGCCGAAACTGCACACACACACACACGTTCACATGTCTCTTGGACCCCAACTATTACCCACTTTCATACCATAGCAAGTATTTTTTTTATAATCCTTCATTACAAGGCATAATTCTTAAATAATACCAGTAATTTTGGGTGAAAAAATTGACTTTTATACCAAAAAATTAGAGAATAAAAACACTGTAAAGTATGACATCAACACACTGGTTATTATTACTATAATAAAGTCGGATAAGTAATTTAATGCCGGAACAGAAAAATAATTATCACATTTTCTCACCTGTTCTTGTTTAGCTGTATGGCGAACCCGCTCATGGCCTGCATAGCTTTGTTAGTGAACGTCATATCCATGCGAGGTTGGCCGTTCTGACGACTGAATGTGCCCCAAATCTCCAGACCTGGACAAATTAAAATTTCATTCCAAAAACTGTTCGAAAGCAAAAACACATACCACAAGGACGAATTTAAAGTTTTCTTTTACTTTAACTGAGATTTTTTACTTTCTTTTTAAGTGATAAATCATTTACACCATATTTGTACATCTACTACGTGTATCTTCTGCAATCCACTGTGATTGTTAGTTCTTAATTTTTATTGTTACGTAAAAGTAAAGGACGCACCTTTTCCTTTGTCTGCTGGCAGCCAGCACTGTTTGGGCGACACGTAGCAGGAAGGCGCGGCTGTCACGCCGAAGATGTCTCCCAGCAGTCCTGTCGTACCTGACGACGCTGGAGGCTCGGGACCACCCAACTACGACATCAATATCGTTTGTACTTGTGGTGCAAATAATAATGGAAAAGTTTGATTCGTCAAACTGGTAGAACTTTGCACAAATATATATATTTTATAATATTTAATTCTTAGAAATGAGACATCTCTACGTTCATATAAGAGAATAGATGTGACTAGAGCACATTTTATTAAACTTATTAATTGTTCTAATATTCTCATTTTCGACAAGTCCAAAGCTTACATATAGACGCAAGCATACACGCACACACACCAGCTTTTCCTCTGTGTGTTGTTTATTATCACAAAGCGTATATCTCTTACAATATAAATATATGGTGGGTCATTAAAATGTACACTATAGAGTATAGGACTTAATACTCACCAGTACATCGAGGCCGCCAGCCAGGAGGTCGAGGTTGGAGGACGGCGCGGGCGCTGGAGGTGGACCGCCGATATCCATAGACAACAGATCGCCGATCAGAGACTCCTAGATGAAAAAAAAAATCTTTTTATAAATTGCTTTTCCCTTGATAAACGTAAAACATCATAACATTGTCTGTTGTTTTGCAAACAAAAATGTGATATACTGAAAATTACATCACAATTTCGAAACAATATTTTGTTGTAGTCTTGAGTACAAATTGGTATTGGTACAGTAATGAGTTAGTGACCTGGTTGGGTATGACGGTGGGCTGCGCCGCGTGTGGTTCCTCGGCGACGGCTCCGCGTGACGGCAGAGACTTGCGCACGCCCGCGCCGCGACCTGCACATACAGGAAAATGTACATACTCGTTGTTACACACACGCCTCATTACACCATAATTCTTAGGCTCGACAATATAGACTATCCCGAAGGATTTCTAATACATTGGTTTTGCTGATACTCGCTACATTTGTCGTTGATAAATGTCGTAAATATTGTGGAGCCACTTCGTGGTGGAGGAGAACTTTGATTTTTATCATTCTCTTACACATAGCTACTAAAATCTTTGCACAAAGCGGTACTTGAACATTCGAGGTGCAAAATCTTTTGGTTCGGAAGGCTCTAGTAGTTGCCCGACATGAGCCTGTTATTTGATTATATTAACTCTGTGACAGTTATTGAGCTATTTATCTTTAAAACAACTTCATCCCCCAACAGCGAACTAATAAGGTTCACCACAAGAAAGTCACTGCTATAAAGTTGCCGCCGTCACAAAAGGCTACGGAGGCGCAGGTGTGGTGCGGGGCCCTACTGTATGCTCGACTCTAGTGCGCGCGCCAACGCTCAGTTATCGAACACGGCTACGATCGGGCATTTTATTTTTTCTACTAATATTAATAAATTGTGATTAAAAGTTTAATTTATACGTCCAATAAAGGTCTACATATTTGCAAATTGTAAATACCTTCAACAAAGGCAGTGGGCGGCTTGTGGTAGACGGAGGCGAGCGAGGAGATGTGGCAGATGAGCTCGTCCAGCAGCGTGGGCTCCAGCAGGTCGGTCTCCTCGGAGATGAGCGGCTTGTCGGCGAGCACCACCTCCTTGGCGGCCGCCGGGTCCGTGGACAGCAGCCGCCAGTAGATGAACCCGCGGTCGCTGAGGATCAATTATAATTCATGTTCAAAATTCTCTTAATCGGACTCGCCTGTTATAAAAGAGATCCATTAACAGTTGTAGGCGACATTGGGCTGATAGTGTTGCTGTTCAGTATATTAAGATGGTGGTAGAAAAATAACAGGTATTATGGAGAAGATACTTATAGAAAAAATGGCAATGTCGTAATTACAATAATTTGTTAGTGGTAATTAAGTTTAGATTGAAGTTTTAATTTCTTTGTATGCATGTGTAATCCGGCTCGAAGGATCAAAAATAGTATGGACTACTATGGTACTGGTACAATTTCGGTTGACAAAATTATAGTCTGAAATCTGATATTGTTATATTACAAAGTATTTTTATTCCAAATAGTACACAAATTCTAATGATCCAATAATTGTAAACATTATGAAGAACCCTGCATACCATAGAAAATTTCAAGGAAACTATTGTATATTAAGTCTGGCAGCTCACACTAAGCCATAATTGACTATGATCTTAACTTTCTCAACCTCCGCACTGGGTTATAGGGCAATTTTTTAATTAAATAATTGTTACGGGCTGGGCTATTAGAATGCGTGTGTAGTGTGTGTAGTGTGTGTAGTGTGTGTGTAGTGTGTGTAGTGTGTGTGTAGTGTGTGTAGTGTGTGTGTAGTGTGTGTAATGTGTGTAGTGTGTGTAGTGTGTAGTGTGTGTAGGTACCGCAGGTCGGGGTTGTCGGAGTCCTGCGTGGCGAGGCTGAGCACGTGCTGCACCAGCTCCTGCGTGTCGGCCGGCCGCTTCAGGAACAGCTTCACCACCGCCGTCAGCAGCTGCAGCTGCACCTGCAACCACATCACACCACGTTAGGATACACATATCACTTCATTTATAGCTGTGCATAATATCATATCATCTATTCGCAAATACTGACTAGAGATCACGCATATCACTTTTCCTTCTAACTGACCTTATCTTTGCGCAACCATAGAGCTGCAAAAACATTATTCTCTTATATCGCAAAGTGATTTAATTTTAACACCACTTGTCTCCCTTTCCGTCATTAAGATCAATGTCATGACAAATTATCCAATTTCAGAGGAATAATATTTTTGTGTTTTAATATCCCACCTAACATTGATTTCTTAACGTTTAAATTGTATCCAGTTCACAATTTTTACATGACGTCCCTAATCACTTTACTCAGTTAAAAAAATCTAACGTACCTGTGCGTTCTCATCGTGGAAGCCTTCGAGGAATGAGTCGAGCAGCTCGTCGGCGTTATCAATACGCTCTGCGTACTCGCCAACGATCCACACCTGAGGATAAATAAGATATCATTTCATAACATTGTTAATACTCATTTCTACAATTAAAATTCAATTATGACCCACAATACGATTAAACACAGTACACAACATTTTAAACTAATTTTTCTATTTACAAATAAAACAAACGCTACATAAAATTTAGTCTAACCATAGAAGCCCTGGCCTCGGGCTCGTCCAGGGTATCCAGGTTCTCACACAGCGTGCTGATGATGCTCTCGTACTTGTTGGGGTATTTGCGGAAGATGTCCTTGATCACCACGATGGCCTCCTGCACCACGTAGTTCACCTTGGTCTGGATCAGCTCCAGGAGTGTGGCCACGCAGCGCTCCGCTGACGGTTCCACCTGGGGGAAAGAAAAAAATAATCTAAATGCTTAAATACTCAGATACACCGAACAGTCACATACATAGTCTCGAACCCACAGTAGTAAAGACATGTCTTAATTACTTGTGTCGCACAAAAATCTGTCTCAGGTGCGTGGATCAAACTCGGGGCCTTAGACTTCATAGCCGACTCTTTCGGCGTTAAGTTAGCTGAGCTTCCATACCGCGTGTTTCTACTTCAGAACTATTTGTTCTACAGTTTATTAACAATATCCTAGATCTCAAATTTCTATATAGACGACAAATCAAGTCTATACACATAGTGCTACATAAGACCATATAGAAACAAAGCATTAATATTTTACTGAAAAATATAGAAATAGATTAATTAACCTTGATAGCACAGCGTCCGATGGCCCTGACAGCCTTCCTGACGAAGTCGACGTCCACCTCGGTGGCGTACTCCTTGAGTTCCCCCAGCACCTGCGCGATGTTGGCCTGCGACGCCAGCCGGATCATGATGTCCAGCTTCTCCAGCTTCACGTAGATCGGGTCGTTGTACTTCACGAAGAACACCTGAGAGGGACCAAGATGTGGAAGATAGTTTTTTATGTTCATCATCTTCATCAGAGCTTCCTCTTAAGATTACCACAGTAACAGTGAATACAGGATACATAAACGCATTATTGCTTTAGTTATCTTCATTTCACTGAGTATATTTCCACCTAAAAATGTGTAAGTTTCCCAACACAAAGTGTGTTGTCTGATTACACCCCAGGACCTCATGGTTATTTTTTTCTGCTCTCTTCTTCTGCTCTCAACAAAAAAACTTGACAGGCATTAGTTTTTAGCCAATTGACACATTAATGCCCTTTTAATTTCTTTTTTACACCCCTTTTAAAGAATCCAGTCTCATAGACAATTTTTATAACCCTCACCTTCATCTCATGCTTCAGGATGTCCGGTCTCTTCTGCACGACCAGGTTGATGTTCCTCAGCGCTACATACTGTACTTCTGGCTCGGCGCTGAGCAGCGTCACGAGCGGCGGCGCCAGCTTGCGAGACAGCGTACTCACCAGCTCCGTGTCCGACGATACCATCTCCATCAGCTTCATTAGGACCTGGAAGAGGAGGCAAAGGTGAATATGGGATATATTTTTGTGTGTTGAGTTGAGGGTACTTCACGAAACATACTGAATGGTTGAAACATTAACTGCCGAAGTTAATTAATCTGTATTTAAAGAATGGGCTGTATTTCTGTCTCTGTTATTTTTTCACCGCCACACTATTTCCCCTACAATCTATTAGTTTAATTTTGTACACTAATAAAAATACTGAAAAAATCTTGAGTAGAGACTGGGCACTGGTAATCAGTGTCAGACGTCCTTCTACAAAGTGGACAGAAGAACTAGCAAAAGCAGTAAAAAGTCACTAGGGGCAGGCCGCGTCTAACCAGGTCACTATGCACATCCTTGAGGGAGGCTTATCTACAGTAGCGGATTTCCTATAGCTGAAGAGAGTAAGAGAATTATTGAGAGTTAGCGAGAGAAAGAGACAGAGTATAGTGTACCTTAACCGCAGACAGTACGACGGCAGCGTTAGCGTGCGCGAGGCGCGGCGTGATGCGCTCGCAGATGGAGTGCGCCTCGCGCGCGTCCTTCGGCGAGTAGTTGGACAGCGCGTCCAATATGAACACCTGCCCCCACTCCGTGCACTCGTTCAGCGCCGTCAGCAGCTTGTTTATTGTGGGCGCGTTCATTTCTATAATCAGACGACTTTTGTAAAAAAACCTTTGATTGATAAAAGAATTTCTTCTTTCAAGAGATTACAATGGAAGAAACACAGAGAATCCACCGTAGATAAATTTTGTCAAGAAACCGAGGTATTACAAGATGAAGATAAATGTTACTTTTGACTAATTAGCTGCTAGATAACCCTTTGATCCCTCTCTAACAAAACACATTCATCTTTCTAAACCTGTTAAGACTGTTACATACAATTGTAAGTTATTATAGCCAGCATAATTACCTATCACCTGAAAACTTTTTGACAGATCTATACCAAAAACAAAAAAAATACAGAACTTACCAACAAGAGGCTGTCCAGAAACACTGGCCTCATTGATCTCAGAGAGAGCTGCCACGGCGTTAGCGACAACCATAGGATTAGAGTCGCTCAACAGATCCTTTAGTTGTTCTAAGAATCCCTGCAATAAAAAAAAATACTGAAACACATTTCCATATTTATATCTATAATACTGCAAATTTTAATTGTCACCAAGCTGGCATTGTTAATAAAATAATAAATCAAATACAACAGATATTGATAATATCATATTGTGCTAGTTACTTGAGTTAGATAAGGAAAGGTAGATGAATCATTAGTGTTTTTTTAATCCAAATTATTTTACTGCCTAGCCACAAAAATCTTGATATTGCATAATAATTTCAAAGACAATTTCACCACATAAGTACCAGAATAAAACTTAAATTAAAATTAGAATAATTTAAATAACAACCAACCTGATCTTCAACCATACTCGAAGAGATATCATACAGTTTAGCAACGCATACAGCAGCGGTCTTCCTCACATAAGGGTCCTCATCTTTGAGACACTTCCTCAGCGGTTCACACAGGTACTCGGTGATCTTGTCCACCCTGATGCAGCCCATGGTGCGCACCGCCAGTGCTCGGATCAACGGGTTCGAATCCTCGCAGTCCTGGAGCGTGTCAACGCGGTTTGCATACGGTATTGGGGGCGGGTAGACAAACAAAAGAGAAGCGACACATCAATCATACTGAAGCAATAACCACTATAAGCATTATACAGTAGAAACCCATTGTTGTTCCTTGTATTGTAGGGACAAGTGCCTTGCACGGTAAATAATGTCGCTGAATTCATAGTTTTAAAACTGGCAATGATTTGTTCAGGAATAGATATGCACTGTAAATATTAAATTATTGCTAAAGAAATATCCTAAAATATTAAAAAGATAGGAAAAACACAAGACATTATTGTTAATTGGAGAAGGATAGGTTCAAATATTATGTTACCTCTAAATCATCTAGAGGGGTTCTACTGTATGAGAGGTACATATAGATAACAGCTGATGTGCTACTATTCAGAATAAAATATATGAGGCATGGAATCTTTACTTCATATAAATTTAGCTCTTGCATAATATAATCAACGCTTGTTAATATCATTTATGTAGATTTACACATTTATTTGTGCTTATGATGAATTCTGTAATATTTTTCTCTGATCAAGTACACAAGCATTTTTAAAGGATAATACTCATGGATTGTACCTAAGACTGCAGAACGGAGCTTACATGGTAGCCATGTGTTTTACACATTTGAAAAAATATTGTATATTAAATTAAATATAATGTTACATAATACATAAGCATAATATCACTTTACTTATGTGATATTATTTTAGTGAAATATAAAATATTTTTAACAATTGATATCATTTTAATTGAACAAGATATTCTTTACATTAATTTTCGATTGAACATTAGATATTGCTTAATTATCATTAAAAAAATCGAATTAGAGGTCTGAGTACGAAATTTGAAACTTTTTATACTTATTAATTTGAAACAAATCTTTAAATTTATCTTTTGAATAAAACCAATGCTTGTGGTCAAGACCGTAAGTTCATGCAATGTTCAAGCATGCGGGATGATACACCAGGGGCTTCTCATGTGCTCGGCATACAAATCTTTAGCTATCCTACTTTTATTTCAATGAATGTGTAAATCTACTATATAGATGAGTCGATTGGATTTCTTTGGATCATGTTTACCTTAACAAGCTGGTATGTTGGTAGATCCTTCCACCCATCATTATACGGACACAGTAGACGTTAAAATGACAAAAAACACAAGTCACACTCACACAAGTCACTACTCTACGTTATTAGTATTATAAAATATGTATGTAAAAAGGTTCACAAAATTTTTGAACAACTTATTTCATACTTTTGATATTTTTTTATTATTTCTTACTCGAGAGAATAAGGGACAGAAAAATAGTCAATAATTATTATTTTGATGGTTATTAATAAAGAGTAATTTATTTTTTTGTATTAAAGAATTCAAAAAATAACAAGTATTCAATAATAATGTTGTATAATAATTTTTATTCAATAGTAAATAATAAAATTCATCAGATATCCCTTAATTATTCTGAATTCACCTCATATTAAAAAAAAAAATACTTCCCCAATTTACTTTGTCAAGAAAAATTGCACTGTGATTGATGTTGTACATATCATGGAAGTTGCATTTTTCCATCAGTATTATTTTTTAAACAAAACTTTTACACAATTGTTGTGTAATTTAATAATCAATACACATATTTGAGAAAACACATATTGAAGAATAAATAACCACACTATAAAGTAGGGTATAAGAAAGTAAATTTTCTAAATTATGAATAAGAAATATCAAAGAACACATACCTTGACAAAAGTATTGACTGCCATTATAGCCATGTCTGGCTGTGACTTGGCGTAATTCATCAGATACAGGTAGACTAATTTCTTTAGCTCCAAGTTATCAGTCTGCATGCAGTTCACTACATCGGGAAATAATGCGGACACATCCTTGCCAACAGTCATAGATGCGATGACCTAGAACAATATCAAAAACACATCTTATATACTTGCAATAAGGCATCCATATTAGACTCCTGGATAGTCCTGGACAGTGAATTCTATGCATTTGACAGAAATTCTGTCAAAGACACCCACACAAATGTGTCACATTTCAAAGTCTGTCTATATCTGTTTTATGAGCCGGCTTGTAAAGTTGTATAGTCTAAGAAGAAATTACTATCTCTATTCTCTCACTGGAGAGTACTGTATTGGGTTGTGTTGCACTACGTCAAGTGCAGTCATGATATACAAACTAATTGCATCATCGGATTGATATACATATAATCTACGCAGGTTGATATTCCTACTAAATAATACTGAAATACTGAATTTGAAATAGAGGAAATATGCACAATAGATGACCTATTATTTTGGTATAAGGAGTAATTTGTTGGATATTTATAGAGATTACATGTCTCAGTATTTAAAAAATTGAAATTTTTCAAATTCAAGTAAATTAAGGTATTATCAAATACAGTTGGAAACATTTAACTTTACTATCAACCGATGACTTGTTGTATTACTAGTAAAGATAGTATCTAGCACATTGGTGAAAGTATAGATGACTTAATAAGAGTGTTACTAACCATAGAAAAAGTTCTTCATATTAATATTAAAAATCTCAAGCTAAAATATTGAGAAAATGAGATTGTACTTGTAGACCATACATTTACACAAAATGAATGTACTAATTGCTACTTCAATATCAAATGTTTTGTTTCAACAGAAAGTTATCCATGACCTAGACCTAGGAACCCTGAAAGGATATTTAATGTTACTAGATCTTCTGCTACCTATAATATTCTATCTTCTTCTTTAAGATGACTCATACTGGCGTAAACACCGACCTTTTTAACTGCTTCCTTCTTTTTCTCCTTCTTGTCACTGTTCAGTTCCGATTTCAGTTCGAAGATCTCCCCCTTCTTCGTCGTCGTGAAGTATCTTGAGTCCGTCATCTTGCTAGTTTATACTTTTATATAACTACGGCGTTTACACCAACTGAGAGTAGAAAAAGGGAATATTTAAAACACCCTCGCCGAAAAATCAATAGTCAGAATTTGACAACTACAAAACTTTTGATTTTTACGATAATTATTCCACGTAAAGATAAAATCTCGGTAGATAAGTATGTTCAGGAATGTTTAACAGTATGTATTGAAGAATAAAACTTACACCACTTTAACTATTTAAACAAATTTATTGAAATAAAAATCGGAAGCCGTACATTTGACACGACAGAAGGGGCGTAAATTAGTGATTGCAAGAAACTATTTACTTTACTGTTTAAGCTGTGGTGTTGGAAGAGTAATCGATTGTTCGTTCTTCCTGGAGGGAAATCGATTAAACATTCCAATATTTCATAATTATATAATCATAACCGTAATTACACTGGGGTAATAAATATCTACGATAAAACATTAATACCTGCAGAAATGGTTTAATTTCAATAAATCGATAATTTTTATTTTGTGACTTTATTAAAATATGTATTACATGCAACCAAACTGGGGTAACTTTGGCCTTGTGGATAAAATCCTGATTCTTATATTTGTTTCTGTTTTCTGCCTTCATACCCGATTGCTAAAACAGCTGGATGGAAATGTGTTTTATCCGTTTTAAATGATTTTGATCCCATTTCATCAATCATCACACGTGATTAATTTGTTATTAGGGCCAAGTCATAAGGGCAACCCTATTAGATCTACTCACACCTAGTGTTGTGAAATTTTCGGAAAAATTCTATTTTTCGGAATTTCAGGAATTTTTAGGAAAAATTTCAAATGGAAAAGTAATGGAAAAATTAGATTATTTTACTTGATTGTAGCTTTTAAATCGTAAAATCGATAAAATTTTATTTTTTTATATTCGTAATAAACTTGCTAATAAAGTAAAAATACAAGCATTATAATACTATAAAGTCCAAGTTCACGGTAGGGATTAAATGTAATGGCTGCCATTTGGAAAAAAGTCATATACTATTAATTATAAATAAAACATAATCAATTTGTTTCATAAAACACGATAAAACAAACGATCAATTTGTTTCTATTTTCCCCTGAGTTTCGATTCACCCTGTTTTTCAGGATATTCATATTCTTCCGAATAATTGAAAAATTTCATTTGGTTTTCGGAAATTTTTCATGACCCAACAGTACTCGCACCTTTTTCCCAGAAAGGCTACGCAGAGTTGCTACCACTCTTCGCCTTCGTTATTCGTTTAATATGAGTCGTTATTTTTCTGGTGCAACTTTTAAATCAGATTTATTGCAGTTGAATAATATAATATCTTAGAGTGATCGTGTCACGTGTGACAAATAAGAACTGCATATTATAAATAATTACATTGTAGACTACTATCTAGATAACGGCGATTTATTTTTAGCTTTTCTTAATTTTCCCTTGCCTTGTAGCGTGAAGACACAATTTTATAGGCCGGAATAATTATGTTAAATGACACGAGATATTTCCTCTTGGTAATCGTTATTTGGCCTTGGCGGCATTGCATATACTATCAGGAGCTGTGCAGTTACTTAGCCTAGACATAATAAAAAAGAATCTAGTCACACTACCAATGTTTTATTACTTTTACGAGCAGTACTAAATACGCGAGAGTCGCTGTCCAGTTTTTTGATAAACAAACACCATAGGCATTAATAAATCGACCAAATGGAACTGAACTAGTGAGGACACAATTCCCAATAGTGACGGTAGTTGTAGAACTAAAATTCATTTATAATATGCCAATTCAATGCTAAATATTTTACCTATGCTTGTGAAAGGGTTAAAATAAAAGCTGTTAAATTTATTTCAGTTACTTTATTAAATAATTTCATTTTACAACCAATATTGAATGCAGTAACATTTCATCACATTATCATACACATATTATAGACAAATTTATTACTTGCGGTTACAGACACACAGATAAGAGGTATACATAATAATATTCAATACAGATACACATTACGATTATAATACGGGATATACACCGAAATCCACATGCCTATTATGTCAAACACAATCGATAGATTATATTTCATAGTCGAGTTCTCGATTTTATTAATGGTGACAATTATCGAAGAACATTTTAAAAACTTCCAGCTCTTATTGATAAGTGTTCAGCATAACAAACTTGTGTACAATAAAAATTAAATTACAATAAAACTGTCGAAGGAAGGAGGTACATAAAAACCCCTATTCACCTAACAGATATGTTCGAGTCTACGTGATAAAGCAACAACTATAACAAATAAATCATATAATAACAGTCTGATCACACAAATATTACAAATTAAATAATAAATCTTATATGCCATCTAGTTATTTACAAAAGTTAGCTAACTAAACAACAAAGAACTTAACTATTTTGTAAGGTTCAGGCCCGGTTCACACGCACTGCGTCGAGAGAGAAACACTATAATACTATTGAAGATTATTTAGCTAAGTAACTATTCTATTCAAGTACGTAATATTGTATTTTGCTAGATAAGAGAAGAGTGCGTAGTGCGTGTGAACGGTGCCTTATCGCCACTAGACCGCCTAATTACTGACTGGCTGGCGTTTAGCCGCGCGATTTCTAATCGACATTCTCTACAATAGTTTCTACTCTAAATAAATTAATGATGAAGCCTAATTGTGATGCCGCTAGTGCGTCTACAAGACCGCTAGTCGATACGCGTTCAAACATTACATTTAGATATTCTGGAATGCATAATTTTAGTTTAACACTAGCGCCATCTGTCTACGTACAGTACTACCTAATATCGATAATGCGACCACTAATCAATATAAAAAGCTTTAAAATTTGAATTTTAAAAATTGTTGAATTGTAAAAATTTTATATTTATTGTATATTGCAGTCTAAATTTAGGAGCCATTGGTGTATATCGTTCTAAATGTAAGCGTTGAAGCGTATTGAGTATCGATAAAAGTCGATACTGTAAAATCGTTAAAATGTTAGGTATTATCGCCGTCGTTTTCAGTCGTATGCATGAGGGTTGCTTTCGGAGTGTAAAGTCGTTTAAAGTACCGGTTATTAGAGTAGTGACGTAAAAACAATCATAGAGTTGTGAGGATTTTATCGATATATAAATGCGTTTTTTTTTATGTCTCTACTCAATTATATAAATTAGGTCGAGTATGTCCGTGTAGTATTATCATCAGTTGAACAGTGAGTAATGTAGTCAACATTACGGAAGCGAAATTTAACAAGTCCTTCCCAGTAATATTATTTAATCAGTTCTAGTCGTTTTTGTTTAGAAGCATGACCATTTTAGTATTATTGTATAGTCAAGAGACAATATCGATAAGACAGAAATATAATTGAGTTTAAAAGCCTGGTACTATAAAATAATCTAGAATAACCAGTTACATTAAGTCAACTAATATTTGTATTTTGGTAAGTTACATAGCATGTAGCATGTTGCAGCGCGAGCTACGGCTGCAAGTTAGTGTGCGGAGTCGTGATTGTCACGAGCAGAGCATGACGCAGATAGCATGTTGCAGAGCATGAGCCATGTTGCAGAGCATGTGCCATGTTGCAGAGCATGTACCACGATGTGTTGCATATTGCAGCACATGTTGAATGTTGCGAATTAGTGCGCGGAGTCGTGTCTCTGCCGCGAGCAGAGCACGGCGCAAAGCGCGGGCAGCGCGGCGGCGAGCAGGCCGGGGCTGGCGACCTCGCCGCCCTCGCCGCCAGGGGCGCTGGCTCCGCGCGACACGTCGTGTTATGCGAACGACTCCTTGGTGGGACTCAACTGCTTCGACGTGGAGCTCGCGCTGCAGCGGCTGTCACGGCCTTCTGAGCTGTGCGATCTGAAAACAAAATATTCAGTTTTATTTACGTTTCAATACACTTTAATATAGTCATAAAGATCTATTCGTCCCGATACTCAATATGCAATATCGACTAGTGTAGTCATTTTAGCGTGTTGATAATAAAAAAACAAATAATTATAGTAATATGTCTGTATAGAATAATTAATTAATTTTAAATATTACAGGATACAAAAAGAGGGTTGTTAATTATAAAAACCCTCTTTTTGTATCCTTGAAAGCAAATTCTGAAATCATTGTAATTTGATTTTGTAAGCATACATAAGTATGTAACTAGTATTAGTTTAATTATAATCAATAACAATTAACTCACTTGTGTGAATTGTCAAGTTGCATGCTGTTGCGCGACGGCGCCGACGGGCTCAGCTTATGGTTCGCCAGGAACGTTCCTATCGACTCGTCAGAGCTGTAGCTGTCGTTGTCACTATGGAACAAAAGTATATTACTATGAATCTACTGACAGGAAATTGTAGTGGAGATTCGTCGTTTGTGTAATAATATGTTAAACTGTGGATCACAGTCCACAAACTTTACAAGCATTTTATTCATGGTGACTACTCCAAATGATTTCGTAACTCACATGGCATCGACACGTTGACTGCGAAGCACACACGTATTTGCGCCGCAGACAACGTGCTCATTCAACGTGTCAATATTTACAGTGACAATAACCGTCATGAGCCGTACCTGTCAGTATCCCTGGCGTCGAGCGGCGCGTTGAGGTCGGCGGCGATGGCCTCCTGCAGCGCGTGCGCGCGGCGCGCGGCGGTGCGCGCCTCGTCGCGGGCGGCGGCGGCGTCGGCGGCCGCGGCGCTGGCGGCGGCCTCGGCGGCCGAGCGCGCGCGCGTCGCCTCGCCTAGGCGCCCTTCTAGGGCCGAGTTCTCTTCTTTCAGCTCTCTGGGGGGTTGAAGTACGTGTTAAAGAAAGTACGTGGGGAGGTTGACTTTTGTGATATTAATTGATATGTGTCATTTTGATGAGGATAGTGGACGTTAAAAATCTTGAACCATCAATTGCTAGTGGTAAGATATTTTTATTTGTTTAAGGGTGGTCACAGTGGTGGAGCATCCGAACAGGCTCGAGCTCCAAGGAGATATATACTTGATATTTTTTGAATGAATGAAAGTAGTGTGTACCTGAGCTGCCTGGTGAGTTTCCGCAGCTCGTCGGCGGCGTGCAGGTCGCGCGCGCGCGCGGCGGCGAGCTCGGCGGCGAGCTGGTCGTGCGCCTCGCGCGCGCGCGCCAGCTGCCCCTCCACGCGCCCGCGCGCCGTCGCCTCCAGCTCCAGGCTCGACTCCAGCTCCTGCACGAGGTCACACTCACGTGTCAATGACACACTAATAGTGAGGGATTACACAACTACACACCTTAGGGAGACACTCGAGAAATGGCGAGAAGCGTACAAAAAGATACTGAGGTAGTTCTACATTGCGCTCAGAACTAAAAAGTACCACTTCTGATGACATGGTTTTTTTGTAATTTAATAATTTTGCCATAAGTTATAAGAAAAAGAAAACAGTTCTAGGAAGACAGTCCATACCTTGTTGCGCAGATCGAGCCGGCGCTCCGCCTCGTGTTGGTCGTGCGTGTGTCCCGCCTCGGCGGCCGCCAGCCTCGCCGTGAGCTCGGCCACGCGTTCCTTCGCATTACGCGCCTCCTCTTGCGCGGTCGCCGCTCGCGCCTCCGCTTCCCGCGCCTCAGCTTGCGCGGCGCATAGTGCGTTGGTGCTCGCTCGGTATTTTTTCAGCAGCTGGTTTAAGCGTAATGTGGTCATTAGATTAGTACTTAGTATGTGTACATTAGAAATGCAGTTGGTAGATTTTTTTACGACACGATTAAAAAATAAAAACAAATCAATGCTAAAGGTAGACAAAATTTTAATTTAGTAATTTAAGGACTATAACCAATTAGCTGGCAGGATTGACAAATTGGTGACATCTTAAGCCAAGATTTGAGCCAATTTGATTTCTACGAAAAATATATAAGGCGACAAGAATGACGTCAGGAATCAGGATCACAAAGAGGTTAATAGTGACACTTATGTTATCGTATCAAATAGCGAAACCCTAGACCTCTGCCGGTTTGTTCACCCCACATGTACAATCACGACACTCAGCAGAGAAACGAATCACTCCCCTACAAAATTCACAGGCGATTAAAAAAAAAAGACACTTATTTTACTGTATAATTATAAATGACTTCTATGTACTACAACTCTCTAATATATTTTATAATATTGTTAGTACCTCGGCGGCCTCCTCCTCCGCGTCGTCGAGCTGCGCGCGCGCGGCGGCGGCGTCGCGTGCGGCGGCGAGCGCGCGCTCGGCCGCGTCGGCGCGCGCGCGCGACGCCTCCTCCAGCGCCGCGTTGGCCTCCGACGCTTCCGCCTCTGCTGCCTGCTTCGACTTGGTGGCCGCGCGGACTGCTAGCTCTAGGTCTTCCACCTGGGGAAGTATTGTATAATAATAAAATCAAAATTGTCTCTGTTTTATTAGTATGGGTTATGCCAACACTGTTCAATAGCTAACTAACTCCAATACACACATAATATTCAGTACATAATATGCAGAAATCTGTAGATATATATTTGATTTGATTTTTAGTGATTTGATTTGAAGTGCCTGGTGGCCTGTAGATAACGGACCAGACGCGGCTGCCTACATGTTCACGGTGCTCGCGGGTTCAAATCCCAGGGCACACCTCTGACTTTTCGGAGTTATGTGTGTATTGATAGTCAATCACCACGCACTTTAATGGTGAAAGAAAACATCGTGAGAAAACCTGCATACCGTAGCGATTTTAAAAAAAATTCTACGGTATGTAAAGTCCGCCAACCCGCACTAGGCCAGCGTGGTGGACTATATAGTCTAACCACTCTCAATCGATTCTCTTGATTGTAGAGTAGGCCCGTGCCCAGCAGTGGGACGTATATGGGCTGATACAAAAAAATCTATTTCGGCAAAATGGCTTTGTTGAGCAGATAAAATCTCAGTTGTCAACACAATAATTACGTCATATTACATACTACTTATTAACGTTAATTACCTGATTCTTGAGTTGTCTAATCTGTGCCTTGCCTCCGCCTTCCTTCTCTTTCTGTTCCAACATGGTCTGCGCATCTCGTAACAATGCTCTGTATCTTTTCAGGTCCCTGTGTATAAACATATGAAGTCGATTATATTTGATTTTCGTAGCAACTATATGTCAAAATATGAGATCTTTTATCTATTTCATTTTTCTGTTTTGCGGTGAATTGAGTCTCGGAAGAGCATATGGGTTTACATATGTGCTAGAAAACAAAAAAATGCCTTTTCACTTATCGTTTATGTGCAGTTTTAGGTCTCGTTGTGATTTCCAGGTGTCAACCGTGGTTTTGAAAAATACTACAGGTTTAATTTACATTAAAGATAATTAAGAACACAAGAACTATGTTAATCCGAATTATTACAGTGGAAATATACATGCGGTGAGTACAATACCCCGTACCTCTTAAGTCTCTGCACGAGCTGCGCCTGCTCGTGAGTCTCGGCGCGCGCCGTCTCTTCCAGCGAGGCGAGGCGGCGCTCCAGCTCGTGCCTCTCGCGGAGCAGCAGGCTCCTCTCCGCGTGCTCGCTCTCCAGCTGACTCTCCAGCACTGACGATACATCAATAAATTATTATAACCGACAGTTAGAGTCAGTCGTGGCCTTAAATTACGATACAAGTATTGAGTCGTGGGTATCAGAAACTAAGAGAGACTTTTCGGTCTCACAAGATCAGACTTGAAACAAATTTCACATACATACATAAACACACGCATTTATCCCAGAAGGGGTAGGCAGAGGCGCCACCGGGACACCCACATTTCGCCTTGTATGTTTCGTCGTAGGATGTGATAGGGGGCGAGCCCATTGCCATATCGGGCATAAATTTCTGACTCCGGGCTGATAGTGAATAGAAAAATCCAATATCACTTAGCCCGACCCGGGATTCGAACCCGAGACCTCAGCTTTGTAACCATACCGTAGTAGGTACTACTACGCCACCGAGGCAGTAAAATACAACTCATGAAACAAATTTTGAATCACAAAAACATTTATCTCAATGTAGGAAACAGATCCGTGGTATTTTGTTTACACAACAAAATTTTGTAGATCCGAGTTGTAGAGATGAACAAACAAATCTCTGAAGTTTTGGTGTAACATATCTGATGGCAATAAATAAGGACATTAGATAGAAAATAGTTTAATAGAAGTAAATGTATTCTTACTCTTAAGTTTCTTGGCGGCGTTGGCCCTGGTCTCCTCCATCTCGTCATCCCTGGCGGCGGCCTCGAGTCTCGCCTCCTTACGTTGCTGCTCCAGTAACATCTCCAAGCGTAGTTTTGAGCTTTCCAGCAGCTACACAAACACAATGAGACTTTAATAGATACTATATTTTTTGTTACAGACTTAATACTATCTCTCTCTGTCTCTCTCTCTCTTCAATCACAGGAAGTCCACTGCTCAACATAGGCCTCCCTCAAGGATATCCACATGGTGAATACATGGTGGTACAATCTACGTAATCATTTATGACGTCATGATAAATATACCAAACCGACGACAAGCGGCAGATAAACATACATACCTACGGGTCAAATACCGAATCTTCTGTTTATGAAACCAAACCAAACTCGACCGTTAGTTATCGAGCATTATTAGTTGACCAGTTTATGTAGACCCGCACCTGTATCTGTCCGGCGAGGTCGTCCAGCTCCTCCTCCTGGTCGCGCAGGCGGCGCTCCAGGTCGGTGCGCGCGCGCCGCAGCGCCGCCACCTCGTCGCCGCCGCCGCCGCGCTCCTCCAGCTCGCGGGATGCTGCGCTCAGACGCTCTTCTTTCAGCTCCAGCTCGAGGCGAGCTTCCTGTAGTACAAAACAAGATTGATTAAGTGTTGGTGTCTTAGCTGCTGGCCACACCAGCGGAAAAATAATAAAAAGAGGCAAGAAAGGAGTATCTCGCCCCAGCTACACATGTGTGTATGAAGATTGCGGATTAGTGTGAGTACACGCCACTTGCAATTTTTTTTGTTTTAGTTTTTCCACACAACTTGCGAACACGCACTAATCCTCAACTGGTCGCTTTCGCTCGCATGCACACGCTGTTAGCACCAGCAAGCCACAACGGGCGAGCTTCGTGTTATTGTCTTTTACGCTGGTCGGTGAGAGGCTAATAGAACGCTGCATTTATGACATAGACAAGGTTCTACAACACACACCTTAAAGAAACAACAAAGACCTTTATCCAACACAATATAACAGTCAGTATAGTATGTACTCACAGAGAGGCTCTGCTCAAGCGCGTATTTCTCGGCGTGCGCCTGGTCCCGCTCGCGCGACAGACGCTCCTTGGCGGCGCGCTCGCGTTTGAGTTCTTCCTGCGCGGCGTGCAACTCCGCGTCGAACTTGCGCTGACGCTTCTCCAGCAGGTTGTTGCGGCACGTCTGTTCGCGAACAAACGAATAAAAATGTTAAATATTTAATATAATTGTACAATCATAGACACTGATTGTAAGGACTGGCTATGAAAAACAGTTACGGCTAGGAAAATTGGTAACTATGGACATTACACTATTAAGTACTAACCACAGATGTCCTCACTAACAAAATATTGCTAATTAAATATAGGTTGATAAAAACATTGATTTTTGGTCAATTTTTAATACGTGGGATATTATTTCTAATGGTACCTACTAGTCACAATTATTATTTATAATATTTGGTTTAAGTAATAAAGTCATTTTTTTTAAAGATGGTTTTAAAATTCTAAGTTATTAGCTTAACTTAAGTAGGTAAGATACACATAAGTTTGTGTACCTGTTCATCGAGCAGCGAGCGCAGGTCGGCCATGTCGTTAGTGAGTTTCTGCAGCTTGCGCTTCCACTGCGCCGCCACCGCGCGCTGCTCCTCCACTTCTTCATATGCGTCTTGTACCTGCACAAACATTAATTAATCAATAATGAATTACACACCAAATAAATTTATTATAATATTTAATCTAATTAAAAATACAAGATTCAATGTATTATTGAAAAAAAAAAAACAACAAAATAACGTGTTTTGTGTAGACGGGCACATAAATTGCGCGTTTTGAAAAATGGATAGATCACACTGAAATTAGTTTCGAACCCATAGTCTATCCCTTTATTGCAGAGGCTATTTGTTAATATTATATTACATTAGTATTCGTAATACACAATATTTACATATTTCGTACACATCTTTTAAATAGAAAAGCTTGTTTATTTTGTAATATTAAAACATTGCTCTGAACAACAATTTGTGCTTTAAACTGACATATAAATAATAATGTAACACGCACAAATGTCAAATACCCAGACCTATAATAGACCAATATTTGCGTAGTAATATTTTACCCGTGTGAGCGTGGAACCTGTCACTTTAACGCACTAACAATTTGATTTGAGAGTCGCTGCACCTATGGTCGTTTAAATCTCTATTTAATCTTCAGAATCTTTATGACCCTATTAATAAAATCGTAATATAATTTGAAAGAGTCCGAGAGTCTACTGAATTTAACGTAATGAATAATGATCTTGTATTTTAATGATCAACCAAGGAGAAATTAAATTTCGAATACCTCAAAACTTGGTACGGTAAAACACACCATATTGATTAAGTTATGCAGAAAAATATTACAGAGATAAAGGTTCTCTCAAGTATTATATTTGCGTTTGATAAAAATAACTGTAGGTATAGACATATAGGTTTCACAACTTTTAATAATCAATACACATTCTTCGATATTAATAAGATCTCTTCAAAAATTTAACCAATATTTCGTTTAAAATAATTCACTAAATGAATTCATAATTTGAGATCACATTTTCGTCGGAAAAACGTAATTAGCATATTGTCAGTTTGGCGGGAAAATGTCGCAAATCTTTGTCATTTGGAGCCAAGCCAAATAAGAATTAAAGCAGTAAAGTAATTTAAATTATTGATCATTTATTCGAGAAGTACACTAACCTCTTCGGCGTCCTCTGCCATGGCTACTCACTGATCAGATGTTTATATATATCAAGTATGTAAAATCACATAAAAATATTTTTAACTCCGATGCCTTCAAGTTGAATATAAACAATACTCTTCACATCTTTCGATATAGTAAATAAAAAAAATCGCACAACTTTAATATTTTTAAATTAGAACTTTCACACCGGCCATTAATAAATTATCATAAACGATAAAATTCCCATAAAATAAAAAAATAAAAACAGTGCACTTTGTTTTGTTTTAACTTTTTCTTAAATAAACACTGGCTGAATATAAAAAAAAGACATTCAAAAAACACGATTGGCAATTCCGTCTCGCTACATTGATAATAATCATTGGTATGTAATAAGATAACACGCAGATGATATCGGAATCTGAATTTATATCAGCTGAAAGAGCAATGTGCCCCAAGGATGATCTGAGATATGCGCGCAGATAAAACATTTAGTATTGTGACCTACTTTAAAATTATTTATTTTTTCGCTGTTTATTAAAAGAGAAAAATGTTGTTTGACCGCAATTAATAATGACTGTCCTGTGACTGGCGATAGTTGTTTATCGTATAGTGATAGAATTTCATTACATTATCAATCGTTTGTAATGACCGGAGCAATTAAAATGGCTGATTAATTTTTGTATATTAATATTATGTTCTTGTAATTTTTTTATACATAAACTTTACGTGTACAAAATACAAGCAGCACTAAAACCTGAAAGTAATTTTTATCTGTGAATCGAATCCGCGATCATTAGTGCATAAAATTTACGTCAGCGACTGCCGACTGTCAATCAGTGGTAGATTCCGCGTCTATCCAGAGTACGATTTTATGGGGTTAGGTAATAGTCCATGACCTATTGCAGGTCGACGAACTAATAGAGGTGAAATTCGGAAAATAGAATGACTTGAAAAAGTGCCTATTAAATACATGAAACAGCGGGAAAAACTCAAGTACACAAACATCAGAAGACAAATCGCAATGAGTCACGCTGTCGTGGAATCTCGAATATTCAGCAAGATGGATAATACACGAATAGAAAAAAAAACATTCCATGACAAAAATAATGTCTATACATTAAAAGTTGATACACTCAATGACAAGTGGGAACGCGTAAAAATAAGCGCAGGGTGCGTGGGCGCGATAAACACCGAATTATGATAAAATTTCGTGAAATTTCCGTTGGTTTGAGTACCTCATGTTAATCTACGTGATAAATTCATGTGCCCTTATACTGGTTCTGCCCACGCAACTAAACGGAAACTTCCTAATATTGGATATGAAAGTGAAAGCTGTAGTCATCAATCTTAATATGAGATATTTCAATGTGGTAGAGCCCTGCTTGAAATCGCTAAAGCTATACTCGTAATACATAATACAAATGATTCTGCCCAATCTGGATTGTCCGGCTAGATCCACACGTCACTTGTTTATGGATATTCCATTTAGATTTGACAGCCTCCGTGGCGCAGTTGGTTAGACGCCGGCTGTGAAACGAGAGGCCGCGGGTTCGATTCCCGCACATATGTTTGTGAGGCCCACAAATATTTGAATCGGGTCTGGGTGTTTGTGAACCTGTAAAGTCTCTCGTAGTTTCCGATACCCACGAAACATTACTTAATTGATCTTAATGTGGGGTCAGGACTATGTATGTGACTGGTTAGGTGTATTTATTATTTGCACTGCATTCACTTTGTCGTTCCAGTGAAAAAAATCGCCTCATTTTTGAGGGTATTGTATCCGTTTAGAATAATATTTGTATTATTTATTTAAACTTTTCCAGCATTTTGTGTTTATGCATTATGATTTAATGTATTATATTGTAATAATTAAAGAAATAAATAAATTACTGAATAAAAATTGGTGTGCATCCCATCGAGATTCGAAAACTAGAGTTTTCAAAATGTGTTCAAATCAGATATCGTAGGATTTAAATTGAGAAATATGGACATGTATATAAATGATTCATAGATCCTTATTCGAGAGTTTGTTTACTTATTAAAGATAGTTATATTGTTATAGCTTCTACGAATAAACGATTAGGCTTTTAATTTCAAAAATGATATGTGAAAGTGATAAATTGTATTATATTACGCGTAAAGACGCATTGTTTTGTGCACATGGGATTAGAAACAAAATGTATCGCAAGGTCGTTTACGAAACACTCGCATTAATAGAAACGGTGAATCATTCATTACTTTCTTGTATTTTTTTGCTAGTGATAGGTTTTTCGTGGTTGTCAGGATAACTCTCTGAAACTTAATTAATTAAAGGAGAAATTATAGTAAATAATAATATCACGCTTAAAATACTTAATTGCTTAAAATTCTCGCGAAACTTACGCCTAAGAACAGTTAAATTGGGAAAATTGCGAAAAATCTGAAGCAATTAGCAATTACAACCACCTCCTGAATGAATTCTTAGAAATTGAAACACCAACATAAAGAATGGGTATCGGACACCCAATTTATGTAAATTTTTGTAAAACCGAGGACATCGTAACATTGTGTGTTGTTTTGAAATCAACGTATGTAAGTGCAAACGTTACAGCTAATTCTAACGGAAGTGTGGAAATATTTATTTTCGTCTAAGTAGGTTTATTTCATGTCGACATAGTGCTTTGTGGCTATATCATTTTGTAATGAGTAATTTTACGTGAATAATAAAAAAAATAGTCCTAACTTTATTACATGCAATAAAAATGATGTAATTGATTCACCCAATGTATGTACATAGTCAAACATGATTTTGCATCACACTTGTAATATAACTTAATAAAAATCGAAATAGCGCTGCACACGTTACTCAAGTATAAGAACTTAATATGTCCTTTACATCTAACTCGCGCTAACCGAAAATAACATAAAAATAAAACACAACCAACCTTCTTTTCAAGTTGTTTCTTGACGGTGACGAGTTGCTCCAAGTCATCTTCATGCTGTCTTCGCAGCTGAGCGCGCAGCAGCTGCAGCTCTCTATGCGCCCGCTCATATCTCCTCTTGTACTTGTCTCCGGAGGCGCTGACGTCAGCCTCCGAGCCCTCTGAGTCCGAGGGCTCTGCCCCACCGCTCTCAGCTGATCTCCAGTGAAGCAGTTCCAATTCTAGACGCTCCGACGCCTGAGGGTCGGAAAAACGACGCTCTTGTTGCATATTATTATGGACTTGACAAAACTTGGAGCATCAGGTTTGTACTGGTAATTGGTTTTATATTCGACAACCTAATTTATACTCGTAAAATTAAAGTTAAAGAGATTGTCTACACATATATCGAAAACAACCAATCTACTGGAGATGTATCAGAAAATTGAATGTGAAGATGCAAGCAACGTGCTTGTTAGGTTAGATTCCTAATCAAAGTAAAATTTATGATTATAATATTTCACCAATTAATACAAAAAACCGCAGATACACCTAGCACTATATCTAAATGAGCGATGTCATTTAATAACAATCAAGACTAAATATTTTTTGATGAAAACTATCTTGAAATATTAATTGTGAAATGCATCAATACCCAAGTTTGTTAGACCCAACATCATTTATCTTTTCATAAATCAGACTTTTTTTTTTTTATTTTTTTTTATTGCCGTATAGGCAGACGAGCTAGCGGCCCGCCTGATGGTAAGCGGCTACCGCTGCCCATAGACCTTCGCAATGCCAGGGGTCCAGCACAACAAAGTCGCTGCCTACCTTAAGGATAGTACTCTCTTTAAGCCTCGTTTGAAGAAGGACAGGTCATAGCGCTCAGGAAACACCGATGCAGGGAGTTCATTCCAGAGCTTGCACGTACGTGGTAAGAAAGAACGCTGGAAACGTACCGTTCGGGAGCGGTACGCTTCCAGGTGGTATGGATGAACTCTGCTGCGGTGACGGGTGGTGCGATGGTAGAAGGGCGACGTTGGTACCATCTCAAACAATTCCTCGGAGCACTCCCCATGAAACAGACGATAGAACACACAGAGAGACCCGAAGTCTCTCCGCAGTCCTAACGGTTCCAATTTGTCCGTAAGATTGGGATCATCGACTATTCGACAAGCTCGTCGCTGTAAGGAGTCAAGTGGGTTGAGTTGGTATTTTGGGGCACCTGCCCAGAGGTGAGAGCAGTACTCCACGTGGGGCCGGATTTGTGCTTTGTAAAGCGTCAATCTATGACCCGACGTGAAGTACCGCTTGGCTCTGTTCAGGATACCCAACTTTTTGCTCGCCAGTTTGGCTTTGTCCTCCAAATGACTCCTAAAGTCAACATTGCTCGATATTTCGACGCCGAGGATCCCAATACTTTCAGATCTTTGGAGAGTAACTCCTTGGAATTGCGGCGCCATGACAAAAGGGTCCTTCTTCGCAGTGAATGCGCAAACTTGTGTCTTCGAGGGGTTAAATTGAACTAAGTTCAATTCACCCCATTCGGAGACCCGCCCCAGAGATCTCTCGACTTCAGACACAAGTTGAGACCGTCTTCCCTCAATGGAACCTCGAGAGAGACTCTGATGGCCGATGTATCGCGCGTCACACGTACTATCATCCGCATAACAATGCATGCTGTCGTTAGACAACATGTCATTGATATGCAGGATGAAGAGTGTCGGCGATAGCACCGATCCTTGTGGAACACCAGCGTTAATGGTCTTGGTCTCGGAGCAACAGCCGTCCACCACGACTTTTATGCTCCGACCATCCAAAAAACTGGCGATCCACTTGCAGAGTCCCTCAGGGATACCATACGCAGGTAGCTTCGCCAGAAGGGCGCCATGCCACACTCGATCGAACGCCTTCGCTATGTCAAGGCCGACCGCAATCGCCTCACCCCCACTCTCCAAAGCCTCCGCCCAACGGTGCGTGAGGTACACAAGAAGATCACCAGCTGAACGACCGTGACGGAAACCGTACTGGCGGTCACTAATCAGCTGGCGGTCCTCAAGATACCTCAGGAGCTGAGTGTTTATAACTCGCTCCAAGACCTTGGAGAGTAAGGATGTGACAGCAATCGGCCTGTAGCATAAAGGGTCCGATCTGTCACCCTTTTTGGGGACTGGGTGGACATGGGCGACCTTCCACGAAGCCGGAACCCGGTTGGTTTTGTAGGAAAGACGGTAAAGGCGCGTTAGCACGGGGGTCAACTCAGGGGCGCACGTCTTAAGAACCACTGCGGGGATACAGTCCGGCCCACTCGACTTATGGATGTCGAGAGCCATGAGCTCCCGTCTGACAGCACGCTGGGTGATTTTTATATCAGACAGGAGACTCTCACACCAGGGGATGTTCGGCGGTGTGGCTCCCCCGTCATCCAAAGTCGAGTTCGAGGCAAAGAATTGGGCCAAGAGATCGGCCTTCTCCTTTGCACTATGGGCCAAACTGTTATCGGGTTTACGCAGTGGTGGGAGACTGGATAGGCAGAAATTGCCCTCCACAGCCTTAGCGAGCGACCAAAAAGCACGGCTTCCAGAGGGATAGCTTTGGAGCCGCTCGCCAATTCTGCGGATGTGCTCCGCCTTGGCCCTAGCTAAGGCTCTTTTGTTGGATCTAGAGGCGGCATTAAACTTCCGTTTCTCCTCCTTCGAATTTGGATCCCGACGCCTCCTTTAGCAATACTTATCAATCTATATTTTTTGCAACAAATACGAGTACTTAAGATAAGTATCATGAAACCTCTCGGGCGAGAAACTGATTCCAGTTTCTAAACGCATTCTGGCACACGAGAGTCTCACAGCTGTCACCCATGTTGAAACTCATAAGTCTGGACCCATCGAAACAGTATCAATCACGTAAACCGGTATTTATAACGTTTGTGTCGTCCATTATCAGGCGGGCCGTATCAATTCTATAGTCACATAAAAACAACATTTACAATCGACAATTTGTCCGTTCGCAATTTTATTTTGTTGCCAAATGTGTTCAGTGTTTACTTCGGGCAATTTAATACTCGCATTGCTATAGTACAATTTTAAAATTATTCATGAAAGCATTTTTAGAATGCTTTTTACAGGTCTTAATCCTATCTTCATAGAGAAAAGAAGGGGGATGCCTCTAGTCTAGCCTAGTCCAGTCCCTAGGGCACCCATATTTTGCGATAATAAAAGGCGCACAGACAAAAAGTAGACTAGTCTTATTTACATACAGCAATTTGCCTAAGCATTTAGATCATAATATATTCTAAGAACCATTGATTTTCATCAAATCTCTTCACACCATCTTCACAAACATTGGCACCAACCTGTTGCAGCCGTTGGTTGTTGGCCACCAGGTCTCTGTTGTCTCGTTCAACGCGCAGCCTCTCAGCTGCTTCGGCGTCAGCGCGCTCTGTGGCGAGTGCTGCTGCCGCGCGCTCCTCCGTTAGCTCACCTCCAACTTCTGATAGCTGTACGACAAGATATAAATAAGATTATTTAGTTTTTATTTCTTCATTATCATCACTATTATCAAAATCATCATCATGATAAATTATAGAAGCTTTATTTTAAAAGTGAACCTCTTCTAAAGGTTTCTCGAGTGCTCTGTGTAAAAAAATAGTACGTAAACAAGTTGAAAATGTTGATTTTTTTTAGGTAAATCCTAGTTATTGGTTATATCCAAGATACTAAACAATTGATGTATAGTATCGCTTGAAACTTTACTAAGATCTATTTAAAGGACATAATATTATGTCTTTGGCATCGGCGGTTGTGTAACGGTAACAAAATATGTCTAACTGTATTTTGGCGCCAATAATTACTTGTACAAATTCTGACCACTCTTTAAGAAAATAACAATAACAATTATATTGTGTCCAAATATTTAAAAAATTATCAATATTCAACTTTTCTGACAAGAAATATTATGATAATATATTAAGTATTGAAAAGAACGTAAAGACGGTTTATTAATTTACTTGAACATCCGGCTAAGCCAAAAAAGAGCTTTAAAAAGTTTAAGCTACAAATTTCTTCTACACAATAAAATTACTGTAAAGAATTTCTAACATATTAAACAGTCGACCCTGATATCTGTTCAAGCTTTTGAATTTTCCTAGCGTAAATTGTTTACAAAACAAGTTTTGGTAGGTCGGTTTGTTTATGACTATTTATTCTTTACTGCTCAGTAAGTGCAGTGACGTTATAATCTCCAAATACCTACGACATGTCGGATCCGTTATATAGCGAGTCTATCATAAACCCCTCGTTTGTAAATAAATTAATATCAATTAGTCCCCTATCACAACGACTAGTGTGGTAATTAACACGCCATAACAATATTCCGGAACCAATCACTTAATCTTACATTACGGCGGTGGTATCTGGTCGCTCAGTGCACATTTGGCTCGTCTAATTGACTCTAACGCTGTGTAATTGACGCGTTATTTATCATGGTTGTCGTGCAACGCCAGGCCATGAATGAAACATTAACTAGACGGTAATATTTCACACATAACAAGTTAAATTTGGAATGTACTGACGTACGGTGTAGTTAGAACGGCCAGTGCATCATTACGCTCCACTGATTCTGCAATGCCACAATATAACCGTTTGCCAAAAACGCAAATACCTCCTCGCGAAAAAATAACCCGAGTGACAACAAAAACAGGCTTCCTGCTTCAAAATGATTGACAACGACGGCAAGCCGCGATGACGGACGGAGAAACACATCGTGAGAGCACTCGGGCAAACTCAACACAATGAGAGAAAAAAATTGGCAACCGTTGCATATGCGACAACAGCGAGTAGCCAGCTAGTAGCGGCCCAAGCGCCACTGCCAGCCGATGAAAACTATACCGAATACCCGACGATAATTTATCACGACATATTAGTTGTATTTCAACGAGCACGCCAAACGATTTAGAATCAACAGTTGTACACTACGAAATTAAAAACATCTGATACGATGATTCACCAACCTCTTCCAATTCGGAGGCGGTGGTTCGATCCTCGGATATTCCTCGCGATCTGCAAATACTGCTAGCTCTGCTTCCACTTCTGCTGAATAGTGTAAATCCTTTGATCATAATGTTGGTCGCGGATTTAGATCTGCCTAGTCTCCTCTTCATTTCAGGTTCATCTTTATGTCCCAACCTTCGCCATTCATCCATAACATGGTCAGTTCTTTTAAGGAAGTTATCGATCTTACTGCTCAAATAGTTTGACGATGTTCCTTCTTCCATATGAGCTGCAACTGGTTTAAACTTCTGCCTAAGGGGTTGTTTGTTACATCCCAAAACGAAGCTCAAATTAGCATCAAAAACTACTGGTGCCTGTTCTTTTGCTTTGAGCTCACCAAGGTCTACATTCTCAGAGCTGTCACATGTTTGTGGGTATAATCTTCTGGGAGTTGGTGTTCTGTTGCCCAGAGTGGAGTTTATGCTCGAAGATCGAGACAGCGGGATGTAAGTGCCATTGCTGCTGCAAGTAGAGTATTGGCTTGCAGAACTACGGATGCTGCTGTAAGAAGCCGGACTTGGTGACCTTGACAGCAAAATGTTGTTGTTTGATACATGACGTCTCGCTAGTTCTGCTATCGAACCCGTTTCTACAGAAACTGATGAACTGCTTCTTCTAAACCCTGGACTTGGCGAGCGACTAATCAAATACTTTCCATTTTCAACGGAAGTTTGTGAGATCGTGTGAACCTCTTTTAATGGTTTAGTCACGAAGAGCTTTTTTCCGTTCAAAAGACTTGTTGAAAGTTTAGGTGGAAGTTTCTCGTCGAAATCAATTGGCAGTGTCTTAGATTTCTTCATTGGCAGTATTGGTCGACTCGGCGGCGCCTTCGGTGGTTTCTTAGGCGTCGCGTCCAGTACCGGAGGAGACAGAGGTCCGTTGAAATTAGAGGTTCCATTTAATGGTGGTGAAGTTACACCGTTATACTCTTGTCTTTGTTCTGGTATTTGAAGTTTGAGATGGTTGGTGCGGCTGGGGGCGTCTGGTACGACGCCGTTGGACACGTGTGGCATGATGGCTTAGGCTGCTCGCTTGCGTTTCCTATACCGGAAGTGTCTTCCACGGTGAAAGTCCAGTGCCATTTCACCGTCAGTATTACTGTCGCGAGCGCCACGGGATGCGCCGAGACATCAGTTGGAAATAGAACCGGCGCGAGAGGGATCCGCGGACGCACTGCGCCGGCTAACTCGGTCGCCGGGCCGACGGGCCGATCGCCCGACACTGCCGCTAGACTATTTTGGTTTACTTAGATGTCGAAGTGCAAGCGCGAGTGACACGCATTGGACCTTCAAAATTCACTGAGTCCACGCCAATGACGACATTAGTACGTTCAATTTGTCCTTCTTTCATCAAAATACACAAGAACCGAGAATTAAATAACAATAATAAATCTTTCAAGAACGACTATAAACGAGAGCTACGGTCGGTCGATGCGTGTGAAGATGATAGGCATCTGAAACGTTATAAATCGTACTATTCAAGCTATATCTGAAACCACACAGAAACCATGAAGGCCGTAGCTCGGTTTGTTATGTAAATAATACTGTGTTTACAGCACACATTATTGACATAGGAAACGAGCATTTCCACAATTAATAATTCGTATTAAATAAGATTTATAAGAATGTTAATAGCAATAAAACAAGTATGATTGTTTCGTGGAACAAGATATCACGACACGCGCACTATGAGTGCTGGAAGAAACGTCCGGAACTTCCAATTCGAAAATAGCAGTGTTAGTACATGCAAAGAACGCAAAGCGTCATGTCACCAAAGCGATACATGTACTTGCACATGCTGGTTTCAATAACGTTTCAGTATTTGGCAAGGAGATTATTGTAAATACCGTAAATATAATTGATATCATGTTTACCAAAGAATTCGCATCATTTGGCAAAGCAACCAATCGCTTTTGGTGCGTGTTGTTAAACAACGAAAAGGTTAAAATTCTTGGTTTGTTTGTGAAAAGCAGTAGGCGGTGTGTGCGTCAAATTCGACAGAAATACATTGCGCGGAGGAAAAACAGGAAAGTTAGTAAACGCAATGACCTATTGACGAATAACCGAAGATAAATGAACTATGTATAACCCGAATAAAAGTGTAACAACAAACAGAGCCCACACGCCACATTACCCGACACCGACGTATTCGTGCGAAAATGCGAAATGCAACACGTGTATTATTTATCTTCTGAAAACGCGAATGTCCCGGTTTTTTAACATACTCATTTGTATTCGTCGAAATTTTTACAGCGGGTTTCGCGAATTATATCCAGCTGTTAATTTCAAAATGAATTGGAACAGAGCAAAGTTAAACTCGTACAGGCGTTATAATATGATTGAAAAACTTACTACAATCGCATCACCTATTAAATTAATGTTTTAGAAAACAAATATTTGTATTTCTATCAGTAACTTACATTGAAGAAATAGATGGTAAAAAGTAAGTCGTTACAAGACCCTAAAGAAAGGTCTGGAAGATTTCTAACTATCCAATATTTTCTGCATGATTTTACAATTCAATCTAAAAGAAAATAAAATAATGCTAACTAAACGATATTTAATTGAGACAGAGTATTCAAGAGTCCACTAATATTTCAGTGCAGTATTGGCGTTAGACGCTAGTGCTAAATTGATGGCGCAAAGCTCCAAACATAAAACGTCGAAGGGGCTTTAATCTCGGTTTACTGTTCCCATTTCACAGTCGAGCTGTCGTATTCTCGACGTTCCGATATCTATTTCACTTCGACATATTTATTCTTTGATATTATCCCTTCGGTAGAATAGGCCGAAGATGAGGAACTCGTGGTTAATAAGTGCACGATGGTGTCAGCGATTCAAATAGAGCCGGATTCATGTTGTTTTCATGTGTTTTTAATAGCAAGGTTTTCAAATAGATTTAAAAGTTAATCTGAGAAAGATAGTCTAGTGTCATTCCAAATCAGAGTATTGCTACTTTTTAATTTTACATAGCAAAGTAATATTCCATGTAATAGAATAATTTTAATTATGAATCCAAGAACAGTTCACAACATAAAAAAATCCATAAACTTTGAAGTTAAGCTACTGAACTAACTAAATGCATGAATCCTCCAACTCCCATTAGGAGAATGTCATTGCACACAAAAATCCGTAGGCAAGAGCGAAAAAGATAAAAGCAAACATATCAAGAAAAACATATCGAACGATCGAGAATCGAAGCAGGATAGTCGGGAATAAGAAATAAATAACGAGGCACAGCGTCTGCCAATGTGTCCACTTGATGCAACAGTCGGTCGGGACTCGACACGTCCGTCACTACCTATAGCGTGTTGCAATGCGCGTGGTTTTAAACATCAACAAACAACATCGTTATGTTGTGATTGGTTATCGATGAAAACCTGAATGCTATTGTAAATGCTATAGAAATTATAGATTAGATATATGTAAATTCCACCTAACACTTGTGGTAAAATACAAAATTCACTACAGAGGAACTCATTTTTAAGTTAGAGATGTAAAATATAAAGGAGAAATATAGTGCTACGTTAGTAGAAAATTAATTAAAGACATGAGATATCGATTCGTTAGTAAATACATTAAACACTCATCAAAACATGCAGAAATCTGCCACTAAGCCAGAAAATATATGAACATGAATGAAACATGAAATAAGAGCTTTCCTACTGTTCTGGACCTAAAATAAACAATAAATATACACTCGAGAAACACTGATTTGAATTAAACTAAACTAACTTAAACCACTTTACGTATACGTATAGAATTCAGTACTGAAGTCTCATTTTTTTCGCATATAATTTCGTTTCGTTCGTATATCGATAGTTTTTCGAGAATTGTTCAACATTCGCGTGTACGCACCGAGAAGACGAGCAACACTGAAAATTTCCGACACAAAACGGTGATTTTCAAAAGTGGACGTTGAATTAAATATAGTACCGGGTAAATTGCACCCATCGCAAATAATAACACGAAAATTATGAACTTTCAGTAAGATATGTGTTTTGTATATCGAATTAAGATTAAACATTAAGAATATACTTCGTCGTAAAGTATTCGTAAAGACGTCAGCAGAAACGGTAATTCTGAGATTCATGCTATATTAGAAGTTCGTATTTTAAGAAATGAATATTAATTGGGTAATTAAAGTGATAAATGCATGATTACAATAACAAAATACGTGATCGTTTTAAGTACAAAATGCTCTTATATTGTTTTTTATATTTTTCTCACAAACTTTGAGTTTTACAGGAGATTTTCAATTGAGTTTTAATGATGACTTTTCTACTAGTTTTCATCTAACACAATCTGCCCAAAAATATGAATAGTGTTACAACGATAGAGAGCACGTTCAATTTGCTTGAAAAAGCGTGAGGAACGCTGGAGTTTAACTATTGAGGTAGTGACATGCCATCTATGTTCCATTATCCCCACAGTATAAAAAAATAGTAAACCAAAATTATCTTGTGATTACCTCCCTATCTATACCTTTTTTTTAACCAGGAGGAAAAGTTATTAAGGGGTATGTCGGTGTCTCTATACTTACTGAAAACTATGCTAGCTAACCCTAAACTAATTGCTAGGTAACAAAAGTTTAATCTGGCCGCACCGATCCAATGCTAGGAACATCCGATCTGTGACCGCGCCAACCGTTGCTCAATTTCACACGCTTAGAGCATTACAAGTTCTTAGCAACAAATGAAATGTACCAAAATAGAGGGCATTAATCCCCCAACGCAAGTATTTATGGACTGGTCAAGTAAATCACTGAAATTAGGTCGTCCGCGGCTCGCTGGACTGACGGCCGCGACGAACCAACAAACGCATGAACTGGCTAAATCTTCGATATTAAAAAGAGTTATTGAACAAGTGACGTGGAATAATGTGGTGCTTACCGTGATTGATAATGCAAAAAATAACTTTAAAGGACCCAAAATGTACGCGCCATACATATTTTCGCAAGACCTGACAGGAAAATACCAAATAATTTTATGTTTTCATTACAGTAAACTACACACAGGTAACATCTTAATTGCTTGTTGTTTTAAATTAGTCATTTCTCATATTAAAAAAAGCGACAAAAGGAAATTGAGCTTCAAAATACAACCAAAAAAACGGACTCTTCCACACGAGCGGGAAAAGAAATGCAGCTGGCAGGAAACAAATCAACTTTTGCGTTCGTGTCACATGGTAAGTAGGTCAGAACAGATCCAAAAATACTTAGAATTAGTATAGATAACCAGTTTAAGCTAACACGACGTCTTTAAGTAATATTATGAGTATATTCAGTAATATATTAATAATAGAGTTCATTATGTAGCTTGTAGATGAACTAGTTAGTACAACATCAAGGACTTCAACTTGGGAGCGCTCTGAAGGCCGCGGTCATTGCTAGGGAACGAGGCCGCTTGAAAAGGACATAGCATGTACTCCATTACTCCAATAAAAAGAAAAGGACTGTGAGAACTTTAAATTATAAATGTTGAATTCCCTAACAATATGGAATTGAATAACTAAACTGTAGCAAAGAAGACCTGATAAAGGATTGAGGTGGAAAAGTAAAATCTAAAAAGGAATAAATATCTAAATGGGACGAAAGGTGGCCCTGGTAGGCGAAGAATTAAAAATAGACCTACACATAAAAATAAATATGGGAGCATCACTGAGGCGGTGTGGTCAAAGCGTGTGCCGCAAAGGCTGCCCATCATCAGCATTTATCATTTTTTTGCCTACGAGACATAATACGGTGGAAATAAAACGAGCTGCGGATGCGGTCTGATTAGGACAAACGACGCTAGAGTCGGGGAAAAAACAAAATAGCCTGATTACAAGCTGCGGCAAAAAGGAGATCGCTTTTGTAAAAACCCAACGGAAAATTGCAGTTTATTAACTTTTTAATATTAATGAGCTGTCAGAGGCAGTTGATAGTTTAAACAAACATTATATGAAAAAGTTCAGTTGAAAATATTAGTGAAAAATAATTTACCGTTAGGAGGAGGACATCATATGTAGACTTGTCTGCAGCCAGTATTAATATTTTGGCACACATGACTTTGATCCAGAGATCGACTCATACGATAAATTGTATTTTTTTTCTTATTTTATTTTGAACACACGCCCATGTTTATAGTTAACGCTGCTGAACGATAAAAACGAGTATTCTAAAATCTAGCAATATCTCAGCTGATGAAAGAAATGAAACAAAATTATTTCTAAAAATCATTGGCATGTAACATCAAAATCTGATCACTATTAAGGTGACAATTCTTTGAGGAGTTCAAAGTGTAGGGGTTGATATGATTCCCTACAATGGTAATATGCTATATACGAGGCTGATAAAATTATACTCCCCGAAGAGTGTTAATTATGCTACATTCAAACTAACACTAGCTTCAAAGGGTAACTCTTCTATTAAGGTAGTACATTCGCTATCCATTGAAAACATTATTTCCAATTTTAGTCGTAATAAAATCGAAGAGTACATCATCTATGAAATATTGCTAATGAGTTTAAAATCATGCCACGCCTGCAAGTGTTCAGTGTTCACAAAAACATGTGAAAAATTAAAGAAAGGAAAAATACGGAGTCCTCGAAACCGACGAGCGTGTATGCAAAGATTAATGACAGTAGATGAAGCGAAACAGGTATGTATGGACCGTAGCACTTGGCGTTCAATAGTCTCTGCCTACCCGAATGGGACATAGGCGTGAGTTTATGTATGTATGTATGTAAAAAATTGCAACGACCGCGAATCAATTTTCCTCCTTCTAAATAAACTAGCAATATCTAAATATATTCTATGACTGTTCAACACATTTCTGCAATCAGGTTTTTTATTTTGAAGTCTTGTTTTCGTGATCTGCTAGATATTTCCGCAAAGTATTTGTTTCGGGTCGGGGTTATGCAAGACTGAAACGTTTTTTGTAGATTTTGATATCCACACACACATTACATTAATTTTAACGTTGGGTCAGGACTATGTTGGATGATAATTTATTTTTGTGAACCCCAAAGTGATGGCACTAAACCTAAGATAGATAATAATTAATGCGATGTCCCGGCTCGGAGTACGTTTAAATAGTAACAGTAACAACAGGTTTACTAATTTAAACTTTTTCATTATCATTAGCCATAGGATGTCTTTGGTAGTATGGTCCTTTATAAGATCCGCTGTCCTCTCTGTAGCTGGATGTCTATCCGTTTTTATTTGATCCTAATTAATTGCCACAACGCATTTTATTATGATCTGTCTCCGGCAGCAGAAACATTTTTTATTTATATAAATGATGAATTTAAATTATTATTAATCCTTAAATTCTGTAAGAGATCTTAGCTAAACATAACGCAAATTACCACTATCTATCTATCTATATCAGCCTATATACGTCCCACTGCTGGGCACGGGCCTACTCTACAATCGAGAGAATCGATTGAGCAAATTACCACATTGATCAGGAAAAAAGTATTTTTATCTTTCTAATTTTGTTATTCTTCCAAAAGATGTGTTTTGAAATTAACCACACTACCTAGTAGAAATAAATATAAGTTATCTAAATATAAGCATAAGCTTGTATATTCCCGAAAAGGTAGGCAGAGATGTTAAAAGTGCCACTAACAGATCGCCGAACTTATCCGTCCAAAGATGTTATAAGGTAAGAAAGTATCGCCATACCGTGCTCTACTTCAGTCCATCAAAGCAAAAAACTCGCACTAAGTGGATTGGCTGACCTGGGAATCGAACCTAAGACGATCAACAGCCTATGCATGCTACCAATAAACCGATGAAGCGACACTCGTTTCCAGCCCTATTTATTTACATTACACATAATTTATGTTCACAAAACAAGCTCATTATCAAAGAAAGTTCTCGCATCTTTCAAACGAAGAATGAATTAAAAAAACACAAATGTTACGTTCAGTTCCACGCAGTCGTTACGCAATGAGCTTGTCTCATAATATTAGTATTTTCGTCGCGCGGTCAAGGAACCATGCGTCGCGGAATTAATTATTCACGCTTTTTTTTATGCTCTAGGTCATGCGTGTAAACTGTCGCTCGTCAATATTTTAAAAATGAAGACGTGAATTTTTGACGACACTTTTACGTTATGATGCCATTATGCATATAACAAGAGTAGAAGGTTCATTATCTTTTTGAACATATTTATTCATTTATTTTGGTATAAAAAGCGAAATAGCACGTCGTGCGGCAATATGCGTGTATCTAAATATACAAAATTTCACTAGAAATACTTACGTGCATTTTATTCACCCCTTAAAACATGACTTCTTTTTAAATGCAATTCGCAAAACTGTTCGCAGTTACCGGCTACCGCGCCTCATGCATTCCGAGAAAGGCATTACAAATGAAACTGGCCGACTTCGACAATTTTTGTAAAAAATAATTTCTGTGGAATTTTCTTGGAATGTCACTTTATTTATTAATTTTGAATTACGAACACATTTTCGTTTTTTTAGACTGCCGCGGCTGTCCAGAGTCGTAAAACCACTGACATGGGCCGTGATTTCGCATCCTTCACGTCAAGGATGTCTAGAATACCAGCGCAGGCTGGTGTCGTAAGCGTTCCTCGCCAATGAGCCAACATTGTTGGTAATTATGTATTGTTGCCGATTTTTGTTGCTGGTGCGCTACCGATTCTGTTGCCATCGCTACACTTGAAGCGCATCACTAGGCTCCGACATTGATTTTATGTATACATTTATGTTGCTATATTGGCATGCTGTTATATGGGAGTGGTGAATTTTGTAATTGTATTGTGCAAAATGTTTTGTTCTACCTTAAATTTCAGTGACGTAAACAAAACTTGACATCATGTCAATATCGGGCTAATTGTGGCAAAAAGAAATTTTTAATTGTTGGAAAAAGACACGATAATAAACTATAACAATTTAGTGACATTTTCATTAATCAGACGTCCTACAATACGATGCTATAGTAGTAACATATTACCTATGGATTATACTTATTACATAATATGGCATAAACTGTACGGAACGAAATCCACCCAACCTTACACTAAAGAACAAAATAGATAAATAAATTCCTTGACGCAAGTTCTAACAACAAATAGGTACCATCGGCTTCTCAGACCAGACGAGTATTTACTAAATGTCAAGACAAAATTATAAATAAATTATTTTTTTGCTTGTAATTTCGCGTACACAATATAGTTTTTTTGTGTGGCCATCACGAATGCGATGTAAAATCATCGTCCGGTCGGACCGGATGCGTTGTGCCATCGTGAGACGCAATATACGAGTAGTAGACGGATTCAGGAGTTTTATATAGGGGCTATAAGTATTGAACCAAATAAAATAAGTTGATGTTGAAAGTAAGGAAATACAAAAAAAAAGTTAACAATAAATTACATGTCGGCGACGTGGTATCAAGACAATTTGAAAAGATAGAAAAGCAATTGTATCATAATATATCTAGGCTGTCATCAGAGAAAAGAAATATGCCATGATACAGTAACCAATCAAACACAATGACGGCGGTAACTAGTTCATCTATATTTTGTAATCAGATGTTCTATTTCATATCAATAACGCTAGCCTATCGCCATATTAGACACAAGCTCAATCGACAGCCTCTGTGGCGCATTTGGTTAGATGCCGGCTGTGAAACGTGAGGCTGCGGGTACGATCCCCGCATCGAAACAATTAATATTTGTGTGATCCACGGATATTAATTACGCTCGTAGTTCCTGATACCCACGATACAGGATAAGATCTTAGTATGAGATCAGAACTATGTATGTGACTGTTAGGCGTACTTATTTATTTTATTTATAACTGGAATATTATTTAAACTACACAAAGTGTTTCTTAGATATTAACTGTAATCTTGGACTCATAGCTCTTCACCCTATAAATATTTCGGTAGAACTACAATAATAAACACATGCAAAAATGCCAACATCTACACACTGTGGGTGCTGGCCCCCCAAAAATCGCTCTAAATCCGCCCCACGCATGTTACACACGCTTTTTGCGGTATTGAAATTAAACTTGTTTTTGTTACCCACTGCACAAGTCTTGGCTAATGACTGATTTGATCTTGAAGCAATTAAGGTGCACCAAAGGCGGCTCTTATTCCGAACTCCGCTTTTTATTTTGGTCACACAGGGGTCCTAATTGATGTTATTGACTCATTAATATGGTTTTAAGTTTTTTAAAGGAAACCTGACTGAAATTGCTAATGTTTTAATTGCACCAAAAGTGCAAAAATTACGCTGTTTCTAAGTAACTTGCAGGTAAGTTATATTGGTAGTGCCAATAGTGTTAATTCAATAAATTGTTATAATTATTACGCTATAATAAAGATTAGAAATAATATTGTTGCGTTGAGCACCTTTAACTTTCCGTTCAATATCTATAATAACAAAGATGCACCAAGACATACATATTTCTTATGTATTTATCTTTTTACTTATAACCATTAATTCCCAGCAAACTCTAAACAATGAGCTTTCCATATAATTGCTTATAGGAAGCACCTGTCAACGACATTGAAATAAAAACCTTACCTTAGTCTCAAGCCGTTCGTTCTCACTCTTGTAGTGAGTTCGCTCGCCTTCCACCTTATCCAACTTGGCTCGCAGCGTCTCAAGCTCGTCCTGCGAAAAACAACTTTATTAGTATTGCTGTAAGAGTTAAATTTCAATTAAACATGAACTTTTAGTTCTTTATTTTTCAACAATTTGTAAACAAATTTATTTATTTATATTTTTATTGAATATTAAATATTTTATTTCTAGATATCGGTTTGAGCGTCAGTATATTTTGGTGTTTTTATGGAAGTTATCAACTCTTGTATTTGATAGTAGCATGTTATTACAAGTGGAATGAATCAAGCGCCATATGTAGGCAATCAGCTGTCCAGGTACTATCATTAAACGGGGGATGCTTATCTAACTGCTGAATAAGGCCTCCACTAATACAGGAGCTTAGTATGATACCATTTAAATTTGGGTACTGTACCCAGCAACTTAAATAAAATAACGAAATACGATGAATTTCATTCACAGAACGGCGAGTTTTTCATATGCAATCAAACCAAGATTTTATGACCGCATTGTTGCCATCCAGGCTAGATTCCAATACGCAAACATTATGAGATAATAAATGAGTATCGTTCGGATAGTTTCAGTAGAAACTCGCAGAAAACGCATCGTTTTTATAACTCGCTCGTGTGGAACCGATAGTCACGTTACCATAGCATTTTAAACCAAGTGTATTCTATGATTTAATACGTTTATGATTTTAATCTGCTCGAATCGCACGATTCCTCCGAGGGTAGATAGTTCATCACAAAGATTGACCAGGTCAATCGGTCTAGAAAAACTCTAGACAGTAGGTGGTAGATTTGTTTCAACACGTAACGCATGTAGTTATAAGTTTTCAAGTTATCAGTCGATACGTGATTATGTATTTTATGAAACTAGAACTCGAGATTATAGCGACAAATTGCCTTTTCCTATTCCAGATATCATGTTCTAATAGGAACGATAACCCTTGCATTTCAAAAAACGAACTACACATAATATTACTGACAATTTTTAAATTAAATAAACTTCACAATTTAAAAAAGGAACGACTAAAATCCAAGTCGATAAAATCGAACGCAATATTTTCGAACAATTCGATAACTCTGCATTCCTAATTTAAATTTTAAAGCGAAGGGATCAGCCACAAATCACGTAATGGCCACTGTTGGACCAGAATATCGCGGTCCAGCTACCGGAACCGCGATCAGGGCCCGAATGCGGTCGGTATCAATGATAGTTGATGATCAGTGTCGTTCGTGGTTTTAACCGGCACTGCGTGCTATTATACAATACATTATCGGATTCCATTACATGATTGTAATATGTTTACGACCTTTGCGGTGCACTAGCTGAGAACTGAGAAGTTCCGGATTCATGTGTTTGCGGGATTAAGCTCGCGATGTGGATGAACTTCACGTGTAACTTGCTTAATAAAACCTTGTTTAAGAAATCTAAAGCGACTAGCCATAATCATCATCATTTTTAATCAACGGAAGTCTACTCCCGAAAATGTTGGATTGATGTGGAATGCGTAACAATTAGAATATTCTAGACCTCAGCATACTAAGAACTAGTTCCGGGTTAGTACTCCGTGAGAATACGCGGAAGATACAGACCCGGCCCGTTACAATTACTACCATTCTCATCCATGCCAATGATATAATTATCTCGCTCATTATTGTTTATGAGTAATAACTGGTGACATACGATGGAATAACGGGTTGTGGAAAGAATAACAGCCTTATTAATAGACAGTTTTAAAACCTATTTTAGTTATCGAATGTTTTGTCTTCTTCATCATCATCATCATCATCATCATCATCATCATCATCATCATCATCATCATCATCAACCCGTTGGAGTCAGCTGGATATAGGCCTCTCCCAAAGTACGCCACAGAGCCCGGTCTTCTGCATTTGTGTTTTTCGCTTAGACTGAATTCTAAAGTCCTTCAAAAGGGACAAAACCTTCGATAACTAAATTAGGTTTTGAATCTGTCTATGAATAAGGCCGTAAGTATTTATGTGATCGTATGTGATTATTGACATTCACAGACATTATACACAATATCTGAAGTCGGAGGTACGATGGGATATGAACCAAAAAACTTAGTATTTTTTATTAGAACAAAAATCAAGCCGCACTAAAAAGCCTAAATATGTGACTATTCTTTCTTGAAAGATGCGGTTTTAATCTAATAGATTTCATTTGGAAGTTAGTGTAAAACCTTTGATGAAAAAACGCCTGTGAAAATTTGAATAGCAAATTATTTATTACACGTGAAAACGCGGTTATAACAGGCCGACTGTATAGGAATGGAAACTACAAAATACACGTACAAAATTTAATAAACAAGTACACATTATATAACTCATTGTAAAATAAGGGTAGTTAATTGTAACAGTCACTGAGCGGATGACTAATACGGTCTGCCCCGTGACCACGAAAGCTGGAAAACAATCGAAACGGCAGGAAGTTTAAAATGTAAAATTAAACCAAATCAGCGATAAAATCCGTAAAAATAATTTTATTTCGAAGTGATACTAAGTCAATCGAAATTGATTACCTACACTTTAAATTAAAATTCAAACCTCGCAAGATAGAATTCTTGTTCTCAGTTTAGAAAATATTATTAAGCTTTTTGAATGGGTACTGATTGTACAAAAGTATTCACAAAAAAGTCAAGAAAACATAAAACGCTGTGTAGTGGCTTGCGCTACACTACTGTTTGCTGAGATGGCCACCTAATTGGCACAACGGGCGTGATATGTATATACTTTTTTTTTAAAGTACCTATTTGTTTTTTTGTGTCAATAATGTTTTTCTTTCTTTCGTAAAACTACTTTGTATTCTTTAAATTACACAACGCATTTCAAACGCCTCGTAGTAAAGAAGCGTTTAATTAGCAATTGTGATAAGTAAGAGCGAACTGCTATGCCGTGCATTACACGGCGATATCCTCCGCAAGTGTTGCGATTCATTCATAAACCGCACCTGCACCTGTCTGCAGTCCGCGCTGCGTTCATTTACTAAGCAATCCAGTTTCTTGTACCTATCTGCTGCAGTTCTAGATAGGTTTATAGGGTTTACACTTCTCGGTTGTATTAGAAAAGTATTTGGATGATAATGAATGTGATGACTGACGAGAGAGTTAGAGGAAAGATTTTATTTCTTGAGTATAGAAGTATGTTTTCATTGATGCCTATATTTGTTTCTTAATCATCATTTGCCGCCGAATTTATCTATTTTATTATTATTTTTGGAATGCTATAACACAAAGATTTCAATGCACCTAACGAAAATTGCAGTACAGTCCAGACAGAGAATCTAACAACGTCTGCGGTAAATCCATTTAGCTAATGCGATCAATTTCCCACGTTCACTATACCACACGACCTCAATAAAACCGCCTACATTTTGCAATCTGTAGTTGCAAGCCCTACGTCTGCAGGCACGCGCCGCTCAATGGATCGGAAATCGGGCGCGTTTAGCGGTCGCCACACTCGGGCAGCCTCCGCGCCGCGAGCAATTTGTAGAGCACAGGAAACGAGCAACACCCCCTCCCTTCCCTCTATTTATCCCCTCTATAGCGCAGGTGTCAATATTGCAAGGGATGTGCGACCGGTTCGACTCCTGTGAATGGATCGCTTTTGCTGAATGGGTGATCGTTTTAGCCGCCTTGCCGCATAGATAATTTCTGATTTATAGCGAGGCTTTTTTTGATTGCAACGAAATGATGCGATTTTTGTAAGCGCAGCTCTACAAATGTCTGATACATATTACAATTAATTTAAAACGGGTGACGACTGTGAAGTTAATACAGTTCATAACTTCATACTTTCATACTTAAGTATCATACAGATTTTTTATCAACCCTGACGTATGAAAGAATGCACTGTCCGCGCCCTCGATCCGAAAATAAAGGAGGAGAGAGTGTCTGTCTTATCAATAATCCTTTTTGACTGTAAATATCCTTATCTTACTGACACTGTACCGGTAAAACCAAAGATTAGACATGTTTTTTTTTGTAACAAAGGGCATCCGTATAATAAGGGAAATAAGTCGAATTGCGTTGTTGTGGTCAAAGATTGTTTATGGCAATTTAGAAGACCTAACTTTAAATGCTTGTGAAATCCGCCATACATCTTCCTAGCAATTGTGTTGGACAATAATTTCACCGTAACATAACCAAAACCAATATTTCAATCTGTCATCGTTACAGTAATAACTATAAAACAATGTAACGAATGTACTGACGCGTGAAAACCGATTTGTAGATCATTCAACGACAGTGCCACAGCTTTTTTACAATCACTTTCATTAGAAACACATGGGCGTGAGAGCTGTTTGTTTATGGGCTGCCATCGACCGCAGTGCTCTAGCGCATTTGTCTTATCTATGGTTTACTGCCACTTATCTACGCGCCACTCTTTTACACCTTGTAGCTCGTCACCAGCTATTACAGTATTTTTTAAATTTAGAATTATTTCTCTTTTCTAAAGTGCCATTATTTGTTCAAAAATATAGTAAGTATCTCAATTCATTTTTAAAATTGGAACTCTTCTGAATAGATCTGGAGTAGATCTAGAGTTAGGTACTCTAAATCGAAATTTATTTTGGACGCGCTGATTAGATCGTTTGTGTCAATCGCCGAAGAACGACGTGGCTCGAGATTTTAAAACCAAACTTGATCACTCCTCTTTCTAAACTTAAAAAGTTAATCACTCTAGCGCAATGACATGAAGAATATTAAAATGTAAATCCAGAAAGTGTACCACATACAATTGTTATCTGTTGAGGGCTATTATCTCAAAGAACATGGTACAATCGACCCGTTTCTATGACACAATAAAACAGGAAGCTCTGCTTTGGTACAATTGGATGGAATTATACAAAGTAGAACCAACCATATGTGGTTCTAACCTGTGTTCCAATAATCTAGATTCTAATAAGAGTAGAGTGTCTTTCCTGATAATATTATGATCAACCTCTACGCAGTTTTATTGGATATTTTTAACCTACGTATCTTTAGTATTGATAGATTCTGTTATGATTATTTTTTATATATGAACACTATTAAAGTATGTGTTTGTCGGTTGAACAAAGTTACAAATGGTCTGAAATACAGCATTTTTTATTACAATGAATGGCGAGACGAGTATTCACCTGATGGTAAGCGATACGATCATCCATGTCCAGTAGCAAAACCACACAACACCATGAATCACAAAGCAATGCTTGGATTTTCCACTGCGCTCGCCATCCTGAGACATAAGCTGTTAAGTCTCATTATGTCCAGTAGTTACTCTGGCTACAATGACCTTCAAACAGGAACAAACAGTGCATTTACACTGCTGTTTTGCGGGAGAAATAGAAATTGCGGTGGTACCTAACCAGGCGGCCTCTTACATATGAGAGACCTACCACCAGTATTTGGTGCATAGACGGTGGGATTGAAAGGTTTTCGATTGGAGGCCGTGTACCCGCAAGGGCAACGGCGGACGTCTACCTTGTGGGTGGACGTCCTTATAAAGTTTGCAGGAAGTCGCTAGAAACATGTCACACTGAACATCCTTGGAAGAGGCCTACGTTCAACAGTAATTTCTTTTGATGATCATAAAATAGAACAAAAAAAATATGAAATATTGGTTTTTTGCTGCTGCTGCTTATGTTTGTAAGTTCTCGAGGTCAATCAGGATCGGTTAAAAATATATACTTGGCTCTGGCTTTGCATAACTACATCCAATGGATATATGAGGTCATGATAACCCTAAACACATGACCCGTTGTGTGCATCGAATTCTGTTCGTATTGTGTAAGCGATCCGAGGCCTGCTTAGTAACAAGATGCGTCGTGGTAATGGTAGCTTCAAGCTTGCATGTATTACACTAAATGACATGTTAAGTGAAGTATTATAAAGCTTTTTTAAACTAATACTTCCACAGGCGCATGAACTGAGTTCGTTATGTGATGATTAATAATAATTTAAGTGTTTAGGGACCGAAAAAGTCGTCATAGCGGATGAATGATATTGTGAAACCTATGACACTAATCTTCTACCTTACTACGGCGTCGCTACTACCTTCAGCCATTTCAATCAAATCGACTCAATTGCTTAATCTGCAGTTCTATTAGCCAATTGACTGATAGGACTCCAGATTCTACGGCTATTTATGAATCTCAGAAGGCGCTCTTCAACCATCTGATAGTACACCTATGCTAGAGCTAAAATTATTAATACTAAATATAGCCCCGTATCATACATCATAGAGTTATTAACAAACCAAGTATAAAGTGATCGCGATGGCTTAGCGAGCGGTCGCGCACGGGCGCTCGACACGGTAGGGTGCACATCATTTCAGAATGTGTGCATAGGATTAACGCTGAAATGTAATATTTATTCTAAATGTTGCGTAATTTTTACCTTTCTACTGTGTTCTTAGGTCAGTAGCATGAAAATGACGTTAATGTTGAAGTAATATTTTTCGGCGATTTAATCTCGCCAAGTCAGCATATTACGTATAATAACCGTAACAAGTTATATTAAACATGAATGTTTATTGTAGCCTCATATATCTAAATGTAGCAGCAAATGTAGCCCGGGCCACTCTGGGTATGACCAGGGAAATCTAAATCCCGAGCCTAAATATTTCCATATAAACTTTCTGACTACATAGTTTGAAGAACTTGTGCCTAGAAGTTGAAAATTCGCGTAACTCCATACGACCTTCAAACCGAACATCATACTGTTTTAGTTCTCACCTGTGCCTGTTTGAGTCTGTGTTCGGTCCGGTGTACAGCCAGCAGCGGCGTGACTCGCACCAGCAATCTCCACCAGGGCCAGTCGCGCACGGCGAGGAACGCGCGTACGTTGCGCTGTATGCAGCGTGCGGCCGTGTGTTGCGTGCGGAGGCGTTGCGCGCGCCGGCGCGCGAGTAGCCCGCGCGCCCGAGCCTGCAACCGAACCAGCACGCGAGCCAGCGCGGCGTCGCGGCGCGCGTCCAGCCCGCCCACCACGCCGCCGCGGAACATGATCTGCAACAACAGAAAGAATATGGTTAGTTATTTGTATTATGTTGAGCATTCTTATTATTGAATTCATAAGTGAGGTATTTTCAGCAGTACACAGCCAAACGGTAAATGTTGTAGATGGATATTATGTTAAAGTTTTATATTGTTACAAAGTCATATGATTTAATTATAGCCGCATGTTGAGGGGAAGAAACGGGTAAAAATTAGCGCTGCACGAATTCATCTCGATAAGTACACGCCGAATTTCTTCTTTTTGCGATACAACATAATTTTAATGTCATATTTGTGTACATAAACTACTTTTTCACTTTCAGTTGATAATCTCAGTGTTCAAACAACAGGCCGACTTAGTGTGTGGAACGGTGGTAGAGATCTTTCGCGAGTCGGTGCTCAATGTGGACAGAAATGCACTTGGCAAGAAACGCAGTATACTTTGCCGTGCCTTTAAAGAAATAACTTTATAAAGATTAAAGCTCACTTGCATAAACTTTGATTATAACTTTGATACTTTGAACGCCATACACTGGAAATAGGTGGGATTGAAATTTTCAAAATTAAAGTTATGGGCGAAGTTAGTTGATGCAACTGGGCCAAAATGACCTGTGATCATACGACAAACCCTCTATTTGACAAAGCAATAAGCGTCACAAGGAAATTACACATTAAAAATAGCTATAAAATTGTCGGTTCCGAATATCAGTACAGAGTACGCAAGTCATAATGGAGCATTAGTACAGTCGGGCGCGTAACGAAACGAAAGTTATTACTTTTTATGTAACTGTACGCGGCTGTTACTTTCAGTTGTTTTTTCTCCATCGAAAACTCGATTTGACCAGAGCAAGATGTGATGTAAAACGTCTATTGTGATGCTCGAAAGAATGTGTAGTAGTTAGGTATTTACCTTGTTATCATGTTTTTTTCAATTGAAATCTTCGCATGGACAATAGTATACGTATAGAATATAGACTATTCGGAAATACATCGTAACGGTGTTTTCGAACAACCCATTTAACGTACATGTAACTATCATTATTACATTTTTACAAACAAGATCGATAGCCAAGTACGAAAAAAGAAAAGAAAAGATGTAACATTAAAACTATAATTTCTGGCGGTACTGTAAGCTCCTTTAGTGAGTCAATACTAAGTTCCAAAAAAAATAGGTTTCAGTAGAGATATTTTGGAGTATTTAGTCGTGGTTTCCTACAGCTGAAGATGGTGATAATAAAATAATCGTTCATAATAATTATGCACGTTCATGTGCCATTGCGACTATCAAACCATATTTCTTTCTAAACACGTGTAACGCGAGATGTAACAGATAGCAATTCCAGCAATACGTCGCACGTTTATTAAAGAATCACATATTAATAAACAACAATTGCGGTGACCTAATTCGATCACGAGTGTACCTTTAAATGAGAAAGGACGATTCCATTAATATGCTTTTAATTATAGCGTTCTATGAAAAGATTTGTTTAATTGATCCATATTTTGTATTGGCCTTTGAGTAATTAATTCTGAGCTGCAAAGTTTGCAAAATTATAAATTACGATACTTTCAAATTTTATAGTATAAAAGCTAAATTTTAAATATGTTGTAATATAATTTTTAATATGAAAAGATGTTTTCTTTTGATGATTCTTTCATCTTGCCAGACACATTAAAGCTGATGACTTCCAAACCCACTACGATCGGAACTTCATAATAGCTGATCGTGTGATGCCTATATCAGAGACATGCGCTGATAAACTTTCAGTTTTATAAAATGAAAAAAGTCTGACAGCCACGGGTTCTTGGTCTATTCAATATTATGTAATAGGAAATTATTTGGTACCATATTTTGAAATTATTGTACCTAATTTAATATTGGTTTGACTGACTATAAATGAAATGTTCGATCCTACTGCATTGAGTATTGTCTTATTTTCTTCAATACACTTTATGTTTTACAATAAAGAATGATGTATGAAAACTAGAACGCATTCCAGCAAATCCACCAGCATAAATTACCCTCTGTTATTTCGCATGCCAACCAATCAATATGTAGTACATTGACGCCACTCCAGATTTATTACACCCGTCGTTTGACCCGTCATTTTTCAATTGCCTACGATGACCCTGTCCATCATATTCGTAACATTACGCGACAAATGTAAGTAGGTCATGATACTCATCTAACACGACAGGCGACACGTCTAAATTGTAATCAGTCGGACAATAGTTTGCCAATTCTATAAGTATGTTAACGTCGCACCGTTTTATTGCGTCCCATTGGTCGATGAAATATTTCAATTTATTCAGCTGTATATTAATGGCAGATTTATGGTTCAGTTCAATCAAATTGTAATAATCACATAGTACATAGGTTGGTGGATGACAAAATTAATTGAAACCACATAAAGAATAAGAAGGAATCGTATTAGCAGTTCGTGTAATAAAAATATGTACATTCATTCAACGGTATAGCCACTACATTTTCTTCTGGATACATTATTCCCTAATTAAGTTTGTATGAAAATATAGTTTTCGAATTTTGTAGTGACATTTGAATGAATGTTAATTGACAGAATTTTACTATTTTAATTTTTTTTGATTCACTCGTAAGGATCTTGTAGCTTTACATCATGTGTTCACCACCGTATACATTTCAGGAAATGATATGATATATTTTTCTGTAACAGTTGTTACTATTATTTTAAAGATTATTAAAGCAACAATAGCATTGCTGTCGCGTGTCAATGAATCAATAAAAATGGGGATAGTTCAATGCATCAGAAAGTAAGTAAGCACATAGTAAATCTAAACAATAACAAATATAATTCGTTCTCTAATTTATTACCTACATTCATTACCATACGAAAAAAATACGCTTCAAATTGGAATGTCATTTTTTTATACTCGTATGTGTCCATTACTGGTGCTTCTAATGTGTCCATGCCTTCCTCATTAGATAATGCGAGTTTTCCCGCTCAGTCAGGCGGGTGCTGCATCCACAGGCCACAGTTATTAAAACCATATCGCATACAGGCGTACAGTTAGGAACATCTGCAGTTATCTGCGATTGCAAGTGGAGCGTGATTTATGAGGGTACGCCATCCGAGAACGTTGTTTACCATCACAGTTTTATAATGGTACTGGCCTGTCTATGGTTTGAAAAATATGTTATAGAAATCGCGGTAGAAGGTGATGGAAAAATGTTTGTAAACAACATTTTCGAGAAGTGTAATTTCGGATACTGTAATAACGTATTAACACTTTTTGGTGCGCCTGATTATTAATATAGTGTACTTTAAACAGGGTATCCAATGGCGAAAGATTTCAGTCTTTTTCTTTCTTTGTCCTTCTAAAGACTACTCTCATTGCAAAATGTCAGTACCCGCGAGCCGAGTCCTTAGCACATTCCAAGAAATTAAACCCACATATAATTCGAAACGATATCATAAATAATTATATTTGCTCACAAATATAACAGAGTAATAACTCATAATGTTTTACATAACTTAACTTTCTCATTAACTGTTATATCTCCGTGGTTACGGACATGTATACTTAGCCAATGCTTGCGACCTCCTTCATTCGATATTTATCGAGTATCATACAAAATTGAGTACAAATCTTTGTGACATCTTCTATAAACACACATTTGATTTATGTAGACCCCAAACTGACTATTTGCAATCACCATATCAAATGAGGTCTTCCATTCACTATAGAGTTATTTTACCGATGATTTAAAGAACATAATCTGTGCGCGGGTACCCGACACGCGGTGATCCAGAGCCGCGTAAGGGGAGTAATGTCACTCTTTATCCATGCACTACGGATTGCAGTTCATCTCAAATAGATATATTCGAGCCGCAATGACAACTTCGGTAAGGAACAAATTAGTTAGAATACGGGTCATTCTGGCACTACTAACACCTACGTTTGGTAGGCACTACAAAGTTACTGGATGCAGTGCAATCCTAACGGTTAATCTCTCATTCATTGGGATACTAATATCTTTATTGCAAACTACATGTTATAAAGATGTTACAATTTTATAGTTATGTACAATGCGAATTCTGTTGGGCACGGCAAAAAAATGGGTGAGAGGAGGAACTACAGTATTAATAATAGCAAATTACAATTATGCCTAATAAGCAGAGATGCCACAGGTGTGGATACAGGCATGATCTTAAGCTATGTAAAGACTGACTTTCAAACTCATACTAGCAAGCTTAATGATCACGAAACAGCAATGCATTTACGCATATTAGCCTCTTATAAACGGTTGTAAGTACTCGGGTGTGTTTGTTAATGGTTTCCTACGCGTGTCTTATTATGAACGATGCTTTCTTGCAGGAAACGCCGCGGGAAGCGAATAGCTCGTCATTACCGTAGAAAGTGGACACATGTTGCTCTTTGGTGTTCTGTGACGGTTAAATAGGGTAATATTGTGTACTATAATTTTGTAGAGAATAATGATAGGAGGCGTCAACCGCTTGTTTATTTTACTGCTTTATTTGAATTATTTGTTGTGTTGGACATTTATAATGGCAGCGTTTGTTCAGAACCGTGAAATCCTTGGTTCGGTTTCCAAGTCAGCCAATCCACTTTGTGTTAATCTTTAGTTTCGATAGATAAGACTTGTGAAAACTAGTATAGCAAGCTAGAAATCAGTGAAATCTGTTTGCGACATCCATAAACGTCCTGAGCAACGTCACGAGTATTTACAAACATGACATGTCAACTCTGTTTAAGATTTAACAAGGAGTAAACATGAAAACCGGTGCGATTAGTAAATTAATTATTTAATTCCAACACTTATGAATAATAATAGCATAAATCTGAAAAATCACCAAATTTAAATAGTCTGTGGAATATAAATATTGCTATCCCGACTTCTGAGTCACTACTTCATTATTATAAGCTATAGTGGATGTGGTCAAAATTGTCTTTCAAACCCAAATAAATTACCACTGTTTCTCACAGTCTTATATTTACAATCGATCAGAGGGACCAATAGCGAGGGAAATAATAACACATGTTATTCGCACGCGCATTTACAAAAACAAAGCAATCAGCGACCGGTTGTTATCATAATAGCGTCTCGACGTCCTGTAAACACCACATTCAACGTGTATGTTCAAAAATGATTGATATTTCGCATGCATTTGTTTAAATGTAGTTGCTCTAGTGTTGGCCACAATGTTTTTTTGTTATAACTTGAAATAACGGTGCGTCAGCGGAATAACCAAAAAATAAATTACTTATAATTTTTGACAAGTAATCAATATTGTAAATTATTTACCTAACAAATATTTCTAATAACGATAATTATCTAGTAATTCTAAATTATTATTCTATTCTAAGTAATTAAAATCGCAGCTTTACAGTTAACTGCTTATATAATTTATTAATATGAAAAAATAAAGCAATTAAGTTCTGTTACAATATTTCCTGTAAAAAAGTTAATCTTTATGAATATAATTGTACCTATTTACATTAATAATTAGGTATTCACGAATTTAATGATGCTGTAATTTAATTAAATATTCAATGTTACGTCAGCGAGGATCATTAATATATCAATCAAGCAATTAATTAGATCCAGGAAATCAATTTATTAAAAAAAATATTTCTAAAGAAACACTTCATATGTCGACAATGTATGGAGCCGTTATTGGTTCTTTATTGTAAAAAATAAATGTTTATTATGTGGCGAAGTGTACTTAATACATACATCCGCCGTTGCTCGCACATAACCCAAAAATAAGTGCATGGATTTTGATTATTTGACTTTATTTCGTATAAAGATATTAACATAATTCCTGCTTGAAAGGAATTGTAAATGTAACCTGATAGTAATCGATTTTGTATACGTAAAGTTGATTATCAAAATAAAGTGGCCTTCAGTTTTATGCATGTCAAATATAAATAAATTTTATTTTTATTTCCGGTTCAATTTTATTCTTATGACAATAGTTACGTTTGAGTACAAATACTGTTTACGCTCAAAAAGAAGTCATAACAATTAGGAATATCAATACATCAATGTATATTTTAACTGTCGATGTAAAAACACAATAATGAGATTGCACGTTCGTATCAACACATTCTCAAATTCCGTAAAACAATGGAGATGCAAAAAAACACTCGAACAACGACTTGTTTCGAACACGCTATTATGGAAACATTTAAAACGGAGACGTACGATTTTTTGTCTCATTGTTCTTGGGGTCAATTTTTGGTCGGACTCGTGTGAGAAAAACAAAAGAACAAAAAATATGATTACGCGAGTAAATGTCTGGTTGTGACAGGTTGATGAACTTAATTGAGTCGCTTTTTCAGTTAATGAACAAACAAAGCATTACTGGACTTTTAGGAAAAAATAAGTATAATTTGCAAATAATAGATGCGAAAACAGGTGTATAAAATATGAATCATATCTTATGACTAAGCAGACATATAGAAGCGAAAATATAAAACGTGAATCCTGAAATACAGACTAAATAAGACGCGTGCTTACGAAAGGCTAAAATGAAGAGTTTTATGATGCTAAATGCTAACCGACGGGTGTAGGCTGTAAACGCATTATTAATTTACTACGCAAGGCATTACATCAAGACCATTAAGGAATAATCCACCTCGACAAATTAACCCAACCAAGGATAAAACCCAGTTCCTCACAGCCTATCCAACCAGTAAGCTAACAAGACTTTCTCAACGTACGAGTATAATAATGACACGGCTAACACAAGGCAGATTTCACACATCACACAGTTGAAGGCACGTACTAACTTAATTGACGTGACATTACGAGATTGTCGTAAGATTTGCAGATAACATTTTTAAATATATGACAGAGTGTATGTACAGTTGATATTAATATAGATACGATTACGATCATTTGGAAAATGATATGAAATTAGAAGCGTGATTATTTACACCTTTGTAAGTTATTCTTTAAACGGAATGTCAATTATAATTATTTCGTACCATTTCAAATGATTTAGATATTTTAAGCCTCATATTAAAAAATTAGGAATTTATTTTTATGTACCAAAAAAGAAAAAGAATATTAATCATTTTTTTAGAATACATGTTTTGAAATGTTGCATCATAGGATTGTATGATGACTTGATATTGGATTCCTACTTAGACCGAATTATTAAATTAATAATTCGAAATCGTTATGGATTTCCCCAGATAAAATCAAATGAGCCAGATGTCTTGTCACAAAAATAAAATCTTTGTGCAACAAGCGTATACAAAACATGACTTTATCCCATGACCTTATCCCTTGACCTTATTCGGCAAGCATGTGGTGCCGACCTCACATGCATAAGATGAGGCCAAGCGCAGAAACAGTAAGCGCAATTAAAATTACAAACATCATACTTTTAGGGCTCTGTAAGAAAAATATAAAAACCGGGCACTTAGAGGATATATAATTAACCGTGCGTAATATGTCTGTCTGTCAAGTAAACCTACGGGACATTTCCAGTTGTCCTAGTAATATAAAATTTATCAAAAAAACAGACTTAAAGTATAACGGCCTTATTTATAGACAGATTTAAAATCTATGTTAGTTGAAATACTTTTGAATTCAGTTTGAGCGAAGAAGACAAAACATTCGATAACTAAATTAGGTTCGAATTCTATCTATGAATAAGGCCGTAAGTGTAGAAATAAAATCTACATAACAAATATACTAAAAATTGAATCTGTAAATATTTTTTGTGCGATTGTATTCTATGGAACGGTATTGCATATATTGCATTATACGGGACCTTACGTCTGCGAGTACCACTCGCTCTTCCCAGAATTATTTATTATTTTTTAAAATTCATGGTTGATTGCGCAAGACAAAATCAAACACGGCATGTAAATGTTGACGGGCGCTATCTATGTGGGTCGACCGTAACAAAACGACCAGCTTGACAGTAGGACCGATCCCGTTACCCGCTCGCTCAGTTTAATTGAACCATTGATTACCCGAGGGTTTAACTGAATGTCGAATTCACTTATTCGAAGATTATGTAATATAGAATGAAGGAACCGATGAAGCGGGTCGTGAGGGTAAGCAATCACCAATTATAACCCATATAGCAAAGAAGTTGCTGACGTATTGCCGATATTTCAGAATAGAAAGGAGCAAAGAATTCGGAGCAAATGCATAACGATCCTATAGTATACACATCCACAGCTGGATACCATGCTCAAGTTATGAGCTTAACTCTATAGTAAGACCTTTCTGTAGTGACAAGAAACAAACGGCAGTGTATTTACTTTTAATGGTGGACTTAATACGACAACTTCATCAACCACTATAAAAAACGTACTATTTGATTTTGATAATAATAACAACTTTCAACCAATATGCCTGTAATGGTCCCTCTGTTAGGCATGAGCCTTCTTTTAAGTAAAAGAAGAGTATAGGCCTTAATCAAAAATTATGGTCTAGCTCGAATAACAGGATTGTACAAGTGTTCACACCTTTAAAATTGTTCAGCAATATTCTCAGATATGCAGGTAACCTCACCTTTCCCTTCACCACTAAACGGGTGATAATTAACAACACACACCTATCTAAAAGTCAGAGGTTACATTGGTTCGAACCCGCGACCCCCGGTCATTCCGGTCTCCCGACTGACGCAAAAACTTTATTGTATAGTTAATTACGCACTGGCAAACAGGTTCCTTGTATTCGGAATAACCGGCAACAGGTTTCGTCAACAATTCGCATGATCGACGCATCAATGGTTACACAATCATATGAGATTTATTACATCAAAACATGGCGAAGTTTTGGTAGTTCTATGTAATCTTTGGTTTGATGTTAGTGATACTATTTTTGCTTAGTTTTTCCTGCTTTGGCTGTCTGTATTTATGATTTTATATTGGGTTATGATTGTAGAAAAATACGTAATTATTTATTGACTGGAAGGCTAAAGAATTTTTTTCGGCAGTCGAGTGATGTTGTTTTAATTTTTTTTTAATTATGATATAGAAAATTGTTCATTTTATTTATGTGAATGATAGGCCGTTGTAAAAAAAAGTGAATTTCATGTATAAGTACACACACACACTTTTTTTTATACTTCCGTATCTTACAATAGAAAGCGGAACCCCTATCACGGTGTAATGTAACCAAAGCGCCCGTATGTTTTCACTTTTTTCTATCAAACAAGTTAATTAGGTTGAACACAAAAATATCTACCATAATCTGCAATATTTCAAACACGACAATGAATTTACTGTCACCAACATCTGCACCGCACTGCACTTACGATCGGGTGCACTGTAGCCTTTTACCAAACCAAAATTAAAAAATAATAACATAATTATTTAAAAGAAAGGATTTCCAAGAAGCTAACAGAACTGGCGTGCAGTACATATTTAAATAAATGGTATTAAGGAGAAAAAACCGATATTTACCGCGAACGCAAGTGGCAAAACACCACGTGTCGCTCTCTTATTTTACGATCATTTCTCTCTGGACGTAATTTGTAAGGATTTTAGGGCTGTCCAATAAGCAACTTTGATTATCAAACATTACATACTACTTACTAGTTTTACGTATTATATTAGATAACTGGAAAGGATAGTTCACAATGAGATGCTGTTGCGCCGCGATCCATGTTAAATTCATAGTTTGTAGGTTCATAGAATCTTAAAGTCTTATTAAGTGATAAAAATATATTACTTCTAAAATAATTTTAATTAATACGCATTAAAAATTGTTTCTTCCGTACTAGAGCCCAGACAGTTGTATTTATTCCGACACTATTTAGATTTTTATAAACAGCCATTTTATGCTAGTACTATTTGCCAGCCGTATTATTTTACTTTATAAATTAGTAATCATTCTTATTTTTTGATAATTCTATGTATGAAAAGTATTCAGTTTAAAATATAACGTGATAACGCATTAAGTAAACATTATTCTAAAAATACAAATAATAATACCAAAACCATGAATGTATATATATCGACCACAAATTGTACAACTATCATCAAACATGTGTCCCACATTCGTTCCGCAGCAAGTAGCAGCCCTAGTTAGCAGATCGCAGATTTCGAATGTCAGCTCGGTGAGCGGTCATTACGGCGGCCACCTGTGGCCCGGCAATTACCGCGCCGAACCAGGGCTGTCGCGTGGAGTTAATAATACTGCACGAGTGACGTATTTGGAGCGTCCTAAACATTGTTATTTTTTAAGTAAGGTGCAAATATGTAATGAGCCAGTGTTGGAGGAAGAAAATGTTTCTATACATTTCATTTGCAACATTTTAAATATAATATGTTATTTGGTGAATGTGGTTATAAACATTTACGTATTTTAATTTTTAAGAATTTTCATGAATCGCGCCCTAATTTTTGGTCATCTGCAGTGAATGTTTATTTTGCGATGAAATTTTGCTTCGAAACCAAGGTGAACATGGACAAACTAATTCTACACACAAATATTTATTTTTCGAATGTCAACACAGACAACACATATTTTCTTGACTAATTCTCAATACATGTTCATGGAGAAATAACATTTAACACACGCGACAGCCCTAGCAACAACTTGTACACGCACTCGCACCGAGACGCTAAATTGCAATTTGTGCAATGAGTTTAGTCGCAAATTGTCTCTAAGACATCCAGTAAAGAGGACGTTATTCGTTGAAGATTTGACAACCACAGAAATTATAGTTTACGAGTAAAAATTGTATCAGGAATTCTAGTTTTTTGAATAATATTTTTTCCCCTGTTTCTTTAAAACCTAATGCAGGACTTAGATTACCAAGTGTAAATGGTGTCCAAAGGTGGCAGTCACTTTTCATCAAAATAATCTTATTCCTTATAGCCACTCTCACACCATCCAATATTCATTTTAAATATTTGACACTCATCATTTCCGTTGACACCAATAATACACAATTTATTTGTAATAAAGTAAATAAAGAGACCCTCATCAAACACACATAAACAACTATATACAAACTGTATATAAATCACGATGAAAGTCGGGAAGCGGAGCCGGGCCGAGAGCAAATGCGAATAACTTTCAAGATAAAAAGCATAGAGGCTCAACAGTTGCACGAGCCAATTATTACTGTAGGTACGTGTGTAGACTTTCGCCTGCACATAGGTATAGAAGTGAAGAATTGCCAGGCTTTAATTGCTATTGTGTTAACAAGAGACGATGAAATGTGGATTACAATCGTATTGGTTTCGAATAATAATGTTGTGTTAGGTTGGAATAATTAATTTAACTTTCAGGAGTGGATGTATAAAATAATATAAAAAGTGCGTTACTTGAAGTCCGTTCCGAAAATACATGACTCTCCAGGATAACTTAATAAACATATTTTGGCTGATACAAATTGTTTTGCAAAACTATTTGAGTGAATATATTTTAGAAGTAATTTCAAAGAATAGCGTAGAGCATCTTAGAATTCTATTTTAATCGAACTTTGAATTGTGTACATGTACGCTACGCTTTACTAAAAGACACATATTAAATAGAAAGAGTCAAATCACATCAACCACCCATAACAATTCATTTAACTCCTCAACACAGCACAAGGAACGAACGCATCCTATCATAATCAAACAACTTAGATAATAGAGGAAGTAAATATGCTTGAACAATCAATAACAAAGTGTAAACAAAAGGACAATACGTAATCTGTGAATAGTTTCGTAGATAAATATTGACTAAGACATCTTGGGAGGAGAGCTTCTTGTATATGTTGAAATATTTCCATCCCTTATCGGACAGCTCTTATTACGTATCGTGTGATTTATAAGTTGTATAATTGTTAGCGGTGCTATTATTGTATGTGATGCGAGTATGATAATTAAAAGGATGTTTCTGCTATAGTTGGCAATTTGGTTGTCACCAAGCAAGCTAAATACCTATGAAAGAGAGATTCATAATAAATTAACGAGGCTACCTTTGATCTAAAACTTTGATATGGTAATAAACAACTTTATAAAATATGAATCTTAATTTTTACCTAGTGACAATGATTTATAAGTTGGGGTGAAGAATTAAATCTGGATGTTGATTCTATAATTTATTTATATTCTACGATAGCCGCAGTAATTCTCTAGAACATTCACATTAGTTTACTCAAACTGAAATCCGGAAATCGACGGTGCTATTTGGAATAAAAACTGCAGTTTCCACGTTCCGATGCAACATTAGCACATCGGCCATAACATTCACCAGTCAGTTAGAATCCGTTACGTTATTTTGTTAAGGACTCTGCTTTCCCCGCGGCTTGATGCCTCGGCGAAAGCTAATACGTGAGGGGCATTTCCCTCAGATGCCATCCACGCACCTCGTACCTAGCTAATGTCTAATTTCGAAAGCAATTTCATACGAAACACCGAGACGTGACTGAATAAATTGATATATTGACAAAACACGATGAATTCTAATGGCATTCAGCTGAGAAAGATTCATTACATAAAGATGAAACAGTACGAGATATCTTAACTTTATCTCCAATATTACAATAAAAAGCAATCCGCCATCCTTTCTCAGTTGCGTTAGTTTAAATGATAATGACTAAAATTACATACAATTCATGAAATAATTAACTAATGTATTAGATAAGAAAGTATATTTTCAATCTCGAAATATCGTATTGATGAAATTTAACGGAATGGATTTTGCTCCACGGAACGATAATATAAGACCAAAGCACTAAAAAACAAATCACTAAAGGCTTCCTTTTTAATGCATAAAAGTCATAACAAACATTAAAAATCAATGATCATAAATAAGATACGAACAACGATAATGAACGCTTCAGATGGGAATGGATATTGAGATGTTAATCTAGGGAAAGCATTAAGGTAGGAAAACTCGTCAATTAAAATTAAAAGAGGAAGCAACTTCATTAGTAATAACTTACATATAAACGTATAGACACGTAGACAGCGATGGAAACTTCTTCTACACTTTTTTCTACCAGCATCACGTAATATTTGCACACGCATTGGCAAAGTGGGAAAGTGGCGACTGAAAGTGATGCCTTTTTTATTTGCAACGCGACGCGAGGCCGAGGTTCGCATTTAAATCTTGGAAAAGTAGCCGTACAGGTTGCAAGGGGTGTGTAGAATTTAAAACTACGCGATTACTAGTGTGACGCATGATTTCGCAACCGAGGTTTGGAGAAATGCTTTCGAAAGTGCATAGGATGTTTCGATTTGGTATTGAAATACGCACTTCTATTGATACGGCATCGCTGATATTGCATAGCTTAGTACGGTATTTACGTCACAAAATGTAAATAGTAATAAAAATAAAGACACTAGACAGTCTCAGTAGATGTTGTAGATGAAATACAAAAATCACGCGAAAAATGAATATTTTTAACATACAGTACTGCATGATCTGACAAGATCTCAGATATTAAAAGGTGCCTATTGCCTACAACCACTCCAATGGTACATACGAGCTCCATTGCTGGTTTCCCTTTTATAGACCGTCATATATCTGCATAGTTGAGTGTAAAAAACTCATTTGCACTAACTGGCAATTGCGTTGTCGCTTTCGCAAATGAGACTAACTTTCGACGGAGCTATTAAATACTTAATACGAATAACTTAATGGTACACGGCGATCTTATTACGGCCATTTATGTAAAGTATGAGGTCATTTAGCCAAGAATATATTGGTAATAGTCATTTGGGGTTAAAAAATTGTTTTTAGTACTTATGTGAATGAAATTCTGTGTTAATTGGTTGCGTATTTTTAATGTTTATGATATTGTTTTAAATAGGTAAGTAGGACAAAACAGGTCTTTCGTATATTATTTTTTTCGGGGCCAGCTGCCCTAACACCTATAGAGCATTTGTTTAGAATATTGATAGCGCTCTAATATTCAAACAAACTTTAATTGTTGTTTTAATAAGACTTGAGAAATAAAACCAAAATAGAACAATTATTAAAGTGAAAGTAAAAGCGTAAATAAATCAAGCGCGAGTTGTGACCCCGAGCGCTCGGCGGCAGTCCACCCCTTTTTTGTTCGCTTATCTTTGTGTACTCAACAATTACGGCTTCCTTATTCGGTGCATTCAGTAACTCTTCCTTCGATAATTGACTTCGATCTGTTACATAATAAGTTACGTTGGATTTATTCGCTATACGAAAGAATGTGATTATAAGTTGCATCACTGCGGCGGCATCGCAAAAAGCATCATTTTATGCAAATTAAGCAATTAAATAATACAGAAAGAGACGTTAAAGAAAGGTTACGCAACATGAGTGATGGCTCTGACAACCGACAAAAATGTTTGACCCCAAATGTTACTTTCATTACGCCAAGCACTCGAGAACCGGCAAACTAGAATTTATCGTATGCGAAAAAATGCGCGTAATAATTTGTTATTAAAATACGGAGCCATTATATGGAATGGTGAAGTTATAAGCGGCTAGATACCAAGCATTTGGGTGAAATATCAATTTGCTTTTATTTTATTACCCTATGAATAATAATACGGCAATGTAAGGGAGTAAATTTATAGAGATAGTCATAAACGGTGGATTTGCAAAATAATCACATAGACCGAGCGTTGGCATTTGCATTGTGCAGTGGTGAAATTAATTTGTATATATAGCACACGAAGGCGGCTACTACGTGTCAGTATTTTGTAAACGCGGTGGCGCTGTCAACAAAATGGTAAAGAGGTCTTCGACCTGGCAGCTCGTTAATAATGTCATCGGGAGTACGCAGGCGACAACTTTCAACTGCTAGATCTAGTTGGACTAGCCGCGGCAGATTGAGTATTGGCGGCGATCTAAATCGCGGCACGTCGTTGGCGGATAGCCGCGGTGCGGGTAAACAGCACCTGTAATTTGTTGTTATCGATATGTTAACAGCGTCGCGTACCTGTTCGTCCACTTTCGGAGCGTCCGCAGCGCGGGTACCGCTAACGACCTCGTTGGCGCGCCCGCCGCGCCGCGCCGGCCGCACGGGACGTACGTTTTTCGCATTCTCACTCAAATCTATCCCGAACTGTTTTGGTGCTTCGAATGGTTTAGCGTGAAGGTCGTCGACGACGCTGGGGCTCATGTCGTGTACGTTATCGAACGTTTGTTCGTTATCGTTGGCGGCATCATTGGAGACGTGCCCTGAGTCGTCGCTGCAGTCGGAGTGCGTGTCCGATATCTTCTCGTCCACATGTTTGTGCAGCGCAAGCTTGTCGAGCTGCGAGCACGTTTTGGAGTCATCTCTAGATTCAACGCATCTCACTTGCCTGCCGACGAGCGTGCTCAAATGGTTGTGGAACGTAGTGTTGGCCACGCACAGTTCCTTGTGCACCGCCGGAATCACCTTACAGCTGAGGAACAACCCCTGATCGGTTTTCAACTCCATGGCAGTCTTTAGTTCGAGTTTTTTTACCATCGACTTGACGGGCGACAAAGTCGAATCGATTTCGTCAGCATTATTTTCATTTAGTTTGGTTTCCGGCGTGGCGATGACGATGTCTCTTTTGTTGTTTATTTTTCTCTGCTGGAGCTTGGCTCGCATTGCGTTTATTTCATCAGGGTAATCTTTTGTAGATGACTTCGGTGATGTTGAAGTTTTTTTGTTGTCGCCCCCTTCTTTCTTAGGCTTATCGTTTTGTCTCTTCCCATCGGACTTGAGATTGAGTTGTGATTTTTGTCTTACTTGTTTGGCTGCTTCAGGTTTGTCTGTGGTTTTGCGTGGTGCAGTTGGCTTTTTTTTCTGAGCACACTCGCTGGCCTGGTCTATGTTGTTTAGATCAACCGGAGTGGGAGAAAAAAGCGCTCGGGTACTGCTAAACTTGTTTTGCGACATTTGACTCCTTATCACCGGGATCTTACTGGGAGAGCCCGCGATAGAAGTGGTGGACTTGGTTCTCTCTAAGATGGGTGAGATAATTATCGATTCATTGCCTATTTCCCACACGCTTTTCGCTTTCTGCATTTGTGATTTAGGCATTTCTTGACTTTCTAAACTCGTCTTTATGTTTAACGATCCATTATCTGTACACGTTTTCGGTTTTATTTTCTTTGGGTCGCTCACTTTTTTTTCGACTTTTTTCGTCACCGGCTTCGTTTTTGATACGACCGGAACGGGTGTCGACGGCGGATTAGATAAAGTTTTCTTTAAAATTCTCGTTTTAACGTCGAGTTTTTTAATATCTTCCGTCTTAATGCAGTTTGCTCTGGACGTATTTTTTGATGATATTTTATAAGTGGCATACTTATCAGGATTCATTTTCTCGTTCGGCGTTGACGTCAGAGGCATCAACGGCGCGGTTAATTGTTTTTCCTTCATGTCGTCAAGATTCCACAAGCTGGTAGTTTTGTCAATAGAGTTATTGCGAGCCACTTTATTTCTCGACTTGATACAGCTTTCCGGGTCAGAATTCGCTTTCTTTAAAATACAACGTGACTCTATAATACTGCAAGTTTTAGATTTTTGTAATTTAGGCGGAATAAATTCACTGTGAATAGATTTAACATCGGCAATAAGAGAAGTACTCGCACAGAACTCAGATAGTATTTTGTCGAAAGATTCTAGAGCTTTGTTTAGCTTAGCTTCAGCTTTACTTCCACTTCCTTGCTTGGAATGTGTCTTCTTGCCGAGTACCGTGATGTTTTCGTAAATAGACGAGTATCCTTTTGTTTCGTCGAGCAATTTATCTTTTATTGCATTCCGATCGATGCTCACTATGTTTACATTCTCGTACACGTGATGATGTTTAGTGTCTTTAACACTGTCGCTAACAATGTTTTTCGAAGATTTCACATCACTTTTCACCGGTTCACTGATTCTCTTTTCGAGGCAGGCGGCGATGGCGGTCACTTTGGAGCCCTTGTGCTCGGCCGAGGTGTCGGAGCCGACTGAAAAAGTCCTGTAGAATCTTTGGATCGCTCCCTGATGCGAGGGGGGTGAGGTGGGCTTCTCGGGCGGCTTCTGCCCGCCGAATATGTTGAATACTTTCACTGCGGGCATGTCGCGGGCCCGACGGGCGGTCGCGTCGCGGTCGCGGAGCGTTGAGGCGCGCGCGCGTCTCGGCGGGCGGCGTGCGTGTGCGCACTCGCCACTGCACCGCTCATCGCGCGCGCCGGCAAAGTCAATGTCACTCCAGGCGCCTGCCGTACGTGACAAATGGCTTATAATGAGCGATACCATGCAGGTTCAATCATCATTATTGGCCATTTTACTCGCGAATTTATGGGGTAAAGTTACGAGAGCGGCAAACTACTGATTCCGCACTATTTATTGGTGTAGCCGTTCCGCTGCGTAGCGCAGATCTCACTTCAAATTAAGAAATAACTCGAGCAAATTACCGCATGAAATTTTATATTTTCAACTCGGATTTGCTAGTCATGTAGAAATATAAACAATGTAAGCTAAACCGCGATGAGTTAACCCGGTATACTGTTTCATTACATACGGAACGGGGTTGCAATAACAAAGCTGGATTTCTGAAAACTTTTTTACTGGGAAATAAATTGTAACCTAATTGGAGACATAACACGGTTATCATGTTTTATCTGCTGTAAATCGGAATGATTTGAGCTAGCTTTGTGTGTAGACATTTGGGTCGGTGTCCCGATGGCCCCATAATAGAATGACGTGTTAACTCCCAAAATATTTAAAAGTTTATGAAATGCGATATTAAAGAGCCGAATCCGAGCAGATGTTAATATAAACACGTAATAAAATCAAACCATAAACTGGATTCATTCGTAAAATTATGTAATGTACGTCGACGCTAAATAAGGATTTTTATGTCACAGTTTAACGACTTTGTTCAAGCGAAGTGACTTAAGTAATCGAAATAATATTTTTAGTTTTTTAATGACATCTTCTCATTGGTTAAGAATATTTACAAAAGCGTTCAAAAAAATTAGCTTAAAATAAGTACATATGTTTTTAGAAAATAATTCATATATGGAAATAAATACACAAACTACTAAATCTAAGATAAGGAGTGTTGCTGCTCGGTTAGACATAATTTCCAAAAATCTTTGTAACTGTATATAAAACTAAAGACTAAATAAATACACCCAACAGTCACGTACATAATCTCGATACTACAATAAGATACATTTCTTGTGGTATAGTGTTAGAAACTACAAGGCACATTACGCCGCATAAGTATGATATTCCATAACAAATATTTATTGTTGATCACACAAGAAATGTTCCATAGGCATAAATATTTGTTGTTATAGTAAAAAAAGACTGAGATTATAATATAACTAGCTTCTGCCCGCTAACTTCGTCTGCGTGATTAACTTTGTTTATAAAAATATACATGTATAGATTATTTGGTATTTCTCATCCCGTCCCGTCCCGTCCCGTCCCGTCCCGTTATATCCCGCCCGTCCTATCTCATTCTCACTCAAGGTATGTAATCCACGCCCATCGCATCCCTTTGAGTATAAAAAGTAACAAATATATCGGATTTCCGTCCTCATCCCACGGGAACACTTAATTTATCTGGATAAAATGTAGCCTAAGTGTTAATCCAGTGTTAATATGGGGAATATTAGTTTTTCTTATTTATCTTCCCTAATACAAAGAAACACCCTGTATGTAAATAAGACATTTACCAGTTTTTAAGTTGGACTTGTACCTATATAACTGTGAAACCGCATCTCATTTCGTCTTGTAGTTTTTGTGTTATGCGCAAGTAAATAAAAAGAAACACCCTGTCTATAAATAAAATCTATACCAGTTTTCAAATTGGACGTGCACCAATATTACTGTGAAAACTGTATCTCATTTCGTATGGTAGTTTTTGAGTAATGTGCAAGCAAACAAAAAGAAACATCCTGTATGTAAATGAAATATGTACCAGTTTTTAAGTCGGATCTGCACTATTGTAATTGTGAAAACTGCATCTCATTTGGTGCGGTAGTTTATGAGTAATGTGCAAGCAAACAAAAAGAAACACCCTGTATGTCAATGCAACATATACCAGTTTTTAAGTTGAACCTGCAGCAATACAACTGTGAAAACCGCATCTCATTTGGTGCAGTAGTTTTTGCGTGATGCGCAAGCAAACATACAGACAGACAGACAGACAGACAGACAGACAGACAGACAGACAAAAATTCTAAAAAAAATTGTTTTGGATTCTGTTACTGTTATAAGGACTCCCCGCGTTAAAATTTCTTAAATATCTTCCATGTACAGACATCGACCATTTACATTTTTATTATATGTATAGATAAATAACATAAGTTTGTAATTCTAATTAATATTTACACACACGCACACTAAAAGAATATTATTATCGAAAATGGACATTGTGACATCGTCGTGCCTTGAACTTGTTACAACAGAAATATAATTTAAGAAACAAATAAAAATGTTTATTTTAAATATTTTTGCTATTATGACGCCAAATAAAATATGCAAAGAAAATATGAATATTACTCACAGAGAGGTCGGGTGCCGGGTGGGTGCCGCGAGGTGGAACTAGAGTAATTAACACCGACAACTAACTCGGATCAACCGTGAAATTACCATAATTTGCTTACTAATGTTGAGTTCGGGACACACGATCTGGTAAGAGTTGATTGTATTTTCTTCTTATTTTCGGTAATATAAATTACTAAAGTATTGATTATTTCACTCTGAACAGTAGCACAAAGTTTCAATGAGTCGTTCAAAATATATTTTACAGAACATAGGTTTGCGTAAGCAACATAAGTTTTGATACAACAGGGCTTATGTTGAACTTTTGTAAATGCATTGGTTGGACACATCAAATAATTTTCAATACAGTTAAATGGTCTAACGATTGAAGCTCTAAACTTTTTCACAAAGTTAAAGAGATTGCGCAGAAACGTAGAAAGATAGAAGAAAAAAATATAGTTCGCACAAATATCAAAATAATTTAAAAACAAAAGATTCTAAATCAAAGTTAGCAATTAATTATAAACCCCATTTATAACATTTCATCTGTCACATAAACGTCTTCTACTCGTAATTACCACTAAACAGTGTAGCTTAACGCCCCAAGCTTGATAAATACGTGTCAAGTGCTTCATATAATGACATGGTCCATTATACTCCTTATAACCTGCATTGCTCCTTGAATAAAAACCTACTGATCCCTACTAGACCATGTAACACAGCCCTATCAGCAATGAAGTCGTCTCATCTATCTCGTGTATCATAAGGGGCAGACAGATCCGTGTAATTGAGCGGCACGCGCCGAGCTCGTCTCCACGCGTGGGCATGCGTCACTAACCAATTGCTCTCATTAGACTCCATACCAGGGGTTCCCAAAGTGTGCGCTACGGCGAGGCGCGGCGTCCTGGTACGCCATAGAAAATGAAGGAGGGCGCCGTAAAACAATTCGTACACGCAAACTTAATTTTTGTGCATATCAAAATAACTAGTATCTTTGTACCCATCTATAAACAATAAATAAATATACCCAACAGTCACAAACATAGTTCTCAGATTAAATCTTGTGTCGTGGCCCGTGGGTATCAGAAAGTACGAGAGTCAAATACTTAAGAATCATACAAATATTTGTCTCGGTGCAGAGATCGAACCTCATGTTTCACAGCCGTCGTCTGATCAACTGTGCTACGGAGGCTGTATACTCCAATCAGCTAGATAGGTAAGGGCGCTGAGACAAAATAGAAAGTACGCATGTGCGCCACAGACTGAAAAAGATTGGGAACTCCTGCTCTATACATTACTCTCATGAGGAAAGGCTTGCAATCGTTGTGTCTCTGATTAGTGAACTTCTTGGAAGTTTAATTTTATAACAATGGCTGGTTGATCAGCAATTTTAATATTAAATATGGCTGTTTATTACAAGTCTCCATTGTAGAGGCCTTTGCGGCCTTCAGTGGAAGGTATATATAATATGGGCTGATACAGATTACAAGTTAAAGTAATACAAGATTTCAAGTTAAATTACTTTTGTGGATGCAACGGTCCAATGGTAATTATTAACTATATTATGTTGTATGTAAACATTCGTAATTGGGGTTATACAAATAGTAAAATACAACTGTAAGTGATACATGGCAAAGCTTAGAGCGATCAGCGAGGTAAACTGCCTTGAATGCAAAACTAAATCATTTTGCTAAACGCTGTAAAAATAGCCTGAAGCCTTCTAAGTGTACGGACAGGAAAAATATTTAAACAATCCTATATCATAATAACATTTATGTAAACTGTACCACGCATTGCACATAACCAAACCCTTAACTTACGAAACAACACGCGTGCATTCATATGTATACTAAAAGAATAGAAAAGCTACTTTCTAAACGTCCATACAAGTCAATAATTACGGGCGATGATTAATTCTTGTAATTATTAGACGGTTCCACAGCGGACGGTGTTTCGTAATAATTAATCGTTTTTGTTATTGAATTTTTGTAATTATCTCACGGTTTTCTTAGGAGTAAATGTTTAGAGTGTAAAAAGATGTCATTGTGTGTAGTCTGGTGGGCTTGGTGAAAAACTGGATGTAATGTAAGCCGTGAAATCCTGGGTTCGGTTCCTGGGTCGACTAACTTCGTTGAGCCAGATTTGGCATAGTATTAAAAGACTCATTATTATATATCTAATTGTTTTTGTATGTAAAATATTACTTGGTAAACAATTCATATTCATAATTAATCATGTGTGTGTGTATATTTCACCCAATTCTTGTATAAAACAATGTTTTCATTCAATGAAAAACTGTTAAGTAGATTTTTTGTTCAAGCCCGTGATTGCACAATTCCCTTTAAAAATAAAGAACAAAATAAACTTCCAAACCAACTGATTATGTTATTATACAATCAAACAGATTGCATTATTACAGAACTAGACAAAAAACCGGCGTTCAACGATTTAAAAGTTTACAGGGAATTGAACCCAGTAACGCAGGCCTGTACGAGCTATTAAGATTCGTTCGGCATTGCGACACGCAACGCCGCAACTCTTTGCTATGCGCCAGGTGGGCCAAGGAGGCTGGGAGGGATTTAGGACATTTTAAGGGGGACCAAGGGGACCCAAAAAAGCTGTCAAGATAATAAAAAGCATTTGAACATTTGAAGAACTCCTGTGACATATTAGCATTTGGATAAACAAAGGCTATGATTATTGCATATTTTCGTTTGAATGCTGTAATTCATAATTTTTGACAAGAATAAAATGTTATTATTCATTTAATTAGACTGTTAAACTAAAAAAAGTATATTAATTTTGGCTTCAATTCCCACTCGACTAAATTTATACAGGACATCATATCTTAATCCACGAGACAAAATATGGACCCCACATAATATCCTAAACGCGATCCTGCACGTCGTGGTAGGTAGCGATATACGTGGTGATCCAAAGCCCCTACTTGCTATTCCTAACCAACACAGCAGATCTATTGATAATATCTGTCAAATCGCGAAACATCGGCGTGGTAGCACGCCGGTGCATGCAAAATAATTGCGGTCTGTTGCATAGATTTATTGTAAAAACAAAACGCGACCGAACAGATGTGCAAGATTATTGTCTTTCGAACGTTGCATATGATAGAATCTTTTCTATTTGTATTCAGTAAAGGATCTTTATATAGCAAACAGTCCATCTGATGGTAAGCGATAGTTAAGATCTATGGATATTTTAAAACATCTGGGAAATCGTAAGCGAATTGTTGTTTTTGTTTTAAATACATGGAGAAAGGGAGAGAATGAGGTAAAGATGGAAGGAGGAACAAGGGTTAACAGCAAAAACGAAAAGTACAACAAGCCTTCAACAAGTACCGAAATTATGCAGAAGGGAAAAGGTGGGGAAATTGGCAAATTGGGAATAATAGTCGAAGAAGTTCGTCTTAGAAAAAGTTGGTGCAATGATCTGGTCTCATTTGAATATGAAATAGCTCTTTGAAATAAGTATTATAGATAGGACCAGCAGTACGGTGACGTATATGTTCTCTTATGTCTTCCACACATTTTTACCCTTTCTCTCCGTCTCTCTCTCTCTTTCTCTTTTCGGCCACAGGAAGTCCCCTGCTGAACATAGGCCTCCCCCATCTTTACCCTCACCTACGTAAAATATCCAAATGTTCACCAACAGAATAAATAAATACACCCAACAGTCACATACATAGTCCTGACCCCACATAAAGATCGTGTATTGTGTCATGGGTATCAATCACGAGAGATGTTTTGGTCTCACAAACACCCAGACCCGAAACAAATATTTGTCTCGGTGCAGGGATCGAACCCGCGGCCTCTCGTTTCACAGCCGGCGTCTAACCAACTGCGTCACGGAGGCCGTAGAATATATATTTATTTAACGAAGCCCGGCATAATGATTGTAAACAGCTTACTAATGCATCGTGAACATGGCGGGAGGAAGTAACAATGTGAGTAGAAAGTAGTCGCGTGCTGGTGTTTTTTTGCCGTCAATTCCGTCTGAGCATCACGTAAGCGTGTTGAAGAGACTTGTTACTTGCGGGGAGACGAGAATTTACTGTGTTGAATGTGAATTGGAGTATTTATTGTTAATGACAATTAATTAAAGAGAGTTGTTAATGACATATTAATTAGATTTTGAAGATATATTGGTCCTCCTATAGCAAAATAAGATAAGGAGAGACAAAGAAACTAATAATAAATATAAATAAGGTTATTAAAGCGCATGTTAAGGTCCATTACTGCTCCCACCTCAAAAAGTATCTACGATTTATCTAAGGCTTGGCGTCTTCATGGATATCTTTAATTAATTATTTACCTTGACATTAAGATGCTTTTGAATTACAATTTCATTCCTTTACAGTTTGAATTGTACATGTATTTACAAATATTCAAAATATATACACAAACAAAAAATAAAACACGACGCAGGTTGTCTGAAAGCCAGTAACTTAATAACCGCACACAAGGAATTTAAATGAAGCAGACACAAATGGACGAGAAGGAAGCTGTGGGCACGCGTTCACGATGATTTACCGCCAGGACATGCACACTTCATGTTGTTAATGCTGGTTTTGCTAAAGTGCTCTTACTTGGTGAATGAAGAGGGTTGGATGACAATTGTCCAGTGTTTTTAAAAGTAACTAAAAATCGTAGATTTGCAGATGTAGTGGTAAAGCACATACACTAGTATATTGAGTAAACGATATACCAGTATATGGTTAAAAAAATGTGACCAATTATCGTTGGGGTGAAAAATCTCAAATATAACTCCTACACACAACATATCAGATACTAGGAGGAGATTTTCAATCTTTGGATAACTCAGACCCGAAACTTATCTTAATCTTAGTGGTTAGTTCAAATTCGTGCTATAATCTGTGGATTGCATCTAAGGGCCAATTGCACAAACTTACTTTGCCCATAACTTTGACTATTAAAATGTCAATCCCATACATTAGCAATGTCAAATACGTCACAAATGTATGGCGATGACATTGTTAAAGTCAAAGTTATGGGCAAAGTTACTTTATGCAACTAGGCCTTACGTCACATTAGTCAGCTGAAAACGAATTGTTATAGATATAAAATTTATATCATTCTCACAATCGTTAAGGAGTTTTGTTCGAAACTCAGTAGATACATAACAAATCTGTATTGAAAACAACCAACATTTAAACTTACAAGATGACAACATCACACACCGGTCAACAAACCTGGACACGACCAGACGCATTCATTCAAATGCTCGCGTGTGCTTTAAACCGATTCTTTCACAACGCATAATGAGCGTGTACTGACACAATAAGCCGTGTATCCCATTCATATCCGATGTTCAATCAACTGCAGAAGAATATGTTTATTTCTGTCCCTATTCACGAGCAAAAACTTTTGTTTATTAATAAATGTATTGGCCTGTTTTGTCTCGTTGGTTATTATTATTTGTGACTGGCGCCGTGCGACATACATGAATCTTAATTTAAATTTATAATATATACCTTTTTCTATGCGCCTGAATCCCACATTTGTATATTACAATTTACAATACGGAAATAATATCATTCGCAAACACGATTAAAAAATGTACCTTGCTGAAATAAAAATCACGATACGTTTACACAATGACGTCAACAGCTCATTACATCTCACATAGCCAGCACATCAATTTATCTCACTCATGACAGGCCTGGCGATGATTTATGCGGGTTCGATTCCCGGCGCGTCACGGTGCGCGACGATTGTGCGCGGTTGATTATAGCTAACGGCGCCGCACGCACGCCGTTTCCCGTGAGATCGGGTGGAAAAAACATATTTTCCTATACTTCCTATGTGAAGTCGTTGTTTGTATTCGGCAGGGATAGCGGAAAAAATTTATTACTGTCTACATCTTTTCTGCTTCAGCACGCATTCTATCCTTACATTGGCGCAACATTACTTTCTTCCATGTATGTTATGAATATTATTGGTTTAAACGAAATGTTCTCTCCATTTGGTTGAAACCTTTATAACCTTCTGTTTGACAACATTAAAATATTGAGCATAATATATTCTTAATTACTTACAAAAGGGTTACTACAGGTCACGGGCTTATCTTCTACCATTGAGGGGGGTTACGTTTTAGTCCACTATTAATTCCCACTACTGCTACCACTACCATCAGATATTGCAGTTTGGCAGACTTCACACACTTTCGAAACTATTACTATAAATAATCTATCGATTATGCCAGTTTTCTAGTGATATTTTTCTTCGCCGTTAATGCGGGGCTAATACAATTTATTAAAAGTAAATTGAAGTAAATATCCTCGAGAAACGACTCAAAGCTCAATAATTCGACCATCAAGTTTGCTTCAAAACAAGGCATCATTTTAGAACAAAGCAAATATAAAACCACTAATGTGCATCCTCATCAATGCTATAAATAGAATTCGTCAAAGTGTCGCGTGGAAGTAAGTCATTAGCCATCGTCCTTAGCACGCCATCAACTACTTTCTAAATTAGTACGGGTTACGCAATCGTAGACGGAATTAGTAGGGGACAATTGGACACCTTGAGGTCCTTTATTATGCGCGGCAAGGTCTTTATTGCGCCACTAAGACTTTTGATAGATGAAAATAGATTTAGTTGTCTCTACTTTAGTGAGTTGCTAACGAATAATTACTCGTGAGTATTAAAATAGTGTGATTGTATACCTTGATAAATATTCAAATGAACCCTTAAAATACGACTACTTACACCCGTATTCTAAGACGTGTCCTCCAATCTTCCTCAACCTTATTTTAGTCGAGGTGACTTTACAAATGAATTGGAGGGACCCTCGAAAATGGTATGCTTAGTTAAAAATATATCTTTACTAAAGGTTCCTCGAGTGAGGTTGAGTCAAGGAAAAACGTCATTAATTACGTCATTGATGTATAGATAAAGTAGAGATTTAACAAAAAACCTTTGAAAATAGTCTATGATCACTTGAAAAGTGACAGTCAAATGTCATGTCAGAGTGTTTACATAGAATAATATATAATTATTGAACTCAAAATCTTCGGGATTGTGACTGGAAGACAAATATTTAGTGAGTCGGAGAAAAAAACGCATGCAGACAGGAGGAGGGTCATACCATCCAACCCGGAAATTTCGAAGGATATTCTTTAGATGAATCGTCGTTCGGGATATTCGTACGGAGTATCGTACAAGTACTACAGGAACTGTTGGAAACCTTTAATAACTTGTTTAAAATAATAAACACTGTTTCCAAACCACAAATCTTTTATTAAATGAAATAAAGAGTAATGTTTGTATCATTCACTAGGAAAACGTGTAAATCGTGTAGAGGCACCCACCTCAAAAAATTGTTGGCATATTTAGGTATTTAAGAATTTTAGAAGGTAAACTTTATTTCTCTCTTTTAATTACAATATTAAAGTAGGATTATTTCTTTTATTTCTTCCTTAAGGTAGGTCGCGACGTACCTTGAGTTTGACAGTTGATTCCTTTCCTCGAGACAGGAAAATTTTTGAGTGACGTTGAGTGGAGGAGATTTTTTTCTACTAAGAATACGGATTTCCTCTAGTAACGTCAAGTGGAGTCGAGAAAACGTCTTAGAATATGGGTGTTAAACTCATTACATAAAAGTTATCTTTATTGAAATGCATTATTAAACAAACAAATAAAACGTAAAAAACATATAACGTACTTTTCTTAATACCTTCCTTTCCCTTCTACTTATAAATATTGATATGTTTTATTTAATATATCGTTTCGCAAACGACGTTAAGTGAAAACCGAGCCATAAAGTACGCACAATAACATAATCATCGCACGAGTATTAAATCATTTGTAATCGCGTCCTTACGACGTCGCTAACTGCTTTCTAAATGAGGCGAGTTTACGCAACCACATGCGGATTTAGCGGGGGATACGTCGGGACTTGTACCTTCCGTAATTGATCCAATATATTATAGCTCTACCCCTGCTTGGCTATATAAAATTTAGATGAAAATATGTAAATTGTTGTTTAGATTTCTGACATGCTCTTATTTTTCCCCCTGTTTGCTTTCCCAATTACAAAGTAGTCGCTGATTTGACATTCTCTCATATAACTAGATAGCCCATCACATTTAACAAAGTCATAAAATGGAAAAGAACCTTTAACTTTTCAAGTTTATTTTAGCGTCAACATCTTCTGAGCGATTAACTGTGTCACAGCAGTAATAAACAGTGATGTTACAAGCGCAATTCTAATAGATGTGCGAAATCTTTGCAATGAGTTGAAATTCTATTGTTGTAATAAAAATTATGTAAATATTGTTTAACTTACAGATTACACACAATGTATTACATAGCTGATGTTGTGACTTAACAAATATTTTTGGGTAATATTCACAAACTCAAATACACACACAGGCTATCGATTTGAGCAATTGCGCATTCCTCACACGAAAACCAGTTTGGATGTTGCTAAAAACTGGAAATAACATTATATATTTCTTTCTTTACAATAAACAGTGTGAATAGTAAGTATCTGTTTAAGGTGTCTATATCAAGTAACGTTGTTCTTTTTAAAAATCTATCTATTTAACTTGCCTATGATTGGTTTTGGGTTTGTTTTGACAGCGCCAATGGGACTTTGCTTTAGTTGAGTCGAGTCTAAAGCGCGCCCATATATGAAATTAACAATATTAAACGTAGTATAGTTTTGGCTCATTCTTCTTTTAAGAATGCGTAACATATTTCTCCCTATTTTGTAAGCTCAAATCATTGAGAGATTTCTAGAGATCAGTCAAATAGATTTAAAAAATCATTTTGCCCCCTGCATACGACCCTGAGTACAGCCAGATGGGTGCGGTGCACATAGTGAAGCGTTCGTCCGCTCCCGCGCGTAGAAAGGAAATACCATCCCGATTATTCACGGACTTTCACGACTGCGCCGGACTCTGGACAGCTTAATGCGGCGAGGGACCACGCCGACGCGGTGTCATCTCGCGCCCATCTGCTATAGGGCTGAACAGATCTCAGATAATTATATTGTAAAATTTCAGATGGTGTGGTCAGAAGTAAAGACGGAGTTTGTAGGTCCAATCCCGCAGACAAAAAATCATGTAAGTTGTACATTGTTTCAGATGTGAGTGTTTGAGCGTGAATACAAAAAGCTTGTTTCTAAAGGGTATTTATCTGTTTTAAGTAATGAATAATTATTTTACTCGGGACTTACAGGTTCCTGTTTCGAGATGTCCTATGTTCCATCGTTATGAGAGGCCATGAGTTCGGCCCCCGTTATGCGACAAAATATGTCACTAACAAACAGATTCTTATGATGAATTTGGGTGTTACAAATCCAAAAAGCACGTTGTAACTTTGAATGACCACGCAAATATTGTGGATTCCCTAACATCATAAAGTAAGTTAAGATATATGTAAATTCATAGATTAATGGAGAGGGTTAAAATAACATTCCAGAGTTAAAATAAAATTATTTTTTATTATTATTTATTTATTATTATTATTTTTTGGGTTAGATTCCATAAAATTATAATTAATTTCGGAGTCCTGTTAACCCTACCAACACATTAGTGTTATTAACAAACAGAATACAAGATGTCAGAGTATGAGTCGCTATCAGATTCACTAAATGTGCTGCGATTAACCCTCGCCGGCTTCTCTACATGGCGCGGGTATAAGCGACCGGCCTGTAGAGAGCTGTTAGAAGCTTGTCCATGTTGTCACTTCCTTGACTTTTAAATTTGTTATCAAAAGTTGTTTGTGACGGGGTTTTTATGATTTCTCCTTTCAACTGCCTGTATCCTATAACTGTGTGCAAACGGTGTAATTGTATAATATATCAATTTTCAAAATCTCAACAATTATATGCTATTCATGAATATACATAATATTGACTTAAAAGTCATCAATAGTCCGAATGCGGATACAGCGTCAATTTGATTAAAATATCAAGTTATTTTCCCGAAAATATGGGAGTCGAGCTCAAGATCTCAGAGCTTAAAATTTATTTACGTTAGCGCTAAATAAATAAGCGATATTACGATACAATATAAGTAGTGTCAGGTAAACTAATGGCGATATTTATTCCTACTCGTACCTATGCAATATGCAAATGTCGTCACAAAGTATTTTTTTTTGTATTCAAATAGCAATTATTTGTCAAACTATATACATATTATTTATGCCCCAATCAATCATGTTTTTATCCTAAATCCAACAAGTTCTTTCATTTAACGATCAATATTTTTAAAATTCTGCATGGAATTCCAAGAAAAACCATGTCCTAAATAACATAGAGCCTTTAAAAGTATATTTCGTTTTGATTGTACATAAGATCAAAAAAAAAAAAACATCAAGCTGAACCATTACACCCGACAACCTGCCGCTTCGACTGACGTCGCGCGACTGAGAGAAGGTAGCGCCGCCGGCACGCCTTCCAACAATCACATGCACTCGATCGCAGCTACAGGCTGATGTTTTACACGAACTACTATGTATAACTCGAACAACTTCGGATGGTGTCATATATTGCTAGTGTTAACTGTAACAAAATGTAATTTATACCATTTTACGTCGACTTATGCTATTTTATAATGAAAATGCGTCAAGTAATAAAAAATATTCTCATCGCTATTCAAAGTTCCTCAAATCACACCTATAAGTAGAAAGAATAAATTTTAACGTACTAGTTCAAAGTTTTTGCTCACAAGACATTACCCTTAAATTATTTTTATATTACTGGAGTGGATATACTCGTAATTCACCGAATTCTTGTCAATCAGTTCGAAAAAAAATGTTTTATACTACATACACAGTATTCATATTGAGGAAGTGACGCGGCTCCGTCTCCTGCCGAACACGAGCCACAGCAAGAAGAGCGCGGCGGCGAGGTAGTGCACCCATTGCGGCAGCGACAGCTCCACAGCGGCGGTCGTGCATCTGTGCGACGGTATATGGTGACCACCACGCTTAGGGACGAGGTGTATTGCCATGTGCGGTATGCCTTGACGTTGCTTTGTGGTGTGTAGTTTTGTTTTTTAAGTACGCGAAGTGCAAACTTCTGTTTCTTTTTGTTAATTTTATTATGTGATGCGAGTGTTTAGGTTGTGTGTGTATTGTAGCAAATAAACGTGTTTACTTTCCTTCTTTCTAATTGTAGAGAAGTTCTGATCTGATCAGCAGGCGATTAAGATGACTAAACTTCAAAAACGGCGATCATGACACTCGTCCTTCTATTTTCCACGTTTTTTGTGTATTTTATTAATAGTACATTTTGGATTTATTGTGGTCAGACTGTGTTACATTAAAAACTAAGTTGTAAAGCAAAATAAAATATTTTTATGTTTGTCTCGCGAATATAAAAAGCTGAGCGCCGCAGTCTACGCGGTGGGTAAGATACGTCAATTGACTGATATTGATACAGCTCGATTGGTATATTTTGCCTACTTTCATAGTCTGATGAGTTATGGAATTTTACTGTGGGGTGGTGCTGCTGACATTAATACCATCTTTGTTCTCCAAAAGCGAGCTATAAGATCAATTTATTCGCTAGGGTCCCGATATTCTCTTAGAGAAAAATTTAAAGAAATAAATATAATGACAGTGGCATCACAATATATTTTTGAAAATTTAATGTATGTCCATAAAAATAAAGAAAACTTCCGAAAGATTAGCGATATTCACAATAAAAATACTAGAAATAAGAACAATCTAGCTACTCATAAGACCAGACTCCACAGGATCAGCAAGTCTTTTAAGGGTTACTGTATACACTTTTATAACAAAGTTCCCACTCATATTAAAGCCTTAAGTATTGAAAAATTCAAAGTTACTATCAAGCAAAAATTATGCAATAAAGCTTATTATAAAATTTCAGAATATCTTGATGATAATAAGGCTTGGGAATAGTATAGTATAAAATTAATTAAATATATAGTATCTTGGAGCGGAGGTATTAGTGTGCTCTGTATAATTTAATTTATATTAAGTAACTTAAACTATTTTGCTTTGCTTTGTGAGCGATTTGGATAAGTCATGCTCGCTTAAAAGTCTGTGCTTGCGGTGGCGTCGTGTGCCGGGTCGGTCACTTCCCTGTAGCATGGTTGAGGAGGCCGATGGCTGGCACATGCGTCATACTCGTGAACGAGTGCTGCTTGTGTGGACTGGTCTGTCCGATTTGCATACTTTGTAATTGATAAGTGGATTACTTAACGCTTTTATAATTATTTATTGCGTTGGCTAAACAGAGTATACTGATTCTTCGTTATGGGTTACTTCGTTTCGTTTCTCTCAACCATATTAAATATAAAGTAAACTTATTCGTATTAAAATATATCCTACTTGCAAATCATAACAAGTTATTAATGAACTGCTCTGATTTAAACCAACTTGTAATTTTTGAATAATCACTACATTGTAAACTGGTTTTGAAAAGAGCAACACTAGAGTTTCTTGCCCGTTCTTCTCTAGTGAAAACCGCTTTCCGAACCGGGTGGTAGTTCAAAAAATGACTGAATCTAAACAATGTTGAACATTTTAATGGATTCAATAAATTATTTTCATTTTCATTTTCATTTTCATTTCATTTTCATTTTCATATAGCGTAAATTGAAAAAAAGAAGCCAAAAAAGGATTGTATAAAGAATAATATACATAATAATTCCTCATATTATCTACATCAAAACATTCCACAATATTAAAATCATATCAACATTTCAATTCGGTCGCATAGCGTCTGTCTTAACAAAAAACAGCAACCTGTACATTCTGTATACATTCACAACAGTGGAGGGAGCGTATTACATCAGACAGCAGGTTTCCGTAAACAAGACCGTCTGTCGACTCTAGTCTCGCAGTCTCAGTCCGCGTCTCGACGAGGCCACTGTCGGACGTGCTGTCGTACTATGAACTATCGATGTCGAGGTACGAACAATTACGATTTAATTAAAATTCAATTTTGGAATCATAGACAAAAATGTTTAATATGCCGCGTCATTGATGCAGCCAGTGCTAAAAATGAAGGATGTTTGTATTTTATTTGGCTTTTACACTGAGTACTATGAATTAATTATAAATGTTTAGAACGATTTCTTGGACAGGGAATTCAAAGTCGATAAAGTATGATGCATATTTTTTTTTTGCGAAATGTCTTTAAATAATGCTTCGGTGAAAACCTTAACTGTTTTAAAATTGAAGCTAAAAGCCCCGAACAAATAAGTAAAATTATGTTAAACTTCAATTTTCACCAGGCTAAAATATAAACGGTTGTTCAAAAGTTCAATACTGTCAAAGTGACTTCAAAAGGTTTGTTTATATTTATACAAGGCGAAATGTGGGTGTCCTGGTGGCGCCTCTGCCTACCCCTTCTGGGATAAAGGCGTGAGTTTATGTATGTATGTATGTTTATTAAATATTGTCTAATGAAATGGGATTTCTCTTCGACTATCAACAATATAAGATTAATGGATGCTGTGCTACGCATAGATTGGCTTTTATTAGCCATTAATATTCTTTGAACACACTTATAGCTATAATCACTGCTATTAATTTTACAACTTTCGCAAATAAGCATTGGAGTTCCACACCCAAAGGGCGCTTATATTATTGAAGATAGAGCAGGTAAACATGTAAGTTTAACATGTTGCAGATGTGCATTGTACCTTGGGCTGATTATAATCTCAAAAGCTATAAGGATGGTATAACTATGGTATAATTCAGGCAACTCAACTCAAAATATGCTCAACGAAGTTATAGTCGCATGGTGTTAAACGATCACGCGGCCTATGGTTTAGTCCGCTTGCATAACAAACCGATTGACTCACAACTTATAATAACTAAAATATATCTATAAATAGCCATAACCATAATAAATTCCATAATCTGACATGTTAAAATTCGTATTCAATGTGAGAAAATTTAAGAATTTACCAAAATGTATAGAGATATTATGTGGAAGAACATTGACGTTATTCCGGCGCACATTTCACCAGGTCAATGACTCACCTAGATGTTTTACTTATGCGCCATTAATTACTTACTATGCAAACGAACGAGTTTGATGGAAATTGTTGTAACACTGTTCCGCAGAGGAAAGAAATTAATTACTGCCTGTACTGTATATTAATATCAATCCAAATAAGAATTTAGCGTTAACTGTTTAGGTATTTATATGTCATAGTCTTAATGGGAGGTTTGAAGTGCAATCTTAACAGAGTGTATATAGAGATAATCATCTTTTGGCGGATGACGAACTACTCAAAACCGACTGGATGAAAGCTGAACTCGAAATGAGACACACTTTCGTTAGTCAATATAAAGAATTTTAATATAAGCCACCCCTCAGAATTCCCAAAACGTATTATTGGAAGCAACCTACACCCAGCGATCTGAAACCTTATCCATGTTAACTGTCAGTTACATTGCCGTTTCTCAATTAACCTGCAAGACCTTTTAACATTACAACACGGCGATCGATCACAAAATGCGTAGTAAAAGTGTAACGCGGTGTCGCAGCGTCCGTGACAGCCTGATGTCAACTCTCTACAAATTTACACACTTCACTACACTTTATTTGAACTTTTCTAATTAACATACTATGCTACGGTTTCTAACGTTCGAATGGTTGTTAGACAGTTCGTCATTTTTTTACTGGCTGCTTGGTGCGTTATGTGTGTACGATTTTTTCTACCTAACCTTGCTGGTCTCATATGCGTTTATAATGATGTCCTGTCCAGTAAAATACTTGAATGCTTTAAAATAAATTTTACATGGTAATTAGCCTAATAGGATTACAGAAGATTTGTGCTTATCTTTAGAAACTGTATCCTTAATCCGAATAATGGTAGAACATCTATGTTATAAAAAAGGATAAATATTACGCTTTAACAGGCCCAAAAAAAGTGTATTTGCTAAATAATAGCTATGAAGAATAGGCACAAAGCACATAGATTTGTCTCTATTTTTTGTTTTCTTTTTGTTCAAGTCTATGATGTGAATTTTGCCTTTACCAATAAAGTTATCTAATGCGTTATTTATTTATATGAATTGTATATCATAGACGGCAGCTACATCGTTCATCGCGACGCGACGGTGGTAATAAAATCATCAGTAAATATACTTTCCAATTTATAGATCGTAAAGATATACTGACGTGAGAGTTATGGAGTTTTAGATATTCAAATTATCATTTTAATTAGTATATTACCGGCTCGGTCTGGATCTTCGCGGGTGAAATTATTTTACGCATCAGTAGCACCACCATTTTCTTCCTTTACACCTCTTCATTCCTATTGCGTCTTTTTTATCTTCTGTTATAACAGTGTAATTCGAGTACCATAGTCTACCCTCATTACATGGTCAAATAGGGTTTTTCTATAACCAAAAAACCGCACTAATGGGTGCACATACAGGCAGACGAAAATTTAACTAATCTATTCCTCAACACTGATGATGAAAGACATTCATCATCACTCATTGAACTAAAAGTCCCTGCAAGTACTAATATTTACACGAAATGGGTCTAGCATGTGCCGAGACCATTAAGAAGGCAAACATGGCAATTTAGTTAAATAAATTTGACGATCGGTCTTGGACCAGGGTCGAGGCGAAATAAAAATGGTTATTTCCTCAATTATTGTATTTCTGACATTCCTTACTATTAAGCAATGTCAATAAATATTATGTTATTACGTGTACTGATTGCAAAAAATTTTTCATTTGGCTAGCATGATTTTCCTGGAATATTATTTTAATGATTACTTTTTATTGTAAAGGTTTTACATTTGAGGAACTTCAATTAAAAATGCAAGAACTCTAACTCTGGCACCGACGAGGCCAGGTAAAAACAAGAAACGTCTTACCATATAATATTAATCGTAGAAATTATGGAAATAAATTATTACATACCGTATTTTAAAACACGTGCAAAAAATACTGAAGATTTTTCTCAAATAAAATACAATTCCACGTGTCACTTTGGATAAAGCGTAATTTACCAAAAACCCATCATTTCTAAGCAGGTTTTCGAAAAATCGATAAGCACCGGTCAAACTGGAATATAATTTGTATAAGTAGAAAGCGGGTGATATATCGTGGAGTTTAGGCTTGTGCGTTATATTTGCGTAAATATTGAAAGTCTTCTTACAGTGCGTGTTGCGTATAATTCATTCTTCCGTAACAAACGAGCAATTTGTATTTGGCGAATTGATAATAGTCAACAGTTAGGTATAGCTAATCCGCACTAGACCAGCGTGGTGGATTATGGCCTAACCTGTCTCTATCGAACTCTCTTGGTTGTTTAAGAGTCCCGTGCAGTACAGCACAGTACACGAAGAGCTAAGCTGTAAAAATATAAAACTGATTTATAGCCGATTGGGTTTCGTAAGGCTTGTGACATTTCTGAAGACTCAACTCGACTGACATAAGAAAAAAGTTTGAGTGTGTTGGTTAACCAACTAAATTAACTTAAATTTATATCCATAAGTTTGCATTTAGTGCTAAATTAACTTAGAAAACGAGGCAGCGCATAATATCATCAGTGGGACATCGTAGATAATATTTTTTTATTACTTGGGACCGACAAACGCAAACTGTGATGGAGAGATATTAAACTCACTTGAGAAAGTACACAACTTAAAAAAAAATTGGAACCTTGCCTTATTTTCAGTTTGTAGCGAAAGAGGATTATTGGGGCTACGGTATTTCGTGCTTAATTAACACAAATATCTTATTAAACAAACCATAGTCTATAGAACCCCGTTAACACCTATATTGAATGCCCAAATATTACTATATAATATTAGTGAGTAAAAAATTATATCGAGTTTTCTTAGTAATTCAATTTTACATTTAAAATAATTAGTAGTAATACCCCATTTCACAATTGTACGTATTAAAGTTGCGAGTGTATCGACTAATTCAAAATTTCTAATACGTATAATTTCCAGCAGTTGTGTAAACTGGGTCTAGATGCGCGTGCAGATAAGTGACAAAGGCAAAATAATAACTGTTCTGTTCCCCTACTACGCGAGAGTAGAAACATCGCATTCTCTAAATATTTTTAACTAGATTTGAATCTTAATGTATATTTTTGTCACTAGAAATTTATGCTCAAGACGTTATTCACACACCGATATGAATGTGTATGAACACTATTTTCTTTTTTATTCTTACATTTTATCCATTACTATGTTTTTTCAAGTCACTAGAAGAGATTTTATTTGGCTTCAAATTGCTGGCTTACCTAAAATATTGTGGTAAATATAATATATAGCAAAATGTTTAAAAATTTTGGTATTATTTTCAAAGCTGTTCGTAGCAGGCCTTATTTTATGAATCTCAGAATAGACCTAAATGACTGGACAGCCTCCGCCTACATTATTAAACCATATTAGATAGTCAGTCAACGCTGGCTGTAAAGAACTTAATGTATATAATTTATATGATAAGTTTCAATATTAATATTAATATGTATTTGTAAACATAGTCATTGAATTTTGGTGCGGACTATTAGACCATAGACTAGTGAAAAAGCAAACGAAATTTTGCATATTTGCGGTTTTATCAGCACCTATTCTCTAAACTCTAAAGAAACATAATGAATTGTAAAATCCAAATAAGGATGCTTTCGGCAATGTTGGTTGACAACTGTTATCGCATGCTAACGAGTTAATTCTTTGAATACAGTTACATACTTCAACTAAAACATTCATCTTCTAGATAAAGAAACGACTTGCTTAATTTAGGCCCGAATCACATCATCAGCATCGAAAATTATTTTGATCCATTGTTTTTTAATTATTCGCACATACGTCCATATCTATTCTCATTTCAGCATGGGCAAGTCTTCATAAAAAATATCTGTTTTCAATACAAAAATGTAAATCGCTGTTGACAGACGTGATTTTGCCCTTAGGTGCCAATTTCCTTTCCATCTGCAAGATTTATTAGAGGCGATTCCGGAACTATTCGATCGTGCCCTTCATCCGAAACTGATTAATAGCTTGAAGCATTTAAATCGTTAATTGATCGTTTGGTTTGATACACGATTGATCTCTTTGATTAAATGTTTCTGCCGCGTCACTCATCTGTGTAATGAACAACTCGTCTTTGAAACCAAGTCTTGGTTGTTTATGTAGAAAGAAAAAAACATTTATTTGTTAAAAGCAATGGTTTACGCTTTAAGTAATAAGTACTAATATAACAGTGCTTGTCAACAAAACGGCTCATGCTCGCCATGTGCTGGTAATAAAACTAACGCTGGTCTTCCGCAAGGCCGGTAAGTCGGTGGCCCTTCAATTTTTTATTAGTTAGGTCAATAAGCTCTTGACCAATATAATAAGAATATTTTAGTAGGTATAACCTACAATACAATTAACAAATTAATGCTGCAAGTGATATGATTTTGGCATAAGCACGAATACCTCTCATCTTATGTAAGGTATTTCATTTAAGTGTGTTGCAATTCGGAATCAAGCAGGACAGCATTGCACATACAATCAGGTACAGAGTAGGAAAAGACATTACAATCGCAACAACATGCATTGGCAACTACATTGTATAATAAAGGGCTCAATAAACTTGGACAATATTTAAATAAACGTAGTTATTAAGTCGCTGGATACAATCCGCCTCCAACTGGTCACTGGAAGTCATTCGGAGAGGTCTATGTTCACTATGTTCTATAGTGGATTTCCAGTAACTGAAAATAATCGTGACGACAGCCTCCGTGGCACAGTTGGTTAGACGCCGACTGTGAAACGAGAAGCCGCGGGTTCGACCCTCGCACCAAGACAAATGTTTGTGTGAACCACAAATATTTCTTTCGGGTCTGGGTGTTTGTGAGACCGAAAAGTCTCTCGTAGTTCCTGATACCCACGATACAAGATTTAATTTTAGTGTGGGGTCAGGACTATGTATGTGACTGTTGGGTGTATTATCGGTCTGGCACAAAGACGTTAATGGTGATTGAAGAAGTGAAAAAGGTATGTTTAAACTGTACCGTAGCATTTGGAGCTCTATAGCATCTTCCTAAACCAATGTAACACAGGCGTGAGTTAGAATTCAAAATGTCATCATTTTCTACAATATATAACATTCTTATCACCCTCGCACAGCGAGTATGTATACGTGTTCGAGATATGCGTTGTAAAATGCCACATTATAGTGCTATTTGCATTAAACCACTTATGTACATTTAACTACGTGCATACGTACAGGTCGTGTAGATCTAATCGGCGTTGACGGAGTGCCCCACTCATTCCGCTTTATAATTGCGCACTTTTTCTCTCTTAAGATCGCTAATCAGCCGGGCAAAAGGATACGTGTTCATTATCTGTCTACAACTTTAGACCTTTGTGGATTTCTCTTTTTTTAATCTCTCATTTTTGTCGTAGCTCATGTGAGAGGATAGAACGCATTAGATTTGACAAATTTCTAACTCTCGTGTACATAATATCATTGTATATCGTTTACATTTTATATGGAGAATGTGCAGCTTCTAGTAATACTATTCAACACGCTGAAGCTACATATAAAGTTTTGCAAACATTTCAGGAACTTCTTATTTTAATTAAGGTCTTAAAGTGCCTACATTAAGCAGTATCGTCAATACAATTTGACAGGTGATATTAAATAAGCTGAGATCATCCTCGTCCAATCATCTTCATTCTACTGCCAAAGCATGAGGAAATGAAATCCAATTGTCTCATTATCATTTAATATTTGATGAAGTTGAGAAGATAAAAGACCCATCCTTATAAAGACCTTACTGTAAGAATAGTCCTCGTCTTACGAGCGCTACTTCCTATACCTCTCTCGTAAAAAATCGCTGTACAACTTCATCTTCGTCTTTATCACGATGTCTTGGCCCAACATGGCCGTCACACCATAACATTCAACTGTTCTGTGGCCATCACAGTGTCGTAAGAGATATGTATCAGTGTCAAGCGAGAGTTCAGTGAGCGAACGCCGCTGCCCACTATCTTGATTCAAAACACATTAGACTAGGTGGAAAGTCGACTTTTGAATGAGACTGTTGCGCAGATCATCTTTATAGAGCGCACAGATTAATCATGTTTTTTTTTATTGTAATGTCCAGTTGGTTGTTATTGATTATTATTGGCAACCAACATAACCTATCTCTATTTATGTGGCATTGTAGTGTGCCCATTAATCGTGGGTTTCTTTCATAGATTAGCTGATGTTTTTCGTGTGTTAGACAAATAGCAGAAATATTTACATTCAAACTAGTCGTTTTTAAATCTATTCCATTTATTATTTTTGTAGTCTATTTATTTTTAAATTATCAGAAATGATGCATAATTTTGTGTTATGTCTTAAATTTTACTTAAAATTGTTGTGTGTTAGATTTAACATTGGAGTGATAAATAAGTTTCCAACGACAAAAAATTACCAAAACTTACATCAATTTTTTTCTTTGTTTTAAAAATATCCTAATTAGTGATTTAATTGAAAGTGAAAACACGAAATTCCTACTATACAAGTGAGGTATGAACATTATGCCACATAACATTTGCTGCAATTGTTGCGTTCACAAACAGCTGTTGAAAGAGTACGGGAACACAATCCGTTCCCACGGCTACGAGTATTCGCACTTACTAATATCATTACGAAACGTAGGAAATGGTAGTGAACAACGATCGAACACGGAAACTGGCTGGAATTCTTATTTGAATAATAAATTATAGGGTATGATGGGTGCTATAATTTACAAGCAAATAATTTAAAAAAACCAGTATGTTTTATTATTTTAACTAATCGTAATTTAATTTATATCGATCGGTTAAAGCAGTTTTAATCTTTCGTAGAATAATATATTTTTAATATGTCACTTGAAAGAAAACGCACCGCTTAATCGGTGCTTAATAAGCATACGATTTATAACGGTAGCTGCATGGATATAAAAATACACCAAAATTGGATATTTTTTTTAAGTTTAAGATTTTTTGAGTTCTGCAATATCTCGCCGATCGGAAACTCTACGAAACATACTAAATATATTTTTTAAGTTGGTTTATTTGAAGACACCGGTTTTTCTTTTCAAGTAGATCGTTTCACAATACCTCCACAATTTATATGTTAAACGTTTATTTTCTGTTGCGTGTACGTAATGGCTATGATAATAAGCAAAAACGTTTTTACACGGTAACACAATTGTTTTCTAATCGAAGCTGTAATAGCGTACACAGAACAAATAACTGCTAAAATTGAGTTTACTTGCAACTATACAATATCATTACGTTGTTATTCGGGGCAGTTCGTATGGAAAACAATAGTTCCAGGGTTCGATTTCCAAATCAATGGTCTAAGCTTTATTCACTTAAAAGATATTTTTTACGGGATGTGATATTTCGATAGTGTCGATATCAGGTTGTTGTTTGGTCATGACCCCAAAATCCAAAAAATCTGTGACCTTTAATAAAGAGAATATAATAAAGCAGGTGCAAGATACAAAATAATCAAATGCCATTCATTAAGTGAATTTAAATACTTATATCATTTAAATAACCGGAATAGAACCATCAAGATAAATATGCAAGCATATAACATATTAAAGTTAATTAATGAACACTTATAAAGGGGTACACGTTTAGCACGCAACTAATGAATGGAACACTGGAAAGAGTAATCACCTATCGTAATGATATATTGTCTACTTATTTTGGTGATAGGGCCTCTATCACATCTTAGGACAGAAGTACCTACTCAGCGAGCTATGGGTGGCACTAATGTGATTTTATCTCATTATGACATCTTGTCTACAGTCGAAAAACCCTGGGTCTTATATATATTTTAGTATAGTATGCATTAATAAATGCATGTTTGGGAAAGAATTTGCTCCTGTTGGGAAGTACAATGCCGTCCAGAGAGACTTTCGATGGGTTTAACAGTTATCTCCTGCCATTTCACACAATTATTCCGATCTCTTTAACTACTTGTAGCTCTCTTTCAGCTACTTAAACATACTTTGTGAGCTACTTCTACTGTATATTGCGTGAGCTTATTTTTAGTTATTTTCTTTGGAATATCATAAAGAAACAGCTTAAATAAGATAAATTACATGCGTACATATCACTTAAATATATTTTTTATAACATTAGGAGTTCACTAACCATGTGTCTACAGCTTGCAAATTACACTATTATTGTCAAAACAATATATTTTCACACGAAATTGAGAGAAATTTGTCATTTATGAATTATGATACATCATTGTCTTCTTGTAAGTGTAATGAGACAATCACTTGTAATTTTCTCAGCACCAATGTGTTATTTTTCTCTGCGAGACAAAAGATACGAGGGTAGACATGATTAACTTATTAGAGTGAGACTTATTTAATCTTCCGGGTTGAGTCTTACAAAATTACATTTATTTGTCACTGACTTGGCGACACGCTCGCCGCCCGCTATCACAACTTAGTTAAGGAATAAGCTCGGCGAACAGTAGGTAGCTACATTTGCACATCTACCTACCCTTCTAGTTTTCCGGCATGAATATAAGCATAAAGAGTATAAGCTTTTTAATGCAAAATACTTAGTAACCACTACAAAAAAACTGCCTACAATTATACATTAACGAAACCCTGCGTACCTAATATTATCTCTATCAAGTAGCATGTATTCTAATGTTTTTGTCAAAACAAATCATATTTCTGTCTATACCCGAGGCAAAAATTATATCCAAGTATCCACGTGGTAAGAGCAGCATCGTGATATGAGGTCTAACAGTTTCAAAGCGAGAATAGTATGGCATTTATGGAAATCGAGCTACTTAATGTCAGGGCTATCTGAGGAAACTGTCCATGATTGGTCCCATTAGCTTACTAGTAAAATGGTATTACAAAAACCCTTTTTAGCATCAATTTCTCATACTTATACCATTATATTTGATCGGTACATGTTACTTTGTTGTAAGAAAGTGGTTTATAGTTTAGGATCACGCATTCACCTGACCTTTTGATAGTAATTTTATCTTAGATGCAGACACGTAGGTAAGAAATATTGTTTCTCGGGTTTAGACGAAGACTTGCTACGTTCTAAACATACGGTATTTCGCCTAATTATGCGGATTCAATACTTGCCACCCCGTATCGGATATTTGCGAATCAAAAATAACTTATCCATTATAACACCCAGGGCTGGAGGGAATCATAGACCTTTTAAATTCGAAAAATACTGATTCTGTATGCGCCACTTAATAATTTAGTAGTAAGCTACTGTGAAGATTTTATTGATCGCAAGTACGAGTGTTTGAATGGGATAATAAAATGTATAACAGTCATGGATAGCATGAACCCAATGGTTATTTTTTCGTATAATATTATCATACAACCGTGAAATCAAATCTCATGACACTGAAGCTTAAGTAGATAGTGATTAATTTAAATCTTGTTATAAATACTAAAATGATAAAGGAATTCATAATTACACGAACAAACGTGGCTAAAATTCGGTAAAATGATTTGCGCAAAGGATTATACACAGAAGTTTATTAGAAAGGAAAAATATATGCCGGTAACATTACTCAATTTTAACAAAATGTATTTAAATTCAAATTGCATTTCATTTACAATATTTCGTCACAAAGTTATAATTTGAATGCAAATGGAACGAGCATTGCAATAACATCAATTGCATATTCATTAAATAATTTTAAGTAAAATGCAACACTGCTCTACTTAAGGTCCAAGCTAACTTATTTATTATACACAAGAAATTCAACATTATTTATTTATTTGTTTTATACAACTATTATTTTCGAAAGTCGGCGGTTTCCGAACTGAGACGAATATTTGGGTAATCACTATTAAATATTTGGTTAGATGCTAGATTTTGTGCATTCAAAAGCTGTTTCGTAATTATTACTACGTCCACGATAAGGCTGCCTGGCCACTTAAGCAGAGCGAGGCTGCAGAGCGTAGAAACGGAGAAATATTAACCAATAGGATTGCATAAAATCTCCGGTCAGCTCCTCCTATTGTTTAATATTTCTCAGTGGACAGGCAGCCTAAGACTAGGCATTAGTCTACCACGCAGGCCTAATGCCAGTCCGTACACAATGCCTTCAAAATTACCAAGAATACATTTATAGTACACAGGATTCCTCCTAATATATACATACATACAACATACAACTGCCTCGATGGCGTAGTTGTACTGCGGTACGACTACAAAGCTGAGGTCTCGGGTTCGAATCCCGGGTCGGGCAAATTTATATTGGATTTTTCTATTCATTATCAGCCCGGAGTTAGGAATTTGTGCCCAATATGGCGATAGGCTCGCCCCCTATCACATCATGGGACGGAACATACAAGGCGAAATGTGGGTGCCCTGGTAGCAGCACCTTTGCCTACACCTTCTGGGAAAAACGCCTTTGCCTACGCCTTTTACCGGAAGGGGTAGGCAGAGGTTCTCCTGATAGCAACCAGGACACCCAATTCCTGACAATATATCTTCTACTTAAATAAGTCAAGTATAAGCACTCCTATTTTAAATTATTATCATTATCATCAACCTCAACCATTGAAAATCCACAACTAAATCTAGGCTTCCAAAAGATTCCCACAGCGACCTGCTGGTAGGCTCGCATCTACGTAAATTAATTTACAATTAATAAAGACATACAGTAATTAAATAACCTTAATTCTAGCATAAAAGACCTCTAAATGATGGGGACAAGGCTCCGAAACTGGGTGACCCTGATTAGAATTATCGATAAAAAATATTTGCTGTTGTGTCAAACCAGTATGGTAATTAGGCAATAAGAGCTTTACTAATGACGATTATATTGGCCCGTTACTTCCGCGTGACAGCTCTTGTATGAGTAACCGAATTTATTTTTATATGTACTGACAATAAGTAGATTCTTAGGTGGAGGCAAGTAATGTGAATAGAAGGCATGGGACTTAGATCTTAGCGGAATCAATTTCGGTGTGGACAACAAATTGATCTTAATCTATAAGCGAATAAGAAGCCAGTATTACTTTGAGGCTATAGATAATGCCTAAGCAAGAAAAAAAATTACTATTACATACAGAGAAGATACATATTCAGCTAAAATAATAATATTCTTATTACAGACAGCCTCCGTGGCGCAGTTGGTTAGACGCCGCCTGTGAAATAAGAGGCCGCAGGTTCGATCCCCGCACCGAGACAAATGTTTGTGTGATCCACATATATTTTTTCCGGGTCTGGGTATTTGTGAGACCGAAAAGTCGCTCGTAGTTTCTGATATTCACGATACTAGACTCGATCTTAGTGTGGGGTCAGGACTATGTGTGTTGGGTGTATTTATTTATTTATTAGTAATAAGGTCAAACAAGTTAAAACACAGCCGAAAGAAAAAAGTATGCCAAAAATCAAGGCGACGGATTTGCATAGACGAATAAAAAAATTACGACCAATAATTACAGTGTGCCACGAAAATCATGTTTAGACGCCAAACCGGTAAGGATTGAGGGAAAAGTATGTTTGACACGGTCGAAAATGCACGAAAATATGCACTTTCACATCGACTAGAAATGTAGTTCCATTTGTGAATACTTTTGTGAACAAATTGTTCTAATTGTGATAGGAAATTCGCATTGGAGCATTACTGGAGCCGGCAACAAAATAATTATTAAGTTCACTGTTATATAACCAAGGTTAAGATTAGGATTGCCTAGTTGGGAAATGTGCTTTGGTTGTTTTTAGTTAAAAGTTAGTTTAAAGTCATTGTACATTTATCTTATTTTGTTAAATCATACGGGAAAAACTATGTCATGTCATTAAAATAAAGATTTATTATTATTATTCTTTGTTATAGTATCCAACATGAGTATCATATTTCGAGAAGGCTAGCGTACTGATGTCCATTAATCTGATATAATGATTCGACAGACCATTGCACTATGCGGTCACTATCTCATGACAGTACCTATAGCAAATATTTATATAATAACTTAAGAGGTAATATTAACCTCAAACTGTTAGTGTTACCGGCTTAACAGCGTGGAAAATCTTATATGAATAAATTTCAAGATTTTTTAAATTTCAGTAATTAATTAGATTATGTAATGTTATTACTTAATAACATTGTGAGACATCGTTTTATTTTGCTTCCTAATAATACTGCGAGAATTGCTATTTCGACGAGTAACTTACAAATTCGTTATCAAAATTCGATCAAAACATTAATTTACAAAAGAAAAAATATTATACTGGTTTTATCATATTTTGCAAAAACAAAATGACCTATTATACTAAGCGAATGACTACACCTGGATTTTTTATAACAGAATTTGTTTGGTATTTGCTAATCACGTAAATAATGAAATATACTAAATGATAACCACGAATCAATCAAATTTCACAAACAAATACTTTATTCAAAGAACAATATTTTCATACAAACTAAGTGAGAAGATCTATTATAATTATCTATTTAGTCAAAGATCCGATGACAGGCACAATAGTTTAGATATGTTAGTTAACGCGATATGTTTGTGGTTTACAATATAATGTAAAATACCATTTGTCCTATTATGTCGTTCATTGCAATAACAAAACGGTAAAACATTCCATGCAGTTGATTTCGCTAGCAACAGTGTAATGCAATCTCGATATCAAAACGCATCAGAATGTAATGACAGACGAGTTAATCAACAATACACATTGTGGCAATCACAGATGATCGAAGAAAAACGACAATCAGACTGTAATGACACGAACAATTATGGGATGCCATTGGGAGTTTCTTGCCAGTCATTTGTTTGCAGTTGATATGAAAATTGTCATACATTAACCACCTTCGATAATTTTATTCAACGAAATGTTTAAAAAGAACGATATATATAGACTCAAAACTATTTTGATAACTTACAAAAACCTGAAGAAGTTACAACCTGTCCAATATTATTTCAGTTAACTCATCTTTCCGATTGAAAAAATCCACACCAATGAATAATGATTACTCAAGAGTAGAGGGTGCACAGTCATCAATTATTTGCAATTTGATGTAGAAGAAAATAAACACACATTTTTCAGCACTCCGAATAAGGTTTCATAGTTACTAAAAAGATGTCTTTGTGACTTGCAAACAACATATTAGAAAAACTGTACCAAGGTAGTCAACATTTTTACGCAAATAATTTGATTTCCAAGCGTTTTAATTGGCCTCGTTGCGAAATGTGCACGACCTCTGCCGATGGATCATGCTGGTTTTCGCTCGATCTGTCAAGGTTTTCAACGTTCACATGCAGTGGGCTCGCAGGTGTTAATTGATACATCAAGCTTTACTTGCAAGCTGAGGTCACACGTGTAAATACTTAACAACTATGCTCAATGCGATATGGTCACCCGCTGTACCATTTTAATTTTAATTTGTTATTTAAATCCTATCTCATTTGATTTGTACAATAAAGAGTATAAATAAATAAAACATATAAACGATGCTTTATACACATCGGTAACGATCTTCTGTCGCCGACAAAGAGAATATAAAACACTACGTTAGTCGCCGACAGCGCTCTTGTCAAAATAATAAGAAATGTTTTTCTCTCTTCACATTTTATTACATTGGTAATGTTATTACTATTAGTTAAGAGCATTAATGCTTGTTGTTTATATTATGAAAAAATGTCTATATCATTGCGTTAAATAGTTATTTTGTAGCTCCAAATTTCGCCACACGCCAATAGCGGATCTGTAAAAATGTTTGCCTGCTTGACGAGCAAGTTTAAAATTCATAGATTCAATTGTAGACTATGCCCATATCTAATAATGTTGTGTATATTGATATAAATTATAAATAAATAGGCGAGTGAAGAATGAATCAAGTGTGGTGCCGATTGAAGAACTCAATTAATAGCAAAATGAGCTTTACAGTCAATCGAGCATACTTTTACAACGAATTACTTGTCAAATATTGTTACTGATGTAGCTACTTTCAAATATTGAATAACAATCTCTCCTTTCGTATCCTTTGCAATGCAGTACTATGCATGCAGGCTAACGAAATCATAGTTACGTGGTCTGTATGACGGCTTTTAAATTCCCTTCCCTCTGTGATACCGAGTAGGTATACCGTAGGAGATTAAGAGATACTTTGCCGCTCCAGAATAAAATAATACCCTAATAAAAATATATTATCAAAACGACATGTTTTACTGGTGGTAGGTCTCTCATAATATGTAAAAGGCCGCCTGGGTAGGTACCACCTGAATGTCTATTTTTCCCGCCAAACAGCAGTGTAAATGCGCTGTTTTGTTCGGATTTGAAGGACATTGTAGCCAGAGTAACTACTGGACATATTGAGACTTAACATCTTATGTCTCAGGATGGCATTGCTTTGTAAATCATGGTGTTGTTTGGTTTTGCTACTGTCCATGAGCGTTCGTATCGTTTACCATCAGGCGGACGGCATGCTCGTCTCGCCATTCACCGCATTAATAAAAGAAAATAAAAAAAAAGTGACATGTCAACAGTTCGAGAAAAAAGGTTTCAAACGTTGCTAATCTATGTTATCTATGTTTAGATTTTAGGTGATGCAAGCTGTTTTACATAACATCATTATATCCAGTTAAATGTTTGATAAAACGGGTTTGTTGAAAAATGTTGCCAATCCACATATCTTTAGATTTTAGGTACTGCAGTAATCATATAAAGCATAACATTATTTTCTGATGACATGATATTCGTATTGAGTACAACGTGTCTTTCGTTCTGGTTTCGTCTCTGTAACACAATGACGAAATTTATGGCTTTTGAATTGCGAAGTTTTGGGTCCGATTACAATTAAGTCTTATAAATGATTTTATTTTCTGCTTCGAAAGACAATGATCGGGATTACATTTTTTAGAACAACTGCGCAACTGAAGCTGTATACGAAATCAAGTTTTTTATTATACTTTTGTATATATTAGGTACACTGATGGTAAAATATAAATACATAATATATCGTTTACATTCAATAACAACTTATTAACTGTAGAGATCGGCTTTGCTACTTATTATTATCACAGCAGGTTTCAGAGGTGGGCTGTGAAATAATTAATCAATAATATTTTTGTTAAATGTTAATTATTCATTTTGAGTAACTCTTTATAAATGTCAGTAAGCCATTGACGTCTTCTGGCCCTTCGACTTTTACCATTCGCGGAGCAAGGACTCGCGTCTCGAAATAACGATGTTTACAAAGCCGAATGTTATATATTATATTTAAGTTCTTATATTTAATCACGTTTGTGTTGTTTTACGGTAATTAAATTACAATTGTTGGAAATTAAACTAATTGAAGGTCGGGTAATCATGTGATTATAGCATGAAATTGTATTTCAAAGTATTTTTTACTAACATGGCTCTTTATACTGAAAGTAATATTTACATGATGATAGAATATGTATTGGTGACAGACAGTTATCTCTCGCCTTTCGACACTACTTTGCATATTCAATCGCTTCATAATTCGTCAGTTTCTAATGTCAGCTTCGATAATGTACAATTGATCGATGAATGTCAGACTATAATTGAATAATATCTAATCTAAAGAGCTCTAAACAAAATCTAAAGGGACCTAGGCTAACTATCACCTGCTCGCGGTGCACTCTACTATTCAATGAACGAAGCTTTCAGAACTTGAATGACTAACCTGGCAGCAATAGTTGATATAGGTAAGTATTCTATTAAGTGAATTAAAGCATCGCTAATATGACTTCAGTAACATGAATTGGAATCCCAAACCACAATCTCGGCAAGGTTTACTCCTCAGGGCATGTCAGCTGCACACTGCTGAGAACTGAGTTAAATGACAAATTAGATCGATTCATATTTCAACTTGCATCAAGATTTACAACACAATCTGGTAATACGGATCAGGTTTTGTGCCATAATATGGGATTTATATAATAATGGCGACTGCGTTATTAGTTTAATAGCAGCAATATAAACACAAGTCTGCATGGTTTATTTAATTAAATACAAATATAATTATTTCTTTAAAATGTCACTGACCTTAGATACCGCAAAGTTCTTTGAAACATTCGGAATATGGAAATATGGACTAGAGGTTGTTGCCCTATAGCGGAATAAATAGGCGTGCAAAAAAATCTGATATTTCCTATTCTTAATTATATAATAAACAAAACCGCCAGAAAAACTACAAAAGTTTAAACACGCCTGACGTGTTAAAAAAAGCTTTTTTGAATAAATGGCGTAAATTCAGAATTTAAGCATTCTATAAGGTTCTTATTCTATAGGATTAATTATGCATGATTCTACGCCATGGCTAGGGGGCGTTAATATTATACAACTATATATCCTGCACATTGAAAAAACTGATCTAAAGTCGTTGGTGTCGGTGAGCGTAGTGCAGAAGATTACCAGCTTTCGTCTAGTTCTCAAACCAACCTTGCTCAGTCAACACTCAATATATTGTTTATTTACTTTATTCAGTGACATGCGTTCACGAGAATGACCTTGTTTTAGTCAGGTCCACTGACCTGTATGAAAAACACGCCCTAAAAGTATCATGATAACCAAACAAACAGCTCACATTATAACGCCGAGGCCTAGTAAGTCATTTGTTTTATCGATCACCCCTTATTCGTATTATTTAAATTACCAAACAAATAAAACTTATGTTTATCTACAACCTACATACGATTTCACACGAAAATGTATGTAATAAATCCAAAATGTAAGTGTAGTGAGTAGTGTTAGGCATACCGCACGTGACATTCGATATTATAAAAAAGCATTACTTCCTAGTGTAGCACTCATCGGCCAGGGCGCGAGCGCTCTGCCGGGAGACATTCAGCGCGAAACGGACACCGATGAATGCCAAAATCACCAACATTTCGCTAACACTTCAGTTCCTATTCACCCACACACTGCACTTCAAAGTGTCACTTATCCTTAACTGTCACTTCATAAATCCAATTCCAAAAGTCCTGCAATTGTGTCACAAACTGTCACTCAGTTCTTTGTTTAAATCACTCAAAGTTCCTTTTTTAAAACCAATCAAAGTTCTTTTTTTTTATTTCACAAAAATTAATTTACAAATAATGCTGACCTAATTAAAGTTGAATATCCCAACTTCCAAATTCAAAAAAGGTTTTATATTTTTAGTAACAGTCTTTTATGCCAGTATCTTATTTCCTATTCTTAAAAAAAAATAGTTATCTAGTCTCTCGTAATAAAGAGGTTAGGATGCAGTGCGGAAGCGGTCCGCTAGAGAGCGAAAGTGCGAGCGCAGCGCGTGCGTTTCGGTACAAGACTGGCTGAGCGCGCTCGGATGCTCGGCGACCGGCGTCGAGTCCGCTCACGTAACCCGCGATTACAAGCGCATTAGGCTGCGGGGTTAGGTATCGTAGCGTAACCTCTGCAACAGATGTTCGGGTTCAATATTTGAAAGTGTACAGCTTAGAGCTTCTTAGCTTAGATAACGCTGGGATTGGTACGCGGAAGGAAGGAATTTAGCGCCAATTTGTGTAGTAGTGTAGTATGCACAGAACGTCAATCATGCTTAAACGAGCAGTGACAAACAATTATTTCCCTTAGATCAATCTTAAGATTTCTTATGCTGAATTTTATTTTAATTTATGATGGTTGAGACCATTCCATGTGAGTGATAAAAAACTTACTACATTTACAGAGCTCCACAATGGCTATTGATCCGAAATGAAAAAGAAAACTTAGGAGGCCTTTTTTTTTTACTTTATTTAATTTTATTTTAAGTAATTCTTTAGTAATATGAGGATTTCTGGTACTTATACATAAAGTTATCAAGTACAACAACGTAACATTTAAGGTCAGCCACAGGGAACCTCAAACCTCAATAAAAAGAAGTCAATAAAAAAAAAAATTGCTCTTAACTTCATTCAAAACCTCAATGATTATTTAAAATTTAATTGATCTTAAATATTTTTGTGTAAAATTATGTCCTTCAGTCAAGCAAGGTAAATTACACTTATGTAAATAGCACAATACTAACCTTAAGGTTGAGGTCATTGTGCGGATTTGAATTAATGAGCCTTTTTTTAAAAAGATTTCGCCTCTCAAAAACCCATCAATGTAACACATGTCAGCCACGATCAACAACGGCAAAGAATTAACACCGAGCCCTTTAGTTCGGCGGATATGAATGAACAAAATATATGTAGTAACATTGCGGAATGGATACAGCAACCTCGAAATCTTTATTTAACTAAAGATTAAGGGCCTTATTCATAGACAGATTTAGAACCTATTATAGTTATCGAATGCTTTGTCTTCTACGCTCAAACTGAATTCCAAAATCGTTTGAAAGGGACAAATTATTCGATAACTCAAATAGGTTTTAAATCTATCTATGAAGGCCGTAAAACTGTAAAATAAACTTTTAAAACCCCGATCAGAAGCATCTGACATGATTTTTAAGACTGATAAGTACACGTTTTAAACGATAATTAATACCTCTATTATTAGTGTAAAGGTTTTATAACGAGCCATTGAACCAATCAGCGAACATTATTATTCTTTACACCTCGTAGACAGGCGTAGGGCGAGCATTATACTTCGGTGAAAGCGCCCTTTGTGTTTTTTTGAATAAAATAATTGATGAAGATGAAGGGATGAAGGCTTGTTTTATTAAGACATCAAATAAAATGTGTGAAAAATAAAAGTTAGGCGTATTTCTTTTGTTTTTAGTAAGCCAGACAGTGTAGGGGACTATATGGTCTAACTCATCTCAAATCGTAATCTCGATTTTAGAGACCCGGGCCCTGCAGTGCGACGTGTATGGTCGATACTATATAATACACCAAGCCAGACGTATTGTTTATAAAAAGGATGTTGCACAAACCCTTAGTAAGTGGGCTAACTAGGGCTTCACATTGCTAAGTTACAATTTGTATCAGGTTTCATTAAATCTCTTAATGGATAAACATTTGTATGTAGGCCATATTCCGGGAATATGATTTATTGCATCTCAAAGTGTCTGTTAATAACACGATGTATGTAATATACATACATACATACATAAACTCACGCCTTTATCCCAGAAGGGGTAGGCAGAGGCGCCACTAGGACACCCACATTTCGCCTTGTATGTTCCGTCCCATGATGTGATAGGGGGCGAGCCTATCGCCATATCGGGCACAAATTCCTGACTCTGGGCTGATAATTAATAGAAAAACCCAATACCACTTTGCCCGACCCGGGATTCGAACCCGAGACCTCAGCTTTGTAGTCGTACCGTAATACAACTACGCCACCGAGGCAGTATGTAATATAAGTATATTATAATATACTGGCATATTTAAAAAAACGTGAGCCTGTAATTAAAGCACTCAAACATCCTTAATTTGGGACTATTTTTACAAACAAAATATCATTCTTTTTTTCCGCATACACTTAAGAAACATTATGCGGATTCTTTGCATATAAAATGTGCGATAAATTATAGCCTTCGTGTAAATTCTTCTAATTAAATATTTTAATTAACGGACGGCTCTAAAAATCTGATTATGTTAATCGAAGTGTAAAATTAACAACTTTACGAGGAAGTGTCTAGTCGTGTTCCTATACAACAGTTGTAAGCATCATGAAAAGAATATACAAGCCATCATAATTATTCTGAATAATTTGTGAAGACATGATGTTATCCATATTTATAGTCGCGCTGATATAAATCTATATCAAGATAGCGACGTTCCGGTGTTTGGTTAGGGGGCAAAATAATTTCGCAACGGTATACCCGGCCTTTTGTAAGACCTAAAAGGGTCGTCTGGGTCTGGCAGTGGGCACATTACGGGAGCGGTGTGCCCTCACCGACAACGACCTCCAAGGAGGTCTAAAGATTTTTTATCGTCGTACCTGTCGCGGAAAACAAGTGTCCGAACAAAGTAGGTACTGAATATGCATAAGTATTAAGTATGTGGTACTGTGCAGTCACATGGTAGAAATTTAGGGCACTTCTCGCCCTGGGATTTTCGATGCTGTCCGTAATGAGCATAAGTATTACCGAGGGATTTCAGGATTTGGTATAGATTATAGTACGCAAGCATACCGTGCTGGAAACCCGGTGATACGGTGCCACACTAGCCCACTGCCAAGTGACGGTTAGTATCGATATGAATATCGATTATCCAAACGATTATTTTTGCAATCGATTTTGACTAGTTTTATTGTGTCGGTGGATTAATGGGTGTTCTATCCCTAGACGTTTAAAATATTAATTACTTAAATATATCCGTAAATACTTTTGTAAACGTGGTATATTTATGAATAGCAATACGTTTCTTAACAAAGGAAGTCCAATAAAGTCTTTATAAATAACATTGCGTGCACAAGGGCCAGAAATTTTTCCGCCTTTGAGATAGTTTAAATGTTTTCACAGTGATACAAAGGCGTTCGCGTAACCATAGCGTGCTACACGCACAAACGTTTCGCCAAGAAAAATTTCGTAAAATATCTTGAACGTATTTCCGCATGGTCAAGGAAAATGTAAAAAAAATATATAAATCCATAATTAATGCAATAATAAATGTACTATACTGTATCCGCGCAGATACGTCCCACAGTAGGGCGTGAGCCTCCTCGACCATCGAGTACGATTGAGAGGGGTTAGGCCATATAATCCACCACGCTGCACTGGCCTAGTGCGGGTTGGCGGACTTTACATACTATGGAAATTATTACAAATCGCCATGGTACACAGGTTTCCTCACGATGTTTTCCTTCACCGTTAAAGTGCGTGGTGATTGACTATCAATACACACATGACTCCGAAAAGTAAGGGGGTGTCCTGGGATTTGAACCGGCGACCACCGTGAACATGTTGGCAGTCGCGTCTGATCCGTTTACCAACAGGCCACCACGCTCTTCTGCCTTCAATAAATGTGCCAACGACTATAAATTGCCTTTTGCCAGCCGATGCTCTGACTTATTCTTATCTCACTGACATATAACAACCCCGTTAGAAGTTGCCTGCATGCAGCATTCCAGTAATTTATTAAATTTATTATTTTATTTACTAATGAAGTTATCAATCCCCTTACGGATGGACACATCTTTCATCAAATTACGCCATCCTAAAACCTATCACCACACAACAATCGAACAGTCCAATCATAAATGCATTGTACTAACGCTCCTCGTCTACGGAAACTGTGTACGTAACCGCAACGTAACAGTTTCGTCACCGATGCAGCATTAGACATATCTGTAACACTTTCACCGAACCCCCCGGCTAGTGCATGCGTACTTAAATTCTAACAATTATATTCTGCAATTTCAGGAAGTAAACAACTAGCCTATATAGTCAATGAAATAGAAAATTATTATGATTTACATACTGCTTCAAAACAAATGTTTGTGTGAACATCAAATGTTTGTGGCTGGGTTCTGTTTGAGTGAGAATTTAAATAAAATACCTATATGGATATTTTTGGAATATATTGTTTCTGCTTAATGGCCCGACAAGTGTCCATAAGTCTAGTGCAAAGCTTAGTAATTACTAGAGACGTCATAGTTGAAGAATGTAACTAGAGCAGTAACAAAATAGTAAATCTAGTGTCTTTCGTATTACTTCTCACGCACCTTGCGGGAGTCTTGTTTAATTAAAATAAAAGCATTCCTTTTTTACTTTTTAGATAAAGTATAAGCTGTAAACAATAGGTTTCTAATTTCACTTACGCAAAATAAATAAAAAAGCACGTGAAGCCGTTATATTTTTAATTAAAAGAGTGTAAAGGAGATCGTACACACTGAAAACAGAAAGTTGTGATTTATAGTCAAATATCTAGTGGAACGCTATCCGACGAAGAATAAAAAACCCGTAATTATAGTATTTAATTACATACTGACGAATACTAGATGTATTCGTTGCATCTCTGCCAAGCTCACCGGAAATAAAAATGTATGAAAGTAAGCACATTTTTAACGTATGAAAATAAATATAATATTATCCTATGAGATAGGATTAACAATGATATACCTACATTATCGGCGAGTCTCTGGGTGACACTAGGTTGTGTAAACAACAAAATTAATCAGAAAGAGAATATAAGCTGCCGAGACTAGAACTGAACTGAACTTAGAAAACAAAAAAATGTAATGTCACGTTCTTGCGAGTATATGCCGTGTAGAGAACATTATAGGCGCCGCTCAATCATTTTCACTTGGGTCACACCACAATCACGTCGACTTTAGAGGTTAATGGATTTGTAAAATTCAATTTATTTACTCAACAAAAACACATCGAAAATGTCCAACAAAAAGTCCTAACTTTCTATTACATTTACGTAAAGGTTTTTTGCCGACGCGTGTACATATCAAACCTGTGTCATAGTATTGGTTATTTGGTTAGTTCTCTTTTTATTTAAAGGTTTTGAATAAAATAAAATACCCTAAGAATAGATTGAAATTGCCGTCACGATCGCAGAACCATATTATCGTCAAGTAGCTACAACTGTCTGATTGGTTAATTAACCCGGCCTTATTCATTGACAGATTTAATACCTATTTTAATTAGGTATCGAATGTTTTGTTCCTTTCGAACGACTTTAGAAATCAGTTTGAACGAAGAAGACAAAACATTCGATAGCCAAAATATGTTTTAAATCTGTCTATTAATAAGGCTATCAGACTTTTGGGAATAAGACTTTTTGCGCTATCAGACGAATTACCAAAATATATGGATCTTCCATTTATAAAATTTGTATTGCTCTGCGACTGGGCAAAGCACTTACAATTCCCTATATTTAAGTCAGGTTCATTAAGTTTTATGTCAGATGTTAAGTCAAATGTTGTTAGGGCAAAGTTACAGAAGCAGCGCATTGATTCAAAAAAGTCATAATAGCCATGGAATTACATCCGTTAGTAGCCAGAATAACATCATTTCACCAAATTATTGCCAATGCTTCAAAGAACACGTGAATGTCTTATGTCCATTATATCAAAGTAGAAAGTTTCGTTGCACAAAATAAGCAACAAAGTGAATCGAAAGGGCTTTGAATAAAATGTTAATGGTAACAGTTTCTAACGTAAGTCATCTTTGATTCATTTTAAGAAAGAAATATCGTCCAGTCATTATTTTATAATAATTTTATAAGTGTTCACATATTCAATGCACATAGTTTTGTGTACGCAAGTAACATACATATAAAAAGACCATAACTGGTTTCAGAACTACACACATTTTGAAATCAATCTTTTTTTAATACCAAGAGAACAAAGGTGGGAGGAGGTGGAGCGATGACGTAGATCATTTCAATAACAACTGGCAGAAGAAAGCTTTGGATAGGTAGGGGTTGAACAAGGAAAGGGAGGCCTTTGCCCTGCAGTGGGAAAGTATAGGGTAGAAAAAAACCTATCCGTTTTTTGTTATGTTTATTTAATGCTATTTTTAATGTAGATGTACCTAACATTTTTATAAAGTTAATCTGAAAATTATCATAAGCCGTAATTATCGTGTCATGTTCATAGTATAGTGCAGGTAATGTTTCTAAATTATTCTACTATTAAATATATTAAAAAAAAATACTGTAACACAGAGTACAAAATTGCTGCAATGATTCCATAGGTTTGTCTATTAGATTCAACTGGGTTAAAAGCTAGTATTTATCGCCTAATGTCTTTACTTAACAGAAGTGTTTTAAGTAGATGGTAAGTGTAGGTGAGAGTGATGTAATATTCCTAAGCGTAGGGCCGAGATGTAACTAAAGCCAACGTCCTAAAAAGTTGTGCAAACGGTTATATAACAACTTCATACTTGCATAGGAATTATTACTCTTGTCTTGGAGTTGTATCATCGTAGTTTATTACTTAAGGCCTTATTTATACAGTTTTAAAACGTAAGGGCTCGCCCCCTATCACATCATGGGACGTCACATACAAGGCGAAATGTCTTGGTGGCGCCTCTGCCTACCCCTTCTGAGATAGCGGCGTGAGTTTAAACTGAATTCAAAAATCGTTAGAAAGGGACAAAGCATTCGACAACTAAAATATATTTTAAAATTGTCTATGAATAAGGCCGTTACTGTTTAGTAATATATGTTCATTCATATTGTCTGGGAAGGACAGATGGAATTGCTGTTTGAAAAAAATACTTCTGGTCTTATGGCAATATTGTTATTAGCTACACAGAAGTTGTGAAGTTTTGCGTATAATTTGTGTAACATTTAAGAATATATTTTGACCTATGTTCATCTAAATGTTGTAGCAAATAATGTGCCATAAGTCTTAGAAAAACGTACAAAATGATAAATAGATAATAAGTTGATATTTTGACAGGTAAAAATACAATTTGCAGGTATTGAGTTGAATAATAAATTAAGCATTGAATAACGCAAAAATATATGTTCAAAGGTAGTCAAAACTGGTAGTAAAGAGGCGGATACCAAAGTGCAACTCATGGGGTGACTCATAAAGCCAGTGCCATACGCACGTGTGCTCGTTAAGACCTCTGTGCAATAGCCCTATCACGAAACTAAAGCGAGAGTCGGAAGGCAAATATTATTCTGGGATCATAAGGTCTTCATATTGTAATACATTTGTTATACAAGCCACTTCCTTATTTTCCATTTTTAAAATACACGCAACATGAAATAACAGCCGAATTCCCCTCAATGAAACCCTGAGGTTGTCTGTGTCCCACAGAGGTACATATACGGGCTGGTATTATTATTATTTTATATCAGTATACAACAACAAAGCTTCAAGCACACCACCAGGTCATAATACCAATAACTCGTACAAAAACAATAAACGAACCACGACATCTGAAGCTCGGCTGACAAAAGGTCGCGAAGCCTGTGCTTACATAATATTGTACAAAAGTATTGGGGCAGTGGCGCACTTTCTGATGACACTGAACGCTTACGAAAGGCCGCGTCACCGGCAGCGCATTCAAATCAGAACGCTGATGTAACTTTTAACACTTTTTTGTTTGGGTTCAAGAGTTCGTTTAATATTACATAGCTTTGGTTATTTATTATTTATTTACGGTCTCAATTAATACACAATGTTGTTATCAAACTGAGAATTGAAACTGAAAATAGACCAATCAAAGTGAATCAAATATGGGCGTGTCGATAAATCTTTGACACGATTGGTCTATTTTCAGTTTCTTTAGATTAGGGTTTTTTTTTAATTGATACAGTTACGACTACTCCAGTATTTTAGGGGCAGTTTATAAGCGCACGTTTTGATAATACTAAACGAAGCTTGCGAAAGGCTGCGTCCCTGGCAGTGCATCCAAATCGGTACGGTGACACAATATTGTTTGACCCGTGCCTTTTTTTTGTTTGGGTTCAAGAGCTTGGTTTAATGTTATGCGTGTGCTCGGTGCGTTAATCATTACCTTCGTCGATATTTATTTACGAGAATAAAGAAATCGATAAATCACATAGGTTCAACTTATCTACAACATAGATATTCAACATGATTGATCGATCTCTAAACATTACCGCTCACTAGTCAGAAAATTTATTGGTGAAGATTTTCTAATAGTTTGACTAAATCTATCCATAGAATTAGTTACACCGAAAACGCTTGGTGACAGCCTCCGTGGCGCATTAGGTTAGACGCCGGCCGTGAAACGAGAGGCCGCGGGTTCGATCCCCGCACCGAGACAAATGTTTATGTGGCCCACAAGTATTTGTCCGGGTCTAGGTGTTTGTGAGACTGAAAAGTCTCTCGTAGTTTCCGATACCCACGACAAATTGATCTTAAACTTAAGTGATCTTAATCGGGGGTCAGGACTATTTAAGTGAGTGTTGTGTGTATTTATTTCTTATAATTATATTTTATTACCTTGAAAAATTATAAATACGCAGATTTGAAACATTTATTTTTCACTGACCTCATTAATTATTTTACACTAAGCTGTGAGTAATGAGTAATTTTTGTAACCTATACATAAATGTCATAAATTATTTGAAATACATTCCAAAGCGCAAAAACCATAATAAAAAAAGAAGGTCAGTCGACCGTCGCAAACTACAAAATCGGGACACGCAACCACATGTTATACAACAGACGTAACCGAGGGTTACATAACCACGTGAATATACGTATAAACGTACTGGCCACTCATAACTGTAATTTTAAAAAAACTATTTACCTCGAGTGAAAGGTCTTTATGTTTTGAAAATACCATAGGCGGATAAACGAATTGCTGATGTCATAGCTTTATAAAGTGTATGAACTGGTCATATAGCAAATCGATTTTCCGTATTAATATTCAATGAACTTCATCACCAATAAACAGACGAAATAAATAAAACACACATACAATCCGATGAGACAATCATTGGCGAAAAGAAATCGTAATCGATCGTAAGGTTACAAAAATGGTCACGAATTGATTGTGAGCTGAAAATGAACAAAATCGAAATGCAGCCCCTCGAATTTTATTGGCGCGGCGTGGCGTAAAATTATACTTTTACATTATTAGAGTGTTTCAGAGTGGGATAAGTGTAATCTGTGAAAGGCTAGCAAATCGGCGCGTTTACATTGGATAAAGTGAATTGGTGCAACAATGTAAGGCGCCTTGGATGATAGATGTTTTAAATCAATAGGGAAAACGCGATTTCAATGATTACTGCAAATTACATTCCGTAGTGTATTATAGAGGCACTCGTTTTCTCCTAAAATGACTGTTGGTATTTGATGAAAATACATTTTGCAAAATAAAAATAACATTCATTTTAAATTATTATTTTCGGCACGATAGTATATAATAGTTTTAAAGTTATAAAATTGAATTATAAATAATTCTAGTACCTATCAGAGTTTCTGAATATTTTATAATAAGAGATTCTTTCTAAATATAACTGAGTATTGACGTAGGTTATTTGTTGAGGCCATTGACAAATCGCTACAACCGAAAATTACGACTATACTTGTTCTCTGAAAGACAGAAGTACGCAGGATTTGTGCTTATTTATTTCTTCCCATAATAAAACTTGATATATGTTTTCTGTGTGTTTCTCTCTATCCCTCTCTCCCGTTCCATAGCTACCCAAATGAATTGCGAAATATTATGTGATTGTCATAAATAATACTTCTATGATATTAAACTACATTTTTATTCAATCGACTTCGCGAAATAAATATTTCATCGTTACTTTTTTACTTATAGTATTGCATAATGATAATATTGAGGCATCATTATTCATAATAGAATATTTACACAGCGCACCTATGTAAATGTCTTGAGTTAAGTGTTTCGCAGCGAAGGCACTCCAACTAACACCTACTTAGGTATGACAACATAGTGGGTTACATTATCACTGCCTCTGTGGCTTAGTGAGGAAGCTTGACTGAGAAACAGCAAGGTGCAGGTTCGACACCTTCAAAAATATTTGTGTGGTTTATGGAAATCAATCTGTTTGATATTCTGGAATATCAAATCTCTAACATGCTTATTTGTAAAGACAACAATATTTAACTAATAGTGTAACATTAATATTATGATAAACAATAAAAATGTAGGTATTTTTAATTAAAAACATAAAACACGAACCTCATTAAAGAAACACGTTATCAGTTGTTGCAATCATCGGGACTGGTCACATATTTTTGTAGTTTTTATTTCCATTTACAAAAGCAATTCTCGATTTCGTAGTTTTTATTTTAACAGACATATAAACAACAGAGACTTTAATTTGACCTCTGTGTGCATGTGTTTTAGAAAAACCTATTGTTAGAGATCTTAGATAATAATTTGATGTTACTTTCACTAATATAGATAAAACTTCTCCCTGAAAAAATTGAATACATAAGGGATCATTCCTATATCCATAATTGGAAACAAAAACTCGCATTATAGTAAATTTTTTGTTAAACGCATTTTATATACCTATATACAATCTCCTCTGTAACGTTATATCATTAAAAACAAAAAAATCTAATTTACTCAAAACCAAAACAAAAAATATATTTTTGCAAAAACTTTTTTTTTGTAATTTTTTCACGATAGCCAATCCGCCAATGTCAAGACATGTCAGCCGCAGTATATCCTAAGTCAATGATTATGCAACGCGCTTTCACTCGGACGTCGCTGCGTACTATTCGCCCAGTTCCTCGCCGTAATCACTATGTAGTGCAATTCACTTGCGTAATACAAAATTAGAATGTTTTGTCCAATTCATAATGGAAGATTTTTGGTTATGACAGGGTATGATTATTATGATAGTCCAATTCGATTATTTTTTCAGGCATGCTTTCATTGATTGAGATATTCATTGGATACGAAATAAGAATAAGATAAATCTAAATAAACTGATAACTCTTGACCATAGTAATTTTTTAATGTGAGCACATTTGTTTTATAATACTGATTAACACGTGGTGGAAAATATTCAAATTTGCACATAATAAGTCATTTATTTCCATTTCATAATATCCTAATCAATGTTCAAATTATACTCAACTTCTGCTACGACCACGGTTGCCGGTCATTTTTATACACAAATGCGCGCGCTTGTGTGTGTGTGTGTAGTTTACGAATGGGCTTATTATGGTCGTGCGTATTCTCATTTTTTTGTTTTGTGAGGATAAAAATTATAGTAAATTTTTAAAAGAAATATTTGGTAAAATTTGTGCACTCAAATCACAATAACCCTGTATAGTATATCAATTTGTAATTACATATATATTTGTATTTGTCCTTTTGTTTTATAATAATTATTGTTGCCACTTTATTTTAGGTATGTTTTTAATTTCAATAAAATAAAATTATCTTTGTGTCACTGCCTGAGACAGTGTAAAGCCCATTTATATTACAGGCATTCATAATCACAATCGGCAGGCATTTGACAATTACATGGAGTTGTAAATAAATAAACAAATTAATGTGTGAACTTGTCATGCTTTAGAGAGAAGACAATGGGGTTGTTCCGTAACAACCTTCTAAATTTTCAACAGACTTCCTTAGTTATTATTTCTCAAACAAATAAATATTGAATGCTGTTCTGATGTGGTAAATATACTCAAGCACTTGTTACTTTTAACAAGTTCGTGTTGTAATCACTTCGCGTATTATAAATAATGGGTTTTGTTTTGTTTTACACATTTTGTTTCTATTTTGCATACGTATAATATGAGAGGACGATATAAATTATCGGTCATTTATAACTTGGAGAAAATATTCGTATAATTCAGGTCCTAATCTTTAAAATATAAAATTGCCTTTATTATTATGAGGTTACTATATTTTATTTTGAGAAATTGCTAAGTTCATTGCTGCAAAAGAGACGAGTTCATTTGATATGAAAAAGAAACACGATTTGCTTCGCCTACAGAGGTTAAGCTTCCATATGAAATGAACCCGAAGGATTCATGGAATCAATGAACTTATGCTAACACCTACCTTATGCGCCATGAAAACTTTTTCACATCTTTTTCCTGCTGACAAACCCCTAACAAATTTCAAAAAGACGTAAGTAATAAAATGTATAAACTTAATCTAGCACATACCTGAGTGAGTCCAAGCCTGTAGCTAGACACGTCCAGGTCGAGCGTGAGAAGCATGTCGTCCACGATCTGCCTCTCTGACAACGTGGTCTGCGGGGTAACTTCTGGGTTTTCACTTTCTGATGTTGCGAGTAGTCGGTACCTGGTTATAATTGTTATAGCTTAAATACAATATCTTATAATTTTGTGCTAGTACTGAAGGACGGAGATATAGACTTTGTTTCTTTTTTTATATAATTAATCTTGAAGCATTAAACATCCTGAAATATCAAGGGCGGGGGGCATAGAGCATAATCTAGAGCGCTATTCCACCACAAAAATACTTTATATTTTAGTGGTAGATAAAATAATTTCCGAGTTCTTATCTGCTTATCCGGCTCGAAGGACCATGGAACCCATTCTATATCTATATATAAATCATTCAGTAGGATAATTACCTTCTTGCGAATTCATTGAGCGGCATGTGCTCCGGGAAGCCTTGCTTGTACAGCCTCGCCGCATCCAGTAGTTGAAATCCGCGGAACTGCGATCCAATATCATTAAGTTAAAAATGTTCTAATCACATCTGCTATTTACAACTCTATAATCACAGTTAAATGAGCCTAAAAGATAGAAAACCGTCTCTATTCGACTGACTTGTGAAGGGTTTTCTACTATCGTGTATAGTATTCGTTATTCAAGCGATTATCCAACCGCCTATAAAACAAGATAAACCGTCTTATAAGCTATTAAACTGTGTCACATTGTCTTCCAACTAAAACTCCCTCATCTTGAAGACTATAACCTGTGATCGTAGCAGCGGGATGTTGACGTCATCGGCCGCGTCGCCGGGCTGGTTGGCGAGCAGGCAGCACACGAACTGCACGCCGCCGGAGCCGCAGCGCCGCAGCGTGTCCACCACGCCGTCCGCCACGAACTTAGCCTGCAGCGCTGTCGAACGACGCTTCATGCCCGCTGTGCCTATGGGAAATTACAATGGTTACGAAAGTGCAAACTTGATTACATTAATATGAAATTATATTCAACTTTATAAAGGACACTTAACAGTTATAGACAAATTAATTTGACTTATAGCAATTGTACTGAAGTTTGTGAAAAATGTATTCGAGTGTGTATATAGCAAAGTATTGCCATAAATGAAAAAAAAGTTCCTTTAAGCATCAAGTGATCACTACCGCTGTAAACAGGGGAGTTAAAGGAGCGTTGCGGGCTTTGGAGAATAAAAGATAAATGAAGGAGAAAGTTGTGGAAAGATAACGACTTTATTGGAGAAATAACATTTCATCGAGGATGCAATAATCTCCTTCCTTTAATTTCTAGCCGATTGTTGTTTTGTCATTCATGAAAGTTATTCGGACCTGCTTGACTATATGAATGAAAACAATTTTAGTTTTGATTGTGAGTATGTATGCTGGTATGAACTTTAACGGTGAAGGAAAACATCGTGAGGAAACCTGCATACCGTAGCGATTTTAAAGAATTTCTACGGTATGTAAGTCCGCCAACCCGCATTAGGCCAGCGTGGTGGACTATATGGCCTAACCACTCTCAATCGATTCCCTCGATTGTAGAGTAGGCCCGTGCCCTGCAGTGGGACGTATATGGGCTGATATAGATAGATAGATGCTGGTATGTGTTGGTATGGTTACCCGAGGTGAGCGTGCGGCGGATGGAGGAGGCGCGGCGCAGCGTGGACGCGTCGCCCGGCGCGCTCGACCACGCGCTCGCGCCGCACGCGCCGCGCGACCACGACCACACGCGCGCGATCTCCTCACTGGTTATGCAATATTTACATAGAATAGTCACTGATCAAATATTTTAAGATTTTTTAAGATTTGTATGAGTGCTCATGAGTAATGGCTACTGTAAAAATGAAATAATTTAAAAACAATAATAACTTAAATTGAAAAAAAAAAAAAAAACACTTCATTTAATGTTTTATTTTGTGCACATTATTAAAACTTTTCATACAAATAAGAATAATTTGACAATTTTTACTCACTTCTGGCTTTCCTGCAGTAGTGTGAGGGATTTCTTCGTCACTGGGTTCTCTCGGCTAGCTTTGACCCATCCCGTCACGTCATACAATACTGGGTTGGTGCCCTGGAACAAAGATGTTATGTAGAGAACATTTTTCGAGATATAATATATACAGCGGATTGGACATGTACAGGGTGATGTCACCAATGCGTTTTACTAAAACAGGCATTTTTATTTTTGTATTTAATCCTCTGTAGTAAAATTGTCAGGTAATTATTTTTATTTACCCTGACTATCACTGGCAGCGAGCACACGACCCAACTCAACCAATATACTCGGTTAGTACGAGCCAGGACGATAGTCTGCTCTGTACAAATAAGTCTATCATTTTCCTTTGCCTATCTTGCCATCTCCAAACTTAATACTGTACCTCACCGCCGATGAACATCTACAACGCTTCATCGATAAATGACTTACTCGTCTCACAAAAGTGGTAGGAAAAAGTAAGTGAGAATGAAAGAAGTATTTGGCCTCTAGCACTTTATATCTTTTTGTCGTGTACGGGAGCAGCTAAAGAGTATTTGGTATACCGAATTTTCTAGTATACATTATTATCAATTTACATGCGTATTTACAATTTCTATGGTATGTAAGTCCACCAACCCGCACTAGGCCAGTGTGGTGGACTATATGGCCTAACCCTTCTCAATTGTGCTCTCGATTGTAGAGGAGGCTCGTGCCTTGCAGTGGGGCGTATATGGGCTGATACAATGCGATGCGTATATCCTCCTCCTCGCATCGTTTTCCTCATTGCTGAGGGTCGTGATCCCCTGAACATGGAGCAATCCTTGACCGGATTATGCTGCGCCATCTTTTCCTATCCTTGGCGTAGTGGAGCGCAGCGTGAAACTTGACGCCAAGGGTCGAGCTGACTTGGTCCGACCATCTGATGGGACATCTGCCTATCGGACGTTTACCGTCGACTTTGCCAGTAATCATCAGTTGTTCCAAATTATCTCCGTCCTTCCTAGCTATATGGCCAATGGCGATGCGTATATAGGCCGGCATAATAACGCGTACCTGCAAGTGCTGCAGCACGAACTGCCTGGCGTGCGGCGCCTTCTTGATGAGGTAGTGCGTGTGGTGCGGCGCGCCGTAGTGCGCCATCACGCGCTCCAGGAACGTGTCGTCCGACGAGCCCGGGTACATCGACTCCTCGTCCAGCAGCCTGCGAAACACAACAATATATAAATACTTCAATTTTGAAATAAAACTATTTTTTACGGATTTTATCGCGATTTGGTTTAATTTTTAAATTTTTTAACTTCCCGACGTCAGTCCGCCCCGTGACCACGAAAGTTGTAAAGCAATCGAAACGTTATTTCAATGTATAACATTCCCGTAAATCTAAGAAACCATTATACTTCAATTTTGCACTTTAACAATCTTCATGGTGCAGTTGGGCATAATACGAATGGAGAAAAAAAAACTGCGGGTTCTTAATCTAGCACCAAGACAAGTGTTTGTGTAACCTACGAATAATTACATTTATATTATTTTATTTGAACATTTTACATGGTCCACAAAAGATGATATAAAAAATATCATGGTAAAATTATACGATAAATGTAACAATCAACGTCAGAAATAAAATTAGCTACACTAACACAAGTTTTTTCAGAAGGATTATTTTAATTTATAATTATTTTTGTTCCAGTTAATCTACTCTCAATAAAGTAACTTTACTATAATAAATCGAAGTAATACTGACCACAGCAGTCCGCGTCGGTCGCACTCCCGCAGGTCAGCTTGCGAACTGCGCACGATGCTGTTCTGCGGCGCCTTGTCTAGCAGCTCCACCATCGGTCCAGGGTTCACTGTCTCCGACAGCCAGTCTGAGGTAGATATTATTAGTTTTATATTGACATGTGGTTCCTATGACCAATAATTACACTGTTAAGTGTTAAGTGAGGGCAAATAGAATTCAATGTAATTGGGTAAAAAGAAGTAGTTCGGCATCTTTACTGAAATCGTTATTACTGAACAGCTTTGCAATTGCGTTTCTTAATGTATTTTTAAAGAAGGATTTTTATGCGTAGATTTATCTTCAAAATACTTCAAAACATGATAAATAGTTCTGGCTTTTCATAAACGGAATTATTCGGAGTATTCTCTTTTAAAATATAATTTATACATTGTGTTTGTAATATAATATTAATAAATGCGATTAATTACCTTCTTCAGCGCCGTCGTCGAGTGTGATGCCTTCTTGTGCATACCGCTCTCTCGGCGCTACAAGCAACGCCTCATGGAACACAGCTTGCAAACGCTCCTGTACAAAGAATTAAATACATCCAACAATCACATGACTCATTAGTAGACAATAGTCTGCGGTAGGTATCATAAACTACGAAAGATTTTTAGGTTTCATTTCACCCAGATCTAAAAAATATTGAATTTATAAATATTGGATCGCACAAACATTGCTCTCGATAATGGAATTGAACCCGCAGCCAATCATTTCACAGCCGGATGTTTTAATGAATACGGCACGAAGGCTGTGAAACCATGAGAAATATGAATAAACTCCATTATAAACAAACCTGCAAGTAATTGGACAGTAGCTTGGAGAGTGGCGCGCCGCTCTGTTGTCCCGCGCACATGGGGTTGTCTGCCCCGGGCGTGTCCAGCAGGAGGATGGAAGCGGAAGTCCGCGCGGAAGTAGATATGCTCCTGTTTCATACAAAAAGTTATGAAATACTACGCTGTTTAACTCTTTTAAAAGTTATTTTACATATTGTATACTTACCTACAAAAAATATGTACGATAAGCCACATGTGGCTTGGTTTTGGCATATTATGTTTAGTTACGATAAGATGTGTAGGAAATTAGAAATAATAACTTTAGTTCATGTCGAAATTATACAAAAAAAAAAAATAAGAATATTGGCGTATTTAGGGAACTATCTTACCGATTAACTAATGCTGCGATAATGTTGAATGTTTCATTGTAGAGTCCGGTGACGAACGCGTCCAGTGCTTCTGTGCCTGACATCTCCTTTTCATTTGATGGTGATGGAGTTCTGGAAAAAATGGTCCACATTTTAATATAGTAATTCGTATTTCTTGCGATAACTCGAAGGTATTTATTTATTTATTAATTTATTTAATTAAAGCTTTATTGTACACCAGAAATACAACAAAACACGAGACAATAAACAGAAAAAAAGTACAGTTGGCGGTCTTATCACTCAAGGCAATTTCTGACAGACAACCATAAGATAGATATAAGAGAAGAGAACGAAAGTTGGGGCAGCGTCAGGTGTACGAATAAGGTATCTTGAACCAAAGAAAATGTAATGATATAATCCACCTTCATCGACAATATTATTAAAAAAAAAAGAGTGTTTACTAGACAGTGGCACAACCAAGCTCATGTTAATGAAAATAAAATAGAAAGGAAAAAAAAAGTCATTTGGTGTTTTAGTATGTTTAGTTTGCATTGTCTACAGCTAACACCAATTTTAACATTTTACTAATACTAAAGGATACCAATTACCTAAGATTGGAGTTAGGCTGCGGCGAGGTGGGTACAGTGGCGAACACAGCTCTTGCCAACTCCTCAGCGCCGACGCCTAGCAAGCGTGCTGCGCGTTGGCCGCACCCTGTACTCGCGAACTGATACTTGATCACTGATCCCGTGTTGGCTGGAATGGAAACATTTAAATTACGAAATTTAGTAACTTTATTTTCTAAAAAAAAACTACAATTACTTAAATTACTAATATATTTCTTACGTCCTAAATAATATTTCTTACCATACTATATTGGTTTAAGATATTAAACCACTGCTTTTACCTATAATTTCATATTTTATTTTTATTTTGCAGTGTTATTTTGTTACAGAGGAGAACCTAAATGACTTACTCATAAGTACCAAAGTAAAAGCGATTGAGATAACCAATTTTCTTAGACCTATAATTTTGATCACCCAATGTCAATTTAAAAACACAACCTACTCCAAAAAGTCCGACTCGACTAATCCCACTACAATCTTTATATCCTTTACCTTAAGGTTCAATTTCCAAACCCAACAACTTATCCCGTCCCTCCTCACCTTTAACTGCCCCAGCCCAGCCCAGATGGCACACGGCAGCCATGATCTTCCACACGGCCAGTTGTTCCTGCTCCGTGACCGCGAGGAGTTGCAGCGCCTCCTTCAAGGCCGAGAACTCGGAGGGAGCGTCGGCCTTCTCGCTGGCGCTGATGAAGGGGTTGGGGGAGGTGACGGGCGCCTGCTCCAGCAGCAGCTCGCGCCGGAGACGACCGTCGCAGCCGTGGTATAGTCTGGGAACAGAAAAAGGGGATTTTGATTTGCGAAATAAAATATAGCAGTTGTAGTGTATAGAAACTGTTATGGTAAATATATTGCGAAATAAAACAGGATATTATCCGTAGAGGGGGAGAAATTATCTAGGTGAAAAAAAATATATTGTTGGTCGTAATAATCTACGATTAAACAACTACGATTTGACGAAGAACAAGATTGAGTTGAGTGATTCATTATTGTTTCCAAAACATTATTTTAGTGCTGTGGTACGCCCTTATCTACTTCGCAGTTTTAAAGCATATTGACAGATTCATATACGGGCACTAAAAATTACAATAATGGTCTGGATAGTAAGTTTAGAAGAATCCAAGAAGAGTATTTATCGAAGAGCGATGGTTTAAGATCACGTTAATATAAAGTAGTTACATCGTATCAAATAGCGAGGTTTCTCCCTGTTGTCAGTTAAAACACCCCACTCACCTAAACACAACACCTCACAGAGACACAGACAATAACCCCACAGAAAAACACAGGAGGAAAAACACAGGAGGTATATAAAGTAGTTTAAGAGAGGTGAAGATGTACTCACGTGTGCAAAGCCCTGAGCAGCGTGTTCCCAGGTCTCAGGTCCGGCAGTAATGTCTGTACTGAAGCGGACACGAGCGCACCGCCTCCGTCGAAGTCCAGCGACGCTAGCGACACGAACCGGGTCGCATACGGGTTCGATCCCGTGCTGAAATTCAAATATTACATAAGCTGTTACAATCAGTGTACAATAAAGAGTATAAATAAAGAAATATTACTTTATTTTATTTGTGTAAATAACTTTTACATAAAAGAAAATAGTTATGGGATTGTTTGTTATCAGAAAAACAATTTCCATACTCGTAATAAAGGTACCTAATAGAACTACTTGAGCTAGTAAATAAACGCGAAATCTTAAAATAAGTAATCACGACTGATGCTAGTGGAACAAGGCTCTATATGATGTATTAGTATATTACCTTGGATTTAAAAAAAACCTCAATAATATAATATACCCACCGACAAGATCCAAATAGGTTGAGCACGTCGAAAGCGGCGTCAAGTCGTTCGGGTGTTAGCTTGGATCCCTGCGCGGGGTACGCGCTGGCCAGGTACCACACGCAGTGGCGCATCGCTGATGTCTTGCCGGATCCAGATCTGAGGGAATGAAATAGTAAAGAATTATAAAATAAATGTGGCTTTCTTCACATTTTTTATTTCTGTGTAATGTGCTTCTTTGATTCTTACAAAATTATACTGCATATTATTCTGTGTCAAGAGTTTGATTGCTTTCAATGTACATAACTTACAGTCTGAGTGCCGCATTTAAGTCCTTAGTTAACAGAAAAAATAGACATTTCAAGTTTCCAATTTTATTTTTTAATTTCTTAACAATCAATTTCCTCCAAGATAGAGACGGACAAAAAGCACCAAAAATATTAGATCTTTAAAAGTATCCTGTAATTTATGACTAGTATACTATACAATATGTATTCGTTCTTAGCTGACCTGCCGAGGAAGACGAGCGCGCGATCTCTTCTCGAGGCGAGCATGCAACGGTGCGCGGACTGCGCCGCCGCGAACACGTGCGGGGGCATGTCGTCCGCGCGGCAGCCGCGGAACATTGCCGCTACCTACAACACATACATATGGACATGTAATGATCAATTTTCATGCAAATATGGCCTTATGTCGACCAGAAAAATACCCGTCTGTGCTTTGATAAGTAACGCTGTTGGTAGTAGTCGGCCGGATAAACAATTGCCCCCATTTTTTATCCACGCATGTTGGTTTATGGGGTTAATTTTGTGGTCTCGATAACTTCGGTTTGATGGAAGAGCTTCTCCAATCCATATTTCTGCCTAAATAATTAATTTTTCAGGCCAAGTTTTGCTCTCCGTATTATAATCGTGAGTCCCTCTGCCAATGGGTGAGGAAACAATTATGCAACCAACGTATAAATTTCTTTTGTGTCCGACGCGGGCTTATGGTAGAACGGCGGCGTACCGCGAGCGCAGCACGTTGAGCGCTCCACATTCATTCAGACAACGCAAGGACTCTATGTATATCTTACCTTCTCAGTGTAGACAGGCGAGGTGCGCTTCGGAGGGCCCAGCACGAGCAGCGCGTGTCCGGCGCGGGCGTGCGGCAGGCCGGCGGCGTACCGCGAGCGCAGCACGTTGAGCGCGCCGCACTCGTTGAGACAGCGGAGCGACGCAATGTCTTCGCAGCGCTCCAGTTGGGGCGGGTTGGCCTGAGACAATATTTGTTTGTGACTATAAGATAGTGAGGAAAGTGGAAGGTGTGTCAAAAGATGATCTCTTGTAAGAGATTTTTTTGAAATGGCGCAGGCATTGCGTGAAGATTTTTAAATTTTAGATTACCACCGTTTTGCTTCGGCGAACTCAGCAAAATGAAATACTTGCCTCAATATCAAAGCTGTGGTTAACAGGACACGCAAGCTATTATTTTCAAATAAGCATTAGGCTGGGGGACAATATCGAAATTATCAATAGGCAAGGAGACATGAGTCCATTATAAAGAGATGATATTATGAACACATTGAATAAATTCAAATCCTCTCATCAAATCAGCAACATAACTACTAAATATCCGCGCTCACCTTTTCCAAATCATCTTCATCGACCGTGAGCACCTCTCCAGTCTGCAGGACTCGAACCTTGGCCCTGCCAGTGTCTGCGTCGCCCTCTCTGACCACCGCCGTGAAGCCGCCGCGATGGGCCAGCCACATGTGGCCTGTCTGCAGCCATTCCTTCTCGCATGCCAGCTGCTCTTCAGATTTGGCCTGGTCGAAAGAAAAAAATACTTTATAAGCATCAGTCTAAAAACGAAAATAGTTTGAATCAACTAACACAGTCGGTAGCTTCTAATGCTCGATGGCCTCGGAAGGAATCGTGAACGGAGAGTCTACGGATTCAACTTGTAAAACGAGACATTTCTTTCGGATATGGATTATTGGTCGGAAATGCGCCTTTGTAGTTTCTGACATTATTTCCACTACATTCATGAGACTACTTACTTACTGAGTATACTTGTGTACGTGTTGCGTGTATTTATTCCAAAGTGTTTATTTATACAAATACTGCTAGGACAAAGGCTCAACTTGTAAAGGTCTAGAAAACGTGAACCAGCTTAAGGCGTGAACACATCCACGGTACGTATAATAGGCGAGACGAATGATTTTCAAATTATATTCTAAAATATGGGCACACATTTATTATATACGAAAAAATCTATATTTCAAGAATTAACAAAGGATTAACACAGTTTTAAGCCATTTTTCTAATAATTTTTCAATAGTGCGCAAAAAACGCTAGTAGGTGTCATGGCGTCCGCTTTGATGTCACTACTAGGTAAACATGTCATTGTGTACTACTAAATCTGTGGTCTATGCGCAGCGAATGCGTCATGTTTACATAGGCGTGACATCATGCGTTGTGAAGAGCGTTTTTGTCAAAATGGCCGATTGCTATATCTTGTACTTTGATTTTATTTAAAATCTTATTAATCTCCAAGTATAGATTAAAACTGAATTATCATTTGAAATCCTTGTAATACGTATTTTCCCTTAAAAACATAAAATCTTTAATTTTTTGATACTGTCGTCTCGCCTATTATGCCATCCTGCTTAATTGCTTCCTCACGTTTCGCTTAAAATAACCAAATTATTTTCGACAAAGAACATGTAAACCAGCAGGTTGGTTAAATACTTAATAATACAACTACGTGCATGTGGAATATACTGCTCACTTAATCCATTTTAAGTCTTGCCTATTTTTATCCTTCATGAACATCAGATAATCACGATACGTTTTTATTACACCCTTTATTGAAAGCATGTCACGACTGTTAATAAAAATACTAAAATTACACTGGATATTTTGGTACTTTAAATTTTAAAAGAAAACAAAGATATGTATCCGACTAACTAACCCTAAAGACACATAATTCACCTTTCAAATAAATTGCCGCCAGACTAATTCAGCTGTTAAATCAACATCAAAAGCAGAAATTTGCTAAACATAGATTTACTATCCAAAAACAGCATCAAATACTAAAGAACCAAGAATAAACACATCAATATATCATGCAGGTATTGCGAGAACGCAACAAGAGCCATCATTTGTCTTGCAGTAATACGATCGTAATAGGCAAAGTTCACGATAAGCTACAAGCGTACACGAGCATGGATCAATCCATCTCAAAAAACATTACATCAGGGGCGATGGATATCAATTATGAAATAAATGGTACGGCAGCGCAGGGCTAAAGGTCTGTTATCGACCCTTTAATATGCGAAATAAATGACAAGTTGAAGTATCTATAGTATTGTTGGGACAGTAGCATTGACGGTTGATACCACTTAGTATTTCAAATAATGAAATGTAAAGATTATAAATATGGATGAGTAAACAAAACATAACTCATAAGAAAACTTTCAATGTAAAAAATGATGAATATTCCAAGCATTTCAATAAATTATGAATAAGCTGAAATAACTATGAAAAGGAAGGAGCTAATGCGTTCATGCATTCTGAAAGCGGAAATAAGATTTCATAATAGTCGATAGCAGCTGATGCTTTACTTATAGCGATAAAGAAAATTTGTTTGCATTGCTGCATTAGTGTAGGGGCAACATTTACTGCTTATTCATGAAATTCACTTGACTTAATTATATTCATTTGTTTTTCGATTTTTTTTAGCACATTATATCCTCATATTTCTTTTGTAGTACCTAACTATAGCGACTGCAATTCATTTACAATAAAAGTGCCATCATTACCCGCAATAGGTGTAAAAAGCGGAATTTAAACAGACTCTCATGAGGGCAATTTTAACCAACAGCGACAATAACCCTGGTCATTACGATATAGCGAAAGATTCCTGTCAGTGTCTTCATTTATCGGCACCTTGTAATTTAGACGCATTACAGTGTAAGTGAGACGACTTGTGCGTCAAAACAGCTCAGTTACCGAGATCGACGGTAATGATACACTTTGCAAAACGTACTAAATGGAAAAGGGCTGTAATCATATGTTAACGGAGGCATTTTAAAGACAGTCATGCTCGTTTTCTATAATATAGACGCACTTTTAGAAAGTTCTGCTAGATTTGTGAAAATATGGATTTATTAATAGGCATTCATGAACACTTATAGTAAATGGATTGGAATAACAGCAGATATCAATAGGTTCTTAAAAGAATATCATAAAATAAGGAAAGGTGGATGAAGAATAACAAATTGTCCATTTTGCAATTAAAATTGAACCTAATCTGGGAAAGATTTTGGGATCACAGATTTTAGCTATAAATGCTTAAAGGAACCATGCAAAAACAAACAATTATTGGTTCATAATTCTTAGGAACTAAATTCGCGCTCAAAATGCTGATACTAGTGTGAAATATAATTAAAAGATTATATTTTTTTTATTCAAATAAACATCGCCAATTTTCCAGACCTATAATAAATGGATTAACATAATGAAGATTCTCTTTCAATGGGAAATGCTCTGCCAAATAAGGCTCCTCTTAAGCATGGTGCAGCTCATCTCATTCTCGGTATCTTGGAAATTACAATGTGACCTTTCCTCACTAATAAAAACTGTTTAATATCACCTGGTTTTAATCTCACGGAACTTGACATATCGTAATAATCAAAAGTCCGCTGTGGGACGGTATTGCACAAAAAATGTCACCCACACGACACCCGACCAGGAAGTGAATATTAAATTAAAACCATCCTACACATGTTATGCTGCAACTCCACAAATATCATGATTATTCGTATATGTGCGGTGTAATTAACACAACCTTAAAACAGGCGTAGAAAGTGAGGTCAAATCCTATTTCTTTATCAATGATCTAATGAATGTACATTAATAGCTTAACTTAATAAACATTAAAAATAAAATATATCAAACGAATTGCGACGTAGATATTGATCACTTGAAATAAAATGTCGAAATGATAAAATTTTATTAGTATGGACATGAGAGAAGTACTGCTGGCACTCAATTTATGGGCATATAATATACACTTAACGAACAACGTTCGTTTGGCAATAAAGTAATAACACTTTAATTAACAAATAAATAAATATCTACACACTAATCTCACCAAAACGGGTTAACTAAAGGTGTGTCCGACCAAATTAATTACCAATTTGGAAAAGATTTTCCAAACATCATTATCTACATACATAGTAAACCAAAACTAGAATTATTTAAACATACAACCAATAAATTCGTACTAAATTTAGTGTGAGGAAGTCAATGCAGCGCAGTTACAAAACGTCGTATATGCATCGCCCACGCAATAGGGAACAGGCTTTATGGTTTCGACTTTATTACCACCGCAGGTGTATTTAAAGATGCAGCGTTTGCGTTGACCGCTGACCTACTGAGAGCATCTGTTTGCGATGTACAAACAGACGGCAGTACAAACACGCCGGACAAACTAAACGTCGAATAGCGCAATCAATCTTGTTGATTTAGGCCATTCAGGAAAAAGGGAAACTGAAGTTATAAATTTTATGGTCAATAGAAAGGAAAGCGAAATAAACAACAGTGCAGTTGGTAACAAAATAATAGACGATAACAAAATAGAATAGATAAACTGTTTAGCTATAGCGCTGGGCTTGATTGGCACTACTAAAATTAGCACTATGGTTAACACATATAAAAATTGGCAATGTCGATCATTGGAGAATAAGAATTTGGGAGCTGCAGTTAGGTAAAATACTTTTTATAACAGCAAAATATTAAAGATATAAAAGAAATTTATAGAATATCTCCGGCTTTGTCAAAACAATACAAATTAACATTTTTAATTAAAATCGTAACAGTGAACACAAACCTCATGTTATTACAATTGGCAGGGTCTTATCAAAAGTATTTACCTGGCGCATTTTCGTACACACTTCTGCTTATATAAGACTTATTACTTCATTAAGGTCTCCAATTCCCTCAATCATCTTCCGAGCCACGACAAAGTAATCCATAAAGATAAGCAAATCACAATCAACAAACCTACCATTACCGAGATAAACCAATCTTATTTTAATAAAGCCGTTGTACGTGAAACCGCAAATGTGCACTTGAATGGGCCACATTGAGAGACAAATTCACATTGTGAGCGGGACATTAGCACCTATTGTCGGCCGACCCTGAGCCCGCTTGCGTCGCGAAGAGCGTGAGTTTCCCATATCAAGTGCGGCTTGAAGCGTGATTTATGACGTATTTTTATTTGTATGAAAATGTTTTGGATTTTGGTCAAAAATACCACAATCGTAAGAATCTGGGTGGACTTAAAAAATAACTAAATACATTTAAAACTGAAGTAGCACACGACGGTTTGATCCCAAATTTGAAATCCTGCCAACTTAGTGTAAAGCAATATAATTTAAAAATATGTAATTTGTTTAAAAATTTTGATATTACAAACTTAATTCCAAGTTAATAGGTGTCCACTTATTAAGACTGCCACAGCAGTCTATTAAAGTCATAAAATTGACGTGTTAGACCGACCGCCGAGTTCGACTAAAATTAATTATAAACTTCCCGTGAACATTTATCTCTAACCGCAGGATATAAAAAGCTCATTTCATTTGTTTCACCTCATATGAAATATCTGTCAAATTTTTGTTTATTTGTTTAGTTTGATTTGCCTTGGCCATTACCATGTCTGGGTTAGAATAGAAAGACAACAAAAAAGTGTCTGAAACCGGACATTAGTGCGATAAGACCGCCATTTGTACTTTGTTGTTTTGTTGTCTTTATATACCTGTTGTTACATTTTTGTGTACAATAAAGAATATAAAATATAAATAAAAATAAATTCATAAATATTCCACGGCATCCTTACCGTCTGCAAGGAACTTTCTTCTAATACATACGCGATGCAACCAATCATTATATTATTAACCCTTAGATCTATCTGTTACTCTAACTACACATCCTATACTATGTCATAGCATTGATTGGTTCTAGCTTAATCTAAGCCCAAGGATAGACGAAATGTAGCATAAAAATCGTTAATGATGCAGGATACTTAATCCAACGAATACGTAATCCAATTTACATCCGTACATTCCGTAACTATATCAGTAATACCAATAATCCCAAACGGTATATCTGTACAATAATTTATAAACTGAAGTATCCACTTACTTGTGTACTTAAGGCGCTCTAAATATCCTGAACGGGATCGCAATGGCCAAGCATTTAAAGCATTCGATATCAAGCCATTCGTAACACTATACAATTTAACAAGCAAAATGTATTAGCTATTTGTCCATTATTCACTTAATACTGCGAGATTTCACAAATGCTGACCAATAATCGATCTCACCATTTATTCTCTCTCTCATTTCAACGGAGATGGAAAGGGATGGAAATATACGGGAAAATTCAAATGAGTCCGTGGCAAATGGCGTTGTCACTTTGCAGGCGCCGGTTACGATATCTCGAACAATAATTATAACACCGTCGTCGTAAATATAGCGGGTTCTGATATTTGAGGAATTTGTGGTAGGAACTATTTATGTGTTTGAAAATGTTTTATATTCTTTATTTAACACTGCATCAAAAAGACGGTCGACTATAATGTTAGAATACATTTTAGGTCATACATATGACATTATGTTGTAGATGGACTATACGTAAAAGTTTAAACAAAAAAGCTTTACTAATGTTGTATTAATGGAATCCTTATATTGCTTACATTCAAGACTTACAGCTGTCCATCAAACAACAAATTATTAGGAGAGCGATGACGACAAAGGAAATGTTCCAATCAAAGTTGATAACATAATTGCATTGGATGCATACGAATGACATGAATCATTCCAGCATTGTTAGAATGAGAAAGTGTGTTGGTATGTTTGTTTACTAGGTATATTGGTAAGTAAAAGGTTAAAAATTAGCACTGCGTTAGAACTAGTATAATTTACAATATGTGTGAAAAGTACGGATTCTAGTAGAGATACATGGTCTTTTACTTCTGATGGAATTTTATAACATCTTAAAAGTATTCATGAAATATAAAAAAATAAAAAATAAATACATGCTGGCAATTGGAAATGCCAAAGTATCTAAATTAGATTTGTATTTATTTAAATATTTGCATCTTTTAAATTAAATAAGATAGATACAGTCCCTCGAATCGTAAAATGAAGACGTAGATGAACGGCATTTCCAGACAATTTAGAAATTTATGGTAAACAAACACGCGCAGAACCTGACCACATATAACAATACAATATATTCCGGGTGGAGTAGTAAGTCTATCATTAAATCTGACAGTAGGACCGGTAATGATACATCTAATGGTAAAACGGCAGGAAGAGCCCATTTAATATGCGCTACGTGTTGCTAATGGTACAGGGGCAATGGTACGTGTCGACGGTGAGGCGAATGAAGATGTCACCATGACAAATAGGACTTACCAAATAAACCAATAATTAATCTTAGCCCAAAAAGTGCTGTACAGCGGTCCTTATGGTTTTTTTTAGAACGAGGGACAAATGTGAGACTTGGACCGTTCTTGAAATACAATTTTCAAGCCGCCTAGTACCTTCTTTAATCATTTTTTAATGTTTGTATTTTGGCGGATATAGAACAAGTATGTAGTTCTCCGTTACGAATAAGACACAATATGTTTTGAAATTATTTATCAGAGAAAAGCATCGGACAGTAAGTATAAAAATCGATAATAAATATTATTTATTTATTAAATCCCTATCACAAAGTCAGACGAGACGACCACGTAACAGCACGTTAAGCCGTTTCACAAGTGCGAATGTGTTTATTGGGCAAAATGTAGCAATGTCCACAAGTGTTCGTGATAGCGGACAAATGCTCTATTAGCAACACATCGCAAATTTTATTTAAATGCGCCCATCCCATGTTTCACATCACTGTAAAATATATTATATGGATACAAAATATAAAAGGAATGTTATTTATTCCTTACTTGATTGCTAAAAGAAGAGTAAATTGATTTGACGCCTGAATGCCGTAATCGTTAAAATGTTTGCGGTTTCTAATTTAGTACGTACAGTAGCAATATTTGCATGGTCCGCAGATATTTTTTTGATTATTGATGTTTAACTCTTACAGAAAGAAGAAGGAAACTTTCAAATTTTGACTATATTGAATAAGGTCCGATCGGCCGCTAAGCGCCGATGTTATATCTGATTCTGGTCAAAACGCTTATCGATTGAAAATGTTCATGAATCGTGTCAAATTATTTATTTAATCAAACTATAGACACGATGATGCAGTAGCGAGCTATTAGTGCTCACATTTTGAACCACTCACCAATAAGTTTACCTATATTTAAAGCATTATTTTGGGCTTGGCATAATTCTAGACACAGCCACTAAACTAAACACTGCTCATGAATCATGATGCATAATCATATGCTGGTAATCGAGTGTAAGTGGAGTGTGTCCGATTGTAAATTGTATGAGCCCTGCGTCTAGTAGTGCGGTCTGTAATATAACTGGAGCCCTTAGTCGAACTAAAGGGATAATTATAGAATTTCACCATATGGACAAGGTCTTTATGTACAGTCAATGAGATAAGTTTTAGCTCTAGATAGGTAGGTATATGATATAGAAGTTAAGAATTGTATTGAATCGACTCCAATTTCACTTATCCACTGCTGCAAATACTGTCAGCCACGATCAACAATTCACGCGGAGCCCGAAATGAATCACAACGAAAACAAATATGGCATTGTAAATTTAATTATCTCTAAATTATTATTCTATCTATGTATATCAGCCCATATACGTCCCACTGCAGGGCACGGTCCTACTCTACTAAATATTATTATAATAAACTAAATAAGTGGACGATAGTACTGGTTGGACTTTAGAAACCCCGGGCTTGCGCCGGTGCACCGTCCAAATGGAAACTTGAAACTCGCCTCACCAAAACGGCAGCACACTGACTCATTCACATCAAACGTTATAAATCCTGCCATTCAACGCACGGCTCACTGCCGCTTTATCATCCAGTACGACTAATTTTACATACATATTAACCTGGCAGATGTTGCCCATTATATTCTTACCTAAACATTACAGGCCTTATTCATGGACAGATATATAACCAATTTTGGTAATCGAATGTTTTGTCCCTTTCGAACGACTTTAGTATCAGTTTGAGCGAAGAAGACAAAACCTTGGATAACTAAAATAGGTTTTAAATCCGTCTATGAATAAGGCCCTAAAATGGTATCGGTCAAAATGCAATAGCTGGACATACACGCACGGATCTACATGATAGATCTGGCGGACAGTCGAGCTTGATGGGCAAAGATGATCATGTATATATTTGCCAGGCGACTGCCCGTTCCTAATTTTCAAAATTAAAGGTTTATAATAAAATAATGATCACAACTGATGTCCAAGACCATGTGTGTTGAAATCAAGGACTATCTGTGACGCTTACGAAGTGTGTTTATGCTTATATTTTACTGTCCATATGTTCATGCCTTAAAGCTGGTTATTGAAAGGGGAAAAATTGGCGACATCTGAAAATATTATTTTATAAAGGTTTCTTAGATTTACGCGAATGTTACACATTGAAATAAAACTATTTTATACGGATTTTATCGCGATTTGGTTTAATTTTTACATTTTTTAACTTCCCGACGTTTCGATTACTTTACAGCTTTCGTGGTCACGGGGCGGACTGACCCGTGACCACGAAAACGAATATTATTTTATGAATAACTTGAATGCTCTACTTATCCGACTTTACAGTAGTTATGAAACATTATCCTATTGAAATTATATTGCAAAAATATCACCTCAATCGGGCAAGTCTTTCATAAGTTACACGAGTACAAACAGTCGCACACAATATTTTCATACATACAACCATATTTATGACTGCTACAATATATTAAACGACAAGTTTAGTCGTAACATTGTGTTAGTTGACATTGTTGTGTCCATTACTGGATCAAAGACGTGTGCCTTACAAATCGGGCTGCGGAGGCATGGTCGCTAACCTTTCAATAGAGTAATATTAATGTAAAGCGAAATGATTGCAAAATATGGTAGTGTAAATATGTTGATATATTATCACAATGTTTTTATGAACATTCCCAGTTTAGGATAAGTAGGTGCATTGTCATTCTTCGACGGAGTATAGAAGGTTTGAAATGAGGGTTATTGAACCTTCGGAAATCTTATTGATTCAATAAAACCGGAAACCTCAAACATTTACTGGTGGTAGGTCTCTTATTTGTAAGAGGCCGCCTGGGTAGGTACCACCGCAATGCCTATTTCTCCCGCCAAACAGCAGTGTAAATGCACTGTTGTGTTCCGGTTTGAACGACATTGTAGCCAGAGTAACTACTGGACATAATAAGACTTAACATCTTATGTCTCAGGATGGCGAGCGTAGTGGAACGCCAAGCATTTCTTTGTAATTCATGGTGTTGTTTGGTGCAAAATCAAGAATCCATGAATGGCTTGTTCGTCTTGCCATTCGTCGCAAAAAAAAAACAACATTCTTTTCATTTTTTTTTTATATAGGTACAATACAGTGAAGTGGCTCCAATGCATCTGATGGTCATACAAATAAAATAAATAAATACACCCAATAGTCACATACATAGTCCTGACCCCACCCCCTAAGATCGAGTCTTGTGTCGTGGGTATCAGGAACTACGAGAGACTTTTCGGTCTCACAAACACCCAGACCCGAAACAAATACCTGTGGTTCACACAAACATTTGTTTCGTGCGGGGATAGAACCCGCGGCCTCTCATTTCTCAGCCGGCGTCCAACCAACTGCGCCACGGAGGCTGTCAAATGGAATATCCAGCGGCAAAAGATGGTTATCGCTTTCTGTGCCTTTAAGCCTTAAGGCCGGATACACAAGAGCTGAACCCGAAACGCTACACACTGTTATGGATCACTATGACGAGTTTTCCCAAATTTTGTGTCAAATGGTAACAGCATCCTGATCAAAACAATTACTTATAGGAATTACACTCTATTTCTCACTTCATAAATATAATGTTTTGTGTTTATAATATAATATTAAGTGTTGGTTATTCAAACAGTACCGATTGATATACAATTGTACCTTCACCTATCCTTGAATCCTACACCTAAAAAACAACACACCACCCCAACACCCAATTCCAGGAACACTATATTACGAACAGCATACGTGACAATCGGAGTTATTCTCCTGAGTATCGGCCATAATACAGACGGCATTACAATACAATATTAAAAGTTTAATCTTCGCTCCCACCCGCTACTGGAATACGTAAGTCGCAGGAAGTCGCATGTGTGTTGTATAATAAGCTGTTTTGTAAACTGACCAGAGTATCAAAAGTCAGGTGTCCCTCGGAAACTCAGGGCTCATTAATGTTAGAATATTTTGAGCGGGAAATATATTGACGAGTTTGTGTGAATTATAATTTGTTTTAGTGTATGTGATTGTGAGATATCATCAGTTCTCAGATTTTATGCAAAATAAGAGAAATAAGAAGAAATTTGAGACTAAATATTTATCTTAAGATTCACACAACAAACCAATTAAAAATTTATAAACAGTGGATTTTATTAAAATAAATTTAATAATGCTGAATTCCTTGCATTTAAACATTTAAAAATTTAAAACGAAATTATGACTTCCTGACATTTAGATATCCAAAGGATATAAAGACTTTATTTTTATTCATTTACCCGTTTTTTTCGTAACATTTGTTTTAATTTTATGATAAAAACATGCAACAATGCAATAAATTTAAGCATTTTTATAACATTTAAATTTAATTTTAAGATAATTTAATCACAGCAAATAATCTATATATTTAAATTCGCACAAAATTTACACTGAAAAAAGATTAATTAAATTCCGACGTTCATCATAGATCCACATTACTAACACCCATATTTTAAAACGTTCCTCGAAAATTTCTCGACTCCACTTGACGTTACTAGAGGAAATCCGTATTCTTAGTTGAAAAAAACCTCCTCCACTCAACGTCACTCAAAAATTTTCCTTTCTTGAGGAAAGAAATCAACTGTCAAACTCAAGGTACGTCGCGACCTACCTTAAGGAAGAAATGAAAGAAATAATCCTACTTTAAAATTGTAATTTAAAAAAGAGAAATAAAGTTTACCTTTTAAAATGCTTAAATACCTAAATATGCCAACAATTTTTTGAGGTGGGTGCCTCTACACGATCTACACGTTTTTCTAGTGAATGATATAAACATTACTCTTTATTTCACGGTGTCCTAAAGTGAGCCTCCAGGTGCGCCGCGCCGTAGAAAGTAAAGGAGGGCGCCGCGTAGAATTCCCTCTGTCTAAATTTTTAGTTTTGTGCTTATATACCTAACTAATATCGCTGTACGTTTCAACCAGCTAGATAGATTAGGGTGCCGAGACAAAATAGTAAATATGTATGTGCGCCACTGACTGAAAAAGATTGTGACCCCTGCTCTATCTCAAAAACTGCAGAACCGATTTCGATTCAAATTATACGGTGCAGTTCTGACAAAATTACATACATACAGCTCGAATTGGTGATCTCCTCTTTTTGAAGTCGATTAAAAAAATATTTTTCGTTTGGAAACAATGTTTATTATTTTAAACGAGTTATTAAAGATTTCCAGCGGTTCCTGTAATACTTGTACGATACTCCGTACGAATATCCCGAACGACGATTCATCCATAAGAATATCCTTCGAAATTTCCGGGTTGGATTGTATAACCCTCCTTCTGTCTGCATGCGTTTTTTTTGCAGCCACCATTTCTCCGACTCACTAAATATTTGTCTTCCAGTCATAATCCTGAAGATTTTGAGTTAAATAATTATATATTATTTGTAAACACTTTTGACATGACATTTGACTGTCACTTTTCAAGTGACCATAGGCTAGTTTCAAAGATTTTTTGTTAAATCTCTACTTTATCTATACATCAGTGACGTAAATGATGACGTTTTTCCTCAACCCAACCTCACTCGAGGAACCTTTAGTAAAAGTATATTTTTAACTAAGCATACCATTTTCGAGGATTCCTTAAATTCATTTTTATGTCACCTCGACTAGGATAAGGTTGAGGAAGATTAGAGGAAACGTGTTAGAATACGGGTGTTAGTTACACGGCGCCCGCATACCACACTCGGGCATAACCCGTCCATTTTTAGAAGCGCATTCATAGAAATAGAATCCCTTAATGTATAAACCACGTTACAAATGGGTCGACACTCGACCGTGCCGTGTTCATCTAGGCGGAAATCTAGCTTCAGTTTCACACCATTATGGTGCTGAATTTACCTCCTTGTTTATACATATGAAATACATACATACATAAACTCACGCCTTTATCCCAGAAGGGGTAAGCAGAGGCGCCACCAGGACACCCACATTTCGCCTTGTATGTTCCGTCCCATGATGTAATAGGGGGCGAGCCTATCGCCATATCGGGCTCAAATTCCTGACTCCGGGCTGATAAAGAATAGAAAAGCCCAATATCACTTTGCCCGACCCGGGATTCGAACCCGAGACCTCAGCTTTGTAGTCGTACCGTAGTACAACTACGCCACCGAGGCAGTCAGTCAGTATTGTAAAGATATTTTAGATAAACAAGGATTGAGCCGCAGGACGCCATAAATTTCACGATAGACATGACACATTTTCTTAAAGCTTCTTTGATCTAAATATTATAGAGATATTTTAGTATTTCTATAAACTGATATCGGGCAACCTAAAACATCCATAAGAAAAATAAATACAAGAACTTAAGTAAACTTATTCAATTATTCATACATCAAATAAAAACATAATTACTGTTGTAAGCAGACTCAAACATTATAAGAAGTGTTAGTAAAAAGTTTACAATCTTTTATTATACAAACATCAGGAAACACGTTGGTATTAAATTATAATGTAATGTGTAAAGGTTTTTGCTGCACCAAACCTTCTTGTCGAAATCACGAACACAAAAAACACTTTACAGGCCTACATTATTTCGTTTAAAAACATAAGACGCCGTAATCTTGCGTACATTCAAATATCAACAAGAAAATGAATATTTGGTTTTAATATAATTTTCGACGGTGGTCATGCAAGGGAATAAGCAAAGAATTTTTTTTAAGTTTTGTAAGAGTTATTGAAATAATCAAAAATTTTATGAACGATTACAATATAAGAGCGTCTGCAGAGATGCCTCTGCGTTTTTCTTGCGATTTGTACGCAATTAAATGACGCCCTTAGAGAATTACTTCCTCAAAGTAAATTACTTAAAATCTGTTTGAATGTCTTCGTAGTGCATTGGGTGAAAACCGTTTATAAAACTACAAGATAGAATTTCGATTCGCGCACCGAGATACAAGTTTTTGCGGTTGTAAGAACTTACATTAGGTTAAGTTCTATAGGTCGGAAATGTGTGTGGTTCATAGCCCCGAAATGTCAATGAAATATGATCGATAAACAAAACAATCTCGATAATTGTATAACATAGTTGCGATCGATTAAGATGTGCCGTAGGGAACAATCGCTCACGTTGTGTGGTAACACTGGTAACAATACTTCTCAATCAAATGCTAATGTTATGAACACCTTGTACGCGTCGTTGTTATAAACGTGCAATTAAGTGCTAAGTCCGTGTTTTTTAATACAAACATTACTATACATAAACATATATTTGCTGCTGGTGGGGTATTAGCATCCGGTCTGATGGCAAACAACAACTTGGTGGAAATCTTGCAATAGTGATACAAAAGTGTTGAAGCATAACTTTGTTTGTCGGTTAAAGAGAACATCTTCAACTCTTGGTGGGAGATTCTCTATTTTCGTTGTGTCGAATTACTATCAAGAAAATTGTCGTCACATCGTCGTGGAACTATTAAAAAGACTCCAGTTTTATGATTTTTTTGAAACAAAGCTTTAATAATAAACATAAACACTCAATCCGATGGGCTCAAAATATTTATCCGTGTGGGGATAGCATATCTGCCAATTTCTTCGCTACTGCACCAATTGGTCGTAAATTCTTGCAGATAACCTATACTGAGACACTCCTAAACCTAGTAATACCCAAAACACCAATTGGATTTGCCTTTCTAAATTAAAATTCCTCAATAAAACTAATATATTTTAATACCAGGCATTCGAATACTCTCCGACTATCCATAATGAATCATCTCTTCTATTTGCGTGGAGCATTCATAGGGTAACAATAATCGGTTCATGAAATAGTAGCGTTTGTTTACAAACACTGAGTATTGCGGGAGGCACTCGACTGAAGTGGCCGCATGCGCCGCGGTATGTTACACTTACTATTGTACAGAGCCGCAGTTAAAACGTAATTAGGCAATAATTGTAGATAAAAAAATAATTATTATAAATTTGCTCATGGTAACATTTTTATATTCGCCTGAATAATAAGAACTTTACACAAGACGTAAAGCTTATCGTAGTGATTTACGCACATGATGTATCAGGGCCTAAATTTTTGAGGAATCCATCATCATCGTCTGGGCTGCCGAGAAATACACAAAACTACATAATTACCATTAGATGCTTTAAAGTAATAATTTTGTCGTAAACTTAAAATTCAACAGACTCCATACAAATATTTATCCGTGCTAGAATCAAGCACGCAATCTGCGCCACAGAAAGCACAAACTTCTCACGATATCGCTTGTGAAAACTTTAAATTAGTTTCCTGACTGCGCTCCTGCGTAGAGTGTATTCATGTATTAATAACGCTCGATGCAGGTCAATAAACGCGTAGTAAACACTGCTTTCGACGGAATCGGGTTTGTCAGGCAAAATTTCTATTATTAAACTAACTACGAGTATAGGATGCAAAGTTTACGTAGTGAATTATACATCGTTTAGTTATTTTTATAGCCTACGTGGGCCGTCAAGCATGCGGCCCGCCTGATGGTAAGTGGTCACCGCTGCTTATGGACCGCAGGTATTTACCGTAATTAGAGTAAAACTAATTCTTCCCATAGTTTTACAGTATACCTCTCTATAAATTCAGAATGGGTTAGATATTGAAAACAAAAATGTGCGGTCTTCTTTAATACCACTGTTCTATCTTGATTGCAGTGAGGTTAAAAATGATCTCTACGACCCTCGGTCACATTCGGTAAAGCAAAAGACTAAAACGTACCCTGGCGTGGGCATAATGTAATTAAAACAAATATTATGTATATTTATTGAAAGCTTTGCCTCACTTTTTTTCTAAACACACCCCTTCGAAGATATAAGTACGTAACGATAACTGCATCATGTTCTGGATAAGGAAGTAATAAACAATTATGAGATATTTAACTTTCGACGCTTCGGAAGCACGATCCTTTTAAAGTACAAACGGCAGTTTGTTTGATGTGTTTCCAACAATTTATTACGTGTTATGGGGTGGAATATTAATGGAGTGATTCTCTATGATCTTCATAATGGTACTTAGCTTTTTTGTTGATATAGTATAAATAGATTTTTTCAGAAATCTAGCAATCAGTTCAACAGATGTTAAGTGAACACCACGCCCTTTAAAATCGATTACTTTTACTGTGTAGTAAGCGTTTTGCCAATCTTAACAATAGACTGTATAATAGGGGTTTCCTACTTCTTCTTCTTTTCAGCTATAGGAAGGATTCCACTGCTGAATATAGGCCTCCGCTAAGGATATCCACATTGACTTGATAGAAGTGGCCTGCATCCAGCGACAAGAGGGGCTTTACCATTAATAAATTCCATATAAACGAATTTATTAATATTTCGTCTTATCGCAACAATATACAGTAGCACTTAGTCTAGTCTTATAAGTCAGTTATTATTGTAAACATCTTTTACATCATCGGTCCATCGGCACCATTATAAAATCAACACATAATCCGTTATCCTTCACAGTTATATGTAAAGTAGTTAACTATAAAGTACGCGTTAACTATAAGCTGGGCATAAACAATAGTTCCGTGAAACCGGCGTCAGTTCGTGCCGTAGATATAGACCGAGGAATGCGCATTCCTATAAAGGTGTTAAGTAAAAATATTCGTATAAGTAACAGAGATTGAGAAAGAGACAATGCAAACGTGCGGTCAGTTATCTCGCGGTATGGAGAGATCACTTGGTTTTTATTCTCTTTCTGACTCGGCAAAGTGATTACAGTTTAATGATTGGTAAGTTTAGTATGGTCCAGACAGAGTTTCATTAGGGACAGACGAATATTTCTCAATATTAAATACAACCATGTTTTCAGTATTAATGTAAGTCGGGTGAACCACAACTTGAAGATATAGCAAAAAGACTGTCCCACAGTTTGAAGAAAAGAAAAATATTAGGTCCATATTTAAATGCCACAGAGATAGGAGAACACGTAGACCGATATAATTTCCATTTCAACTCATTTCAGGCTGTTGCTTAAAGGTGCTGCAGACATACCTGAAGACGTAGAAGAACAGACTGTCCCAAAGTTTGAATCGTGACGTAGAAGAAGCCAACAACAAGAACAGGCAAACCTACAGGCTGTCCCACAGTTTGATTCGGCAGAGATCGCCTTTTTGTGTCCAACTAGTGACACTATTACAAAGCCCATGGCTTGTCTCTGTCTTGTGTTGTTCATGCACCGACGTCAACGTCAGCTGATAGTGGCGCGGCGCTGCGTTGCAACACGCCGCGCCGCGTGGGCCGTACCGGCTACATACCACGCGCCTACCGCCCGCCAGTGACTACTGTTGCTAAATCTTCAACCATTGTATGTTGAGGTGACATAATGAGTACTCTTTTATGTACAACGATGAATGAGCAAAAGATATTCCTGATGGAAAGTGATTGCCTTACATCTACAGAAATGAGAGAGAAAGATGAAGATAATGCAGAGATATAAGCAGAATGATAGCAAGAAAAAAAAAGTTTTTTAATTGGTAGAGATAAGATGGAGAACCAGCAATTCAGTATATTTGTTAAAATATATATGAAATCCTAATAAAGGTTGCGGAGAGCGCTGGATACAGCCCGCTTCCAACAGGTAGTTGTTGAAACTTGAAATAGTTGCAAGTGGTCTTTCTTAAGCAGTAGACTTCCTTGTTACAAAGGATGATGACGACGATAGACAGAAAATATTTATATTTAACGTGGCATACCAAGAGGTACTCAAAAAGTAATAACATTTTGCAACGAATTAAAAATAATCACATTTTATTTAAGTAATGTTCAATAAATGTGCATGAATTACCTTATAAAAATATCAAAATAGCAAAGGAAAATATCCAAAACTACACAAGACATTAATGATAATTGACAAAAATAAGACGATGACAATACGCGCCGTTTTAATACCATTTCCTTAATATACGACGCGGTTTTACCGAGATGAACAACCAGAAGCAATAAAGACGAAAATAACAGATTAATAAAACATATTTGACAAGCGTGTAATCGAGATCTCTATCGAAATTATACACGCGACTGCGAAAATCAATTTAATCGCCAACACCTTGTGGAAAAAAAAACTGTGGAGACGGCGTCTTCGTATTATTTTGTCATTATTAAGCTTGTTTTTATGCTAAAACTCTTCCCCTTAAATTTGCTATCTACGATAGGTTTTCAAGCATTCATTCATTTCAGTCATTACGCAAAACATCCAGATTGATCATATCACAATTACGAAAATACATGAATATGACCAAACAATATGCGGCCTGGGAATATGAACAAATGGAAACATATACTCGGAATTCTACCCAGAGATTTAATGCTGGTTTGGAAAAGTGAATGGCTAGTGTCCACATAATTAGAAAATATGGAATTAAACAAAGCATTTTAGACTTGCATCTATAAGACCTTCAAATGGAAGGATGTACAGGAAGGCAGTAGGAAGGGCAAGCAGGAAATGCATGGCACATAAGTGGATCGTACAACGGAAACGTGATATGAGCTGTATAAGAACCCTATGCGACTGGATTATTAATTATGATTATGAACTTGCCAAAGGGATACAATAATAAGCCTAAATAATACTGCAGATAGTAAAAGTTCGGCTTGTACCGGATTACATAATGGAAGAAAGAGCTGGACTCAAGATACGCCGTGTAAAGAGAATGTAATTACCCGCAATATATTTAAATCGTGATCCAAAAACATAACTCCTCTCTGAGCCTCTATTACACGATGAAAGAAAATTTAATTAAGAGATTATACTTATAAAATTATAAATTCAATTACCTACACCAAGATATTCAAAAGTTAAAAGTAATGAGCTTATACTGGAAGCGTATTAAAAGCTACTGCACAAATTGTAACTACCCCTATCACATATCGGCAGCTAAACATTTCTCCTCAATCAGGTATACGTTTCATTCATAAATATACAACATATAGACGTAAAACCAGCAGGCAATAGCATTATAATGCAATTATAACAGACACATGACCATCTAGGGGGTACCGTTGGGCCGGGCGGATTCCTCGCCTCACCGCTAATGATAGGGATCAATGGTAACTTAAATCAATGAGACCCGTTCTGAATCGGACGAGAAATCTCGACGGCACGCCGCCGGTGGGAACTCGTGTGGATGCAATATTAATTGCTGTCACTTCAATCAAATACCTTGTGATTCTGCGCTTTAGGAGTTATGTGGCAATTACCTGTAACAAGTAAATGTTATTGTAAGTTTAACTATCAATAATGCATTAAGATAATTGTGGTCTGATGTGTGAAATGTCCTGAAATATAGTTATAAAAACACAATAATACAGAGTTCACCAGGTCTTTAATAATAGTGATAAATAGGAATCAAAACTAGAAGATGACATATTTTATTTAGCTAACATAATTATACGGGACATCTTGCAAACCGTAAAAAATAACAAGAATTACATCTATAATATATTTTACAATAATAATAAACTATATTACAAGGAAAATAATATTGTAATGTACTTTTTGTACACAGATGATATTCCTCGTGTTTTTACAAAATCATAAATACTACACCTTCACACTCAAATTATCTACTTGACATTAAAATCCAAAAAAAATCTTGCATAATCACCATGCAAATATTCTATTTATGTATTCTTAAGCAATAATTTGTGTAATATTTAGCGAAGAAGCAAATCCGATCTCAATGACACGGCTACTGCGCATTTCACAATCGCACCTCCGAAGACCATTCACATATCGGTACTTCCGTATATAGGCGACTATAAAGGAGAACCGGCGAGATATTATCAGCCAAAATGGAGTGCCATCTGAATAGTAATAATTTTCGCCAAATAAGCTAGGCTAAGTACAAAACATGCACAGAATATTGCTTTACCTTTTGTTGTACAAAGCATTGGAGTAAATGAGAACATTGACGGTTGGTTGAAAATGAGACCGATGGTAATCCTTCTGCGGAAGCTATAAACTTGATTAGGGAATCAAGTCGAGACACGAGTTAGGATATCTTGATGGAATCTATAAATTTCCGTTACTTGTACTTAGATGTATGTAATGATAGGATGTATCCAACACTTTATACAATTTAGATGAAGCGGAACAGCACCTGATTATTGAAATGATATAAATTTACACGAAACCAATGCTTCTATTGGTTGTTGCCAAAGCAAAAAATACTTGCAAAAAATATTTTAAATTCAACATCAGCAAAAAGAGGACTGATGTCATTTCAGAAAAGGACAAGGAGACAAATAGGATAAATTGATAGGAATCACGCAAATCGCGAAGGTGGCACTATATAGGCCTTATAAGCCGACAAGAATTTTGATTAAAGTTGCGAATTTTCCGCAAACACGGAATGAATAAAAATACCTATACAAAACGAACTACATATTTTTTCAAGAATAACTTGTCCAAGTAAACATTCCCAAAAATATTTATTAATTTGGTACAGTGAATGACTCAGAGATTTCACGTTACAAGTAAACTAAAATGACAAACAAATAAAGATAAAAGAGACCAATCGCTTCGTATTGACTTTTATAATTTCAAAATTTTGAAAAGCATTTGCTTAATGTATGTAATGGTTCGTCAGGAAGGATATCGTCTCATAATTGAAGAAAGTGGAGATCATGCGAGATGGCTGACGAGGAATACAAAACCAGGCACCGGCTAAAACAACGGTAAGAAAGAGTACTTATCAAATAGACTCTGTTTAACCATCAAAACGGATCTAGAGAAGTATCAAAGTATTCCAAGGATACCTATCTAAGCATCCGTATCTTTCTATAAATAAGCAAGATAACGCAGCTTACCGTTAATTTAATAGCTAAAGAGTTAATACAGTTTGTGTTTATTAAGTGACCGCATTAAGAGTTAACAACAAATATCGCGAGTGCATATCCAAATGTTCACAAATTCGACTACACAACACAAATACCATTTAAATATTATTACTTATGGTATTTCACAATAGGCATTTATTGTGTAGGTGACGAATTATGCTCTGACGCCTGTTTTGTCCTTGATAAGGTATTGTTTATCCCTTCTAATTGCCTCTTGGGATCATCACTGCAAATAACAATAATTGATTTTGATTTCGTAACTCAGAATAATCAATTTAAGTCAAGCTTCAATCCATCCACGACCGAATGGACGCATAACAGGTTGACTCAACTATCTGAATATTAAAAACACTGTTGAAATAATAATACGGTAGAATGAAATAGGTCTAGGAAAGTGCATTTAGGCAAATTAGCACTGCTTCTAAATGACACCAGTCAGTACTAAACAACTTAGCAATGCGTAGAGCAGGTTGTAAATCCTTCAAATCTAGAACTCTGACATTAACTAAATCTATTCAACTGACTACTAAATACTAATCCCTCTATTGCAATATATTATAACCGGCAATAAAATTCCACATCAAGGTACGTATTGCAAAACTGCTGGAAACAGCAGACGATGACTAGACAAAAGTCAATAAAACAAATATTGTAAAAGCACATACTATAAACAACGAAATAGTTATAGACGTAACAAGACTGTTACGAGACAATGTAAACACATGGTTTGTTTTCATAAAATCACAGAACTCTGCCGAGGCCGCGACAAGCAAGTGTCAAATGTTTGAGACAAGCCGCAATTGGAAGTAGCAAATTTCGAAAGAAATGTGGTAATAAATTATGTGACAGATAAGTACGTGAGGTATTTAATGACATAATAATACTACTAGTATATAGATGTCCTTGAGGATAAATAAATCGATTTCAGTCATGAAAACAACGAACTCTTGGAGTAAGTTAAACAATATAGAAAACTATATTATGCTTAAAGGCGATGAAACGAAACAGAGTTTACTGAATCTACATGATGAATATGAAATATGAATTACGTTTTTCATACTCATGATAGACACGGAACGGCATATGCATTTGTACACAATTTATAATATTGATTCATTTTATCATGGTTCAAGATTTTTAGATCAAGAAGAACCAGGAACCAACACAAGGAAGAAATTAATTCAAAGCCTAAAGTGTGTAGGCATCAGTCAAATCCCGTCCGCGCCTAACATTGCTTAACCTCTGCATTCGCCCTCGCAAGCTCAGAGCGAGGCCTTATTGTTTGTTAATACAAATACCATTTATCTCAATTAGCATACAGCTTTCGCGCCTATGATGTATCGGCGAGCACGCGTCGTAAATATGTAAATCAACCGATTGTCTCTAGCTTTATTTAAATTTTCTTTGATTTATGTTACGCTTTCGGGTGGCCAATCTGTATATAAATAAAGTCCGGTTAATCAAAACAGAGATAAAATATTTCAGATAATATTTATTGCTTGGATAAGATACGATCGTCAAATGAATCTGCGGTGATGTTGCATGACGTGATTGGTTTATACGACCTACATTTTGTACGAAGAGTTAAACATATAAGTAAAGTTCAAAGAAAATCAAAAGAGAGCGAATTGATACTACAATAGACCGCAGAAAGTAAATAAAATCAAACATGTTGTATTAGGAACACATAATTTTAGCTATCTATATGCAAATAAAACTATTTTGTTTACGACATTCAAGACCGTAATATGATCTTACATATTAGTGAAACAGTGTAGTTTTAAGTAAACAAACTATTTAAGGCTTCCTTTTGTATATCGCTGTAATATTCAGTATAGGTCCAAGAACAACAAATTAGTTCTATACAAAGCCAAAGTAAATTAGACGAAAACGGCGCCTAAATAAATTCAAAACAAATTTACTGGATGCACCATACAAGAGCGTACAAATCCCTTACAAGAGAAGTTAAACCAGCGACTAATAACTCGGCCTGCACTATTGTTCATACAAGGAAACTCATTGCGAACAAATTAGCATTTATTTACAAAGAGTAACGAAGCGTTTAAGAAACCCTCGCGCAGTCTCGGCGAGGCTTGATTGTTACCTGCCCACGCAAGTCGAGTCTCAACACATGGATATATTCGATCCACAATACATTTGTATTCATGTCTCAGAGTCTAGTTTATTATGTAAGCACGCCTTGTAACAAATCAGCGACATTGGCGATTTGCATTCGTTGTCCTTGTTTGTCATTTTTATCGGCATTAGCCGTGGACGTTCGTAAACTTCGTTTTAAATGGCCGTTCGAGACAATTGTGGATTTGCAACGGTGTCACTGATTTACATTGTTTTGTTATACGAATGTATGGAAATTTTAAAATATTGTGCATATTTTTCATATATTTGTTCTGCTTTATTCTGTTTTTTTTATCTCTGAATATGAATTGGGCATCAATGTTGGCACACGTATTTAAGTTATCTACTATTTTAATGTTATACAATATTGTTTTATTAAAAACCAAGCCTTCCAATATTTAATCTACAATACACAAAATATAATGTAAAATAGAAAATATTTTACCAGTCGTGTGCAAAATATTAGAGGGTATTTGAATATCACTTCAAAATATCAATTTCAATTCAGCCATATCAACGAACTGGCAACATGGCTCGACATCTAAAATAGCGAATGCTACGTATAAGGGCATTCAGCGTTCAATAAATCAGCCAGCGTCAGTGAAAACTCTGCAATCTAGAGAACAGCTCTCATAGTAGCGCCGGCGGCGGTCACCAGGAACAATGTAAGTGGCCAGTCCACTCCCCATATGGACGGCTGCCGATCGCAAACACACTACGACCTCCGACCCAGGCTATATGGGCGATCGAAAGTGCTCCAATAAAGATGTGATGATTGCGCGAAAGCTCGAGAAATCGAAGCCTCAAGCGAAATACGAATTAGACGAAATGTTTTTAAAACAAACGTCTTATCTGGAGAAGGAACTGCTTTTATCTTATTGGCAAATATTAAACGAGACCATTTGCGTGTATCTATATCTTATGGCAAACAAGTCTCGTGCCGCGCTGGCTGTCCTAGATAATAATATTTAGGTTTGGTAAAAATAGACCAAGAAAAAAAAAGTACCTTCACGAGTTCGTAATAACACGATAACAGTGAATTAATTTAAGGAAACGCGAATTTTATATAGAACCTAGCTACATTATTTTTTTCAATGCTTATATGGCCTTGGAAAATGATAATATGAAAAATAAATAATATTCTCGATGCAAATCACTCTTACCGTATATATAGGCGGTGGCTGCTGCTGTGTAGACAATTCACTCCAAGGTCTCAGCAAAGCCCGTTCTGCATCAGCACCAACTGTCGCGAAGCTCACTCCACACCGTCTCCAAAGGGACAGTTCATAGAGCTTGCGCCACGGTATCCCATCATTTTTACCCGGTTTCTTCCTAATACTTCCACGGAAAGACGGTGTACGGACGAAAGGCTCTGCTGGTATGCCATTTTTACTTGCACCTCTCCATGGAGGTTTTGCTCCATTAGTTTTGCCGTTTGATATAGTGCTGCCTGTGGAACCTTTGCGTTGCAGCCCCGGCTTGCCTTGAGTTGGCGTTTTCCTCTTTTCATCAAACAACACTGCGTTGGCTAAATCTTCATCATGATTGGATCCATCCGATTTGATTTCTTCAATAGTAACAACATTAGATTTTCTTTCCCTGAAGCTGGACCGGGACGGGGTTCTATTAAATACTGGTTTAGTTTTATCTCCGTCCACTTCATCCTGGATGGCGTTATCATCAGCGTAGCGCATACGAGCGGTCTTCATCAAAGAAGCTTTCGTATTTTGTGCAAACAAACGCTCGCATGGATCTAACGTTTTATTCTGATCGGGGCGTGATTTGAAAGTATTTTCCGAGTCTGTATCACTGTGACCTTCATATGAGCTGGTGCTATTGCTGAAGCTCTTTGAATACGATCCATCATGTTTGATCGAATGATTATTTTTATCAGCCTCTTTGATCTCAATTATGCAGTCGCTGCGAAATGATTTTCTTGATTGGAGGCTGTTATTAGAATCTGATTTTGCGAGAGGATTGTGTTTGTGCTCTGTGCAGCCATTGGCGTGAGCTTTGCCGGTGCAATGCCTGTGTATTTTGGCCAAGGCTGCCAATGTTTTATTGCCACTGGGAGATACTTCATCGCCGCAACGCAGCGACTGTTCAAAGGAGCCTTGAACGTGAAACATTCTTCGTCTATACTTAGACAACGTTCTCTCGAAGACCGATGGCTGCCGCGTTTGGCATTTTCAAGGGTCAAAGTTCTGTCACTCAGATCATGGCGAATGTCACTACACAATGAGAACATTTACTGAAGTTATGAGTTTTACAGTACAGATCGGCGTGATAAAATCGATTTTAATGGTATATCGACGGAGCGTGATCGTAACGAATCGTGATTTTGCTGCTACGTTTGGTGCAAATTGTAGCATGGACAGGTTGTCAGAGCAGTGCATTCAACTTACATTTAAGGCGTGTTAAAATTAGACTAAACAATTACACGGCGTGCAAAAGTTCAAGTTCTAACGGCATTCTTTACGAATGCGACGGCAATTTAAATGCACCTCGCATTGTTGTAAATATGCATATATGTATACAATAAGCCGCTCAGTGAGTAAGATATTACAACGTACTTTTAAATTTTTTACAAGTAACTATGTATAAGAACACACGTTATTATTACCGTATTATTTGTAAGAAACCATGTACCGATTTGGACCCTCGGCAATTTAACTAAATATTTTTATTCTTACGTAGATTTACACAAATATTATAAACGTTTCAATACAAACAGTTGCGCCCCAAACCCCCAGCTGACAAAACGTCCAACCAAATCAGTAAATTCAATTGTCTTTAAAGAGGTCAATAATAAAAATGGCTTATTAAATTATACTCAATGGAATTATACGAACCGTTTATTTACACAGCTGTGGACACAATTTTACTTAGATTTTACGAAAGGAGACCCATTAATTTGGATATTAAAAAACTTATAACTGATGCAATAGTGGTCGATCTACTTGCAATTAATCATGAATCGGTAATAGTTCATGGGTTGAAAGTAAAAGTGAATGTTGATTTTGTTGGCACATTTAGTGTTTGATGACTTAAATAATAAATACTTGAAGTGAATAGTGTCTGCCCACGCCACACTCCTCAGTAATGCGGACGGTGAAGCAAAAACTGTTGAAACATTTATCAAAGTCGAACACTGCGCATTGGTAGACTTTTAGTTTGATATTGTAGTTTTTGTTTGAGTTGTTTTTAGCGTCAACGGTTAAAAATTAAATAAGAACCTTGTACACTCTTAAGTGATTTTTTGTATAGATTTAAATTAAACCTGGGATCATCCTGGGACGTAGAAAATGTCTAATTAAATACTGTTTCAGGGATAAGTTAATATTAAGTTGTCTTTTAATCTTTTTTAGCCTTTATATATTACATTGCTGGGCAGAGACAGTAATTTATGGAACCTTTTTACACTACTGGTCAGATTATTTAATGGCTGCTATCAAACTTAAATTGGACTAATCGAGACGCTTTCAAAATACTCTTCAAGAAATGAACACAGTATTGTTTATTTCTGTCACCACCCGAAGTTAGTTCCACGTTGTAGATTTAGACTCCAAACTATTTCATCATAATAAAGATATATTCTACTAATAGGCCTAGTATTATCCCAATGACGTCATAGGCGTATATCATCTCAACTATTACCATTTATAGAGACTGCTATTGAGTTGTTTAGTTACGCAAATCAAATACTGCGTAACAATTTTCTTGCCATAAGTTGCAGCTCACGCAGAAAGTTTATTTCAATAACATGATTTTTTTATAGCACAGTTCTCTCAATTATTTTATTGTATCCAGTTATTTGTCAAGTCAAATAAATTAGATTTTACATAAAATTCTTCGCAATATACAGTTCGTAAACAGTAGTGCTCTGTTACTATCATCTGTGTCTGTATCAGCCCAAATACGTCCCACTGCAGGCACGGGCCTCCTCTGTAATCGAAAGTACGATTGGGAGGGGCTAGCACCATAGTATGAAGTATTTGCAACCTAAACAGGTTCGAAAAATACAACAAAATGAAGAAATATGACTAGGACAAGATAATAACAAAATGATCAGCATTGAATATCCCAAACAATATATCATCTTTCCCTATAACACTACAATGTACGAGTACCTATATCAATACGTAAACGAATGCTATCTTAACACATCGTGGGAATGAGGTCCATTTTCGCATCTTATCGTGCGCGCAGTTTTCTCGGTCTGTTTAGGCGATGTGTCACAGCGATATTTAGGAGAGGTACAGCATTTGTGTCAAGTGCAGGAAATGAGTGTTAGCACTTTCGTTAAAACGCTCTTTATAGCCGATGGAAAGTTCTGATGTTCTTTTGTTTCGGGTGATCTTGCTAATTTCAAACATTGTCATCATAATTTAAAATATTATTCTAGTTATATCATCTAATGATTTGAAAATAAAATGTTTAATTACAAAAGGGAAATAATAATAATAATTACGAAATTTTACGAATAATAATTAACTATTGGGAAAATCCCAATATTTTTATGCTTAGAGATATTTGTAACCACGGAAGAATTTTAACAGAACTATTGCGTCTATTCAATACTAGAACAATAAATCAAAGCGCCGCATGTTTTATTGTAATATTTACACTATTAATCAACTATTAATGTACAGTGTCACGCGTAAGTATTATTATGAAATCGAACATAATTGCTGACGTCAAGAATACATAACTACGTGGATTTGATATTGTTTTATTATTCTTGTAGCAGATATTTTCTTCCGTATTTATTACTTGTAATTTATAAATAAACAATTACATAAAAACTATTGGCATTTCTAATTAATATAAAAATGGTGTATCAAATCAAAATCATAAAGAAATTCATGAAAGCAAAGCCAAAACCCAATCATCGCCGTAGGAAAAAGTCTGATGTAATATAATCATTACGGTATTTATTTTCACATATCGCCTTGTATTCCATAACGAAGGTCAAATAGTCTCATTGACAATGTTAAATATACTATCAATGAACAGGAAATAAGACGCGTGATTGTACTACTCGCCAATAAATACCAATGTTATAATTACAAACACAAATAGATTGTTAGAGAAATCAAGCCAATATATCTTCATATAAACATATATCATACAATTTAAGTATTCATAACTATGAATTATTCTTATTGTTTTCAAACAGATTTATCATATTATCAGATTATAATCAGCCAGGATTATGAGTTCATAGTCCCAGATGTCTGGCTTCTCTAAACAACACCGCATCGAATATGGACGGATAATCTTAAAAACGTTGCAGTAAATTAAATTATACAGCCTGTTTTCGACAGGTCACCGTGGAAACCGTTGTTAGAAGCCTGTGTTCAGCAGTGGTTCTGTGACCGAAATTAATGATAATTATAAAGGATCGACAGTTAATCGTGCTCTAAGCAGCTCCGAGGGACTTGATTTTTATTACTACTTACTAACTGTGATCGTCTCCACATAATTCTGTATAAACTTCGAAAGTAAATCACCTTAGAGAAATAGCAATTTACAATACTAATTAAACAGCACAAGATACAAATTGGTTTAGGCTCTTATTAATGCAGAACATAAGGACCAATCTCAAACTTATTTATTTTTGGAAACCTTACACAGACAATTCTGTTGAGGTTGGGCAGTTTCAGAACACATGCAAATATTTTTATGATATCTGACATACAACATTTTGTAAATCTCTTAAAATTTTCCATGCGTCTAGAAATACACGTTGCAAAGCAGACTGATATTTATTTAGTGAATTGCCAGCCAAGGTATTTGCAATTTTTAGATGGTCCACTCATCCCTCATAGCGATTCTCGAGCAGTACTCAGCTCAATTTCATGGTATTCACAGGCCGTGGCTCTACATGCAAATATTCCGAGGCACACGAGCGGTTGGTCAACGCTTCATGCAAATTGGTCTAGCGGCACAGATCGCACCCGATAATATTGAGTCTGCATTGCGTAAGCGTTGTTTCCATTGTACTACGTGATCTGGAGCGAGTGGTCCTTATTAACTTAGTATGGAGACGTGAAAATATTTTACTTCGTCGATAAAATTATTAATCTGTTATTTTAAAACAACTAACAAATGATAAGAAGAACCGAATGTCGATGCTCCAGTTTCAAAATGAGCACTTGTCTGTACAAGTAAAAAAAACTGTTTATATTACGTATTTGGAAACCGAGAAATGTTGAACGGTTTAAACCATAAAAAATCCCTTTATTTACATAAGAGTATAACATGCTTAAAGTTTTTGCACAATGCACAATTGACCCCAAAAAGAACTCTGCAAAACCTACATACACCGCGCTTGAGAAAGACATTTATCTATACTATGATTAAAATATGCTCATTTATTTCTAAAATAATACCTGCAGTAATTACGTGCGCATGAGATTCGAATGAATGTGCTAGATTAATTCATCAAGCAATTAATGTCGATGCTCTTAAAAGGATATTTCAACAAAGACATAGAATTTAAAGCCCTTCCTCTATTGAATACAAAGACGTCCTCATATTCATCTCCATAGATGCAGACAAAGAAACGATTAGCATAAGCCAATGGAAATGGTGCAAATAGTCGAACGACCAGTTCCCTCGTGGGAGCTATCAATCGTGACCCGAGACTTACTTTTCAACAGATACCGTAATATGAATTCTGTTTGGTACAAAGAAAATCAATTGTGTTCGATAAGCTGGAATTAGATTAGTTGCTAATATTCAACAGATAGCCTTAAATTGAAGCCCTGAAAGGAGTTATTGATTTTCTTATTTAGCAGAAATCAAAATAGGTTGGTGGTGGTAGGTCTCTCATATGTGAGAGGCCGCCTGGGTAGGTACCACCGCAATGTCTATTTCTCCCGCCAAACAGCAGTGTAAATGCACTGTTGTGTTTCGGTTTGAAGGACATTGTAGCCAGAGTAACTACTGGACATATCGAGACTTAACATCTTATGTCTCAGGATGGCGAGCGCAGAGGAATGCCAAGCATTGCCTTGTAACTCATGGTGTTGTTTGGTTTTGCTACTGTCCATGAGCGGTCTTATCGCTTACCATCAGGCGAATGACAGGCTCGTCTCGTCATTGATTGCAATAAAAAAAAAGAAAAAAAGGCATAGTTACGCAGGATAATTTAAGATATTTATAATATGAAACGGCCGTCAACCGTCAAACTCTTTGGAGAGACTTCAGAATTTTGACATATAAGAAAAGGGTAGGGCAATATATAGACTATAATAATTTACAGGATATATTAGACCAAAATAGTGTATATAGATTTAACGAGTGGGTAGGTGTGTGGTCACTCGCAAAGTCAATCAATATTTTTATCGCTAAATATGTTCTACAGATCATATTAGCCGAATGATTAATGTTGTTTAAGATCATATTATCTATACTTATCCAAAAAATAATAAAAATATTAATCAACATTTATAGCAAATATTAAAATAGACATTATAAATTCACTTTCTCTTTCTGAGAAAATGACGAAAAACTCAAGTAAATGACCGATGTAACTGTAGATGCAATCTTGACGCACCTACGCGGCGTGGGTCGCTCGTTAGCAGACATCCAGCGATCACCCAAAGATAAATATTTAGAATAAGTTAATTATATTAAAAATATTAATTTTGGATTGAAATTAGACATTTTTATGCACGTAGCGCAAGTGGATGAAGTAAAGAAGATTAGATTCTGAGTTGATTTACTCGAAGAGCGAATTTAACTCAACCGTTAAAATTAAATTTTCTACGAGACCGAACTTAGCTTAGCCACTCCTTCGCGTTAAATATTAACTTACTAAATTATTCAGCGTTTCGAACGAGAGTTTGCGCCGAATTAACGTACTGTATTGTAAAATCATTGTACGAAACTAATATACTTCCATGTATATTATTATCGAAATTAAGCGCTACTACGGTGACCCATAGCTTCTTCAGTCACGTAAATGAACGGGCATCTGCAAAAGGAGAACGCCATTCTGTCTTAATGAATGAGTGAATTAACGCCTAGTTATATTACAGACAAGTTTCAGTGTAAACAATTGTTGGCTGGTCTCTAAAATAAAATAAAATAAACAAAAAAACTTGATTTCAGATCTCGATGTCAAGAGACCATTATGGGCAGGTAATGCTAATGCGGGTATAACAGATATCTCTACATATAATTTAAGATTCAATAATTCTCTTCCTCTCTCCAGCTTCAGGAAGTTTACTCTAAACATGGCCTATGTTTAGCAGTAATACCCTCTAATTCCACAGAGACCTGTCAGAAGCGGTTTGTATCCAGTAAGTTCCCGGAGGTAAAATATTATCTTAAGTTATTTTTGCAAGATTCAAAATCTCCGTGGCAAGATCAAGGTGAGTCGCGCCGGTGTTTTTACAGCGCGTTGCATAACATGAGATGTGATTGATCGCCGTCTGTTATCTCGCGTCTTGATGTCGTGTTAAATTACATTCATCGAGTTTATCGTTTTTTGCTCAAATTACTATTATTATTTTACAAGTATCGGATGTATCTGATCTTGCTTGGTTCTATTAATTACTTTGATATGCCATGCCTAACATCCTGATACGATTCAGTGATGTTTTTATTCTCCTAATATTTACACTTTATTAGGATAACAAGTAGCCTATATGTTCATCTAGCACGTATTCGTCTTTTCTTAATTTGGTTAAAATGTGTTAAGACGTTACAACGTAAAGAATTAACGAACATACACAAAAAATATCCCATTTACAATGTTAGTGTGATTAGCAAATGTGAAAATGCGGTCCATATCACCAAGCACGTGTGAATTTTGCAGTTCTAAACTATTTATGACATTGGATATGATCATGGATGATAATGGTTTCTTAGATTTACGCGAATGTTACACATTGAAATAAAACTATTTTATACGGATTTTATAGCGATTTGGTTTAATTTTTACATTTTTTAACTTCCCGACGTTTCGATTACTTTACAGCTTTCGTGGTCACGGGGCGGACTGTCAGTCCGTAAAAAACATACCAACAACGTCTCAAATAAGCACTGTATTCTTGATTTAATATTATATCTTAGAGTGTCCCTGCTACGCATGCAAATACGACTGTATTTATAGAAAACAGAAAGTAAACAGTAGACAATGCCATCCTAGCAATCGCCATTAGCATTCATATTTAACGCGACAAAGCCGAGATCCTCGTAATAATAAAAACATCCTTGAAACTCGCAACATAATGGTTTAATATATTCAACGGTCGTTTGGAACGTGGCGCCGGCCCTCAGTATTAATATTTTTTCTTCTCAGAATAAACCAGATGAATGCTTAGATCACGTGCGATTCGAAGAAGTTTTGTTATATACGATTGTGTGTGGTCGTAAATTACTTGACGATTTGGTTTTATATAAAATCCGGGAAATAGTTTCTCGTTTATTGCATTCAACACTTTGATGCTGCTGATTGCATTAACTGAATCAGTGTTAACTAAAAGAAAATATTTCAACGCATGTTAATTATCTGATCCATTTTTGCTGGATGCTGCCGATGGGTCACTCTTAGTCTGTAGAGCAAGGACAAGTTATGCAATGAACGTCTTATTATAGATTGTGTTAATAAATACTAACGCTTTTCTTTGAATGCGAACTACAAATTATAATTATTTCACTAACATCGAAAGAATCAATCCTTATTCTGATTTCTCTGACTTCAACAGTAAAAATAACATTTATAACGCCAAAAACTGTACAGAGGTCAGTTGTATCTCCTAGTTTAGGAGCTAACTGGGCCACATCTATTACTTCATTGTTTTATATGACCAGATTTGCTGAGGACGGAAGTACTTATTCAGTAATAGCAAAATTTGGTAGCAACAATAATTTACTGGCACATTGTCAACAAAATAATAAGTGAAACTTATAACAATAAGATGGTAGCTAATAGCTATTCAGTTTTAATGAAGCGATGACAAATTAAAGGCGATTGGCTGCCAATAGAGAAGCCAAGCCGAAGATCGATCTAAATGATGCGCTTTTCGAGAGCTCTCTTGAAAAACAAACACAAGAATTTAATACAACAAACTATTTTATTATCTAATAAATAAAGTTAAAATAAATGGAGCACAATCTTGAATATTCGTAATAGGTTTAAGTTGAATACACAGAAAATATTTAGAACATTTTCTCTTCGGTAGGTCAAAAAGTGCACGGTAAGGCATCGGACCTACGTAATTTGATAATTACTTTATTAATTACGAATAGTAGTACCTTAGTTGAACGTATAATTCGTGACACAGACGTGCCTCTTAGAAGAGTAAAATCCCCATGAATATCAACACTTAATTTTGGTTAGTAACGCATCTATGCTGCTTTACTCACTGGACCAACGCACGGACCGAAATAAGAGCACAAATGAAACATGCTTTATTACACACATGAGCAATATTAACTTGTTTTAACGAATTATATGCACAAACTAATATGAATATATTACAAGTATTCTAATATTAGTCGTAAATGTCACTGTTTGTGACCTCGTAGAATTAAAAACGCGTTATTTCTTTAAGTGTCGGGTTTTCCTCGCATTCGTTTTCTTTTTAATTTGCTTCAAGAAATCGTTTACGTTGTACCTTATAGTACGTTAAGTGCGTCGTAATGACTGCTATTTGCTATAAGTTAATCGTACGAATAAACATGTTAATAATTTTATCCATCACTTGTAAACGCGCCTATTATCCTAAAACATATTGCACTCAGCAATCACAAAGTCTTGGCATTTGGAGGCAAAACTAAAAATGTGAAGCTAATATTTGTCTTTTACGAGGATCGAACTCACAACCTGTAGTAAAACAGGTGATTTCTCGATCATTACGACACCGATACTAAAGGGATTTCATAAAAGAATGAACGACTTAAGCAACGGTGTCGTCCAGGCAATTTTTGAACTTGCGATATCTTTTATCACCAACACCTCACTCTAGCTACCACACTGATTGGCAAACACAAAGCTACGCCCTTGACAGATTCCAATATGCAAAACTGTTACATAAGGAAATTCCACCCAACCAGTTCGGTGTATGAATATTTTTATCAGTCCATTGCAAAACTATTTCATCTGATAGGCGGCTAATGGTTCCACATTATCACAGACTGATTTAATTATGTTCATAAATTTGTTAATAGATTTTTTTTATTAACGCGTTTTGGTATAAATTAAGTTAGTAGAAGTATATGTGATAGGTTACGATATAGGTACTAATACGATAAATGGTAACTAACATGTAGAACAAAAATGTAATAGACGCATTCGTTATTATTAGCAAGTATACTCTTTATATACATACGTGCAATATGTTTTAAAACTAAGTCTCGTATAAAAACAGTTTATAATTATTCATCCCCTAATCACCGACATAATGAAAAGAATAATGGAATGAACTTCTCCCAGAGCTCAGTATCAACAATCAGTCTCTAACCCAGTCATAAATCTGCTCAGCGAATTCAACAATACCAAAGCAATAATAGCTGGTAAAATAAGCAAAAACGTATCATGAAACGCGTCGGGACAAGACGAGGCGATCCCCAAATAAATGATGTGTCGACGGCAAGATTTATCCGCCAGACGACGGGGCTCGGGGCTCGACGCTCAAAATGCTAGGAATGAAAGGACGGACCCAACTTTTGTTACTCATATTTTTATATCCGCTTCCTTTTTGGAAGACGTTAAAGGATGTACTAAAAGATAAAGATGTGTCTCATTTAATGAGATATATTGGAATTTGAAACCACAATACAAATTAGTGGCATTTTTTAGACGTATATGCCTTCAAACTTTTAATTTTTTGTCCAAATACACCGAAGTCCATAGCCAAAGTTTAAAACAAACATTTCTTTTGACTCATTTCTGTTATTTATAGATTCAATGATTTCGTCTTCAAGCTGTTTGGCAATTATGGTGGGAGGCGTCCGATCCATTAAGAGTCGTGAGAAGCATCAATAGAAAGCAATTTTAGCGGAGTTGTTCGTTAGTCTTAATATAACTCTGTGATATTTTTTTGCCCAAATAACAACAGTATCATTCACTTTAAAATGTATTTGATCTTCATAACCAGTAAAAACTGCCAAGTTAAGTTTTAGAATAAAACTACCTTAGGTGTCATTTTTAACACTATCATAGTGTAATCATTTGTTATCACAATTAGCGACCGACTTTCACACACTTGTTTTGAAACCTATTACAACAAACTTACTGAGCTCATTACACTACTTTTCTACTTAATTTCCTCAATTTCAGTCTTGGCAAAACATTCCACTTTTAACCGTATCTTATCAGTAGCAATTCGTAGTCAAAGCTCCTTCTTTCGGCCGTTGCAAAACTATGCATAAATATGTGTGTTTGTGACAGACTGTTTGCCGTGCAATTGGTCCCCTTAGACGCGTTGTGTATGCAAATCTATACCGCAACACCTGTTGCATTTACATACATCGGTAATGATTCCGAGAAACTTGTTACAATACGTACGAGATATATAAAGGTTATTAGTGATTAGAGATAAACCACTGTAAATAGATGTGATTGTTCAAAATTTCACTGCAATGCCGAAATATATAACAAACGTATGGATTTTTAAGGCCACCAAGACAAGTCAATAAACAATATGATTGTACTAAAAAAACCTTTTTTATAATTCATTTAATGCTGGGACAAAAAAGTCGATCTGAGCATTAGATCTACTTTTTTGAGGTACGTTCTGAGCAGTCAAAATTAAATAATGACTAATACGAGAAAATGTGACCTACTCAGAGCCACTTGTACTCATCTGATCAACTTGCCTACACCATGCATTAGGACCCCATTAAAAAAAACCCCTTGCATCATCATAAAACCAATTAAATATTGGAAATACAACGAGGAAACCAGCAAACAAGCGTAGAAGCTAAGAAACAAACTGTTGTTGTTATCCTTCACACGGATGCTCGGGGGGCAAATGTCAGGTGCAGAGTCATTATGTCGGCTTGCGACGTGTGCGTCTAAAAGCCGGGGTCCTGTATGCCATCGGTATAAAATATCTTCTAATTGAATGCTAGAACCTCGTATCGACGAGTAGGTGTTGAATTTTGTAATATGTACTCAAAGGATAATGTCTAAATTGTACGGTTGATGTATTCAGAGGTTGTGATCTTCATGTGCTTAATATTGACGTCCTTGTAAAGTAAACATATCACTGTTGGACATAAATTCATGCTTTGAACAATTTCGTTTGTGTTGATTATATTTGTAATAAGATGGATTACAATAAAAATGTTTTGTAACCATCAAACTCATGTATTAATCACGAAAATTGAGAATCCAAAAATCAATGTTTCACTTCTTGAACAACAAACCTATTGAACCATGTTACTAATTTAATCATAAAATAACTATTTATATAGATTTTTGTTTGCAGATATCTGATAAGCAGCTAGAACCAACAATAGTTCAGTTTGCACTTAGGCTTAAAAAGGGGCACTGTCAAGGACAGAGAAAAGTACAGTGCAAATTGAACTAGATAAAACTGCTCCTTATGAAAGGATGTAGTAAAGTGGATAATATCCATTCGAATGCGCAAATATTATTTATACTATTAGAAATATTAAGGTTACGTTATATGCAATCGCCTTCTTCAGTCATGTACACAGCTAATTAGAAAATGTATCTGCAGTAAATATATCTATTTATCATTAATGAAATTACATAAAAATTAATCAATCCCAGCCAGCTAAAACGAAGTCGAAATCGATAAAACACGATTCCCCATTACATAAATACCATAACAGTTGCACGCTATGACGAATCATCCGGAAACGCAATTTACATTTCTCATCAAATACGCATTTTATCGAAAATGATGGAGTGAAAACAAACCGCCTCCGTACGACCATACCCTCACTTTCGCTGATACAGCAATTTGCTCAGTTCACGCTTGTTTAACATCACAATATGGACGTGTGTACCGCACACGGTTTCTCTAACGCTGCCACACTATAATCAGGTGATTGGCGTGAATGTCTTTTGTCTCTAATTCTAATGTCAACAGTTCTCGAAATAGTTGAAAATAAAATGTATAGGTCGTCTAAGATCTACTGTCGCCGAAAGCGCTGTTGTCAAAATATTAAGAATAGTTTTACTCTCTTCACATTTTATTACATTGGGCATGTTAAAACTATTAGATTAGGAGCATAAATGCTTGTTGTTTTTAATATATAAGCATATATGAAACAATGCATGATATAGATATTGTTAAAATTTATATTTGTAGTTCCAAATTACGCCACACGCCAGTAGATTTTAGGTGATCTGTACGAAATGGCACTCTGCATTTAGTCGCGTGACTGCTATTGTAAATTGTGTTAACAATGGTTGGTTATGGATTTAATGTTTTCTTTTTATACAGTTTCAATACAAAAGAATCATTAAATGTGATGTTTTTGTTACAAATAATAAAAATCTCAAAATTACGTCTATTAACCCATAAACATAATGCTACTTGACTGTCACATTTTATGTAACGGAGTTTGGAGTTTATTTCGCAAAACTTGTGGATTTGGCGGTAGACGAAGGTATTTTATTAGGCTAGTGTCAGACTTTTCATATCCAGCCAGTAGGGCGTCAAACACGACTTGGCGATGGCTATCATTTGACATGTCCACAATTAGGACTGGCTGCAAATTGCCACGCATAGAGTACCTACTTAAAAAAATAACACCAAATTGCTTGGATCCTTGTATACGGGTCTTAATATACTTAGGTGCAAAGATACAATTAAAATGTGTTCTACCAACTAAGCTCCAAGCCCCGAGATCAATTGATACAGATAGCGTATATCAGAAATTAAGACCTAACTACAATTAACTTAAACGTTTCATAACTAACTAATAACGTAATGGAATCGACCAATTGTCCAGCCGGAGCTGTAAACATTAATAATCCAATTAAACGAACAATTCTTCGTTAAAATCGCACAATGGGAACAACGGTCACCAATTTCAGAATGAAAATTGGTCTGCAAAAGTTTCTGTCTCTTTCATATGTGGTGCGATAAAAAGACAAGGACGGTAGTTCTATAACATAAAAGCGATGATATTTGCCTCGCAATCAAATATGCAAATATAAGAGTCATTATAAATGCAAAAAATTGATGTTAGAATTTGATTGTTATTTAAATAAGCGCACGGATTTACATACGCATTGTTATTAAGATTGGTGCAATAAAAGCGGTGCTATTGATATTCATAATTATAATCGACCTACCAGTAATATGCATAGTTAACACACCTAACCCTAAAGCAGCATAAATGAAGACCCAACATCACTAGGAATTTTGGATAATCAGCTATTTGTACGGCATTTAACGCAAGCATATACATAAAGAAAATAAGTCACTCAGTATGTAAGTCAGTTACATTTTAATTTCAATCTAAATTGCCTAAAACCCAGGAACATAAACATTCAATAATCTTGTCACGCAAACATGAACTTTTAAAATCTTCCGTCATTACCCTAGCTTACGGCATATCCATACCAAATCGATCTATCAGACCCTCTTAACATGCGATTAAAATAAATATTTAAATAAAATGTAAACAAATAAATAAATAATGTTGAAACCAGTTCGTCACGCAATCCATCAGTTGCTAAACTTGAAAGCTTGTATGACGTTTTGTAAACTCAATTAATTTCGTCATTTCGTCATAGGCCGCATGACATGTTTAGCTCATGCTCGATATCTCACTCATGAATATTACTATTGATGTTGTTAAAAGAAGTGTTGTGTACTTTTTTTTAAAGTTATTATTGGTGAAGTATTCAAAGTAGCTCGATTTGAAATAAAGAAGCGACAACCAATACACCAATCCAAGTCGTAAATTATCAAAAAAAAGTTAATTATTTAAGTGATGAGATCAAATATGGCAATATACATATTTTTTTCTTTTTCGTCTGAACAAATCACTAATTTCTAGGCGCCTATTAAAGGAATAGGCAGATAAATGAATGTATTTCTTATCGAAAAGTGACCCATACCAAGTAATTCCTAAACAGGTTTTGTTACGACCGTCTTTCCTAAAATCCTTTAATTCTAAAACGCATATAATAACATAATTATTCTCCGATACGTGGGTTAGCTACCTGTCACATCCGACACCTGGTATTAGTAATTAAGCCCTAACATTTGCGTCGGCGACGAGGCTCAAATCCTAGTATTATGATCATAAACTTTAAGCAGAGATTGACGCTATCCGTTATTATACTTATTAAATCCTTGTAATTAAGTGCAATGTACACTTATGAAGGTGTGGATCACCTGACAGTTGTTAAATAAGAAGAACGCCCGAAGCTTATTTCAACGGGTCTGTACGCTAGGCTCCGGCATATTGAAGAATGTTAATGAGAAAGAATAATCGCTAATTTATAGCGAACTTTGGATAGTCATAAAAACTACAATGAGTTGTTGATGATTGAAAAGGGATTGACGTCAGACAGACGACAGGTCTAACATTAGGCAAACTATTTGGAAAATTAAAATAACCCAACACCCATAAATCCCTATTATATCTTGATAGAAGAATATAATTCAAAAGATTCTTATTTCTCACACGCATATTCGTTCTAAGAAGTTAAAATATGTGTATTTTAGCATCAATGATCGTTGATCAAATTATCCATCACATCTTCAAGATTTATAAAAAGATTTACTTTTCAATTGTGTGATATGTATTTTCATACATAATACACATATTTGTGGTTTAAACGCAATGCAGGTTGATTGGCCTAAATACAAGTGAGAGATACGGTTCGCCACATACCGCATCGCGTATCGGTTACATTTCAAAGATCTTCAGATCGCCACCATTTTAATAACCACAAAGGACGAATAATTGAATCTGCGTGTCTTTAGCATCAACCTCGTTTTTAAAAGCAAGGACAGAGGTAATGTTTCACTTGAATATTAATGCTTGTCGTTGATTGAATAAGACTGTTCCAGTAAATCATGAAAATGAATTCTTTGACAATCGTGACAAATTATTTCACGTTATCCCGACTACTTCAGATAACGAAAAACATCTTTGTAATATCATGCCAAGGCAAGATTACTGTATCGTGAAAACGTTAACAACTATAATGATCCTGACCTTAGACTAATATACAGGGTGTACAAGAGAATGGCGCACTAGCTAAGTTGGGTGCAAGGGCATAATATTAATATGATAATGAAAGAATAATATTTGGAAAATACTTATCCGTTTTGGGGTTATTACCGTTTAAAGTTTTAAGTATTATCATCACATTTTCGCAAAAGAACAATTGAAATGGGTAAAGAACAAGATTTTAACATATACGTATTTTTTCGTTTCGTTGTTAATTAAATGGTTAACGAAATATACCACGAAAACATTTTTTATCAGTAACAAAAATTTCATAGACTTCGCCTTAACATATTTTACAAATAGGCCAGGTCATTAACTCTCAGCCTTTTATCCTTCTCTAATTTTACAAAAATGTATTTTTGTTTCATTTCAAAGAAATAAAACAGTTAAACAGGGGCGTACTTAGATTTATAGCGTCAACAAATTCACAACATAATAACTAGGTAGGTATAGTTGCATCGTGCATGGATCGAGTGTTTTGTCATTATTTTCCTTAAGGTGTCACAAATCTAAACTCTAAGATTGGTATCTTCTTAAATCACGCTGGTCCTCGGTTAAACCATGTTGTACCATGCAAATTTATTAATATCAAACGTTTTAGTAATACGTTATTTAAATTATCTAAGTAATTAATATTCATTAAAATTTCTTTTTACGCAATTACACTGATAAATAAAAAATAAGATATTAAAATGATTGCAGAATTCGGCCCATTTCTTAAAGGAAGCCGAAGGTCACTGTGTACTCGTCGGAACTTTGTCGGAACTAGCGTGGCTCGATTATTCTTCCTTTGAGCTCGCCGCTTCCGAGTTTGAGTGACACTAATACCATTGGCGGTGTTTTGTGTGCGTTACTCAAAGGATGACCGCCACGTTAGGGTGTGTTCACACTTCACACTTAGTACAACTTAATTTGGTTAGGTACTTGGATAATTAGAGTTACGTAAAAACGGAAGATCATAATGGATTGATAAAATGATCGTTACTCTCCCCAGAGATATTAATCTTATTTTAATGTGTTAAAATAGTTACATAATTTAATCCATTCAGTTACAAGACTGCCTTTGCTTATGATTTAATTAATATTAATAATGATGTTGCTTTAGAGTGATAAAAATGTACTAAAATCTCATACTACAAGCGAAATTTAAAAATCATTGTAGCCGAATAAATGGTGTTTACTTAAGAAATAGCCTATTAAGATATTAAATTAGTCATATAAGTAAAAACGTGTATCAATTTTGGAAAAAAAATTATTATGAACTGAAATAGGTGTAAAGGTGTCTAATGTGAACAAGCCTTAATCTTTCGTTTTTCGAAAAAAATATTTTGTATTTTATTAGTTGAATTCGGACTACGTTCGGGTGTACATGTATTTGTCTTGTATATTAGTGTTATTAACTCGTTTTCAGTTACTTTGATTGAATTTTATCAATTTTGACGTAGGTACGGAATATCCCATGGTATTTATTGTGAAGTGTTAGTTTAATATCTAAGAGTATTTCGGGCATTGCAATGATAATGGGTTCGTGGCTAAAACGGTAGAATACTTTAGTGAGTTGTGCAAAATTACGCGAAGTTGAATCAAACACGTTGCATCGGAAGACCGAGCGACGGCTCTATGTACACATAGTACATTTTACGTGTCTAATGAAGTGAATTATAAACGTAAAAGTGTTGTATGTTATTGAATTGTGGCAGTGCTTTCGTGTTGGATTTTGGCAGGTCCAGCACTTACCTCCTTACCTAAGGTACCTATTTACGACTTAAATTATAGGGTCAGTTATTATTTATTTTGTGATCATTAGTGGGACTTAAGAAGTACGCTTGAATTATTATAGGTCTTCTGCCCATGTTCTCTAGATACCATATTCTACGGTTCGTTCAATGCTAAATTCTTGTTGCCTAACTATGTACACTAAGTGGCGTGGCAATCATGTAGTTTAAATCACCTATTATGGAGAAGTATTCCTACTTATCTGTTGTGGAGCGACCCGTTCAGTTGTAAGGTTCAATCACTTTGGCGTAATATGTTAAGGGGAAGCACGTGTGATGGTAATTCTTGATTTCTCGGCATCTTTGTTATTATCAGAGTCGGCTACGAAAATGCATCATAATCTAGACGTAATCACGATTTACTAAAATGTATATTAGCAGGTGCGCCATTCTCTTGTACACCCTGTATATCGACTTCACTAATAAAAATTACAATTGTCCACCTAAAATACCGAAAAACTTAGTGCAGAAAGCCAACTTTCTACCTCTTGGGCCTAACATAGTCTTGGAAAATCTATTGCAGTAAGTCAACTTTCCCTCTCCTAACATATGTATAACATTTGGTATATTCAATTAATAACATACATAATCCATTACCATTTTCATCAGCACTCTCTTGAAGGTCGAAATAACCAATTCTACGCTTTGTTAAACTCGAATCAAGATTTGACAGAGAGCTTATTAATTTTTTACCACTATTAGTTTACAAGTACCACTCAAACGCACGCGTGGGTTTCTAAAGCAGTGAAATTAACCAAACAGCGTTTGCTTTCTGCTTTTGTCAATATTTGAAGTGCAATCTTATTTTAATGTGATTTTTATTTCTTTAGAGTTAGATTATATTTCATAAATTGGGACTAAGTTATTTTAGATAGCCTATCGACATACATTTATTTAAATAAATTGACGAAAGGATTTATTTTTTGGCATGTGGTTAATAAATATTAAAACCATTTGGATTTACAGCAGGACAATACAGGGTACATCACTTTTTTAGCGAAATTTTTCTTTGCATCGTGTTTGTAATCACTAAAACTACCACCTGGCTTCGTTTTCGGTCGCAGTCTTGATATACCCGGTATATAGAACCGTTAATAATATGAAGGGTTCTCCAAGGCACATTAAGTTTCAAATATTTAGGTTATTAAAAATAATCATGTCAGATGTTTTTAAAACTGATCGATATAACCCAATACAGCCCTTTACTGCTTCGTAAATTCTACACTAAAATTCACAAACAAATCAAAACATTGCAACAATGTACCATCATCTTCACCAGTCTAAATACGTCCACAGACCCATTTAAAATGGCACCACTGAGCTCGATCTCCAGTTACAATGCAATGCAAACCGTAGAAATCGTTGATCTCTGGTTCGTATACCAAAATAATTCTGATGGTTCGCCTGTTAATCCCTGCGCCTTTTATAGAAACACTGTTACGTTTGGTCGCGGCTTCCGACCGGCGCGAGACGGCGCATTAATCGCCCCTTTTGCCTTTTTTTTGGCCACATACACGACTTGAATGGGATTGATGTGATGAAATGTTGCGTATCCGAGGGTTTGGATATTGTCTTAGTTGTATGAAATTACAGATATGCGTCTATTTGAAATTCAGAGTGAAATTGGATTTGAATTATGATTGATGATTTAAATATTATTTCCGAAGTCTAAAAGACTTAAAGGCGCCAGAATTAAGATATTCTTCAGGTCTTTAGGGAAGGGCAAGAGGTGATCACAAAAGTTAAAATCATAATAGATAGTTCATTTTACCCAATATTATCCCAAACGTTGTCTTTTACTTAATCTCTAAAAAGTAATTCAAGCTATTTTCAAGCTTAACTTTGTTTTTCAAATTTAGAAGAAAATCCTTGGACAAGTAACCCAACATCGCTATACTATAGTTACTCAGTTAATACTCTAAGTAAATACGTTACAAAAGTTCTAAATCCACGCAACGAGGTACCAGCGTGGTTGCACGTACACCTCATATTTTTGTAAAACATTTGCATTTGATGTCGACGAACTTTACTGAATCGATCGGTGCAATGGGATTAGAATAACGTACATACATAAACTCACGCCTTTGTCCCAGAAGCGGTAGGCAGAGGCGCCACCAGGACACCCACATTTCGCCTTACATGTTCCGTCCTTTGATGTGATAGGTGGTGAGCCTATCGCTATATCGGGCACAAATTCCTGACTTCGGGCTAATAATGAATAGAAAAACCCAATATCAATTTGCCCGACCCGGGATTCGAACATGAGAGTTGAGACCTCAGCTTTGTAGTCGTACAGTAGTACAACTACGCCACCGAGGCAGTCAGACGATTAGAATAACAAAGTTCGATATATCTCATGGATTGTATAATTTCTGAAAGAGTAATATTTAAACTGTTGGAGATCTACGTCATGTACCCTTTTGCTTATAATATTTTCGTCCACAAACATGGACCAGCAAATCTGATAGGTACCACAATGATCGCGCAAATCATATATTTGATTGCTGCTCGAATCACCAAATCTTAGCGAATGAGACAAATATTTGCTCCAATATTTGACAGCCTCTGTGGTGCAGTTGGTTAAGCGCCAGCTGTGAAACGATAGGCCGCGGGTTGGATTCCCTCACCCAGATAAATGTTTGTGTGAACCACAGGTATTTGTTTCGAGTCTGGGTGTTTGCAAGACCGAAAAGTCTCTCGTAGTTCTTGATATACCCACGACACAAGACTCGATCTTAGTGTAGGGTCAAGACTATGTATGTGACTGTTGGGTGTATTTATTTATTCAATAATTAAACCTATATAATACATTAATCGGTCATTGACCGACTTCGCATAGAAGGCTCCAAAGCGATGTTCAGCTACCACACTGATGGGAATGCGACGGCCTTTAACAACCAGCTATGACCGAAGGATAGCCGATTTTGATTGATGTTTGAATCAACAATCAATCATGTGTTTGCTTATGCGATCCGTCAAACAGCAGTTACAAGACAGCATTAAGTTCGAGGAAGCTCTTGAGAGGATAAGAGCACAGAACCTTTGGTCAATAACTGTAAAACAGCTGTCAAACAACTTAAAATTTAGTAATAATAAATTGGTTTCAAACTGAAGGGTTGCAATTATAATTACGTCAAGTGTATTCCTACATAAATCTTGATGACGGTCATCGTGATATTGCCTTCTACAGTATTTTTTATTTAGCGTTTGTTACTCTTTATTTGTGGAAAACATTAACAACAATTTTTAAATAAATGGCCCATTTGACTCATTGCCTAAACATTAATTTGACTTACAAAAATGTAAAATACTATAATCTTTTCTTTGCCTCATACATTCACAACTCAGTTATGGGATGCGTCTATGTCCTAGACCCTTATGTCTAAGTTATCATCTTTCCTTTATCAATTATCTACAAAATCTCGTAATCAATTGCAAAAACCTGAGGGCCTATTGTTACGCCACATTGCGACAACCGCTCTACATTAGGCACAGGGAGGGAGCCCGCCAGACGGCACGTGGGAAGCGGTGCCACAACTATTGTAATAGCTTTAACAAACTTGCAGCTTGGGCAAAGGTGAAATTATGTTCTAATTATCATATAGACTATACTTCCAAAATCATTGAGTTCTTGGTCAGAATTGTAATTGTTTGGTAATAGTAGAAGTACAAAACAGTTGAGCGGCATCTGAAGTCGCATCTCTATAGGATTTTTATTATTGCGGTGAATGGCGAGTCGAGCATGCTTTTCGCCTGATGGTAAGCGATACAACCGCTCATGGACAGTAGGAAAACCAAACAACACCATGAATTACAAAGTAATGCTTGGCAATCGGCATTCCACTGCGCTCGCCATCTTGAGACATAAGATGTTAAGTCTCATTACCTCCAGTAGTTACTCTGGCTACAATGTCCTTCAAACCGGAACACAACAGTGCATTTACACTGCTGTTTGGCGAGGGAAAACTAAAGGTGATTACTAAAGTGGCTAATGGACGCTGACGATCAGAAGCGGGATAAATTTTGCACGAATATGTGTTAAACCCATGGGTTCAGTCACCTAATAGCCAGGATAATTCCAGGTAAAACAAAAAAGCCAATGGTCTATATGAATAGTTTGTTTGATTTATTTCTGGATGAATTCGTTGCGAAGTAAAGTCTAGTGTCCATAGAAGAGTCAGTCACGCTTCAGTGCTCGGTGTGTATTCTTTGCGTGCTACTGATCTTGGCTGACAGATGTAGCTGTGGTAGGTGAGTGAACGAATTTATCACTGGACCGATTAATTTTATTTGCGTTGGATTGCAACCCAAATCCACTATATGGGGGGTGAAGGGGAGATTAAGGTTTGTGAGTGCAGTGTGGACTGCGACTGCTGCTGTGGGCTGCGATATAGCTTACTGATGTTAATTTAGCAATAATTTTTTAAATTTTTTATGAATAGATTAGACTAGACTAGAATAGTTGAATAAGTCGATGCTTTGTGACAAAATGGTAATAATAAAGAAACTATTTGTATATAGGCATATGATTAAACGTCTTCTGAATCTCGACGAGAAGATAACTGGTTCAAAAACAAGTAATCGTTAATTCAATTCACTAGTAAAAGACGTTTGATATGTAAATACTTCTTCTAGTATTGATTTTGGGGTACCAAATATTTTGCGGTTTCTGATAGCATAATGCATATAATATACCTTGAAGTACAATTCAGTTCATACCATTACATTCTGATTATTTATTATGTTTATATTCTTTTGTGTTTGTTACATGCAAGTACATAATATAATATTAAAGTGTTTCAAATCCAGAAAAAAAACTTTTTCGTAGATTTCATAGTGTTCCAAATTACGTAAATGTTTTGCCATTATATTATTACATATACACAAAATGCGTATGATCGCAAATTGTGCACAGCTTCTAAACATCTTAGTTGCAATATAAATTTAAATATCAAATCATTGGGGTAAGCATCTGACATAACAATTAGACTGGTCCGAAATTGTTAAAATGACAAATACAGAAGCTCTCACTGTATCGCTCCTGCTGATCCTGTTTACAAATAATCTTTCCGAACTGACACCTGTCGAAACCGTAAATAACCGAAATAATTATCGATTTTATCACGCCGATGTACACCGTTTTCTTTTCAAACACTACACTACACACACTGGCCGAAAAACACTAAAAAATGTGAAAAAAAGTTACCCAATACAAGATGTGAAAATTCAAATTCGAATACAGAATATTTTTCGAATGCCAACGATCTACGAACGAATAGCGCGCGATATGGGACGTGCGCGTGCGCGAGGTTCGCTGCGCGGATTTCAACTGTTGGAACTTGAACGTGCTTAGCGCGTCGCGTCTATCTTTACGATCTGTTGACATAGCGTATCTAGATATAGGGCTTTATTGTTGCACTTAAGTCGTTGGGTTTTCGGGAATGCGGCCGTAGGTTATAAAAAGCTGACGAATGTGTGAGGATGAGCTTAAGATCCTTAGGCTCTTGATTCAGTAATACAAATATTACGTTAAATTTGAACAAGCATGTTAAATATATTAATCACTAAAAAACATCGTCCCCTCTATATTTCTCTCCTCTTTTACGTCCCTTTCATAAGCTCTCCCGTTTGGGTATTCTTTTAGAAACACATTTACTTAATTAGATAACATTTACAAATGAAAAAAAAAAGGAAATTAAATATAAGTTGATAAAAATTAAACGATTAATTAATAATCCATATTATTGATTGTTATTACATCTTGATTATTCTTTGAATAACAAGACGCGATTATACTCCTTATTCAAATTAGCAGCAAAACAAAAACTAAACGCAGTTGTCCAATATTTTTTAGGTAATGAAGAGCTGAAGGTGACTTCAATTTAGGATCTACCTAATTTTGATAACGAAATCACAAATGCAAATTTTACAAACAGTACACATAATTACGGATTTGACTTTAATTCGTCCTACTTAATGAATATTCATTTATTTTATGTTCATCTGATATTTATAATTATGAATGCGGCAACTAGTATAAGATTTCATATTTTTAATATTTTATTTTGTAATGTTTATGTGAGTTGCAAGCAGTTTATATCTAGATGTAGTAATTGAATAATGTGTAATCAGGGTGTCATTTGATCGATCCATCTATAGCATACATTTGATATAAATATCATAGTGTAAATCATGCTCTTATTTATGGGCCTAGATTGAATTGCCAGATCACTTTGTGAGTTTTTTAATTTAAATATCATTCGGGGCATACTATACGTATATCAATGCTACGTGATCAACGACTTTTAAAAGCCACAATACAAAGTCTTGGCAGAGGCATAACCTCTGGCTGTGTTTCGTACAGAAAGAAATGCGTATAAAAATCGTTTGTCTGTTTTCCCCAAGACAATTATATCAGTCCCTCCTATGTTAACCCCACAGCACTCCACACTTGGGCGAATATGACATTGCAATATCACGCCTTGGCGCCTCCATCAGCTCTTGCAGAAAAATCCAATTCCAGCTAGTCTAATTAAAAACAAACAGCTACTATTCCTAACTGTTTAATAAATTATATAATTTATTAAATACTATATTCCCACACTTTTAACAGATGTTTATCGAGTAGGCTGTCTAGGCCATCGCGAGAGGTTTTTCTACGCCCGTCATTTCATAATGAATAATTTATGACATTTCCTCGCGTAACTCTGTTAATTGCTTAATGCACTGATTAATGTTTTATTAAGCATTAACGGTTGTAATAGCTATCGATGTTATTGATTACGGAGTATTTTTATGGTTTATAAATTACATAACTTGGTATTACGATGTGTGTAATGGTTATGTTTTGCGCTAGAAGTCGTACAGTTATTGTAGTGGCCTCATTGATCTAATAGCGTCATGTGTGACCTGAGCACTTTAAGGTCTGTTATTTGATTTCCAAGCTGGGCAAACTTTGCGTGATTTTCAGATTTTCTTCTAGGATGAATATTTTGGCTATTACCCAGCGATAGGCTCAACACCCATCACTTCCTGCCGCATAAAAAGCTCGGAAAATTTGGGGACGCAGCAGTGCCAGCGCTACCTTCCCATTCAGAGACAAAAGCATGAGGCTATGTCTGCATATTCTACTTTTGAAATTGTTCCGACACAATATCATACGCTTGTTCCCTCCCTATCGAAATATCCTAAGTAAAGCGAACGTTATCTTAGTATATCAACGCATTCCTTGGTCCCTATCTCTGAACATAAGATACGCAGGTTCAACACTCTGGACCATTCTGGAAACAGCCTTACGATTACGTCATTAAATACTAAAGAAATGTTTCCTGGTCCTGACGCAAAACAGCTTCTCATATAAAAAGCTTTTGTTTATCCAATAGCAAACATCTTCCCAACCTCAAACTTATAACAAACCCTTTCGCTGCATCTTTGAAATGCCAAATATTTATCATGAAAAATATAAATTCTCTAGAGTCTAGACATTCGATGGATATTAGCTCGCAAAGCGTTTTTTATAATATAACGGCCTTATTCATAGATAGATTTAAAACCTACTTTAGTTATAGAATGTTTTGTCCTTTTCGAACGACTTTAAAATATAGTTTGAGCGAAGAAGACAGAACATTAGATAACTAAAATAGGTTTTAAATCTGTCTATGAATAAGATAGTTGGTATGCATGCAACTCCCCTACTAAAACACTGACCTATTCATACTACGACAATAAATACTTGTATATTCTATCTCTCTTTAATAATATTCCAGGTTCACTAGCGTTTTGCTAACTTTCAAATTGCAAAAATAAGGACAGCCTTGTTGACTGCTGTATGCTATAAAATAGTATTTAATGGTTTAATAATATTGTATAATGTATAGTTAATTTCACTGGCCACGTCGGTGGTTCCGTGACACAATGCGGACGGAGAAACGCGCCATCGGCCGCCACCCTCGTGTCATTTCCACATCGCATTAAATATCTTGTGATCCAGCACGGAGGTACGGTGACGAAAATTATTTATTAATATCTATTATTTCATACTAAGGTAAATTAAAGATATTATGACTTTAATGGTATTAAAACAGTCGCCCATGAGATTAACAGATGATTCAACGAAGATTATAGGAAGTCGCTGGTTACAGGCCACTTCTTGCAAGTCAATGTGCAAAATCTTGAGCGATTTTTATGTCCAGCAATGCTGCCTCTGGTTGAGGATAATGATAGGGGTGTGTCGAGCTAGTGGCTGGAAGGATATGGGGGAACTTAACTTTAGAAGATACATTTTGGCTCCATTGACCATCAGTTTCTGACGCTACGTGCCCTGCCCATTGCCATTTCAACTTGCTAATTCATTGACCAATGTCGGTACTAGAATTCTACAGCTCTTATTCCTTTTTTATTTGCATTTTATTAAATTAATTATACCCTTGTAGTGTCGAACTTCAAGACTAACGCCTCTCTTCTTGCAACTCCTCTCTATGAAAAGTTTTTTAAGACGAATAGTATTATATTTTGCCAATTTTTATTCATTAAAATCATTTTAAAAGGGCAAATCTATTCACCAAAGCATTTGTACAACTTGCAACAGTTTTTATGAACGCTGACTCGTCATAAGGGCTAGCTAGCATTCTCGCTGCTTTATTTTCGTCCCCGTACAGAAAGCAATTTATACGAAGATTTATGATCGGGGCCACATCAAAGAGGAGATCCGTCCGTAGATGTACATACAGTATTTAATTAGTAAGGAATCCATTATAACTATTTTATTTATAGATGTCGCTAGTGATGGTTAATGTTGGTAATTATAAGAAACGCCTGGAGGATGTAAGATCGGCGAGATGTATCAATATTTTACTACAAATCGCCGTAAATCAAAGCACATCATTACTATTTGATGACTTTTTACGTATAAAGCTTGATACTTTTCCAGCGACCTTCTTTTTTAGGAAAAAGAAAGCTTTTCATTGAAATAAACTAATTTTACGGATTTTATCGGGGATTGGTTTAATTTTAACTATTTTTTTAACTTCCCGACGTTTCGATTGCTTTACAGCTTTCGTGGTCATGGAGCGGACTGAGGTATTAGTCATACGCTCAGTGACTGTTACAATTTAACTACCCTTAATATACAATAATTAAAGTAAAAAGTTAATTTGGTATTTTGCGATCCGATCTACACAAAAGTTAATTAGATTAATCATTTATTGATAGAGGCATAATTTCGTGATAATTATCCAACTTCGACAGTTATTTGATAACTAATATTTCCAGCCGCTCAGCTAGAATGCTTCAAACAATTTAACTACGAGAATTGACATTCCTGATCTTGGAATACCCAACCGGCATTTCATGTATCCCGTTGACGCATTAGAATCTTAAAACTTCTCAGTGCCTATAACTTTCTGTCGATCTAACTCAGCAACGCTTAGCGGCACCAAAGCAAGTATTACTGACTCAAACAAAAGTTTCGCAGACAACCCAGGAGTTTTATTAAATGTCTGATCTTACACCCACCCACAACAAAAGCACTACGGCAAATAATCCAGTGCTTTTATTTGTGATCGATGCTCGATAATGAGAGAAATACTCCGCGTGTTAATTAATGTAGATTTATAAGATATTTATAATTGAGTACGGCCCACATTATATCTTAATTAGAAGGCAGTCGTTTTGGATTTTGTACAGCGAAACGTTAATGATCTGATTATTTGGTATAATTAATTATTGAGAGATAGCGGTCAGTATATTGTTTTATTGATGAAGATTATTCCAATCGAATTCAAACTTTTAAAAATGTATTATTTATATTATGGCATATTCAAATACATTAATATTAATTTCATTCCAAAGATTAGGTAATAATTAATTATAACTTTCAGCTTTAATAAAATGACGAAAGTCTGGCGGCTACGGGCTCTTGCCCTTACTCCTTGTGTATTAAAATAGTTCTAAACGTGTGGACCGAATATTCGAAAATGAAAAACTTTAATTTCACTTAAATCTTCCACAAAAGTTCCATGACTTCTTATCTTATCTACTTTACTGATATAATGGAGCAACGATTAACAAGTTTACAAGCAAAGCTTTCTTTATTTACTTCGGTAAACTTAAAATATTTTCACTCGCACTCAAATGGAAAAGAAAACGTTTATCGGTATATTGCGCCATCTGTAGGCGAATAGTATAACTCCATATATTCGTAGAGGGCGCCATCTAGCTTGAAGTTTATTATTAAGCGTTACCTCCACTATCAGATAGGTGGCAGCACAAGCCTGGCTTAATACGTACTAGCGTCACTAAAACAGCCAATGAGAACGCTGCAAAAGAAAACAATTTCGTTCGGGTTATGACGTCGTGCTGCGCAGCGCGACAATTTCCGTTCTCTGATAGGCGACAGACATTTTGTATTGGCATTGTCGTGACGCAAAGGTATACGGAACATTGAATATGCCACTGAATGCCATCGGTTGGTCCACTGAAGAGGATGAAAAACTAGCTGAATTAGTGCAACCACATTCATATTTATACAATTTGCAAGATCCGTCGAGGAAGAACATTTTGGCGAGGGAGTCGACATGGCTAGAAATAGCACAGCAACTGGCCAAGCCAGGTAATGTTGCGATTGGTTTTTATTGTTAATAGGTCTGCTGCAGTATACGACAGCAAGCCAAGGCGTTTACTGTGTTTATATTTATGGTAATAATTACTTTACACTCTGTTTTAATTAATGTGTTTTTGTATATTGTAGATTATTACAGTTACTGATCTTTATTGTATATTGTACTAAATTATTTACCAAATAAACTTGAAAAGCTGATAAGATTTGTTTAGGTACTTTATTATTGACAATAATTAACGTAAACAAAAAACAGCTGTTTAACTAAAATGGTTTAATATATTCAAAAATAAGATATTTCAGGCTATAAATCTTCCTAAATTTATTTATTAATCTGGCACAGAAAACATAATGTCTAAATGTACACTTGTATCTAAATATAGCAAAAAAATTGGATTTTAGGTCAAACATTGTATCCAAGATGATAAAAGAATAAACATGTGATACAGATTTTCACTACTGAAGTCTTTGAAAACAAAAGATATATTTTTTATATTTTTATAAATTAATAAATTAAAATTATAGAAACTCATAAGAGATAATTACATACATATTATATTTGCTTATTATACCCAAATAATATATTTTTATCAAATATATACTCAATTTACACCCTATTTTTCACATGCCAATTATCACATTACAGTAGAGGAGTGTAAGAAGAGATGGCGAGGTCTCCGAGACGGCTACATGAGAAGCAAACGGATTGGAACCATGCACATCACCAAACTCGGAGTATTCCAGAAACTGCAGTTTCTTGATGAGACTACAGTAAGTAAAATGACAATGACCTTCAGCATATTATTATATCTATGTAAAAAAACTCGCATGTTTTGCCACATGTATTAGTTATTTCATATCTTTTTCATAAAGTGTACAGGCATCAACTATTAAAATTACACTGCACAGTTTTCATTAGTCTAAATATTGTTTTATTTTAAGCAATATTATACTGATTATCACCCACCACATTAATCATATCCAGATAGTTTTGAAGAGAATGGTTTTCATAAGACAAGTAGCCAGCCTCATATCAATATATTCAATTGCTCAAAAATCAGAATACCTGATAAATTATATGGATCCATTACCAATATAGATGAACAAATTCAACAAATAATTTAACTAAATTTTTTTTTTTCTTATATTTCAGGCCGAAGAAACTGACGAAGTTGAGGTAGAGGAGGAGCCCATGCAGGAAGACTCCATGCTGACAACCGAACAACAAGTTATCACTGACAACCAAGAATATTATGAGGTGAGACAGCAACACAAATTATAAATTTACATAAATGCAATGTCACATGAATTATAATACTAACTAGGAAAAAATGCAGAATTTTGTTTGTTTAAAATTAATAAGAGTCAAGCAGGGACTGCAATGATTCCTTTCTGCCAAGCTTTGTATTTTTGTGTTGGAAAGTAGTGTTTTGCAAATGCCACCATAATAAATGTCATTAAAAATAATTTGTAATAATTATAATATTAAATTAACATGTTCATTTCAGATAACAGTTGTTGACGGACCTCCAGAGCAATCACTGAAACCATTTATAAAACTAGTCCCAAAAAGAGAAGTCAAAGAAGAACCTAAAAAGATTGTGAGAAAAAAGGCAGGACGTAAGAAATCTGTGCCAATGCCTCGAAACATACCTCCAATTAAAATACTGCCCAAACCGATTTTGGTTAACGAACCAAAGATACTACAGTATGTAGAAGACCAGAAACAACCACAGGATCAAAGATCACAAACCATAGACAAACTAATCGAGAAAATTCTAAAAGAGAACACAAACGAAATAGATGTTTTCTTCAGAAGCATGGCAGCTAGTGTTAAAAAACTGCAACCAAATCTGATACCTAAGGTTAAAATGGAGGTGTGCAACGTCATAGCCAAATATGAAATGCAGAGTTTTGACAAGAACAACCTAAACTTTTGAACTACGAATGTGCTTTACTCCGGAAGGTATACTCGAGGATTCGGTACATGTTTGGTGCTATTTGATGATGCAAAGCATCTTGAGGCTCTGTGAAATATATTGCGAGTTGTATGAACAACTTTCTAATACACTTGAGTATTTTGAACATATATTTTCTATAGTTTTTAGTAATTTTCCCACCATTACTCATATATTATCCGGTAGAAATCCATTGTATAACACGAATTTTATACTGCTTTCAATATTGAAAATTAAATTTACATATTTTAAGTTACATCGTTGGTTATGCATTGTTCTGTAAACAAAAACGTTGTACTCATATTATTAACAATAGTTATTATTAATAATCATTTAGGTTTTTTGCAGAAAATAAATTAAAAGCTGCACTATTTGTAAATAGAAATCTCTTAAGTTAGCTTAACAATAAATTATTTTGTTGGATAAACTCTTACACCTATATTTAACCATTTTATTATTTATTGCAATATTTTATGTAAAATATATCCTATTTATTACTTTAAGTTTAGGTCCCCTCCCTCAGAATATAATTTTTTTTTGGCTTTAGACAGTCAAGAAAATATGCTTGTTGAGTGCAATTTGTGCAGATTTCTTATGAACACCGATGGTGAATGAAACTAGTTCACAAGCAATTCACATTTAACTTCCATAAAAGTATAATTTTTAAATCTACTTTAAGCGTTAGCCCTTAAATGCATTATGTATTGTTTTGAACCAAACTTGTATAACTGCTGAAAGTTATTCTTTACATTTATTATTTGTCTGCTTTTTCTACTAAGTATATTCCCTTACATTAAATAAATAAATAAATAATTTGCATTGTATTATGTACCATTAACACTTTCCATATAAATATAAATAGATTCAGATATTTATTTGAAAATTAATACTGTAATGTATTTATGTTTTACAAAATAAAACATACCGAAAATAGTTTGGAATTTTTTTAATTCTATCATCGACTACTTAGTTATGAATCACAGTTATTGATATACAAAATATTAACATCATGATTAAATACAGAACCTATTCTTAGTACCAATATAAATAATTTCCATGCGTCTTTGTAAGAAACATGTTACTAATGAATGATAAGTTATAGAACTTCAATTACAAAACTGTATATTCAAAGAACAATCAAAAAACTATTCATACTGCACCTATTACAAAACGTATTACATCAGCCCGACACAGCTTCATTCATTTAACAAACACGAAAATAATGAGAACAACAAACACACGCCACAAAGCACCCATTACTGCATACAAGAGTAGCCAACTAATTAAAACTGCTGTGTGCTTCCTACACCAGTAGTATGGTAGGGGCGACCGCATTGCGCATACTTCGTTTGTTTGGGTCGCAGTGGGTGCAATGCAATACCTACTAATGATTCGGTCAGGGGGCTACTAAAAACAACGACATTCGATATATCGTGCGATTCCACGTGTTTAAAACCTTTTTGTGCCTTCGTTTACACTCATATCGACTGTTGAACGATTCAACACCCAAGAGTGTCGCATAAAGAATATTCAACGACGTCATAGGAAACAGTGGTTTTTACTGGTGGTAGGTCTCTCATATGTGGGAGGCCGCCTGGGTAGGTACCACCGCAATGTCTATTTCTCCCGCCAAACAGCAGTGTGCTGTGTAAATGCAAGCATGTTGTGTTCCGGTTTGAAATATATTGTAGCTAGAGTATCTACTGGATATAATAAAACTTAGCATCTTATGTCTCAGGATGGCGTGCGCAGTGGAATGCCGCATTCATGGTGTTGTTTGGTTTTGCTATTGTCCATGAGCGGTCGTATCGCTTACCATCAGGCGAATAACATGCTCGTCTCGCCATTCATTATGCTTTCAACACGACGAATCGCACGATATATCGAATATCGTGTTTCGTAGTAGCATCTCAGTTTCGGAAAATGTGGATAGTTTAGGTGAACTTTAAACTACTCAGTTGTATCTTGTATACAACTGTATCAGGCCATAACCGCCCGCTGTGATCACTGGACTCCTATACAACCGACATGACAGTTTGAATGAGTGGGTGTTTTATACAATGACTATATTTTATTTCATTCATAATACAATAATTAAAACCCTGAAATTGGGTCAGCTGATGGTAGTTTGGCTGATGGCAGCATAAATTAACCACAATTAAAATGACACGGTCGAGGCTGCTTTACGAACGTAAGCTCTCTAAAATGCGGAAATTATCACACATCAATTCCAAAAATAGACCTTTTAATTCACTATTCATTACCATATGCCAATACCCACTAAACTCTAAAGCAATAAAACCTCAAAGAAAACACTCAAGCAATATTAAAGATATGGTGTACAAAAGTGGCCACCGTTTTAGCTCATTTCGATCGAGCTAGCAAGAGGGCAGATTTCTATGACCTATAGATTACCCGTAGCTTATTCGGGATGGGGCGGGGCGTCTAGACGGGGCAGTTCGCCGCCCTGCACCGCACTGAGAGTTATCGAACCGTTTGACACACGTCGCGTCTTTCAGAAATCGATGTTGTAAAAACTAAAGGTATATTGTACAAACTCTTGCTTATATAGAAAAAAAAATGATAAGAATAAAATCCAATCAATGGACATATTAAAAAAGGGAACAATTTTTCCAATCACTTAACTTTGCCATTTGGCATTTACAACAATTTTTAATTGAGCCGTACGAGAAATCGAAACGTTAAATCATGGGAGCTATTGCATAACATACATAAACGACCAATTTGAGCCATTTATCCATGAAATCGGTTCAAATATGACACAGTGGCAATTAAGTAACTTGAAAATTGAATAGTAAAAAAACAAAAATGTGTTTGTCTTGCGTAGTTTTATGAAGTATGATGGTCAAATTGGATCACAGAAGTAGTTAACTTCTTGTGATTTTTGTCATCTACTTCTGTGTCTATCCGTTCAATAACTATCAATGTACATAATATGAATGATTTCTAACATTTTACGTGGATGAACAGCAGAATGAAATGCGACATTTTTTTACAGAGGTTTTCTATGATTTAGGCTAGCGCGGCGTTGTGGACAATGTTCTAAGACCTATCAATCGAATTATCGATTAAAGAGGAATCCCGTGATCAGAAAGGGGGATTAAAGGCGGATACAAAAGAGTACAAAAAATATAAGAACTCCGGCAGCATTACGTTTTTATGTTTAGTAGACATTTGACTCAACTACTTGTTTCTTGAACACAACTTCAATTCCGAGCTCCAAGTACAACCTTCAAACAAGGCATCAAAGCGAGGGTAACACAGGCACTCGAGGTACAATGCGTCGCCGCGAGTGGCTGCGATGAATGAGACCAGACGCATCTCTGCAAATTACCGACCAACCACTACGCGAGGCGACCAGGCGACACGCATTATGAGGAACAATCCCGTATTAAAGTTACAGGCAAAATCGTCCTGAAATCCAAACTTACAACCCCACAACGATCAAAAAGCTCTAGCATCTGTGATATCACTGTTACCAGACATTAATTCAGCTACTTGTTTCTTGAACTGAACTTCATATTGAAGCCTCCTAACATGTGCATCCGTGAAACAAGGCGTCAAAGCGAGTGTAACACAGGCACTCGAGGCACAATGCGCGCGACGTGGCTGCATTGAATGAGACCAGACGCATCTCCGCTGGTAATTACCGACCGACTACTACGTGAGGTGGCCAAACGACACACATTAGGAGGAGACCATCCCACAGCGAAATTGAGACCAAAATCTTTCGACACTTCGAAGTTTGCGGCCTGAATGTCCCGAATTAAATTACTATGAGCTGTATAAATAAATACATAACCGTCACACTTGCATGCAGGTAAGCAGAAACTATAGATATTTACTTTGCTCTATCCTGACATAATAATATATGTACTTCGTCCAGTTTCATCAATCTTTTCGTGCATTCTTGTCGTTTTAGGGTACTTTTGGACTAATTTATAACATTAATTATACACCATTATTCATTAATCGCAGGTTTCCGATCTTCACAAAGGGTATTTTTTTGTCGTTTTCGCTCGTTGGCTAAAACAGCCCTGGCTCTAGCGTCCCGCACAGAGATTTGATGGTTGGCCACTTTAGTTCTACGGAACCGCATTGTGGTTCCGCGCGTTTAAGTGTATGCGTGTAGATGCTAGTTTAAGAGGGCTGTGTCTCATCTTCGGTGTGTTGATTTTTCACAATTATTTTTGTATTTTTGTTTTATTTATTTTCTTCTGTAGAAACTTTGCCCCATCCTATGATTACACTTGTATCGGCGATGTCTTTACTCACACAAATTACAGAATCACTCACGCCATAAAAATGTTTATTCGTACGCAGTTCGTAATCGCAACCTCCGACACAGATAGCCAAGTTCTTAGCCTCTGCCTCAACAGATTGTCATGTTACTGCGAGTCGATCTATAGTGCTTGTAAAATATACTTATCCAACCGGATAGAAACCAATTGTCCTTAGTCCTAACATGAAATAACGTTGAAAGAACCGTCACAGCTACTCATGCGGCTGTGTCGCGTGTCAGGTTCAGCTTGTGTATATCAGCGAGAGATTACCTTCTCTCGCCGGTATTTAATATTAAATGGGACTTTAGTCACTTTGTTAGTCAGTGTATCAAAAGTACTAGAGCTAAGGCTAATAGAAAAACCTATTTACTAGCTTTGTGTAAATACAAAACAAATTAACCCATCTACACTTATTTTTATACACTAACTAATTTATGTTAATGAATTAATACACTAAAGAATATTATCTAATGAATGAACATTGTTGCTTGTCATTAATATTGGTATTCGGGCTAAACATCCACCAAATCTAGAGCAAAGCGATTATAATAAACTATGTTCAACAGCAGAGGCAAATATTTGCATAAGTAATCGTATTTTAATTTGCGAACACGGATTATAATTTAGGCCTGCATTCGAAATTATTCAGCCAGATGTATGGAATTAGTGTTTGTGTCAAATTAACTGTACATAATAAATATTTAATAAGCAATATTGCCAACGAACATAATTATAGTATAACATTGTACTTAATACCTCTATTTGGCGTTTATTTGAAACTAAGAAGGATTTAAGCGTCAACATTCCACTCCTAAAGTATTAGTAGATGCCTGGCGAAAAACGATATTGCAATATAATTTACGTAAAAGTTAAAAAAATACTTATTTAATTTTCTTGTGAAAAACATACCATACTTAGTTTTAAATCGATCATGGTTTACCAATGAAATTGTAGCATGTAATACACTGTGTTTTGGATTTCAAATAACAAATGTCGCTGTATTTACAAACAATTAACTTGTATAATAATAATCTAACCCACAATATGTACATAATATTATATTGATATACAAACGCATTGTGTTGCAACAAGGAAGGAAAGTGAGGCGAGGAAACCCGCATGCCGGTGCTGTATTAATATTAATGGCTTGGTGATTTGTATTCGATTTACTCAACATAATCCTATGCCTATATTAATACACAATCACGCCTGTATCCCCGCGGGGACGGGCAGAGATACAACGAGTGCACTCGATTCGTGCCAAGGATATTTTGTACCTTACAATGCCTTATGTGTATATGTGACATATAAAAGGATTATGTTAATATGTTGTGTCGCTATTTTAAAAACATTGAATTATTTAAGATTCACATTTGTTGTTCACCATTCTAAATGCTAAACACTTCAAATTATTATGGCAACGAATTCAATCACATATAATAAAAAAACCTCAATAAATTACCACAACACAAATCCTTAAACACGAAATAAATCCCAAAACCACTATCAATTTACCCGCACCAGATCACAAGCAAATCCCACCACAAAAGCTTAATAAAATATCGCAATAAGCCGAATACGACCGTGTCGCGAACAGAGTCGGATGGCCCGAATACGTCATCCCACCCTCTCCCTACGTGTGACTCACAGATCATTAACGCAGGGGAATATTGACGCGAGGATTAGCTAAGGCCGGCTTCACATTTCCAATCACTTGTACGCCGATACTTTAGGTAAGGCGCGCAGATGTAAAGTTTACTTGAAACATGCATATAGCTTATGTTTTTATCCCTGAAGAGGTAGGCAGAAGTGACAGTGGTGCCACCTACAGTACAGAATCCAAGACCGAAGATAAATATAGTTGTCTCGTAAAACAAATAAGGTCTGGATGCTTTACATCGGGAGTTTTCAGTTGTATATCTTTATACGAGTATCAGAGAATAATACATCTCAGGCAAATATTATGCCTTCCACTTTGATTTTGAAGGAAGTATCCAATAATGTTTGCTTTTAAAATCATCGTATTTATGCGTTTTTTAATGATTTCGTTGTTAAAAAGACAAGCTAATATCCTTTAGCATCTCGCCAAGCTTAAGAGTTTGGTCTTTAATCTTTGCGCGTCACTGTTAATCCCGGCTTACAGAAATACGTATGTGGGCGCAATAATCTCCAACGACTACCACAACCTTAAGCACACAACCATGAGGCCTTAGCCTTATTGTTAGATACTGTTAGTACAACGTAGATGTATATAAAAAAGTTAGTCATTCCAAGCTCGACAATCCTCCATTACCATGTCAAACAATTGCAATCGATAGATTAATTGCAAACAATCCGCGACGATAGTCAGCGTGCGGTGGATGTAAGGGCACTTACACTGACCTACATAGCATGTTAACTGCAAAAAAATCCTTCTACCACTCTCGTTAACATGTACGATATCCAGGTACGGATGAGAATAAAACAAACTCAGCAGGGAAGTCAGGCGAGGTAAAGTGGGGTTATTGAAAAAAAATCTATGAAATATAATTTGCGTGTTTTGGTATGTCGAGCCGGTTGTGGATTGCTATAGATTCATTGATGAGGAAATAAAATTACTAGGGTACGTTATAGATTCTTTGAACAAGTTTTCTTGAAATTCGGGTATAACTTCACTAACTGCTTATTATGCTATTCAGAAGCACACAAGATGTTTAATTTGGAAATTCATTCACTTGAAATGTCAAGTTTTTTATTCCTAATTAGGAATAAAAAATTCGTCACTACTTCCAGTAAAAATCTTTTTGATTAAGACTAATTATCCTAATTTCTTGTTTTAAAGTAGACTAATAAAAGCCAATAGTAGGATGAACAATTATGATACCTACTAATACAACAACCATATAGGAAGCTAATAAATCTTAGAACTCCAGACTCGCATTGCACACTGCATCAATTCCAATATTCCCCGCTAGTCGGCATCGTATATTTACTTTTCCCTTTATGTGGGTAGCGAATTATTTAGTACAGTACTGTCGCTTGAAGCGTCTGTCAATATTGTTCCGTGCCTGCCACCCCTCATTTCATTGGTGAAATAATTGAGATTTATAAATATGGGTATCGCCGCCTTTTTAATCAGAAAAATCTTGGCGATAATATTTCGAAATCATTGTATGGATTTGCTACCCCTGGAACTTCCTGTATCAGCTCATATGGGCTGACGTATATTCGTCTAACAAAATCTAATCTAATCTAATAAAAGTGGGAATACGATTTAGAGTGGCTAGGACCCTTAGTTCACCACGCTGGCCTAATTGGCGGCCTTTACGTACCGTAGAAATTCTTTACAAATCGCTATGGTATGCTAGTTTCCTCACGATGTTTTCCTTCACCGTTCTAGGAATAAATTACAACTGGATCTTTACTGAATACTAATATTCCAATATTTCCATACGCATTGTTAATATTTATGGACCAGAACGCTTCATATTTAAATAACCTTTAGGTAGATTGGCCAAAGATACCTCACCCATCATAACCGTCTTTTTGTATTCATTTCATATACGATATTTTGAGATACAATCGTTCCGAAACAAAATTAGTGGATAATCACGAAATCGCAAATTGCTTTGTCTGTTTCGGGAGAAGTCGTGCCATTGTTCAAGATGCGCGTTTTGCATAAATAATAATTGGCGTTTAACAGTAATTCAACATCATCCTGCATGTGGGTGTTGTTACGCCATTTTAAGTGAAAGCCACTGACTTAAGGACGTATGTAGGAGTCGATAATTTTGCATCGTTTTATTTCTTAAGATGTTTATTTAAATTTGATGGATTGAAAGTAATTCAATTTGCCAGAAACCTTATTTCTTAATTCCTCGCTTCATTCTTTATCGCCCTACTTTTGTTTTCAAAGACTGGCCTCACTTTTGCAATTGTGCGGATTTTCGAATTTGCGGCGATCACGTTTTAATGTTGGCCTCATAGGTTCTACAACCAAAGGTTAAATCATCCAGGAAATATTTTGTCATCCAAGTGACCACTGTATTGAGAAACTAGCGAAATTCTAAACCGCTTTATAAAACAAAAAGCTTGCGGCCCTCTGCAGCGAAATCCCTTGTGAACACGGGAGCCATTTAGTGATAATATGTACCTAATGCCAAAAAGGTTTTTAAATTAAATTATTGTTTCAATACTTTCTATTTATTGAAACCAACCTTGAAAATAAGATTACTACAATCTACTGCACTCCACATCCCAAAACTATTCGATCGGCCGTCGATATCGAGTTAAGTAACCAATTTGCACTTTATGAAGTAATTTTGCAAAGCAAATAAGCCGTTTCAGTTACGATCCAATGATACTGTGTCACAATAATGTTGCGTCGGCGCAATTTGTGGTCGGCGCACAACATAGACTACGTTCAGAAGGGTCGCTATTAATTTGTTAAGACATACCGTGGCCGACGATCGATATAAAGTCGTAAAATTTTTGCAGTGTGCCCATTACGTAACAAAACATCACATACCAAAAGAAATAAAAAATTTAACCAAGAAATTTATAGTTAATCTATGACAAATATTTAAAAACACACGATATAAATGAATGTAATTTCTTATTAAATATTTCGCATGGCCCAAACTCACCGGCTAATGAAATCTCATATGTCTAAATTAATAAGCATACATAAAAAATAATATTTATATTTAAAATCGTGGTTAACCTTACTTTATTTTTTATCTTAAAAATTATAAGGTGCATACCTATAGGATTATATTTTATTTCGTAACTAACACGTTATAAATTGAAATTCTGCATACAATTTGCGACCGATCGCTTATGGGATAAAAGTTGATTCTTCAATACAAGTCAAACCTTCTGTACAATTTATTTACGCTGGCGCGGCCTACAAGCCGCCGCATTGTTTTGACGCCGACAGTCGCCATGTAGAGCGATATAGAGCGATCGCACGCACCCGCCATAACACGCCATTGTATGCTTATTAAACTATAACGCAACATTTACATCAACATGCTGAAAAACGCTAGTTTAATAGACTTTGCATATTATTTTTTTATCATACGTTACGAGATTTTATTTACGATTGATCTATTAAATGTAACTTGGTAAATGATTACAATCACAATGGTGTAATTGCATTAATATTATATCCAATTTGTGTATTAAATATGGATTTTGCAATAATATTGCAAAGTGCGTGGTAGCCTGTTGGTAACGGACCAGACGCGGCTGCCTACATGTTCACAGTGGTCGCGGGTTCAAATCCCAGGGCACACCTCTGACTTTTCGGAGTTATGTGTGTATTGATAGTCAATCACCACGCACATTAACGGTGAAGGGAGACATCGTGAGGAAACCTACATACCGTAGCGATTTTAAAGAATTTCTACGGTATGTAAGTCCGCCAACCCGCACTAGGCCAGCGTGGTGGACTATATGGCCTAACCACTCTCAATCGATTCTCTTGATTGTAGAGGAGGCCCGTGCCCAGCAGTGGGACGTATATGGGCTGATACAGATACAGATGAGAGAATAATATTTATAGTGATATACGCACACCATTGCAACTCCTGCCAGGTTCAACATTGGCACGCGCTAATTATGGTAACGCACACTGAAGCTGAACTAATATAAAGGGAGATTGAAAGAATTAGTGATTCTAAATTCTTTAACCAACACCTAATCATAATGAACTATATTTTATCTGTATCAATACCATTCTCTTCGTAAACAACACAAGACTTCGAGACCGGGTTAGCCTACGCAACATTTTTATAGATTTGTGGAGTAAGTGAGAGCTATTGCAGCCGAAATATTGTTACCGCTATTACGACACGCCTGGTTAGCACGAAGTCATGAACAGTTTTATTAAAAACTAGCTGTTGCTCGCGACTTTGTGTGGTAAGTTAGTGCTCTTATTCAAAAATAGTCCATTATGAAAATTGCTTATTAAGACGTATTTTTTCAATTACCATAGAGCACTCCATCTTAAGTATCTGTAATGGCCGCCACACACATTAAAGTGCATTTGCGCAAACGCGAGTTTGCACCAGTCTCGAATCGAGAATTTCAACGGAGTTTGCGCTGTTATTTGCCCACACACATTCCAGTATACTGTCCAACTCAGACTTGCACAGTTATATCGTAACGTGTGTGGCCTGCAATGAATAAATCTGACTGCTAACAGGTGTGTTTGATGTGGGATATAGGTGGTCTAGGGAGGCCAGGAAAAGGACCTTCAGGTGAACTGTTTGCTCGTTTGCCAGACCTATTGAATAAAGACAGGGAGACCACCTGTCATGGATGCAATTGGCGCAAAATCGTAACATTTCAACAGTATATAAATATGGGCTGAAAACAAAATGATGGTAATAATGCGCCAAATATCTATGGAATAAGACAGTACGCAAAATAATCAGCAAAATCGGTAAAAAAAAAGCTATACATAAAAATACAGACGAACGGAATAGCGTCCTTTTTTTTTGCGAACGCCGCAAGTGATTGAAAAACATCCACTACTTTTTGCGTGATTCACGGACATAGACAAACTTCTCTTTTATTTATACATCGTGGTCGATTTTTCACAGGCCAACGAGCTAAATGGATTGCATCAGTGAACCGTTCGGTGTTGGCGGAAACCTCCTATCATGGCGCGGAAATAGTTATTGTAGCTGCATTTGTTGTTACTGAATAATTCATGGACTACATTTGTACATCAATTTAGGGAATTGTTTCAAACTTTAAATATGTGCAAATGTTAAATATGAATGCAAACCGGTTTATCCTTATAATTGGTTTGACTTTACTAGATAATTAAATTAAAATATAGTTTAATATTATGTTTATTTTAAATCCTGTTATTACTGTGGTTGACATTATATTCATAATTATTTTATAAATAATTAGGTATTTATTAATAAAATATGCACTTACAGGTCTGATCTGTACACCAATTTATTTCATAAAACATGTTTTGCTATTAATCAGTTAATTTCCCAAAGAGTTGAATTCAGGCTAGCGCTTAAACATACAATCAGAATATTTTCGGTATATAGAAATAAAATTACGCCTATCATCGTAAGGAAAGAAAATAAAATAATGCATACATTTATAACGTTGTACACAATGAATCAGTGAATTTACTATGAAAATATTTATCGATTTGCGAACTGGGTTACGTGCAAATCATAAGATAAACAGTTTACACAGGACTGCATGAATGTTTACTCGAAATACACACAGTTTCAAGAAAGTAGGTATCGAGGCATTTACTTAAGAATCATGTGTCATTGGTGCTTCAAGTTAGGCAGAAAAATGCATCATTGGTGTGATATATTGTACCCAAAAACTCTGACATATTTTTGTTTTGAGTAGGTATAAAGTTTGTTAAGCCAGTGTCACGAATAATTTGTATATATTTTTTAAAGTTACTATAATCATGAACCTGAACGAACCTGTCTGCTCATAGACAAGAGCAACACTACTCGAAACTTATATAAATGCTGTATGGCACCATCTGGCGGTCGTCAGCTTAAAAATTAAGTAATACTCTCTTAATACCCAGTAATTCACTAGTTACAATGTTTAGAAACCTCTTTTTGTAATTGAATGCTTTGTCAGTTTCGAAAGACTTTTGAATTCAGTTTGAGCGAAGAAGACAAGCCCGACTACAAGGTGGACGCACAACCTGGTTAAGGTTGCAGGAAGTCACTGGATGCAGGTCGTTTCCACATCGACCTGTCGATCATTGGGAGAGGCCTAAGTTCAGCAGTAGACTTCCTGTCATTAGAGAGAGAGAGAGAGAGAGAGAGAGAGAGAGAAGAAAACAAAACATTCAATAACTAACGGTGTATAAACTCACTAGATATGAATAAGTAAGTTAGAGTAACAACGTCAGAAAAAAAATCTGAAAAACAAAACTGCTACAAATTTTCTAAATTCCACCTAACAAATCATCCAATATTAATGTACCTTACCTGAGTGCTGTTGAACCGGCGGCTGCCCGAGCGGCTGAGCGTGCCGCAGCGCACGTTGCTGTCGGAGAGGTCCACGTCGCCGCCGCCGTCCGCAGCGCGCCTGCGCGACAGCTCGCACAACTCTGCTATGGGTTGCACCTGGAGTGAGGACTTTAATTAGCAGCAGTTCTATCAAGAAACTGAACATAAATTCATCTTATACCAGCCCAGATACCTCATGTGTGGCTGCGATATAGTTAAAGTGATGGTCAATACAATTGAGCATCACTAATATATTGGACAGTGGCTGAAGTTAGTAGCTTAAATAGCTTATTTACGTTGATCATTAGAAATCATATGAGGGGCGCATAATATTTCTGTTAAGGCATGCCACACAGCCCGCATGAGGCAACTGTTAACAGTGGGTGGTGTTGTTTCCTTACGTCATACTGAGGCTGAGAAAAACATGTATGCGGAAATTTTTGATGCCACAATATGACAATACTCAGATTCCAATGATTGTTGATCACACAAACATTTGCGGCCATGCTAAGGACTACTGCCATACTAAGGAACTGCTAAAATATATACATATATTTATATTGCGCGTGAGAAAACCCTCAGAGTCACTAATGTGTAGCATATGTTTTAAATTTGTAAATATACGCTGACCAATAAAGAAAACGGCACATATTTTATTGTATCACCCGTTTGCCTACATATTTTGCTTACTGGATTCATAAATTAAAAAACCTTTTTGAATCCATGAGGTACAGAAGAAAATGAATTATTCAACAGTATACCATTACATTATTTAACGAAAGATGCAAGATCTACACGTAAATTACCAACGGCAATGTTGGATTGTTTTCTAAATTATCAATCCAAATAAAAGTAGATGAACAAAAACTTCGGGTGCAAATTTTCAACAGAATAGACTATTGTGTCTTCAGAAACGCGATACCACGATCATATACCCTTGAAGAAGCAAATATTTTAATTGATAATCCAATAACAAAAGTATCATATAAAATAACTCTAAATTTTACGAAGGAGGGCAAACACATCGGTCTCGTACCAAGTGGCACAACATTGAGTAAGACATCAAACGTTACACCAACCTAAATAAGTTAACACGAACATGCCACATTAGCGGTTTTTCTCATAAACACATTGAGAGAAAGTAACCAAAGGTCGTACGCATTTCTTCATAATGAAATAAGCTAAGCAACGGTAAAACACGTTTTGAATGGGTCTTTTGAAGTTTTTGTTGGAAATATTAGAAATGCGACAATTCGCAATGACATAAATACGGATTAATTTCACAGAGGAATACATTAGTATCTATACGAGAAGTAGTATAGTAGAAATAGATTCAATCAAATTTAGAAACTCGTAAAGGAACTTATAAACTGAGTGATTTAATGAACTGACAACTTTTATAGGATCGTACCCGTTCAAAGACATTTCTATTGATTTATTATTCTGAAACTTTCATCCAGTTGTGATGACAAATATCATCAGAATAAAATACACGCTAAACAAATACATCGCATAGTGATAATAATAAACCATAAAATAATAAGAAAATAACATTCAAAACAAATTGATTGCTCACGGCGCCGCGCCGGCTAAATTAATATACACAGCTGGTCTGAGATAATATTTCTAACGGTTCCACGATGAACATAATTTAATTCTCAAGTTTAAAACGGCAATATTTTTAACATATTTAATGTCATTTATGTTCATAAACTGACTCACCTTGAAATAAAACTATTTTATACGGATTTTATCGCGATTTGGTTTAATTTTTACATTTTTTTAACTTCCCGACGTTTCGATTACTTTACAGCTTTCGTGGTCACGGCCCACGGGGCGGTATAAAATAGTTTTATTTCAATGTGTAACATTCGCGTAAATCTAAGAAACTGACTCACCTTAATAGTCACAAAATCATGACTCCCCTTGATGAGTTCGATCACTTCTTCCCTACTCTTCTCTTCGACATTGACACCGTTTACTTCAAGAAGTCTGTCGCCAGGAAGCAGTCCTGTCTCACTCGATCCCGGATACGACCCCGGTTCAGCGAGTATTACAGCTTTGTACGTCAATTTGCTAATCATATTCGTAGTACCACTGCATTTATTGTCTCCATTAAAAAGCCCATTTTCGTGGCCGTTGATGTCTCCAATGAAAATTCTGTCTTGGACCATCGCTCGTCTGAGACTAAAGCCGAAATCGTTTCGTGGAGCCTTTTGTCTCTGTATGGTAAGCAGTCTCGGTTTAGGCAATTGCAGAGGGCCTAAACCTGGAAGCGGTAAGTAAACGTCTTCGAAATTACTGGTTCGAGACCATCTGTGGAAGCCTTGTGATTCTCCAACTGGTGAAGTAGAAAATGGTGGAGTAGCAAATGAAGAATTCGTCGTGGTATCAGTCAGGGAATCAGCACTAGGCGACGTGGAGGTAACTCCAAGGTAGCTATTCCCATTCGTCTTTGGTACTTCGTCGCTTCTCGCGTCGGCATCGTGTGTCGTTATCGAGGGATTGTTTGCATTATTTTTGTAATTTTTAAACTGGGTATCAACTGGACTGTGAATAACTTTTTTGGTAAAATTTTGCATTTGTAAATCATCACTGGAAGAGGTGCTTTTCGACGGCGGGATTCCGTAAGAAATAATTTCATTTTGTTGCGTGTTGCGGGCCAACAGATTGGAATCCTGGCCATTAACGTGGTCGACGGCGTCTGTGCTTTGGACATTGCTCTCTAGGGAATTAGAACTAGTATTACTTAGGCGGGGCCCCTTGAGGATCCCTCGTTTTGGTGGTCGCGGTGGTATAGGAGGTAGATTTGGTGGTTGTCGCGGACTGCTGTTCAAGTTGTTTGGATTATTTAAAGAATTCAGAGATGTTTCCGAACTGTCCGATTGTAGAATTCCTTCCTTTTTGCTCCAACTGTGTGTAGTGGGATATCCGGGAGACAGATGGTTGTTTTCGTCACTTAAATTTGAGTTGGATCCCGATGTCGGTATAAGTGGGTAATTTGAATAATTTGAGTCTTGTTCCAAGTGAGCGAACAGTGAAGCAGTGTAGTCGGCCGTTATACCAGAGGGCAGTTTCTCTTTTTCCTTACGCCTCCCTCGCAACTTCAACGACCGCCGCACCTGCAAACAAAAATACAATTTTCAATGAACTGTGGCCAAAGAGACATGGCTCAGTGGCCATGAAGGTTAAACAAACATATCTGAATAGGTAACTAAATTTAAGACGCAACGATGAACAATTTGAATACCACAGCGGGGTTCTAATAGTGTAATCGTTCGAGTAATTAGCAAGTCATCAGCAAATGACTTTCTGATCGCAACGAATGGAGCAAAACAAAAGACAGTAATTTATCAACAGCTGACACCTGCAGATATTAATCTTTACTATGGGCTGACAAGCGATAATAATCTTTATTGAGTAACAATAAAACATTAAATCGTGATGAATTTACAATAGATTTGTAAAACGACTCTCGGTTTCGCGACGCAGACTTGGTGACGAGACATATAACAGTAATTGGTTATGAAGCCTGACGAGTTCCTGCAATTGCGAAAAACAGCATTCCAGTCGGGGAGCGTGCGCTAAATGTTGCCAACGAAAGTGTATCAAAAACGAGTTTGCAGCTCGTATCATCGCAATTAATTGTCCACATTCAGACGTGTAATGTACTGGTAAATCGAATTTCAAACAAGTGGGTAAGTGGGACCGGCTAAAGACTTAATTCAAAACGAAAAGCGAAATAAAACGAGCGCGACTCAAAAGCCAATTGTGTTTTTTTTCCCCTCAGTAATCAACTGTAACGTTCTAATTTTATTGCAATTCACCACTTGTAATAGCACAATATACGATAAAACATTTGAATTAATATAAATTTATTTCACATTTGTTGTTTGATTAAACAGTTATTTTTGAGTAGAAACATTAAATAAAATCAACGAGAACACGGTCGTTAGTTTTTACTTCAAGGATATTAAGAGTTTGATAACTGCACCTAAATAGGATACAGTTAGAGCTGTAATTAATTTACAAATTCAAGTTACCATAAACACAACCTCATTACTGAGCTTGTTAGTAGATAAAGTCGTAATGTGATAACTCTCAAGTGCACATTAAATCAATTAAAATGTGCAGCATTATGAAAGAATTCGAAATAGATAATTTTCGCTCTGTTAAACCAGAACAAACGTAGGTATTTAAAAGTCTCAGTGAAAGGAGGCCAGTTAACATTCAATTTACATGGCAACGTTGCTTTTCCACAGAAATCGTTTTTACTATCCGATATCCATAAAGAATTAAACCAATGGATACTGCGTCGGTTAAGTTTTAGTTGATAACAAATTGCAACTGACACATTTCTGGTGTAATGAAACTTAATGCACGATTAACTATGATTGAATTTACATTACACCTGATAAACCTCATTACTAGGTTCTGTAATTGTCATGCTTTCGTCTAATTACTTCATACTTCGAGGCTGCGATTTCATAATACAATTTTAGATGGCTTTTACCACAAGTAGTGTTTTTACTTTAATAGTTACAATACATTACAGAGGGTCCCGAGATGCTGGCCGATTCCAACAAATCACTGTGAAACGACTTGGAAGAAGCCTAAGCCTACCAATGGACACCCTGTGGGTTATGATGATAATTAGGAAGTGATTATAGATAAACAATAAATAAAGGTAAACGCAACAGTTGCAGAATATAGCATTACAGGAGACAAAACAACGACCGAAAACAAAGCCAGGTGGTAGTTTTAGCGATATCAGACACAATACAACTAAAAATTTCGAAAAATTAGGCGACTATTTTTATTTACAACTTTTTAATTATTATCGTCTTCGGTTGGTAAATACGTAGTACCTATGTATAATACAGATTATATTGTTTAAAATAAACAGTAAAAAATCCCTCACCCACGTATTAAAAACGAACTCGATCATCTTGCAAGTTTTCGATTCCATTTTTATGAATCTATCCATAGCTGCAGTGTGTCGGTCTAGCATCAACAACAGACTGAACTTCAGGGAACAATGCGATAAACTAACGTTTTCAACAATAGTTAACATGATGTAATTTGTATTTTGTTTGCTGCATTGTTTTTGATACAAGATCGCGTCATAAAATGTCATGAGTTCTTGTTAGAGTAGGCGAAAATTCTAACAAAGTAGTCAACGGGTTGTTACATTTTTTAACAATGTACGATCTGTGACATGGTTATAAAAAGTTATGTGAATTCACGCAATAAAATTAATAATTCATGCAATAAAAACAGTTACATATTATTATGTGGATCATAATTTTAGACAGGACAGAAGATATTGTTGTAATTAATGAATGCGTAATCTGTAGCTAGACTGAAAATCGTTTATTAAATTACTATCTTCTACCCGCAAACTTCGTCTGCGTGCTTAACTTTATTTAAAATTAATTTTCTATCCCGTCCCGTCCCGACCCGTTATATCCCGCCCGTCCCTTCTCATTCTCACTCAAGGCATGTAATCCAGTCCCATCCCATCCTATTGAGTATAAAAAAAATATATCGGAATTCCTTCCTTATCCCACGGGAACACTATTTTTTTTTCGGGTTAAAAAGTACCCTATGTGTTAATCCAGGGTGTCAGCTACCTCCATACCAAATTTCGTTGAAATCCGTAAGCCGTTTCTGAGTTCATCGCGCACAACCGCACAGACAAACAAAGAAAAACTCTAAAAATCATTGTTTTGGCTTCTATTACGTTAATACAGACCCCCTATATTAGTTTTTCTCATTTATCTTCCATGTACAGACATCCATCGGTTACATTTTTTTTATATGTATAGAATCTATTCTATAGATAGATGTTTTAAAGCAGCTTTTTTATGCAACAGGTACATATACAGTTACAGCGTGCAATGTTTTTGGCTCCATAAATTATGTTTCGTTTTCTTTATTGTTGCTTTACTTACTGTATAAATTCCTGCCAAGACAATTATACCTGTCAGCAAGCATTGTAACGTTAACATAATGTACGTAAGTTTCGTAAATTCCAACTCTGACAAGCGAGAAAAAACTCAGCTATAAGCGTATTTTTATAAGTAGAATAGAGAGTGTATTATTTCAAGAATGTAAAATTTTATTAGTGATTATATTTCTAGGACAAAAAAAGTCAGGTAATGCCGTAATTACTGCTTTCTATTGTGTTGTTTTATCAATCTTGTAAAGAGGGTGAATTTAATAAATCTTGAGTAGACCCATGTTCTGCAGTAGTCGGATACAGGTTAATAGCTGTGTTAATAGGTAGAGAAACTATATTAGAAGACTTTATTAAAAATGGCATTATTTAAACCCTTAATATCGAAAACAAAATACTTCTCATCTCATCTTTTACGGTGATCTGGTTCCCGAGACGACCCGAGCTGAAGTACCAACACCGGATCTGCGCGGCGACCGTGACGCTCATAATGAGAAAAACATTTACCGCACAACCGTTAAGCCGACGTGGCATTGTCTCCTAATTACAACTGCCCCACATTTCAGCTGGCTCGTTTTAAAAACATTAGAATAAACAATAAACATTGTTTTCTATATAAAGAATGATCACAAAGAAGGGCCACCTTGTATTTTAATTTGATTTCATAAATCAGTAAATAGAATTTTACGTACATACATAAACTCACGCCTTTTCCTAGAAGGGGTAGGCGGAGGAACAAATTCGAAGACATAACATAACTATGAAAAATGAATTGAATGTATGTATAATTAACATATTATCTAACTTTTCAGATACAACTTTAACATACATGCAAATACTATTATTAATCATGACTATAAATATTGTAAATAATCGCTCGATAACAGAAATGCATCATAACAGGACGATACTGAACAGAATTGCACATTGCATGAATATAACTTTCAGTTTTGTTTCTAATTTAACGGCACCATTAATTAATTTAATTGTACTAACTCAAAGATTATGTTCCCTTTCAAATAAATTAATTTTTACGGATTTTATCGCAGATTTGGTTTAATTTTCGTGGTCCAGGGGCGGACGAAATCTGGAAAGCAATTGAAACGTCGAGTCGGGTAGTTATCAATGTAAAAAAAAAACCAAACCCGCGATAAAATCCATAAAAAATAGTTTTATTTCAATGAGTAACAATCGCGTAAATCTAAGAAACCATTATTTTATTCCCTTGTTGAGGATTGTTCCGCTCCAAATTTTATGACGCGATTGCACTACATTATACTGGGCTAATCTAATGCTATGAATTGTCCAGTCTAGTATCAGAATTTTCTAGTCACCGCGGAAACTGCATTTTATGACTCTATCTATCTATTCAGCCTCAGAAAGCCCATTGTTGAATATAGGCCTCCCCCAAGGATCTCCACATAGACCTGTACGAAGCGGCCTGCATCCTGCAACTTCCTGCAAAGTAGTATTGGCAAACAATCCCCAATTTTATGACTATTACTAAGAAATTGCAACAACCGTAGCCTATGGCAATCTTCAACGATGAATCGTTTGCTTATCACTCAAAACCGCCCTCCATAAGAAATCAGACGAACACTGCATCTAACGACAGGACTGTGTGTGTGATGGCAAGCAAGCGCCGTCGAAAAATATCGATTGGTTGCAGACATTTACTTTCCCAATCAACATAATTATGTTGGAAAGTTTAATTAACTCACGCCTTATAAAAATGGTTCATGAATATCAGGATAATGCAACACAACATAATCATGCGATACTGACACTGATTGCTAGCCACTAAATTAAACAATCCACAAAATAAAACTCGCCAAACGAAACCTCCATAAAAACGTTACATAACAGTGACTGAAATAAAATCAGTTCATCGTCCGTTAAACCGTACACAATGATGGTCGACGCAATTAGTGTGTGTATGTGTGTTTTATTATCTGTCAAAACAAACGCTATGATCCTACACAAACTCGCTGCACAAACAGAACAACGTTTTAGTACTTAAACAGAGATAACATGTAGGCTTGGACTTGTGCTGCATTCCATATGAAATTGTTTTCTTTATGACATAATTGTAGGTGCTGTTACCGGTATGAAAGCGACACACATTATGAAAAGAGAGTACTGCGAACCATATACTCCCACAACAATTAAAGAATGAAAAGTGCCAGTTCTTATGTATTAGATTGCGAATGTTAATAAAAATGGAACGGACGTTAAATGAAAGAAACACAACAATTAAGCTGAAGCTAAAGTGGTATTCTTGTAAGTTTTCTTTGGGGTGTTGCGACCACTTTTGGTTAATGAAGACGAAACTGATTACATGATACCAATCTCAATTGCAAATGTATAATAAAAAGTATAGAATCAAGCAGAAAAATGAATAATAGGCCCGCACAACTTGTAAATTATCCGAACTGCCTTTAGAAATGCCAAAATAACAAGGATCTTCAATATGAACCATGACTATCCATGCCATGCATGACTACTCGAATTATTATTGACGCCACCGTACTAATGGACCATACAGACACAGCAAGCAGTGAATGCCAAACTATGGTGTAAGCAGCGGTGACCTATTGCGACACGCTATCAACTACGCTAAGGGCTATTGAGACTAATCTGAATTATCTCTGGCAAAACTATGAATGGATAGTGAGTATTGTGTTCGGTAATGTTTTGTGTCGAGGGATTTAACAGATTTTACCGTAAAGGGGCATCTTGAATTTTTATTTATTTATTTACTCTTTATACAAATGATGTATAGGTGGACTTAATGCCTGAGGCATTCTCTACCAGTCGAATCTAACGTGATGCAGTGATGATATGAGGTAGGTGCGTAAATGACAAAACATAACGATGTTTAGTTATTCAAAGTTATTTAGTCTATGTGTAACTAATTCAGTCGCTAATTTCTATGCCATATCATAAAATCAAGAAAACAGACTGGAATATTTCCTTATTGATGCATAGGTGGTAATAACAATTGTGTAAATGGCTGGCAGAATACTATGAGTACTGAGTAGTTGTTTTTACTAGTCTACACTGTCGTGTGTTGCTGAATAACCATACATAATTCGACAACCAGCTTAATATTTTACTTCACATTACGAATCCCCCACTCATACAAGCACCATACAACTGTACCTAATAAAAAACGTTAGTATAACTATAAAATAATCCGCTATTTTACGGTCTACGACTCACGAGTTTTTATTCACGTCAAATATATCTTAATCAAGAGAATGCAAATTGGAAGACGGTATATTACCGCTGTGGTTTTGTATAATAATGTTATTCTTGAATTAATAGGCACACATAAACTCACGCCTTTTTCCTAGAAGGAGCTTAAAGAGGTGCTACCAGAAGACCCACGTTTCGCCTGGTGTTCCACCCCACGATGTGATAGAAGGCGAGCCTATCGCCATAACGGGCACAAATTCCTGACTCCGGGCTGATAATGAATAGAAAAGTCCAATATCTTTTTGCCCGACCTGGGATTCGAACCTGAGACTTCAGAGTTGTAATCCTACCGTATTACAACTAAATAGTTGTAGTAGTACCGAGAAAATTGAATTATTAGATTATTGTTATAATACCGTATGGTTAAAAGACGGGACAGCTGCCGACATTCACCGGCACACCTCAAGCAGTAAACAAAGGATTGACTTATCACGAGTGCTGTGTTGAATTGCTTATATAGGACGTATGACCTGGTTAAGGTATTGTGGAAAGTAGACGGGTGAAGGCTGCTAGTCACAGGTATGAGTGACGAAGGGATTAGTTCAAAGAAAGCAATATTAAGTGAGTCAGGTGAACATAATTTATTTAAGTACATCTTTTGCGATGTATTTATAGAAGTATGAAGTTCCAGAATAAGGCTTATGTTTAGCACTAGACTTCCTGTTACTGTGGATGATGACGATAAACCGCTTCCGAAGTGGAATAAAACAGAAACTTCACTATTTAAGAAGAGAAAAATTATGAAACGAGATGCCCGAGGCGGGACCTTTGCACTAAGAAAACTGTTTATGTATGATGCTTGATATGTATGCTGATTTGTGTCAAGGTGTTGTGGGACCAGAAAATCCCTCGTGATTTCTGATGATCATGACACAAGACGCGTGTCTTATATGTAGGTCAGAACGGCATCTGAGGCTTGCATACGTTATTTATTTTTATAATATTGAAAAGAGTACTTGGCATTTGTTGAAGAGTACCCGTGAAATAGTGCCGGTACGGAGATTCCACCAAAATTAGGTAATTAATTAAAAATAGAAAATACTTAACTAAAAAGTAAGAGATATTAGAGCTTAATAAGAAAATAGCTTAAAAAGTCTTGCTGACTCATATCCATCCACATTTAGAATAACACAAACTATGTTAAAAACCGTTATCAGATTCTTTAAAACTTACACAAACTGGATATGCAATAAAAAACTGGACAACATTCCGTATATAGTAAGTCATAAATTAATTCGTAAAATCTGCGTAAGGTGGTAATTACTAAAAAAGGCAATTTGCAGTGTATCTGGTTGTATCGCTTTGAAATTGGGTAACCTTAAATGATTATAAAGGTCAGATATTTCTAATATGCCCGTTTTTATGGTTACAAATGTTTAATAGTTTCAACCTTGGCATACTTAAACAGTAATAAATCATTTTAACGCGGCGACGCGATGGATCAAAATAAAGTATAAACAAGTCAATCATATTCTGTTGATGTGGATCTTTATCCAAAAATTTAAGCATTGATTTCCATTTTTATGGTTGAAGTCTAGTAAGTACCTAGTATACTTACGACTTTATTCATAGACAGATTTAAAACCGATTGGAGCGAAGAAGACAAAACATTCGATACTCGGTTCGATTTGACTTCCATTCTTAATTAAAATTATCTTATCAATGGAGTTTAGTAAAGTAGGTCAAATATTTTCTTAGTCTATCTACATCTTCGACTTTAGACATAGAAATAACATGTTCTTGATTTAAATAACTTCAATATTTCGAATAAAAAGTTATTTATATTGCATTCAGCATCATCAAACATTGTTGTTTTACCTTAAAAAAATTACAACGTAGTTATTAAAAATTTAAACATTAATCAAAGGGGAACCTTCAATTGCCCGGAAATCACTTCAATCACAACATGTCTGGTGGGAAAAGTGAAGGCACAATGAAGACATTGTCAAAGTGCATCGCAACAAAACACAAACGACTAATTAAATGAAAGCTGTAACTGTCACTCTTAACCTCAGCTCACACACCATCGTCTACGAGGTTTCTGATATCAATGCTGGCTATTATCATTCTTTTGTTAGCTGTAAATACGATTAATTCATCCAAGACACTATTATGTCCGCCGCACACGCAAAGCTATAACTGTGCAGGTCTAAGTTTGCATCAGTACACTCATGTGTGGTGGAATAATATATGCGCAAACTACGTTACAAATTCGATACGACACTGGTGCAAAACTCGCGTTTGTGCAAACGCACTTGGACGTGTGTGGCGGCCATTAAACTCTGCTATGAGACTGACTAGAAAAATCAATTCAATAATTCTCATTAATACTTGACTCTAGATTGAGACACCGTAGCTTCATTATGACAATATTATGAATAATATAATATAATTCGATTGTCAAATATCATCATATATTCGGTCACAGAAATTGACAATGTATTCCTATTCACTTGCATTAACAAAGTATTTGAATATGGAGATTGGGCCAGGGCAGTGGTGGTTCGCTAATTTTACATTGACCATGCAACAAGATGCTTCATGAATTCGGTAGTAAAATCGAACATTAATATTACACAGACTTTGATGAACAATATTTCATTGAATCTGTTCTTCAATGAAATCGCCTTTCCACGTTATAAGTAGAATATAAATTCAATGTATAAATGGCGTAGAACATCGACTAATAAAAGAAAGAACAGCTAGATTTGATGAATCTCGATTAAAATAATAACTTTCCGACGTCATCAATCATTTACAGTTGTAAATGATTTGCGGGAGACGACAGCAGGCATTAGTGAGTAGATTGTACGGTTAGTGACAATGAAAAACGAGAAAAAAAAATTGTCAATCATTCTGTATTGATTCTCTCTCTAGTAACCATTCAGAATTGAGCCAGTATAGCGGAATGAGTTGGATGGACTAAAGATGGTCTAAGTTACCGCACATAAATTGTTGGAAAACACGCGCCTAGCATTAGATGTCCATCAAAAGTGTCGACGAAAAAACATTAGTACGGACTAAAATATTTGCAGGAAATGTTATATTATGTTTATTATTTCACGCTGCTATTAATGTAATAAGCCGTTGCGAAACTTCGTTTCTTAAATTGCCTAGTTTTACATATAAAAGTAGACTGTTATCAAAGAAACTCACACACAATACAAAAAACCAAGCTAAGCATTTCACGAACCGGTTCCAAATTCAATCAAAATAAATTTCTTTCGCTAAATACTTTTTTATGGATACAATCAAATATCGACAGCTCTTAACCGGATTACGCCCATGAATATATTTTACGATAGGCCGTAAAATGAACGGCTATACGAGCGGCGAATCCGAAAAGCAAAGATGAAACAAAATTTCTTTTTCATTAATCTGTTATGCATTGAACATCCGCTTATTAATGCAAGATTTATAGATTTAAAACTAGATCTTGTTTAATCAATTAGCTATGATTTAAATAATTTATGCCTGTATAAACACGCTCAAACCTAATTTGAAATCTGTAATAGAATCGATATAGATTTTATAGCTTGAACATAATATGCTAGCATTTTATATTTTCCTGTTGCAAACTATTGTTGTAAATAAATAGCGGTTAGATATGTAATAAGGGTAGAATGTTTGCTCTTGAATACATGTCTACACAAAAGATGTTCAGAGCGATCTATTGGATTCTCCCTTCATTCACCAACCTCCTCCGAACTTACTGACGCGATCACTCCAAGTCTTATATGTGAATATCTAACATTGCTCTTGCCAGTACATAGCTGCCATTCGAAATAACTTGACAACCTTTTTAGGCTTCACTCACTTACCTCCTCAAGTCTCAACGGTTCCTCAAGGCCGGCGGCTATCCGCTCCCGTTTCTCCCGCTCTTTCCTCTCTTTCTTCTCCTTCTTCCGTCTCTCTTTATCACCATCCCGCTCTTCGCAGCCGCCCGGGTCGCTCCCCGCCAGCACCGCCGTCTTTTTCATAAAATTGAACATGACTGGGCGCTGCAACAAATGAAAATTCATTATAATTTCATAGTTTAATTGTAATATTATTGAACATTGCCGATGAGATATTAAGTACTATTTTAAAAATGTATTGCCGGAATTTAATTGACGTTGAATTCGATGTTGGACATACAATAATAAATCCACAGTAATCATTTAAAATTTAATCGGTTTAAACGTAAAATTAGTGTTGTAGCCTGTAGGTATCGCAGGACGCAGACAATGAATTATGCAAGACACATCCTTGGAACATTTAGATATAGAATTCTTGAGACACAAAATTCATCCTTAGGTTTTTTACGTTAAGTTAGAAAGATTATCTTTCCCATATATTTTTCATATTACGGATGCATTTTATTACCTAGTTTCATAACTTAAGAAATTCCATCCCAAACATTCGCTTTATTAGTTTATTGCCAACACATTTGCCACAAAGAATAAAAGCTAATCTTTGAATTGCAAGCGAAACACTATATGCCAGTACTGTAAGATATATGACCTCAAACAACAACCTCCGCATCAAATATCCCAGCTTTTACTGTGAATCAGGCTTTAAAGTATTTCCAATAATAATTTCGCGAACTTCGGTCAGACATCAGATGCACGTGAACAACACTCGCGTCAATCAGTTTTACGATGGCGGCTGCCACCGACAAAGAGGAATCTTCGCGTAACCATTGACACTCGCATCAAATTAAACAAAATTATGTACCCAGTACCACCCACAGAGTCCGACAATTTAAGAAAGTAAAAAATATTTTTTTGCAGTCTTTTGTATCTTTCGTTGCAAGGGCGGGTGAAATTGACAAGAATTGGTGATTCAGCGTTCGTGACACTTTTATTTTTATTGACAAATAAAATATTAGATCGTGATTTGTTTTATCGCAATAAATAAACAAACGTGAAATCTTTTACTTTCTATATTTCAAGTTAGTAGATGATGGCTGAGACAAATAAATAATGTGAAACTTAAAAATAATTTTTATGAAAGTAAATATTATATTGCTTTTACAGAAAACACAGTGTACCTATTAAATAACCTAATATGTGTGTATCCAGCAACTTTTGCATGTAATTTTGGAAGTAGCAAAAATTTAATTTATTTCAAGGAAAGGATAAGTTTCAAGGATGATATATGACGTGGCAAATGAGGACGAAAGATTGGGCAAGACGAAAAATAATGACTTAAAATGTTACATATTTTACAGTTATCATTTAAACTCTTTTCTACGATAAAAACTGTCACACTTTCATAGGTATCTGTAGCGTGAATACCAAATGAATAGAATGACCCAGAAAAACATAAAGCCATTAAAATATATAAGGATATTTAATCAAAACTCTATAAACGTCTGACTACGTGCATTTAGAAAACTAATAAACGTCGCGGTATTGAGACCTTAGTAAAATATGTACTACGATATTGCATTAGTAATTAAAAACGTTCGTGGAATATGACAAAATAGTAAATAAATATATGAAAATAACTGTATAACCCAGATGCCCAAGATGTTGTTCTATTAGCTATAACATCTTAACATTCGGAGTCTGGACATTAGTCACTTCAACAATTACGAACCTCTGCATAAAGTTATCTCCCATTTAACCTCGTTAGATGATGAATTTAAAAATATTTTTTAATGATTATTTAAAACATTTTAAAAATCTTCCATGCCCACTTTTATCAGTCAATCTATGATAAAACATTATTATATATACCTCATTTATAGAGAAAAAAGTTATTCCGACAAATTGAGAACCTCCTTTTTTTGAAATCGGTTGAAAATAGAGCTCTTGCCAAAGTTTGCGGAATCATTGTTATCCTACATCGGTGAAGTGATGTCTACAAAAATGAGGGAGCAACGCTGCTTGTTGGGAAATCTCGAATTTAGCAGTGCCACGAATTGTCAAGCATAATATCGAGGCTTCAAGGAAAAACATCGTAACCGACAATTTGCCTTTTCTTTCATTCAGATATTTATATATTTTTAATACCTAAACAAGTTATATAAACTAGATTTTTTATTTAATATTGAACGTGATAAGGATTTTTTTCTGATAAAGAGGTTACGATCAATGCATTTTCGAGAATTTTGGCGGTTGCGATATTTCTTCTAAAAAAAGCTCGACATATCAACCACATTTACTACCCACCTAGATGGAGTTGTGTGCAATATGTTTAATGCATGTCGTAGTGAAATTAACGTAATATTCTACAACCGGTCGTACAACTCACATCGTAATTAAGAAATAACCTAGTTTCGGTTCTCGTGTTTTCAAAATAACACGCGCTTTATGGTTCCTGGAGGAGGAAACCAAACCCGGATTGAACAACAATTGTGGTCACGTTACATAAACCAATGTAACCTAGATATATATTTTTGGTCTATCGATAAAACCTATTTTGAAAATTAAGAATAACACAATCGCATTGTTTTGTATGTATAAACAAACGTAATTTGAAAATGTCGCTATTAGATTAAGTGCATGGAGGCCTGTTGGTAACGGACTAGACGTGGCTGCCAACATGTTCACAGTGGTCGCGGGTTCAAATCCCAGGTCACACCTCTGAATTTTCGGAATCATGTGTGTATTCAATACAATACACTATATTGATAGTCAATCACCACGCACTATAACGGTGAAGGATAACATCGTGAGGAAACTTGCATACCGTAGCGATTTGTAAGAATTTCTAGGGTGTGTAAAGTCCGCCAACTTGCACTGGGTCAGCGTGGTGGACTACATGACCTAACCCATCTCAATCGTTTTCTTAATTGTAGAGGAGGCCCGTGTCCTGCAGTGGGACGTATATGGGCTGATACAGACATACCTCGAGGTGGACACATTTAAGAACTGAATTAATCACGAGAATCATTATAAAACTGTAAGCGGGCTATTGAAAAAAAAACTAGACTTGATATTCTCAATCGATTCTCTCGATTGTAGAGTAGGCCCTGCCCTGCAGTGGGACGTATATGGGCTGATATAGATAGATAGATAGACTTGATAACATAAATCTATGGTAATAGTCAGGTAAATTTTTTGCCTATGCCACGTAAACTAAAATAATGCATTGATTGTCATCTCATTCATCAAAATCGGCTAAATAGTTATTTAAACTACTGGATAATGGAGCATACAAGGACACATAGACTAGAAAAATAATTACCCTTCCTCTTAGATATTCGAACTCGCCTAAGAATAATAATAAGATACTTCTAGAAAGCCAATGTAAAGTCAAAATTTTACCCACAAAAAACAACAAAATAATACTTATATCACGAGTCAAACGCCTCTAACTGCGGTCCTGCCGATAGAATCAAATGCACGTGGCGTCTCCGAGTCTGGAACGCTCGCTATTCAGGTCAATGTCCACTGACCGTAATATATGCCACTGTTTATTATACATCGTGCGTTTATTGATTGCAATGCTAGTACGCCCTGTATTTACCGTGCGCGTTGTATTACGTCCACTGACTTACTAACTTACTGCCTTTACGAATCGATTCGAAATAATTAGGAACGTGTTGGGGCCACAGGTATACATATATTTTTAATATCAAATTTTAATAGTGATAGAAATTTAGGTAGATGTTATTTAAAATTTCATCTTTGTTTACCCCTATTACGTACATTTACCGCAATATTTATATTCATCGCAAAAATAAATTTGGAACATAACAAAATTATCTATTCTGGGTAGCTGTTTTGATGTGTCATTTAGATTAAAGATTTGATAATAATATGTAAAAAAACGTTATCACTGATTTCTATCATTGAATTAATTTGTAGCGGTCCTATTAAAGTTTTGAAAAACTCCACATCAGAAATGATATATGTATGATTTTACTAAGAAATTTATATTTACTTGCTAAGATATAAAAAATAAATTCGTCAAAAAATTTATACTAATTGTGGGTATAAATTCTCAAATATTTCTCCCACATGCCGACATTTTGAAACTCCTCATTGCTCGACCTTTTTGCACCTTCCGCGAATGAATCATCAGTTGACCTCTTCGCCGCTCCTTACAGTATGTAGGCAAAAGATCTGGCATTTCAATCAAAATCTAGTCTTTGGGTTGGTATTTATATTAGGTTTGACATTTAATAAAGCTTAATAATATAGAAAACACTGATTCTATAAAAACACAAAATAAACATGTCATGAGTTTTCATGAGAAAAATACCAAACAAGTTCTGGGTAAAAAAAAACGATTTTCTCTCAATACTGACAAGAGCGCATTATGTTATTTATGTGGCAAATAATGCAGTCAAGTCATAAATCTTTGAAGAAATCCATTAATCGGTGAACATTCACACAGTATAGTGTCTTCAAGTGTCCTAACTTATTAAATGTAGGTCTTTGCCAGGTAGTATAACCTATATTGACTGATTAACACCCAAAATTAACAATCGATCTTAATTTGTATCCAAAAAATAAACCATCCGAGTAAAGAATCATAGGCATACCCACATTTTAGATCGCAATTAGTTTATTTACGGATCAATTATTCTCCTTAAATAACATATAGGATTGCTTATTTATTTTGGCTGTTTTATAATCTCTTTTTTAAATTTAAGCTGACAATAATAATAAATAAAATAATAGTTATAAAATATTTATCACTGTTAGACCGAAAACGGCACATATTTCACAATAGCTTATTCCGAACACGCATATGCCCTGAGCCGCATATTTTGAACATGCGCCAGCGTCCTGACCGACGGGCGACCCTGCCGCGTCATGCTCGGAACGCGTCAAGCGCCGCACACGACTCGAGAAAGCCTTGCAAATGAGATGCGCGGAAAGCTACGTCATAGGGTTGGCGAGGTTCAAGAAAACACCACAAGTTCTATAATAGCGATAATATTTCGCACACGCATATGGCCTGGGCCGCATATTTTGACCATGCGTCATCGTCAGCGCCCTAACAGGCAGGTGATCCTGCCGCGTCATCCTCAAGTCAAGCGCCGCGCATGACTAGAAAGCCTCGCAGATGAGATACGTGATAAACTTCGTCACAACGTTGATGAGATTAAAGAACAAATGTTACAAATAACTACTTAATACTTTCTCAAGAACCAAATATAAGTTATACAACAAGAACGCGGGTTATTATGATGAATGTTTCATTACAGTGCACGGGGGTCATTATTTGGGCGGGTACGAATTTGCTACATACATTACACTCACAACAAACAAAATATCCGGTATCAAAGTTGTGCTCTATAAACCTCTGGCGACATATTGAGCTCTTGACATTGGATACCCTTTGACGCAGACGTAATTATATCAATGTACATCTATTTGTATTCAGAGGCAAACTGAGCGATAATCTAATTTCCACTGTCGCCGCCTTGGTAATTACTAAAAGGCGACAGGCGGCGTAGGGTCGCTTCTCCCGTCTTACGTAATTACTAATATCGTACATCATTCTTTCAAGCCTCTCGTCAACTGTCTACTTGTAGCTATTAATGAAGGAACTGAATGTACATCTTTCAACTTAATTTTTTTGACTAATTACGGTACTTAAAATTGCCATGAAGAATTCTGGGAATTAAAGTGACCGAAAATATAAAACTTAAGAAACAGAACTTCTCTATGTACCTCCAATGCACCGAAGATTTATATGTTTTCGTGACATAAATATTTATAGCGTTGGATAATGAAAACTCTGAACTCACACAAGATATAATATAAAAATATTGGCATTTGACGTTACCTAGTAAGTAGTACAGCAGTAAAATTTGAAAGTATTGCTATTTTGAATATAAAAGGTTGCTTTATGACTTATGTCGTCTTTATATTGACATTACTAAGCAATCTCTGGAAACCATATACCAACTTCTTAAATCGTAGCTGCCTGAAAACTGAAGAAACCTAAAACAGCATTCGAATTACATCTCAAACGCCCACGAATACATGAAGCAAAAATCTAAGTTCTTCAAGCCCAACGCTACAACCCTACACACGAACGCGACACAATGCCCGCCCAATTTGTATGCCAGCTTACGGACGTTTAATTCACAACGCACACATACTTAGTACATACAACCGATTACGTGTCGACAGTTAGTTTAGATCGAACACCCTCACGAGCTGGTAACGGTAACATTGACGGCTGCCATCGAGGCTTCACATCAATATTGCTGAGCTACATACGAGAAATCGATCCGCATTTGATGACAATGCTTAGTGACAGACCGGTATGAAGCATTAAGTTTACGGAACTATTGTTGGCGATGACTTTGACATTGAGCTAAAGCGTGGATGATTTCTCCTTGCTTGTTTCCAATACAAAGTTAGTTGCAGCTTTATGCTTGTATCTTGCTTTATGAAATTTATCACAATTGTGTTAATTCAGCATTCGAATCTTTTTTTTAGATTCTCGAGGGAATCTTTCACTAAATCTTCCAGATAGTTATTTACTATCACCGCTTCGAATCACATTAGCTTGAACATTAAATGTGCATAACACATATTCAGCAATTAAACATATCACATTTTATTAAGTAAAGCTTTTCCGAGGTAGTCCACCAGCAACATTGGTTCAATCATCAAACGATATCGCTATCTGCCATACATATCGAAATAATTATTCATTGGTAGTAAGATCTTCATCAATTATATCTGAACACTATCTACCATTTCCTCCTCTTCTTTATATTGGATTAATTTCACCAAAAGCTAGAGTAACCATATCATTTATTACCATTGTATAAAAACGTCCTGTAAAAACAGAATCACTGGCTTAGAATAATGCGTGTGTAATTAAATTGAGTGGTATGAAATCTTTTACGGCGGAGGAAGCGACCCGTGATGGCAATTCAATTAGATCGTATGAAATGCGTCAACAGAGCCTAATGGTCGCTAATGGTATTAGCTGATATCAAGATATTTGTTGTGCTGAATGCGGTGGCATTGCGGATTATGACGAGGTTATAAGAGGGTGTGTGGATAATTGATCAGTAAAATGGGGTATGAGATATAAACGATGAAATATGGAGGTTATAAATAATAGACGAAAGATCACGAGTAAATAATGTGTACTTCGTGTTTATTAAGAGAATTCGTGTATTATCTTATAAGACACCAGTGCGGTTAACAAATATATAGGGCCTAATTCATAGACAGATTTAAAACCTATTTTAGTTGTGGAATGTTTTGTCCCTTTCGAACGACTTTAGAATTCAGTTTGAGCGAAGTAGACAAAAATGAATAAGGCTGCTAGTCTACGTCTTATTTCATTAGAGGCTTTATAATAGAACTTAACACACCGGTTAGTTTTATAAACCAGGAGCAGTTTTCAAGTGTCAGAATATTAGCATCGCCCGTAGGATTTCTAATTAGCTTTGTCATGCAAATGGTAACAACTAGGCCTAAAGCTTAATATAATTGCAATTACTGAGATACTAAAGTATACATATTCTACAAATCCTTGCCATAACCTTCAAATGGTTCTAGCACTTCAATCAACCAGTATCATAACCCTATTAGAAAACATGTTTTTTACATACATACATAAACACACGCTTTTATCCCGGGAGGGGTAGGCAGAGGCGCCACCAGGACACCAACATTTCGTCTTGTATGTTCCGTCCCATGATGTGATAGGGAAGCGAGCCTATCGCCATATTAGGCACAAATTCCTGACTCCGGGCTGATAATAGTGAATAGAAAAACCCAATATCACTTTGCCTGACCCGGGATTCGAACCCGAGACCTCAGCTTTGTAGTCGTACCGTAGTACAACTACGCCACCGAGGCAGTCTTGTTTTTTTTAAGTATTTTATACATTACGATGGTAATCAAAGGCTTTCATGACAAAAAGTATCAAATATATATTGCTAATGAGTCATTGTGGTGTTCAATTCAATTTAATGAATGTTTTTATTGTACGCGAGCAGTAATGAGCGTGTATTGTATCGGTACAAAAAACACGCCCGTGCCTCCACGCTTTGTAGACTGTAGACTATTCAACTTTCACGCTGTGCTTTCGGGTTTAATGTTAACATTCAATCTAGCAGCTAAAGTAATAGCATTAATACTAAAGCTACAGGAGATAGCGGTACGAACTTGATCCAAATCCAAAGTGATTACATCAATTTACACATGTCCTTGTTGGTTTGACGCCGACTGTGAAACAAGAGGCCGCGGGTTCGATCCCCGCACCGAGACAAATGTTTGTGAGGCCCACAAGTCTTTGTCTCGGGCCTGGGTGTTTGTGAGACCGTAAAGTCTCTCGTATTTTCTGATACCAACGACACAAGACTTAACTGATCTTAATGTGGGGTCAGGACTATGTATGTGACTGTTGGGTGTATTTATTTATTTGAAAACGGAACTTAACATGTTTGTAGACTGCTGCTTGGCAGTATAAATACTACATAGCATAGGTATCTACCTTTTTTATTATAATAAAAACAACTTCAAAATGCTATCCAATTAGTAAATAAGTAATATTTTTTCTGACGTTGTTTTTTTCCGTAAAGCCCAGTGACCCGCATTGGGGTTGCGTGTTCTGCTGCGCTTAAAAATTAAAACCCTACATTGAAGGGAAGCTTTACCTGCACTAAGTAATTATATGAATTCCGCAATTAATCATATTAAAATGAGTTCATTAACATATATTTTGTTATCTTTATGGTGTTATTCAACTTCATGTAAAATATGAACTACAATTTTTAAAAGCCAATGTATTTTAAATTACAATTATGCGGCATGTAATAATAAAAAAATCCACTTTTTACTGTAGCTTTCCTAAAATAAAATAAATGGTTTGGAAAACCAAATCCGAGATAAAATGCGTAAAAATTAATTTTAATTTTACCCGATAAGTATATTATAATGACGACATCGAATTCATATAGAAAGACATCGAACTCATCACTCAACTAAGTAATAACTTTACATAGACGCTATCTGTCCTAATATAAAAAACCTATTCCTAACCAAACAGAAATTTATCAGCCTTCGCCATGGAATAACAGAACATGGAAATATTGGAAATGCAATATCAATGACGCAATGCCAGATACCAGTCGATTGGCACTCCACTCGGAGCACTAGTACATAGGCATCGTATATTGAAAATATATGTATAATACTTGGTTAACGTTCCATTGATTTCACATTGCAACGCGAAAACACGCTGTGACGTCATAGTTCGCAGATATTTCAAAAATATCCTGCAATTAACCGTGTTGTGGGTATTTCACATAAATGATATTTTAAAATGATGCGGATATTTGAAATCTCAAAAATCTATACAAATTTTATAGCCTATTTACTCCGCTTTATTCTTCTTTTTGTAACGTTTGTTGTTCCATTGCTGGGTCTCAACGTTTATTTTTTTTACTAGTTTTTAGTTATTTTAATTAACATTTATATCCTTACAATTCATTACAACTGGTAAATGATGCTAGCAATTTTGGCTCCTCCAACAATACCCTGAATTATCATCGAGTTTCCTGTCATAATATTGAATTACTGTTCCAACTAATAGAATCCTTAGCTCAGTAAGGAATTCGATTAATTGCAAGGCGAAGTTGACAACAATGTCTGCCTTTGGCACTTGGCCAGGAGCTCCACTACAGTAAGACTTTCTTAAGCTGCCTCACTGCAGATGCTTCAAAATTCCATTTACTAAGCAAATATGATTATTAAGTCACGAGTTATTTCACGGTGTTGGAGTTACATAAGTGAATATGGAAATCTATCGCACGCATGAATATATGTTTCAGTGCCCCGATCAAGGTCGGGTATAATAATCGCGTCCATCTTGTTGTCGTAACACGAATCAATAATGAATAAATTTGAAAAAATTGTTTCCGTATCTCCAGATTACGTGTAAAATTATTAATTCCATATTCCCTAATGCTGCAACTGCATTGGATTGATTGACGACAAATACATACTGTATTATATAATATTATTCCAGCCGATTTCGAGGTATTTCCATCGAAAATTATAATAAATCGAATTTATCGCGAAATGTTTCGACCAAAACCGACGGTAATATACTCATCTAGGCATAGAGGTACTCGAAACTTTTTAACGAAACATATATTACACATGTGAAACATTTTAGATTCAATACGAGGTCACCCCAGCGCAGTGACAACAAAAAAATAATCAACCAACAACTCCAAACCTCTATACAATAAAGTCTGTTGCAATACCTTTAACTTTTATGGTTTCTTTTACGGCGTCACCTCAACTTTACGATGACAAAGTAAACCCTACAATACATCTTCATAGCTCAATAATCCATATAAAAAGCAAATAAATATGGTCACGCAACAAAGCATTTTATAACTCAGTTATAAAGCATGGGAGTCACAATAACGAGCTAACAATCGTGGGCTTACCTTTATATTGATCCATTTGGTAAAAAAATCCAAGAGTGAACTGTCTCTAGTGGTTTCGTACATAATTCGATTCTTATTCAAGTAAGACTTAAAATAAAGCCCCATTTACTCGGAGAGAGCTTCTCGTCTCGAAGATACGATTATCGTAGGGATATAAAAAATTTGCATCTTGTAAACATTTATCAGAACACGATAATCTATGGCGGTTATGTCATGCGACAGTCGCATACGATTCTCACCGCGGGCGTTTTATCTATCAATTTGACTTTTAAATTTTTTTTTACATACTATTGTTTTAGTTAATTATATTGTTTAAGTACCTTTTGTGGTTGCGTTTTACAAACACACATTCACGGCGCCCAAACACCAGACCAAAACCCGGTCAAAATGGTATTGGATCCGAAAATTTTTACGGCTAACAGCCAACTTAGAAAATCGATCGCCAGAGGCTTTGCTATCGAATTCAAGATGCACAGCTAGCAAAAGCCTAACTTAGTACTCACTGATTTTCCGCCAAAACCTAACTCAGCAACCATGACTCATAAGCTCTATTGTAGGGAATCGTAATGGTAGTTCATAAAGCAGGCTCATTGATGGTGTCACGGCACGTGCCGTAAATACATACACAATGGACTGTGCATCAGCAGAGATCGAAATACGAGACATGCGCTCGCTCGCTTCCACCATTGTTACCTCCTGGCAGGGTTGCCAAGCGTATAAACACATAGTATTGTGTAAAGGAAGCTAACAACACGCAGAGGCTCAAATTTAAATTCAATGGTAAGATAACTACACCACACAAGTTGTAGAACCTCACTTTTGCCAGTTTAGACTACACTACAAATGAGTTAACTCGACTGGAGTAACAATAATGTTTCATAGAAAACCCAAAGGGAAACATTTATTAATATAGAGCATCGTGTATTAGATTACCAACATCGCAAAATACCCAAAATAATCCACTCCTCGCCTGTTTACCATACAATTCCATAATTCCACTACCCGTATACGACCGTTAAGCATTGTGCGCTTTTAGACCATTTATCATGAACTAAAATGCTTGCATTTGTTGCATGTACAAAATATTTTGACTTAATTTCAGGAAACATACTTTTAACAGTTGGTAACCCTGCTTCGATACAGTTCGTAAAACCTTTTAATCACGACAAAACGGCATATTTATTTGTATCCTAAAATAGCTGTTGAATTATTGGATGACTTTACGACCGGGTATTGAAGATTTTACGGGTTCTGTCAAACAGTCATTAGTTGTTTGAGCTACGTTTTATCAGCAGAATGAGATCCGTGGAACGAAGATGAAGGAGGACTTAGAATAGTAAGTTCATCTGTGCTATAAGAGCTTGGGATATTATGTAGTTTTAATGAAGTAGGAATTTCCTCAATTCCTATTGCTGAAATAGTTAGAGTTTGAAGGATGTTTAGCAAAACAATTGAAATGAAACAAAAAGAGCGTATTGCCACCTTAAAGGCTGGCAACGCATTTCTATGCCCTATGGTGTTGCAGATGTTCATGGGCGGTGGTGGTTACTTACCATCAGTTGAACCGTATGCTTGTTTGCCGCCTATATTATAAAAAAAATTACAGCATGACCATATTGAAAAAAACCTGTTTAGGCATACATTGCAATCGAAAAACCCAAGGTCTTCCTCTGAGTTAGGATTTAAAAAAAAACTTTTATAGCAATTACCAGTGAATACACAATCAACACTTGAGTTTCTACAGTGAATACGATACACCTTACCTACATTACGGCTGCGAGCCGCGGACAACCCGATCCGGATGTGAACAAGATCCGAACGGAATACAACTCACGGATCGTGTTACGTGAAACACGTGGATTCAACCATCACGTTGTGTATGTTGCGGGGAAAACAGTTTTTCCGAGCTAATGTGTTGGCATTTGCGATCGATTTGTTTCCTAGTTTTTGGTATTACATTTAGGGATGCCTCATTGATTACAAAGCTGAAGTCTCGGGTACGAATCCCGGGTCGGGCAAATTGATATTGGATTTTTCTATTAATTATCAGCCCGGAATCAGGAATTTGTGCCCGATATGGCGATAGGCTCGCCCCCTATCACATTGTGGGGCGAAACATACAAGGCGAAATGTGGGTGTCCTGGTGGCGCCTCTGCCTACCCCTTCTGCGATAAAGGCTTGAGTTTTTGTATGTATGTATGTACATTTGGGAATGTGCAATATTAAGCGGAATTAAAAAGTTACAGCCGCGTGGCAATCTATGGAACCAGCAAGGAATAGAAATAAAACTTTACAAAAATGTATTCGACATGACAAAAAAATCGCGAAAATAATTTGACAGCGATTATTAGAACTGAAGATAATAACTGCACATATTAGGATTCGATAATATAATGAATAATGGATTTATTACCTAGCACTTAACAGACGTTATCTTATAGAATTAAGAAGAAGCTCAAGTGAACTGCCAGCCTTGACATTGAATTGGATAAGGAATGCAACGAGATGGGAGGAGAGGAATGAGGAAAGAGGGGGAGGAATTATCAAAGCAATAACCTAAACAAGAAGAGTTACGCAATCCCATCCGTTTCCCGCCCATATTTGACATTTGTTAACGATGTTGACATTTAGAATTATACGTGCCTTTTAAAATTAGCGTCTGTACGTTTATTTGTACTGTAAATAAATATCTTTACGGTATGGAAGTTGTGTTTTTACGAAACTAATATGGCATTTCAATTACCAGTTGCTGTATAAGGCGAAACAAACATTAGCAGTGGCACAACTATGGCTACGGATTCTGTTTGCTTTGAGTTATATTGATGGACACTAATTTGAAAAATATAGACAATTGATATATGAGGTAAATGTGTTTATATTTATATTACCATACGCTGTTTATGCTAATGCAAGTAATGCACGAGGCATTTTAATTCAAGGCAAGTTGGGGATCATCAGTCATTTTACCACAACATCCACACGGGATCTATCCTAGAACTTAAATATTATATTTTGTAAAACATTTACTCTATGGTGAGGTGGTAGAGCAGACTAGAGGCGAGGACAGTGTCAAATAAATAATACGCAGTATGTCCACTGCATTGCGGAGACGTAAATTATTAAACCATTTGAAGATGCTCGAACCTTGCTCGATGCCTTGGATGGATTGAAAAAAAAAAAAAAAGAAGCGATTTCTTTGAATGTAGGTACCAATTCTGAATCTCACTAACCCCCAACAGTAGTAGCAAATGCTGGAACTAATTGAATTTGCGAGGCCAGATTGATAGCGACAAATAATTTAGTAGCGATGTTTGTTTTTTCTACAAAACACTCTTTAAATACTCTTGATATAAAAATATAGCATACCATTTTTAATTATTTCACGATAATTATTATTTAAAATTACAACATTGCTGCTCTCCATATAAATAACCTATCAGCACGCACTCAAAGGCCACATCTCCAGGCACCTAAAACTCATTAATAAACATAAAAAAAAACAAACAGGGAGTGACATCGGAACGCGTTGCTTTTGTTAAATTCTCGACACGCCAAGGCCGAGAGAAGGGGAATAGAACCAGTATAGACAAAGTGCAAACCACATTATAACTGGTTATGCACACATGGATCAGGTGTTTAATTGTTCGATAAAAAAGAAAATAATTTGACCTCAGTTGCGTGTGGCGTAAGAGCCGATAGTCACGCAAGGGGCGGGGAATCAAGTCCCGCATTGGCGTAGGCTTTTCTACAAATGTTTGCACAGAATGTAAGTAAAATAAATGCATTCATGATAATTGTACACTGGGGTATTCGAAAATATATCGCGTTAGTCACATCTCTGTTGTGAAGAAGCGCAATTAACAGCAACATATGTTGAATAACGAAAGATCTACAGACACTATCATAAAAAGTAATTTACATTTATTCATTTCTTTTAATTCAAAGCACTCCATAATTACGCCTACGTAATAGTCGTACAAATGGCTATTTTCAAGTGTATGAACTTTGTACTTACACAATTGGCGCGATAAGCAAAAATACTTATTTCAGCTTGTATCGCGAATGTTTTACACATTTCGTTGACGGGAATATGCGTGAAGTTTCGGTGAATTTGTTATTAAAACTTAATATACAGATATCACAAACAAACATTGGTTACAACGTTTGATCAAAGCCACCCAGTAATTACTGATTCCTACGCCATCGAGAGTGCTATGACATCAGTGACATAAATGAGTGTATTACCAACCTTGACAGCCTGCCAAATTCACCCGTCATAGTGTTATGAATACACAACGAGCGTTCAATAACCTCATTACGCAATAACACGAATTTTATCACCAAATTCTCTGTTTATTGTTGGTGTTTGACATTGATATTTTTCCTTCTATAAATTTTAAACGTTCATAAAGTTTCTACTGACTACGGTGGATAGGTGGCACGGAATTTTTTTTTTTCATTGCGGTTGCGATGGATTAAAAAAAAACATATACATACCTAAACTGCGTCCCTACATCTCTGGGAGGGCAAAGGTGCTACTTGACGTCAGTCACAGTTCACAGAGCTTTTCCATCCAAAAATCACGTAAAGCTAATAAAAAGAAATAATGCTTTTTAACGCCTACCCGTTTACACAAAAATACTTCTTAGTATTGTGAGCATTATTTCGTTTATTTTACGGTATACTATTATAATTTAGCTTCGGACACTACCAGTGCCAAGGTAGAAATGACGATTGTTTGTATTATAGTAGACAGCCTCCGTGGCGCAGTTGGTTAGACGCCGGCTGTGAAACGAGAGGACGCGGGTTCGATCCCCGCACCGAGACAAAACCACAAGTAGTGTTTCGGGTCTCGGTTTTGGGAGACCGAAAATTCTCTCGTAGTTCCTGATACCCACGACACAAGACTCGATCTTAATGTGGGGTCAGGACTATGTATGTGACTGTTGGGTGTATTTATTTATTTATTTATAGTATAATCCTACTTATATTATAACGGCGAAATTGTGTGTGTTTGTTACTTCTTCACGCGCAAACGGCTGGACCAATTTTGATAAAATTTGGCATTGACGTAGCTGATACCCTGGATTAACATGTATACTATTTGATCCCGAAAAATGTTGTGTTCCCGTGGTATGATCAAAAAGTTTTCCGCTCAAACTGGTGGAGCATAGCTTATAAATTAAAGTTTATCTTTGCGTACTCCGTACCTAGCGATACTGTACTACTGAGTGCGTGGTGGCCTGTTGCTAACAGACCAGACGCTGCCAACCTATTCACGGCGGTCGCAGTTCGAAATCCTAGGGCACACCTCTGACTTTTCGGAGTCATGTGTGTATTGATAGTTTGGCTATTAATACACACATAGTATATATTGATAGCCAAACTATCAATACACACATGATGACAAGATTACCACGCACTATAACGGTGAAGGAAAACATCGTCAGGCGAAGTACATACCATAGCGATTTGTAAAAAAAATATTCTATTGTATGTGAAGTTCGCCAACCCGCACTAGGGCAGCGTGGCCTACTAGCGTAGACTATATGGCCTAACCCATATCGTACTCTCAGCTGTAGGGGAGACCTGTGCCCTGCTAGTGGGACGTATATGGGCTGATACAGTACCTAGTGATATGACCCACTAAATACATTCCTTCTCGCAGCATCTTCTAACAGAGCATACAATCTACGAGCTGACAATAACACCCTCAGACAAAAAATTAGTTTCGCACGTACGCCGACTGCGCCCGTAATGGGATTGTTATGGTAACGCAACGTGCTAGGTTCAATCACCCGGTTACGCAATAATACCAACATTTTTCATATAGGTACCTCAATAACTCAGAATTGAAAATATATTCCTGGATATTAGGACGAATCGTGGGTCGAGCTGGACGCTGGCGCCATGGTAAATATCACGTCAACTAAGATAACTTGTCTTATATCATGGATGTGTAGTTGATAGGTGCCTTCCAAGATTTTTCCTTGCCAAAAAGCTTAGAGGGTAAGATAACGCGCTGCCAAGGATAGCATTACAAAATTATTTTCCTTAAATTGATTAAAAAAGATCCTACACGGACGCCAAAAACAAAACTAGACCGTTCTAAGATTAGTTTTATCATCACCATCAAAACCAGATTTCCAGTACTAAATATAGGCGACCTGCATTCAGGAATCTTCCTTCCAGTCGTTTCAAGTTTGTCTTAACGTGTAGGCAGATTTAAAAACATAACCCTTCTCTCAACTCTGGTTTCTTAAATAATGAAGACGAATGACAGCAACACGTACCAGCGTATACAGCTGCACGTAAACATTGTCAGTGATTGGGCGTCGAACTGAAACTCGTATATCTCTATTTGTCTAAATACTCCGGAGCGGTGTAAACACTGTACGGAATGAGATTAATTGCATTTCCTTTTGCAGCATACAGCTCGCTCGTAAAAATTACAACACGCGTATAATCAAATAAACAGTCTTTTTGTGTATATTTAAAAGAGGCACAACGCCGTTTCGGATAATAAATACTTAGTTTATCAACAAAACTTTTAAATTGCGAATAGGGAGAATGGAAAGAGTTGAGAGTACTATTTTCCCAGCAATAAAGGTTAAAGAAAAGAAACTAGACATACTAACTAAATGCAGAGTTATCGAACATTATTATACTTTGTTATTTCCTTCATAGCGTCCTTAGTCCAGTGGCCCGTAAATGGGCTGCCAATCGTGAAGGTCAGAGTTAGGTAATCAGATCAGGTTTATATTACGTTATTGCTTCAATTTGCAAGCTCCTAAATAAACATTCTAGCATGATTAACATCAAGCAAGCATTAGCAAGTAGCTTACCGAACAAAAAGTCCAATTTGTGTCCCACAATCTTGTTGTCTTTACGAAGATGACCACTGATCATTAGGGAAATCGTTTGAAAGTCAACGAAGATAACCATCGAAAGTTATTTTCCAACAATATAAAACTGGATAAGCTATATGATTTCACAACATAGCAAAATATAGACTACATTTGCTAGAAAGATTTCATAACATAGAAAGAAAGACTACATTTGCTAAAGACAATGATCCTATTCTACCTAAGCAAAATACCGGCCAATTAAATCCAAATAATTAACAGGCATATGAATACATCTCCAGTGCTTCCTTGAGCCCTGTCGAGCGTGAATGACTGACAGGCGAGAGACAAGGAAGCGTAGTTTGATATAGGAGCGATCGTTTCCGTGGCGCCGACGCCGCGTGCCTGCGAACCGCCGGCGCTTGAAACCCTGTCGATATCAAAACGACATCATAATGAAGCGGAATTGAAAGCTTAAGAACTTGTGAAGTATGTACATCAAATTTTATGGTTTATTTACTTACCGTTTGTGGTAGCACCCGACTTTAGGAGCCCCGTCTATATCATATGAGGAAGTTTGGGGTTTAATAGAACATGGTGAGCCTTTTTTTTCTTTTTTTATATTATAGGGGGCAAACGAGCATACGGTTCACCTGATGGTAAATGATCACCGCCGCCCATGAACAACAAATACGCTGATAACTAATGCGTAATTTAGGTCTTATTTCATGTCAAAATATTTATAGCACCCTGAGTCTCTATTGTAAATTAAAGACTGTCCCAATTCAAACGGTACCAGCCAAGAACGATGGCTTAAAAGTAATTTTGGAAATACGGAGAGCAGCGTCTTCGCAGCTCGCAATGATTGTTTCTTTTCTAAAAACAGAATTTATTCGTTTAAATTGTCAATCAAACACAACTATGAACGATGGTTACGATGGCCAGTATGTATAACACCAGAAAACTAGTACAAATAAGGAAAACACTTGAAGCTTAGATAAATTACATTACACTTGGTACATGCAGTTAATTTTCGCTATCTCTGTAGTTCCAAAGCAAATAGCTTGAGGGGAAACATTTATCAAAACTGCGGAAACTGGCACTGGCGCAAACAACGCTGCCATGTAAAGGAAAAATGTTTTAAACTCACAAAGAACTGAGACTGCAATTCGTTGGAATTAAGCCAGATTCAACACAAATAGTTGAACCAAAGGGAATTATTTATTCCACTGTTTCAATAAGCAGTGAATAGTAAAAGCCTCGGTGCTCAGCTTGTGGAACGCATTTACGGATATGTAAGACGCTCTCGTTTTAAGTCACAAAAGCTTACTTAAAAATATTGTAAGGAGCCAAGGACTATGCTCGTGGGCGTGACTTAATTAGATACATGTGTCTTTATTTAGATGCTGACAGCTGTTGGAGAATCATGACGTAGATAATGATGGTGGTGGCAATGATGAGGATTTCCGATCACGAAAACCAAACCATCCGAAGTGGTATTAACTACATAGGCAGAACGTGAATCTGCTTCAGTGGAAACAGTCTGATTTTGTTGAGCGAAACGTTTGGAACCAAATTTTTTTAACCTGTTTACCCCCCACGAGTAACTTAAATTGTTTGACTATTTTTTAATAAGATGTTCGTCTTTTGTCAATTAATAACCTTTGTGAACAATTACGAAATATTAGTTGCAGCGGATTGACTTAGACCAATTAATACAAAACTGATGATAATTATACGCCATCAAAATTCTTGAAAATGGACTCAATCAATATTTTCTTATCTTACTTATTGCATGTTGTCTCAAGTTATATTGATTGTTTCCTCGCAAGGTGCATCCGAACTCTCGATTGGCGGTCAATCAATCACATCATACCGCGTTTTGTTAAAATCTTGCTTCAACCACTATATTGTTATGTGGATTGATGACCAAATCGATGGAATGTTCACTTTATTTAACGACCTATTCAAGTGAGATTTTGCAATTTGACGTTGTTATTACTTCGGTGAGGAATTTATGGAAATAAGTGGGGTAAATAAAAATGTGAAAAGATTAACGGATGGTCGTACAGTAAAGAATATTAAACTCACAAAAGAATAGTTTAAGATACAATTCGAGCCACAATAGCTTGGCGCTATTGTGAAAAAACCAACTTTGAGTAATAAAATAGTGTCTGGATGAGAAAGCAAATCTACTAAAAATAAATTAAATAGTGTAAATACAAACTTTGTATACACTACGATCTAAAGACATATCCGTAGAGCAAAGATCACTCTTAATAAACAGCTACTAAACAAATCATATCGCATGCCTGTCGTAAATTAATACCAATTTAACCCTACAAAACTGCCCATAGAACACGTCAATCAAATACTCGCGGGTCAATTAAACCCCACACTCGGCGGACGGCCAACAATCACCCCACTTTACGCTTAACAACCGGAAAAAAGTAAACGTTGTCCATGCGTACCGATTAATTAATCATTTCACGTCCACATTGTTGGTGGGCTAATAGCAGACCCATAAAGGCATTTAAATAAAACGACTTGCATATTTCTATATGTCTATTTCTCCCGCCAAACAGCAGTGTAAATGCGCTGTTGTGTTCCGGTTTGAAGGACATTGTAGCCAGAGTAACTACTGGACATATTGAGACTTAACATCTTATGTCTCAGGATGGCGAGCGCAGTGGAATTCCAAGCATTGCCTTGTACCTAATTCATGGTGTTGATTGGTTTTGCTACTGTCCATGAGCGGTCGTATCGCTTACCATCAGGCGAATGGCATGCTCGTCTCGCCATTCATTGCAATAAAAAAAAAAAAAATTACATACTTGCAAAAACCCGCTGCGGACGGCGGGAGAGTAAAAACGCAAAATTGTCACTGGCTAATTCGTGCCAACGTAATTGATTGAACGATATCGAGAAAAAATCGGTATCGAATGGCATCGAGTCGACAACTCTATTAAAAACGTGAGGACTGTGGTTTTTCATCCTGGATTTATAGTAATCAAGACTGAATCCGCATCATGAATACCTTTTGCCGCATATGCGAATATTTCATCAAAGTTCCGGACTGTTTGAAAGCAAGTGGCTGTACTGATTTCTTTTTATTAATCTAGCCTGCAATTTTTAAGCAGATAACATTCTTATTTTGAAAAACTAACCAGTAACATTTCTTTTTTTTTAGGTTGTGTTATGCGGCCAGTGTTCATTTCGTGCATCAAAGAGGTTTTAAACTATCATAACATTTACCTTCCCCGTACGGATAGATGACTATAAACAGAGATCAAAGGTACACCTGACATCTTTAACGCGACAGAAATAACCATTTTGGTATGTTTGGCTTGTGAATTCCGCTTATACGGAAGTAAAGGGAGAGTAGGTAGTAAGATTCAGTAATATCATTTTTTTTTTAATTTTTTTATATTTCAAAAAGTACAGTAAGTTTAAAATTAGGTCCGCAAAACCAAGTACTTTGTTTGTCTGCGAGTTCTATTTTTTCTTTTTACAACATGTGTCTAATTACATAGTTGTTAAGAGGTACTTTACAATGTGTTTGATAGTGGATTTCTTTTTATTAATCTGAGGAATGGTCTCGGAAGGAAAACTGTTTACCAAGTACGGTATTCGCTTACGTAGTGTCCTATCTCCGTAGTAGTTATGAACCCTTGGTACAACGTATTTTCCCGCCGAGGCCGCTCTGGTCGATTTATTGTGTTGCAGCGGTACCAACAGCTCCCCACAGCTATGATTATTCGTAATTAATAAAAGTTTGTGTTTTTGATATAATTGATATAATTAATTATAAATAGCACGCCAAGCAACATTAGATGAGCTTGGTGAATCATATTTCAATTTAATATCATAATCTTAGACGTCCAATAAAACTCTTGACTGTAGAAGAGCCCTAAGCTCAACAGCAAACATCAATATTGGGTCTTATATTGTTACTTTATTCCATTTAAGCCAGTTATCCATACACAAGAAGAACCCGGTGTAGAGATACGACCACAATGCGGCATTCATTAATTAAAGCTATGTAACACCTGCACTTTAGGAGTATCGTATTATGGATGTACTAGGGTAAGGCATTACTTATTAATTAAATGTGCCAAGTTTGTACTTTACAGTAGCACCTGGCGATTATGGCGTACGAAAATGGGGCGCTGAAAACAACGGTACGGTAGCGTTATTGCTGTCTTTTTCGCTCCTTCGTAGTCACACAATATTCCTTCTCGCTTTAATGATTTCTCGCGAGCCTAGTATGTGCGCGCTGGGTGTATTCGCAATGTCCGTTTTTTTCAATTATGGTAGGTACGAAAATAGAGCGTAAGACATTGAGTATAATACCAGAGCGTACATCGCGGACAGAATATAGTAAAAATAAATATAGGTACTGTACAGCTATTTGTATATCTGTGCCCGTCACTCCTAGGCAATGACACTATCTTCCCTCTCATTCACACAAACAGATTCCCCGCGTGCCTGCTCTGTGCGCACAGATTTTGTTTCAGTTGTCCGCTCTGTATAATCCCTCAGTGGTACAGGACAAGGTTTTCGCGGTACTATAAAGCTATTTGTGAACATCCGGCGCGGCGCCATATCGATTTTATAAATAAGTTGCATTCGCGCGCGACTGCCATCGACAGATGAAATGTATCGGAATGAGTTATTTTTAGCGAAGCTTAATTATTCTTTTATTTTGACTATCTTTAGCCTGTAAGTATTTGTCTTAGTTTAGTCTTGTGCATGCGATGTGAGGTATATTATAAAACTATTTTACAATACAGAGGTAGCCCTAGAAGAAAGCTAAGAAAAAGTAAATAAACTTTTGATTAAATTGATACTGAATTCATTTATTGCAACGGACTAACTCGATGATAAATAATAGCAACTCGCTATAAACACCCAGAGTACCAAGGGTTTAATTAGGTAATTATTTTTTTAAATACTCTTATTCTAAAGAAATTTGTAGAACATGTTCAGGAATTCAACACAATTTGGCATTATGCATGTTAGCTCGAGAATCCCTTATTCATAAGTTACGAAACTGCGGGAAAGTTTTATGTTACGACTCCCAGAGCTCGAGACCCCTCGTCTTAAGTAGTCCAAACAAACAACATTCGGTATTCGGGATTATGGTATTAATACTTAATGGTATTAAATATTTATACGTATTAATTTACGTCAGTGTTTACGACAGCATCCGTCGCGCAGTTGGTTAGACGCCTGCTGTGAAACGAGGCCGCGGGTTCGATCCCCGCACCGAGACAAATGTTTTTGAGAACCACAGATATTTGTTTCGGGTCTGGGTGTTTGTGCGACCGGTAAGTCTCTCGTAGTTCCTGATACTCACAACACAAGACTCGATGTTAGTGTGGGGTCAGGACTATGTATGTGACTGTTGGGTATATTTATTTATTTATTTATTAAAGGCTCTCAACGTCAGTAACTGCACAAGAATCTGATAAATAAGCGACATCCGATTATAATTGTTGTAAATTAGGTACTTAGAACGGCGCCAAGGCATAACTTTACATAGTTTGGAAGATATGTCAATAATTACTATAAGGTAAGTGTTACATACGTAAAATGACTAAAATAGTCCGGATTGAATTTAAACCACTATCCTAAAAAACAGCCAGAAAGCCAGGATAAAATACTTTTTTATACCAAAAAGAATCTCTCAATATTTTGCATTCAGCCCGATAAACTAACGGTAGAGAATATACATGATTAAAATATGCTTTACAGTTACTTTTATGCATGCACTTTGGATATACAATATTATTATGTAGAACCCAACACATTGGTACAGTATATCATAAAAATGCATTCTACCAACTAAACTGTAAAACCTCACACACTCTCACGTGTATACTCAAAGGAAGAGCCAGAAGCACCTCACCGACATTTAAGAAGGTATGATAGGGAACGAATCTGTCGCCATGTAGCACTAAATCCAGTAAGGCAATTCAAGTAAGATAAACACAACCGATTTGCTGCTTGGAATTAAAACCCCAGACCCCGATGATCCACAGCCAATACAAACATACACGCTGCTTCTAGGCCAATGAGACATGTTATAAATATACGTATAACCAACTACGCTACGAATCCTCAATAGTCAAATAAACTTCATCAAAAAGAAAATATGCTCATACATATTCCGAGCACGTAAATCAAAGAGCCGTTACATAAAATCGCGTAGAAAATGTACCGCTAAAGCATAAACATGATAGACCGCGTCGTAAAAATCTCGTAAGTGATACCACTCGAACAATCTAAGAACTTAGCTGGAAAATTGTGGTGTGGCGTGCATTGTCAGACGCTATTTTGTGCCATAAGAACGATGAATATAGTGACTCTTGTGATTGCAAGTGATTACCCACGTCCGTTTATACCTTAGAAATTGTGACCTTTGAAAGTGTCTTAGAAGTTCGAGTTACACCAATTGGTAATAATATCTTAATTGTAATCAATGATAATGTAATTACAGAAGAAAGCAAGGGAACACAAAAAAAGCAGTTGAGTTGCTGAAGAAGTTACTTTCATCTCTTCTTTACAACCTTAACATATAAAATGAAATTCGTTCTAAATTTCTTGTAACTTATGATTTTAATAAAGAAGATGTTGATGAAGTGGGAGGGAAAGATAGAAATAATAAGCTCCCAGCTGTCTTTGAAATTATACAAAATCAGATCGAGGAATCAAAATTGTTAATCTTATAACAAGATTCAGAAATGTGATCTTATCGCTCCATGGCTTCCTACACCCCTCTTTACTGTATCAGTAAGTACAAGGATACATTTAAGTGACGTGTGCTACGCAGTCCCAACCCCTCCAAATAGATTGCGAGTCGAATGGGAGGACATCCCGCAATTTGTCGGCATCCGAGCGATCGCATTCGGCGTCACGCTGCGGCCCCGTTAGATACCGCCACATCCGTCCACACCGGTCAACGTACCAGGGTTGATGCTACTACAAAAATTTGATAAGGGACGAGCTCATCGCCATATAAGGAACTAAATATAATCCCAGGCAAAGTATGAGATTACCAAATTAAAATATTCCACAACGTAATCCATGTACCTCCGCGATCTGCGTATAACACTCAAAAACCTGTGGTGTTATGAATTTTTTACCCTGCAATAGTACCCTCTTATGAGGCCTGTGCCCGGTATTGACCAGTAGTGGGCTTATATAATATAGGTAGTGCTAAACGCAATAATTTTCAGTTTAACCAATGTCACCTTCGTACTTCGTGGTTAGTTTTTGTTTATAGCACAGAATTTATAGTACGTTCAGTGGGTGACGTCAAAGTGCCAGATTACTTTCATTCAGTACTGAAGGTCACTATGCTATTTACCTTCTGCAACAGGTTTGTAAACGTTTGAAAAAACATGGCTTTGCAAATATCAACAAAGAATACATACATACATAGTATGTATTTGTTTAGAGGTCGTCCAAGTGCCTAGATTGCTTTCGTTGCGTATACATTGCTGTCTACCAACAGTATTGACTAACGAGAGATGAGTGAGTCCCGACAGTGGATACAATAATTATTTATGGCCGACTGCTTGGAATCAAATGTAGGTTAGTTGATCCCGAAACGCGACACATGTGCGTGAGTCATAACGAGGATTACCTTACATAAAATGCCTTACATAAATTATAGAACTAAATATGGGAAAATAAACACCGGAGATGCAATGGTCGTTATTTCGTAAAGCCGTGGAAAGTTAGGTAAAATTTAAACACGTTGCACTTATTTTATGAGGACGTTTTAAAAACGTAATGAATGGCTAGTTAAAAGTTTTCCAAGAGCTGGACGTAAAACGAGGACGAGCTGGCGTAGTGATCTCAACTTTTTAATTGGTGCATAGCGCTTCAGACTTGTATTCATATACACATTTTAACCTGATTCTTCGCAAGTATGCAATTAAAAGATTTATGATTGAAATTAGTGTTTCTTTTTCACAACTGCAAATTCGCATACACGCAAACGGATCACCTAACAGCACCTAAAATTGTGAATATTGGTGAGCCTACAACATTCTGACTGACAACGCGAAGAACGACTAAGCTATTCCTTCATGATATTTGTAGAGATTTAAGCGTAGTATTGACATACTTTAGCTTGTTCTGTGGCTTGTTTAGACTAACTCTTGTACAGCCAGTACCATCAGTGTACGTACTACTGTATTCCCGAAAACTGACATGAAACTGCCGTGTTTCTTTCCAACCGTAAGATTTCCGGTTCCTAATCAGTAATCACATTCGGGACATATAGAAAATCTCAAAAAAGCGTTGTCCTTATTAAAAATCCAACTTCATGAGTCAGTGTAGTGTAGTTCGGCCCAAAGAGAATATAAAACACTACGTTCGGCCAAACAAATAATAAAAAACCGCAAAAGCCATCGCCATTCGATACAAAGATATTAAATGCAAAATATATTGACATTAATATGATTTACAAACACAAAGTGGGGATAAGACAGGCAACATAATTACCGTACACGTGATACAAATGGCTTACACGACGAGACTGAGAAACAGCCAACCGCGTAGGAAGCATCCCGAGATTATCTATGAATTATATTTATTTATTTATTTATTTATAATCTTTATTGTACACTACAGAAGCTTGACAAAGAAACATTAAATTAGATAGCAGTACAAAAGGCGGTCGTATCGCTCGAAGCAATCTCTTACCGACTACCTTGGGATGGAAATAAGAGAAGGATAAAAGAGAGGGCAGTCAATAGTGTACCAATAGTTTGACTGATAAGAATAAAAATACTAATAATAAGAGGCTTAAAATTTAAAAAATTAAAAATAAAAAAAACAGTAAATTTAATAATACATGTAAAATAAGCTACATACTAATTTAATAATAATATAAACATACAAACTACGTAATATATACATAAATAAATACATACATTTATATACACACATAAGTGCACACATATATGAAGTACAAAGATAAACAATCAATCACTTGACTAATTAGGCTGTTAAAGGGACAAGTAGTGTTCTTTGACCATTTTTTTAAAGGACGACAGTGTTTGTGCCCGTCTTATGACATCAGGGAGTGCGTTCCATAAACGGACAGCTTGGACAGCAAAAGACTTGTCCATAAAAGTCGTAGAGTGCGCGGGCATTCTCAACCTCAGGTTCTCCGACGATCTCAGGGATTTTGTATGTGAATCATGCAGGAATATGAAACGATCTTTGAGATATGAAGGAGTTAACGGATTAAACAAGATATTGTAAAGAAGAAAAAGGACATGAGTATTCCGACGAAGTCGTATGGGTAACCACTTGAGCTTAACACGAAATTCGGAAACAAGATCATACTTGCGAAGGCCAAATATGAACCGTATGCAAAAATTTTGGAGACGCTCAAGTTTATTAAGTTGGTCCTCGGTAAGATCCAGATAGCTGACATCGGCATAATCAAGGATGGGGAGAAGAAGTGTTTGCGCAAGTGAAATCTTCGTGGTGACGGGTAGGAAATTGTGTAACCTTCGCAAAGACCGTGCTGAAGCAAACAACTTTCTACTTAATTCACGAAGTTGCGGGCCCCAGGTGAGGGATTTATCTATATGCAAACCTAAGTTTCTAACATTATCACTGTAAGGAATAATGATACCATCACAGTATATGGAGGGCATCATATCCCAGTCTAGTTTAGACATCATCCTGGGGCTACCGACAACAATGACCTGAGTTTTGGATGGGTTAACCTTCAACCCATTAGCTTTGCTCCAATTACATATGCTTTGGATGTCAACATTAATTGCAGCAATTGCATCAGCTAACCTGTCCAGGGGAGCCCGGGTGTAGACTTGGAGATCATCTGCATAAAGGTGGTAGGAGGAGCAAAGATGATTAGTTATAGAGTTGATAAAAACAGCGAAGAGTAAAGGAGATAGCACGCCGCCCTGAGGGACGCCAGCATTCACAGTGCACCAGGAGGAAAAACTTTCCTCAACACAGATGCGCTGCCGACGTCCATACAGGTAACTTCGAAACCAATCAACTGCCATTGGAGATATGTTAAGAGAACTCAGAATGCCAAGTAAAACATCGAAATCAACGGTGTTGAAGGCGTTACTGAAGTCCAGCAACGCTAGGACTGTCAGCCTGCCCTCTTCCATACCTGACCTGATGCCATCCGTAATATGAGTCAGAGTAGTAGTAGTGCTATGTCCGGGACGAAATCCAGATTGGAGGGGATTGAGGATATTATTTTCGGATAGGAAACCATTGAGTTGACTGTGGATTAGGCGTTCAAGGACTTTGGACAAAAATGGAAGGATGGAAATAGGACGAAATTCGGAAAGTAGAGAAGCATTTGGTTTTTTTGGTATAGGAATGAGGTGGGCTTCTTTCCAAGCAGTCGGAAATATCCCTGAGGAGACGGAATGGTTTAGGATATGGGTAATAACGGGAAGGATTTCGTCCAGGATAGGAAGAATCATATTACGGCTGACATGGTCACTTCCCATTGCATTTGATGTTATGAGCGAAATGGTTCTCCTAACATCACACATAGCAAATTGTTTGAAAACGAAACTAGAACAATCGGGAGCCTTACGGGTAGAAAGATGCATTAAAGTGTTATCTTTGATCGTCCTAGGGAAATAGGACGGAGAGGAGAAATGATGGTTCAAAGAATTCAAATCAATGGATTTGGGAATAGAGTCTTGCTGAGATTTACCCACTCCCAATGACTTAAGAAATTTCCAGACTTTAGCTGGGTCTCCGTTTTCAACAGAGTTGTGGATATGTCGGCGTTGAGCGTTCCTACACACCTTAGTGCAGTGATTCCGTATAGCTACATATTTCAGCCAATTTGTTTCGCTAGGGCGTCGGTTATACCTGGACTTAGCGGTCGCTTTTCTCGCGAGCAACTCTTTAATTTCGGCCGTTAGCCAAGGCGTCGGTAGGTGTTTCACCTTGAAAGCCTTAACTGGTGCATGTCTGTTGAAGAGTGTGGTTAATTGACTATTGAAGATCTTAACTTTAGTGTCAATGCTATCTGTAAGAAACAATGGACTCCAGTCAATGCTGTCGGCATCTTTGCGAAGGTTATCAATATTCATACCCCGAAAATTTCTCCGCAGGAGGATTTTAGGTAAGGATTTAGGAGGACGGACACGGTAGGACAAGAATAAGAGATCATGAGAGGAAAAGGCGTCAGCGGAGCATTGACCATGTTTCGCGACATGGTTTAGGGAAGAGACGAGGATAAGGTCAAGAAGAGAAGGAGTACAATTAGGAGAATGGTGAGTGGCTGAAAGGGGAAGAATGGAAAGGTTACAGGATTGGATGACATTCAGGAGGGAAGAAGAACGACGATCGGACTTAAGTAGGCAGGTATTGAAATCACCCATGATTATGGTTTGACTGTATGAAGGAACTAGATTTTCGAGAATTATTTCAAAGGAAGAGAAAAAATCAATTCGAAGCGAGGGACAATAATAAACACCGAGAAGAAGTTTTTTGAGGGAGAATTCCACCTCAACAAAAAGATGTTCACCAGCATGTGGTGGCGGGGGTTGCGGTGATGCACTAACGATCGAATATCGAAATTGCGTACGGAGATAGATAGCAACACCTCCTCCACCACGTTCAGTGCGATCATTCCTGATGAGGTGGAACCCAGGAAGAGAGTAAGAAGAAGAAGATAGGCATGGCTTAAGCCATGATTCTGAAACAAGAATAGCGTGTATATGAGTACAGTCAAAACTAGCCAGCATATCGGGGAAATGGGCCGGAATACTTTGGGCATTGAAGTGGACCACATTGAAATTCCCAGGGACGTCAGAGAACAGAGATGAAAGTGTGTCGGCAAGTGAGGGAATACTGACAAAGCTGTCATCACTACAAGCTGATAAGAATTCTACACTATCACTACTATAGTTGTGCACAGACATTAATGTGATTGAAAACAATACTTAAATATATATATTTCACAATAAATAAAAAATAATAATAATAATAAAAAAGCAAATCAAATTAACCATTAACAAACCATCTGCCGGCAGTGTAGGCAAAACCCCAATAATTATAAAACAGTTATAACAATAATGAATACAACAAGTTTGATTACCATTACATAAAAATGAAAAGAGAAAAAGAAAATGGTAGATATTAATTATTACAATATTACAACATTAAGTAATTAACTGTGCTAGTCCAGGTAAAAAATTAAGATATATAAAATAATAAAAACGCAAATTAAAACTTAAGTAAAAAGATACATTTGTTTACTTATTTCAGAACGAAACACCACCTGTCAGATATGACATGTGAAATGTCACTTGATAATACAAATTAAAAGTTTGTGGTTGCAATGTAGGTACATTTAGGTGGATAAAAACAAATTGCTAAGCAACTAAAACATAACATAAGTAGATGAATTATTGTACAAATAGCCATCAACAAGTTTTGTAACGATTTTATAGTAAAATAAATGAAATAAGACAGTAATAAAATTATAAACTAAAAATGAAATACCTGGACAACACAAACAATATAAACAAACTACACTCTACTTCTTGGTGGTTGCTGCTCGTCTCGTCTTGGGCACAGCTATGGCCTTCTTCACTGGAGTCGACTTCGCAGGAGTGTCAACTTTCATCTGACTCAGCAGACTAAGCGACACGACGCGATGCCGAACACCAGAGCTGACGACATAAATGTTACCCTCCCAGGTCCAGGAATTGGTGACACCGAACTTTTCCCGCGCAGCCATGAACAAATCATGTCTGGACTTAGTGAGAAACTCGGAGAGAGTGATGCCGGAGCCTTTTAATTTGGTCTTGTTAAACCAAAGCTTGTCCCTGAGAGTCGTGTCGTGCAGCTTAACTAGCACAGGCCTAGGCTTTTTGGAAGGTGACGGACGGCCCATCCTGTGGCAACGTTTTATGTCAGCAATTTTGATCTCGTCCATACCAAAGCGCTGCTTCACTACATCCACAATAAGTTGCATAGTGTTCTCCTCAGTTCCTTCGGCAACTCCATGAAAGAGAAGGATTTTGCGGCGCCGCTGCATTTCGATGGTGTCAACATTCTGTGCCAAAGCTTCTATTTGCTGTTGAAGAAGACTTAGGGCTTGAGTGATGAAGGCCCTATACGTGGCAAATTCAGCTGCCAGATCAGTTGAGCCGGAGGTGGCCGCTGATGACTTTTGAAGATTGGTTTCGAATGCAGTCATCCTACGGTGGAACTCATCCTTCATCTCTTCAATAGTGGTCTTCAGTGTGGACTCCATAGTGTACAACAACTTGTGTAGAGTGTGTTGAGGAGGTGGGTTCAGTGATCCAAGGAGTGAAGAGAGGAAATAAACACTAAGACCGGCAGGTAGTCAGCTTAACTAATGTATGTAAACATAGAAAGCGAAAATTAGCACTTTGTATAATTTAAAACAATTAAAAATTGCAGAGCTAAAATTAGTTTCACTGTACTTCTCAACTACCCACGCAGAAAAAAAAAGTATAATTAATAAGAATTATAGTATAATTATCGTATTATATTTTCTTGTTATGCATGATATGGTGTGGAAGATTTTATCAATAGAAGTGTGAGGGTGCTGAATAGTTTGCTTGCTTGTATCACCATAATAATCCTTGAAAAGTTTATTTTTAAACGTAGAACTATAAATGCTTGTCACTGGCCTTTATTCCTTTGCATAAAATTTATTAGACAAGATGAAAACAAAGCAAAGCAGAAATTTGACTTTAAATATAAGGTAAAGACCCAAAGACCCAAGTTCTAAAAGAACTAAGCCGTGCTAGCTTTACACTTATACTCCAGTTGTCGCGTCCTTAAAACCTTAACCTTGATATACGTGCACAATGTTCTCGAACAATAATATTTACAAAGGACATGGCTTTTTTCCAGATACACAGCGGGCGTATTGAGATGGATATCTGATGTGGAATAATATTAGTTCCCAACCGGTTCGAGAGACGTACGGGAGCACCCCGCAGACTAATTTATTACTGACGACCGCAGGCGAATCTCGTGCAGACGTATACAAACTTCGTGAAATATAACTGTTGTAGCGTGTTTTGTTTCTTTTTTACAGCGATATCAACGTTACACTAGATAAGATAATCAGTACACAAAATGTGTCCCACCTACTTGCGGTGCATGCCTCCTCGTTGCGTCGTGATCCTCAATTTTGAGGGTCGTGACCTTCCTTAGGCATCGTTTTCATCGTCTGAAGTTTCAATATTTTAATAAAATACCAGGTAAGTGATGTAATATTGCAGTGTGCTTTTAAAATACGGAGGCACTTTATTTCTATGACGCGTCTCGTCTATCGGTAGAATATAAGTCAATGCATATAATCTTATCCATGTATCGCCGAAGCGTATGCTGGGTACCTTCCATAGTTTGCAGATATTATTTCAATTACTAAATGTGATAGGGACAATGCAATGGATGAGCGAAACCTGATAGACGAAGAATGGAAAGGCAGAGGCAGAGGAGCCTATGAGCACCCTTAGCGCACAGTATTCTTTATAATTGACGATACGACAAAATATTTTTTATTGAATTCGATGTTATTGACAGATAATAATAAATTATTTAATCGAAATAAAGGTATTATTTGTTTATTTTTTATTTTTTCATATCTTAGATACGGTAAAGGTGATTCTTAGCGTTTATGTAAAGTAGAAGATTATTGGATACTGAATGTCAATAAATTATTCATCAACTATTTTAATCACATAATAAACTAAATGTTAAGTATAAAGGTTATCATAATTAATACAAATTATACGGAAAACACAATTTAAATACGTAACATCGTATAAGGAAATATCGATAAATACAAAAAATCAGCATTTATATTATTTCGGTGATAAAAATTTTAATTATATATAGCTTTAGGCGTAAATGGAGATACTTCTCTCTCTCTCTTCAGCAACCGGAAGTCCACAGCTGATCATAGGCCTCCCCCATAGATCACCACTTAGACAATGGGTAATCTCATTTTTTTCATCACTTACTAGAGAATTGAAGACAACCTACTTGAAGGTTTTACAAAATATTTCGTCAATCCGCGCCCGTCACAAAAACACCAACCAAAGGAATGCAATCTGCCAAGTCGATAAAGCAGATATTCGCGGATGACCGGCTGACCTGGCATTCGCGGCGTACGCGTCGGCGCGAGCGGAGGTGTCCACAGTAAGGCCGCGTTTCCACTGACGCGGAGCTGGGCGGAGAGGAGCGGAGAAGAGCGGTGAAAAGTGGTCAGTGTTTCCACTGAAGCGGAGCTGGGCGGAGAGGAGCGATGAAGAGCGGTGAGTGGTCAGTGAGCGGAGCAGAGCGGAGTGGAGCATACTTTTGGAATCGCGCATTTTTGTACTTAGTTACACTCAATCTCTCGGAAAGACCATACATCGTGTTGTCGCTTAAAAAGAAAAAAGCAATCATTTTATATCTTTCTCTACTTGAAGACGAAGAGTCACACGCACGCACTGCACGCGAGTCACGCACCGCCCCGCTCCGCACCGCTCCGTACCGCCCCGCTGTCCTCCGCTCTGTACCCCAATGCTCGCTGTCCTCCGCACTGCACCGCCTCGATGTATGAATATCCGCTCAGCTCTGCTCCACCCCGCTCGTACTGTTTCCATTGAAGCGTAGCGGATATTTCAAGCATAGTCATTGGTCAATTTGTGCACCGCTAAGCTCCTCTCCGCCCAGCACCGCGTCAGTGGAAACGCGGCCTAAGGTCAATGTCTGCGACCACATGAGACTTCATAATTGTACGCTCGTAAAATTATGCTACGAATTAGATTCGAGGTAGGAATGATAGGTATACGTCGTTAAATAAAAAAATCAACGACATGTACATAATGCCGACTTTGAAGTTAAAAGTTTTGTCATTTTTCTACCTGTCAATCACGAGTAATCAGTTCATTATTCTCTCTTTCTCTGTTTACAGTCACATGAAATCTACTGCTAAACATCGGCCTCCATCTAAGATTTTTACTTCTGCCAGTTGTTTGAACAATCGCCTATTTTCTATAAAAATAATATTGGCACTTTGCACATGAATGGATCCGTTTACGATAGAACGTCTAGGCACAAGTAGTTTGTATGGGCGAGGAATCATTTGGCAACAATTAAAGGTGCGCTTGGTAAAGAGCATTGATAGTGGAATCCTTGAGATATTAGTACAGGATCCCTGGTACACTCTTTATCATTTATTACTAACAAGCTGATTTTTCGTGAGTAGCTTCCTTTTGACTAGACGCCCAACTTTTTCCTTACAATAATGTTGATAAATGGTAGCTTAATGGGGTAGCAAGGATAAAACATGTTGATTTGACGAATTTTAAAAATTGATTACTAACTGAATTTTTCTTTGTTGATTATCGAGATAATTATCTAAATAACGTGAAAAAATATTTGTCCTACAAAATATAAGGTTTTGTTAGGGAGTCCCCCCTCTCCAACATGTATCATAAACAAGGTCATGAAAAATAATTACTAACCAGCTGATTTTTTATTATTGGTTAGCTAACATTTGCATAGTTTACCACCCACAGTGTCCTACAAATTGCGTGGTATGTCATCTTGGTCCTACGCTCAAAAGTTGTCAAAACCGCAGGACTTTTTTTTTTATTAGTAACTGTAGGACAAAGGTATCACGTGATAAGTTAATATATATTTCGTCCAAATAAAACAATGTCCTACAAAAAAAAGGTATGTTTTATTAGTCCTACAAGACTTGTAATTTTTGAGTATATCAAATGAAAGGAAATATATGTATATAGGTAAATAATATAATCATACAAGTAAATAATGTCTACATAAATATCAGCGAGCGTCATCGCGACTGAAAATTGAACTTACATTAAATAAATTCTTAGTAAAATATAGTTATATAAGAATATAAATTTAAATCATACAGAAATTAAATTATTTTTCTATGCAATATAAAATATATTGAATGGCAATTGATAATTTAATTTACTGGCATTTTCGAGAAAAACCGAGCTTTTCCGAGCATAACCGAACTCTCCGACTGTAAATGGGGTAAATTGAAAACACGTAGAAACAAATTTTACTATTTTCAAAAATATATCTATAAATATATAAAATATATAAATTTTTATCAATTTTAAAATATAGTTATTTTATAAATAAAATTTTTGAAGAAAATATGAAAAATATAATTTCTATAATTGGCGTGGCGCAATTGGTTGACGCCGCCTGTGAAACGAGAGGCCACGGGTTCGATCCCCGCAACGAAACGGGTCTGGGTGTTTGTGAGACCGAAAAGTCTCTCGTAGTTTCTGATACCCACGACATAAGATTCGATCTTAGTGTGGGGTCAGGACTATGTATGCTGGGTGTATTTATTATTATTATTTTTTTTTCAACCGTTTGGTTTTCTCAGACTAAGCCTGGATTATTTTTTGTGTTATAGGAACGGGCATATTGTCTAGGAACCTACTTCACACTATTAATTTAAAATTACTGTTATGTATTGGATTGCACTTGACCTTGCTGTTGGGTAAAACTCATGGTATTGTTAAGGAATCGTCGTACTATTGCACATGTGTCTAAGATAATGGATTTTTGGAGGGAAATATAGCTAAATTGATGTAGGCCTAATTCGGATAAACTGTTATGCAGTGATTTCGGGACAACTCCTATTGAAGATATTATTATAGGGATTATTCTAACTTGATTTTGGTGCCACATCTGTTGTATTTCTTCAGCTAATGGTAGATACTTCTGGATTTTATCAATGTGTTTTTGGCGCAAGTTTTCGGTATTGGGAACGGAAATATCAATTAAATATGTAGTCTTGTCGTCTTTCTTTATTAATGTTATGTCGGGTCTGTTATTGTTAGTAGTTCTGTCTGTAATTATTTCTCTATCCCAGTATAATTTAGCTTGATGATTCTCTAAGACACTTTTAGGTTTATATTTATAATAGGGTTCTATGTTATTTATTAGGTCATATTTTTTTGCTAGCAATGCATGTATCTGTTTGGCAACGTTATTATGCCTATCTGTGTATTGTTTGGTGGCTAGTAGTGGACATCCAGCAGTTATGTGTTCTATAGTTTCCGGTTGTCTATTGCAGAGTCTACAGCTATCTGATATTACTTGTGGGTTTTTAATTATGTATTTCTCATAGTTTCTTGTTTTTATTATTCTATCTTGAATTGCTATCATAAATCCTTCCGTTTCTGCAAATATGTTACCTTTTGTTAACCACATGTTTGATGCTTCTGGGTCCACATGGTTCTGTTTTACTTGATTAGGATATTTCCCGTGTAATGATTTTGTGCTCCATCGATCTAGTTTGGATTCATCTTTGTCAATTTTACTTTCGGGGTTGAAATCCGGATTATTTAGATAAAGTGGTGACGCAGAGGTCGTTAAACCACAAACAGCTTTATGGATGGCGCTATTGTTACTTCTGTTAAGAAAATAGGTTCGTAGGTTATTTATTTGTCTAAAATGTAGGTTTTTTATATCTACTATGCCTCTCCCTCCCTTTTGTCTCTTTAATGTAAATCTTTCGACTGCGGCGTGTAAATGGTGTGAATTGTGTTTATTGAAGGTTGTTCTTGTTAGTGTATTGAGTGTATCTAAATCCGTATCTGACCATTTTATTATTCCAAAAGAATATGTTAAAACTGGTATTGCATAGGTGTTTACAGCTTTTATTTTATTTCTCGCGGATAGGTGCGTTTTTAATATAGCAATTACTCTACTTTTATATTTATTTTTAAGCGTCGCTTTAATCTTGGTATGATCTATTTCATGTGTTTGATGGAATCCAAGGTATTTATATGATTCGTTTGATTCTAAGCAATTTATAGTATCTGGTTGAAGTTCAAGGTTATAGGGTTCCTGTTTATGATATTTTCCCTTTTTTATGCTGTTTAATTTACATTTATTAATACCAAAGGCCATTTTAATGTCATTACTAAATAGTTCTGTAATTTTAAGTAGATTATCAAGTTCTAGTCTAGTTCCTGCAAAAAGTTTTATGTCATCCATGTATAATAGATGGCTAATTTTATTGGAATTATCTATTTTATAACCATACTGGCTGGAATTTAAACGGTGCGACAAAGGGTTGAGCGCTAGGCAGAACCAAAGCGGACTTAAGGAATCACCCTGGAATATTCCACGTGTTATTGCTATTTTGTGGGATCGTAGGCTATTGTTTTTTGTATTTATATGAAGTGTCGTGGACCAATTTTGCATTATATGATTAAGAAAGGAGATCGTTTTGTTATCAATTTTGTATATTTTTAGTATGTGTAGTAGCCACGAGTGTGGTACGCTGTCGAACGCTTTCTGATAGTCAATATAAGCATAGTGTAGGTTTCTGTGTTTTCGTCTGCATTGTGTATGTATCTCGGAATCTATTACTAACTGCTCTTTACAACCTCTTCCTCCTTTATAGCAACCCTTTTGTTCTTCGGCCATGATTCCGCTTTCTAATATGTGATTGTATACTTTAATGCTTATTATGGATGTTAGGATTTTATATGTTGTTGGTAGGCAAGTTATTGGACGATATTTGGCAGGATTGGTCGTGTCATTATCTTTAGGTTTTAGGTATGTTATTCCGTGTGCAAACGTTTTTGGTACAATATTTGGCTCTTTTAAAATTTTATTGAATATATCTGTAAGGTGTTTATGTGTAGAAGTTAACTTTTTTAACCAAAAATTATGTATTCTGTCTGGGCCTGGCGTTTTCCAATTTAGCGTCTTGTTTATGGCTTCCTTAAGGTCTTCGATAGATATCTCAATTTCAGTCATGGGTACTACTTCTTCTACTCGTCTGCACTCTTCATCTATCCATTCTGCATCAGGCTTATGATCCACTGGGTTGGACCAAATATTCGACCAAAAATTTACTAAGTCCTCCATTTTAGGGGGTTCTACTACGTCTATTTCTTCATTATTTAATGTTCTCTAAAATAGTTTCTCGTTGTTATTAAATTTTCTATTATCAATTTTTCTTTGGTTAGATTTTTTATACCGTTTAAGTCTTTTAGCTTTTGCCTGCAGTAGTTGTTTCTTTTTATCCAGTTCTTCTTTCATTCTGTCACTGCTTTTACCATCAGGATTAAGTTTATTTTGTTTCTTTACGGATAGGTTGCCTAAGATATATTGTGTTAATTGACTGATTTCTTTTCTTAATATAAGTATTTGATTTTCCAGACGACGTTCCCATGGGGCTTTTTGATGCTTTTTTCTAGTGTTATTACTTTTATGGTTACCTTGACACATCGGATCAGTATTTATTGTATTAGTGATAGTGATAGCTGCGGAGTATATTATGTCAATGATTTGTTCTAATGTAATAGTGTCATTTCTCGAATCAAGTGTCTTTTCAACTATTAAATTTATTTTTTGTATAGTACTATATGTTTTTCTATTAATTTTTTGTAGTTTAGGAATTGGTGGTCTATCTACTAATTCTATACCTTCGTAACATATTAACATCTCATGGAATTTATTCATTAATTTATTATAATCATTATTTTCACTATCGCTTTGACTTTGTATAATGTTTTGTTCATTTTGTGTATCATTTAATTTATCTAACATCGTTTCGGAATGATCTTCAACGATACATTCAGTGGCGTTATTTGTTTGTGTATTTATTACTGAAATATTTATTGTATCTTGTATCTGGGTATTATGTATTTGTGTTCTTTCTGTGTTGTCATCTATTGTTATAACTAAACCTAAATTACTAATGAAGGATCTGTCATTACTGCTAAGTGTCTCCTGGACTTCTTTTTTTATATTTTCTCTTTCTGCTAGTGATATTCTATTATTTCTATGTATAACTCTAATTTGATCTGCCAGTCTTTGCTCTGTTAGAGTACTTAATTCTGGGTAACTTTGTATAAAACGCTGATGTAATAATTGCCTGTAACCGGTCGTATTCGTTTCTAAGTTTGTAACGTGGTAGTAACAACGGAGTAATTCTGTGTTGACTTCATTCGTCCATTTCATCCGTTGCCTACCCCGGCCTGCCTGAGTGGTTGCAGGCATCATGTCCTGCAAAACGCTTCTGGCAGGGTTTGATGAAGAAGTGGAGGGCATTGTGTCAGTCAGTCGGTTATCACTGTCGGTTTCGGCGGTAACATTTTTGTCGGTCTCTGCCCGCCGAAGTAACAGACGGCCGCTGGCGGTCCGCATGCTGCCACGTCCAGCGCCAGCTCCAGACGTGCCCTGGCGATCACCCCCAGGCAGCGACATTATACTAATATCTTTACGAGAACTCTCCATTTTAATGGGTTACCTTTGCCTTGTTGGCCGTGTAAGTTTAGATTGTACACGTTGCCCGCCCCCCACGTGGTCTGGTGTTCGACACGGACGTAAGGTAGGATTTTGGGGGGCTTATTATTATTTATTATTATAATTATTATTCAAAGAATACAGCAAAGCTTACAGATTTTTTTCTGGATGATTACGTAAAAATATGAACTTACAAAACTAAAATTTATTTATTAAAAAAAAAAACAATGGACTTACTATTCATATAGTATTCATATATATAGACAAATATTTAGATTTTTCTCTAAATTCCTTGTAACAAGAGGAATGATAACCTATTATTTCATCACTCCAACTTTCAGGCAATATAGCATCACAATATTTGTGTTTATAATGCTTTCGAGCAGATAAAAAAGTCTTACAAGAAAGATTAAATTAAATCTCTATAATTTTTTTATATCTTCTCTTTTTTCGCGAAAATTAGAGTTTTCTGGTAATAAATTACACCAAAAAACACTCCATTATTATTTTACAGCACAGATTACTATTCAAATTATTTTTCGAATGACGAAATAAATACGAGGTTGACTAAAAAGAACTTTAAATGGTTATGATCAACACCGGCATGGGGAAGCATGGAATACCTAGTCTACAGTAAAGAATGCGTTGCGCATGCGTTTGTGAGTAAGGATAATAGTGTGCCTCAGCTCCAATAGCAAAATGTACAAAATAATATAATTTTTAATATCATGAATTTCAACTATGTAACTGGAGGACTGGAATAACGTACCACGCAATTTGTAGGACAATGTGGGTGGTAAACTATGCAAATGTTAGCTAACCAATAAAAAAAAAGATCAACTGGTTAGTAATTATTTTTCATGACCTTATTTATGATACATAGGTATTGGAGAGGGGGGACCCTCTGATAAAACCTTATATTTTGTAGGACAAATGTTTGTCCACATTACTTTGATAATTATCTCGATAATTAACAAAAAGAAATTCGGTTAGTAATACATTTTTTTTAATTCGTCAAATCAACATATTTAATTCCTATTATCTTAGTTATAAACCACAATCGAGAATTTCCGTACAAGATTTGTTGGGCGTCTCATTGAAACGAAGCTATTCTCGAACATTCAGCTTGATAGTAATTATTTTTACATTAAGTATAAGTACTACAACTTTTGAGCGTAGGACCAAGATGACATACCACACAATTTATAGGACAATGTGGGTGGTAAACTATGCAAATGTTAGCTAACCAATAATAAAAAATCAGCTGGTTAGTAATTATTTTTCATGACCTTGTTTATGATACATGTTGGAGAGGGGGGACTCCCTAACAAAACCTTATATTTTGTAGGACAAATATTTTTTCACGTTATTTAGATAATTATCTCGATAATCAACAAAGAAAAATTCAGTTAGTAATCAATTTTTAAAATTCGTCAAATCAACATGTTTTATCCTTGCTACCCCATTAAGCTACCATTTACCAACATTACTGTAAGGAAAAAGTTGGGCGTCTAGTCAAAAGGAAGCTACTCACGAAAAATCAGCTTGTTAGTAATAAATTATGAAGATTGTACCAGGGAACCTGTACTATATCGCGATAAAACAAAGAGCAACTTATTCCCAAAGCCGATAGAACTTATGGAAATATACATACACAAACAATCAATACACAAATCATAATAGAAATAATACAAAGTTACATTTATTTAAAACTATTATTTTGTTAAGTAATCCAATACTTAAATAGGCTAAAACCACTATTACGAGTACATATACGTTCACCCCAACAATTCAATTTTCAACAGAATCTTAAACACTATGTTAGATCATAAAATGGAAGAGTTTCTTTTGTCTTTTTAACGTAATATTTAACCAAATTATTACGCATTAATAAATAAACCGGCATATTATAAAAATCAACTGGACCTTATTAATGACGCAGTGGTTAAATAGTAATTACCCCAGGGGATTGGAAACACATTTTTTTCATAAAAGTCCCCAAGTGACAATCCTACGTTATGATTCACTATGTACTCGTACTACATAAAGTTCAATCGCGAACTATAAAA